>JAKWBJ010000061.1:5217500-5862500 GCA_023159175.1 Wohlfahrtia magnifica
GTAAAAAACGCGGAAAAATTTAATGATTTACAGCCGTTTCCTTGGAAAACATGTCTTCTGCTTTGAATTATGAATCTTTTTGTCAAAAGAGTGTAACTATTTCGATGTCATAAGTTAAATTTATCATTAGTGCTGAAAAAAATGCCAATAGCAGCCTGTTTTATTTTCATATTGTTTTATCTTGAAATTCAAAAATATTGTAAAATATTAAAATTGTTTTGGAATTCATTGCATTAAAACCAAAATTTAAAGTAAAATACAATCTGATACACTGCTTTCATATGAACCGTTTATTTTGAAAGTGGGGCAAGTCCATTTAATAAAAATCATAGATAAGAATTATTATGATCTGTTTGTGTGAAAAGAACTTTTAGTAAAAAAAATCAGATTCTACTATATAGGAGATAGAAGTATTAACTCTTAACAGAATTGAAAAATATATTTATTTTGATAGTTGGGCAAGTCCATTTTAAATTGAAATTATTTTTTATTAAACCGACATATTTCGGTAAAAACAAAAAGTACATCCAATGGGATTATGGCATTCGATATCGAGTCTACGATCGAGTGTAATCTCGTAAACGTTCTTCGATAGTAAAATAGCTATCGTTAATAAACAAAATATGTTTTATTAAGAGCGAATTCAACGAAAAGTTGTGGAAAATGAATATTTTATTTATTTTAAATTTAAAATGCAGTTAATTAATATGAAATTTTTAGGATAAGTTTAAAAAATATAAATGTCTTCTGATTCTAATGAATACAAATAAATTAGAACAAATAATTTTTAATTCATACTCTATTCGTACAACGTTATAATGAATTTATGAAAGTATAAATTCCTTTTAACGTTGATAGTCAGCGTTGCCACGCAAGAAATTGATTTCCTACCAATATTTTTTCAAAAATTTACCAAATGCGAACACTGCCTTCCAAATTTTCAAAAAAAAAAATTTTTTAAATTAATTTCTTAATTAAAGTTGAAAATGTATTCAGTTATGTCTACTAAGGGGTAGCAGTGGTGTACTGGTTAGAGTGCTGGCAGACAATTCGAACAACCCAGGTTCGAGTCCCAGCAGAGGATTTAAAAGGAGAAAATTGTAATTGCGGTTTTAGAGTATTTCATTAAGAGACTTCAACCCCTCCAGACCAAAACATTCAAAAGAAATCTCTCTGACATTCCAGCTTTACCTCTGGCGATGATGAAAGTCATCGCAAGAATGATCAGGAAAAACGCCACCTACTGGGAAAAAACGGCAATGCAAAGTAAGGATCACCACCAATACACTTAGCAAGGATTCTCACGACCAACATACTTAGCAAGGATCCTCACAATGCAATACAATGGAGGCGCCGTTTCTAGGCGGTGATAAGATGGCAGCCCCATCATCCTGGAACGGGCTACAGTAGACTAATGATCTACATAGCTTGTAACTAAAATGATTAACGAAACTGAAACAAGGCAAAATAATAATAATAACGGACAGGAAAATACAACAATGACCTTTGACACACGCGTGTTGCGCAATGGAATATACGAACTCTTCGTGAAGCATTAAGGTTTGCAAAACTTGAGGATCAAATGTTGGCGTATAAAATCGAAGCCTTAGGGATAAGCGAAATGAGGTGGAATAGCAATGGCGAACTTATCACGGTAAATGGTAAGACTGTACTCTACGGTGGAAGGAACGAATGGCGGCGAAAGTGGAGTTGGATTTATAATATCAAAGAAAATAAAGAACTCCCTTCAAACATGGAAACCAGTATTAGACCGTGTGATAATGGCCCGCTTCAAGGGTAGAGTAGGACGACATGTTACCATTGTGCAGTGCTATGCTCCAGCGGAAGATGTTGAAGAATCTAATAAAGATGAATTCTACACACAGGTAACATCCACGCTCACGGAAATTCGAAGAGGTGATATCATCATACTCATGGGAAGATAGGTAGCGACAATACTAACATCCGGTCCACTATGGGACCACACAGTTGCGGAGTCAACAATAAGAACGGAGAGCGACTAATAAAATTGTGCCAGACATTTCAACTAGTCATAGGTAGCTCCACATTCCCGCATAAGGAAATACATAAATATACCTGGACATCTCCGAGAGGCAATGCACGCAATCAGATAGACCACATATGTGTGAGCAGAAGATGGAGAAGCTCTTTATCGGATGTCAGAAATAGGAGAGGAGCTGACATCGGCAGTGACCACGGGTTCATCACTCGTTAAATCAAGATTAAATTGAAGTGTCAAAGAAGCACCATCAGGCACAAAGGCGAAGGGTCCTACCTACAAAAACTCCAGAATGATGCAACTAGGACGCATTAACCTTGGCAATCCGTTAATGGCTACCAACAAACCAACGTCACTCATGGGAAGATATCAGAGCAATATATAATCAAGTCGCGGAAGAAACACTTGGTGTAGTGCAACTAAATAGAAGAGTTTGGACATCAGAATATACTTGGAACCTGGTTTCTCAAAGAAGGCAACTGAAACTGCAGCTGAATAGCAACAATACCTTGAGGCAGCAATACCATCAGCTAGCGAAACAAGTAAAGAAAGCTTCAAGAAAAGACAGAAGAAAGTTCCTGGAACGACTGCCAACTGCAGCAGAAGAAGCAGCTGGCCAGAATAATATGAGAAAACTACACCAGACGATTAAACATCTCACTAATTAAAAGTGTATTAGGAACCAAGCTGTTGCTGATCGAAATGGTACACTAATAACAAACAATGATGCACAAACACAGAGATGGAGAGAACATTTCAATGAAATTAGTAACTTCACGAACACTACTGAGGACGGCGAAATGGTTGAGAACATAGATGAGGAAAACAATTTAAGAATACCATGCAACCATCCCAATCTGAATGAGATAAAAGAGGCGATTGGTAAATTGAAAAATAATAAGGCGGTAGGCGAAGATGGACTACCAGCGGAAATTCTACGGGTTGACATCCAAATCACAGCTGAACTTCTACTGCCTCACATCACATGGGAGGAGGAGAGGCTGCCTCCTACGTAGAAGAAGGACATCGTTGTAAAGTTACCAAAAAGTGGCGACTAGATCGGACCAACATCTTACGAATAATTATTGAACAGTCAGTAGAATGGCGAACCCCCCATGTATCTTCTGTTCGTCGATTTCAAGAAAGCGTTTGATACCATCAGGCGAACGGCTATATGGAAAGCACTAAGAACAAAAGGAGTACCCCAGAAAATAATTCGAATAATCAGAGCGATGTATGAGGATGCAGATCTTTCAGTTCTTCATAACGGGAACATCAACCAACAATTCCACACCCATGCTGGAGTTAAACAAGGATGCCCACTATCACCTCAGCTATTCACCAACGTGCTGGATGACAATGAGCAAAGTCTGTTTGAAAAGAAGAGGAATCGCATGGAGTCTCTCACGCCAACTCGAAGACTTGGACTATGCAGACAACATTTGTCTACTCTCGCATAAGATTTCCAATATGCTACAGGGTCAACCAGTCGAGTATATAGATAGCTTCTGCTATCTAGGAAGTACATTGACTACAAATGGTGGCGCAGAAACAGACGTAGATAACAGGCTCAATAAAGCGAAGGCGGCATTTTGATGACTGCAGTAAGTATGGAGCAGCTCACATATATCCAGACGGACTAAGCTCAGAATATTCAACTCATGAGTTAAATCAGTATTGCTGTATGGCAGTGAAACCTGTCTTGAATAACATCACACAGAAACTCCAGGTATTCATTAACAAGTGCCTCAGAATCATATGCAGAATATTCTGGCCTAACACAATAGGTAACACAGAAGTGTAGAGAACGACTAATGAGGATCCCATAAACAGATAAGGAAAAGAAAGTGGGGATGGATCGGTCACACCATCCGAAAAAGTCCAGAGAGGATCACCAGAATGTCACTCGAGTGGAATCCTCAAGATTTAAGAAATCGTGGTCGACAAGAAAACACCTGGAGACGCACAATTATCTAAGAACTGAGACAGAACAACCTAACAAGGGAGGAGGCAAAGTCAACAGCAGTTAGATGGAGATTCTCTGTGGAAGCCATATGCTCACAAGAGGAGTAACGGGGGAAAAAAAATTTCTACTAATAAAATTTTTTTAATTAAAATTCGATATTTAGACGCCTTTTGCACGTTTAAAGTACTTTGCAAAGACTTGAGTTTGTAAGGGAGAAGAGAAAAACGAGAGTGGGTAAGTACACACTTTGACGTACTCGCAAAGTTGCTTTGTTTTTCGTTCGTATTTACACATAGTCGTATTTGGTTACATGCTTTATTTGACGTTTTATTTTTAATTTCGCACAGTGAAGTTTGTTATATAAAAAACAGAACTACCCGATAAGAGAAAACAAAATTTGTCAAAGCTAAATTTGAACGTGCAGAAGCGACTTTGTTTCGTTGTAAAATTGCAAAGTACTTTGCAAAGTACTTTGAATGTGTAAAGGAGTCTTATTTACTCAAATGACAATTTTTAATGACAAAATACTAGTAAAAATTGTTGTTAATTTAAATCAAAGTTATTTTTTTAATTATGTAAGGTGTAAGGAAGAAAAATCTAGCAAATATGCTTGATAATTCTACCAAAAATATTAGAAAATTGCAACAAACCAACCAAACTACCAAACTGTTTTAAAACAAGGAAAAACTACCAGTTTTGGTCCGCTTGGATCTAAGGGCAACGCTGTTGATATTGTTCACTTTGCTTTTGAACAACATAAGTTGTGTTTTTTTTTTTTAAATTTGATGAACTGATTCATAATAAGCATAAAATTTCGATACGATAGCAATCAAATGCGGTATTTAGGAAACCTTATACATATCGAAATTTACTTTGACCTCTTTTACAAACTGGCAACTGAGAGACATACGAAGCTTGTAGGCGAGGGATTGAAGACGTAGAGTGTTTAGTACACGACTGTATGTACCGCACATTTTTCGGTTCTTTATTTTCTAGTTTTCGAAATTTTCATTCTGTTGCTTCACATTATTTTTCTCATTTCATTGTGACTTTAATATTGTTGCATATGAAAGAAAGAGAAAGAAGTAGTAGATATTCAAAATTTATGTCCGGCAATTAATTTCTTGTTTGTAAATCAATTGCTATCAATTGCCGCGTTGTAAAAGCAGTCTTACGTACAATAGACTATTCGATACTACGCATACTAAAAAAATCTGATTTTTCTCTACACGTTAAAAAGATTTTCTCTACAAAAATTTCTTCGCATTTTAGTCATTAAAATATGAGGAGAAACAATAGTTATGAGAATGGAATTATGGGAATATTTTTAAAATACAAAACACATTTTAATTTGCATTTCCACCACCCACGCAAAGATATCTGATAAAAATGTGATATATTTAATATGAAAATTAAAACTTCTTCCGATATGCAAGAGAATCAGATCCTTAGGGAACAACACGAAATGCACTTGATAAACGCTGCAATAGCAAAACAATCTTTGCAGAAAGATAAAGACATGGTTGCAAATAATCAGGAAAAATATTTCGCATTCTCTTTTGATTTACAAAAGGCACTACCTAATCTTAAACTTACTGTATTTATGTATGTATTCAATTAAGGCTTACACAATATTAATATGTATGATTGGGATAAAACTAGAACATCCCGAGAAGCACAGAAAGTAGCATCTTGCTGTTGGAAGCCCTTACAGAGTGTGACAACTCAAAAACATATTTATTTTAGCTTATAGTGACATGTGTACTCGCCAAAACAGAAACATAAAGATGGACTTAATGTAGATTAAAATTGTTCAGTCCAAAGACAATGAAATAAAATAAAATTGACTACAAATTTTTAATGATAGGACATTAATTTTTACCAAACGATCATGATTTTGGAGCGGTTGAAATGGCAATCCGCAATACAAGTTTTTTTTATACTCTCCAGGACTACTACAAAGTAATTTGAATTTATCGAAAACACCAGACCGAGGAAGACTGAGTAAAATCGGATATATAAAGTAACCTATTATGCATGAAAAATCAAAACCTATGTATATCGTTTGGAAATATAAGGACGTCATGGTTTTATTATCTTATGTACCTCCAAATCATCATTAATATTTTAAGAAGTTAATTAGTTAATTTTATTACACCTCAATTATATATTGTATATAATTTCAATCACATTTTTAATAACACTGATTGTTTTTGTTTTACCATATTTTTTTGTTTTATTTTATTACATTGTATTTGCTGCTAGAATAGTTTTTATCTTGTTCCACTTTTTATAAATTCAATTCAATAAAAACAAAAAGTTTTTGTTTTTTAAATTCAAAAGCTGATCAAATTTTAAAATTTATAAAAAAAATAAATTATTAATTTTTATAGTGAGACTAGTCCATTTAGTTATAAAACAAGCTCTTATTCTTTTAACCAGCACTATTGGATTATATTACGTTCTCCTTAAAATAATTTAAATATACCATATATATATATTATACTTACCAATATTAATATATATCAAAAAACAAAAAAAAAACTTTCTTAACTTTAAAAATAAACGGCACATACTCGTATATATAAAAACTACTGCTTCGCTCCTTAAATTGAAAAAACGCATAAATTTAAGTCAAAGCATTAACAGTCAGACAAAATCGCATAAAAAAGTTAACAAAAAATTTATATTATCTTCCTGAAAACAATAAAAAACAATAATTTTAATATTAATTCAATAAAAAGGAAAATAAGATACAAATAATTTTATAATATTAGAATTTATATATATATATATATATATATATATATATATATATATATATATATATATATATATATATATATATATATATATATATATATATATATATATATCAGAATCGCTTAATGCATATGTACTAGGGCATGTCGATTTGTAGGGACGCAGAAAAATCGCCCAAGTGACAAGGAAAATCATATTCTATGGATCAAAATAAGAAACTTTGCCCATGGAACTATACCTCTAAAATTAATTCTGATGTTCCTTATTTTGACCTAAAGGTTAAATTTTGAAAAATCCCACTTTGACCCATTTAAAGTGCCCCAATCGAGTCTAAATGTATGATTCCCACATTCGGGCGATAAGGAATTTGGAAAAGCCAATGTAGTTATGTTGTGCTGTTGAGATTTTTTCAGTATTTAAAAAGACTCAACGTAAATGTAAAAAAGTGAAGTGCAAAAAAAAAACAATAAAGAAAAAGATAGAATTTTAAAAGAAGAAAGAGAAAGTTTAATAGAAGTTGAAAAACATTAAAAAATTTTCATTAAACATTCCAACATATTTAAAATATATATTTCATATATTTTGTGACATCTTTTGTTGTGCTGTGCTGGTGTTTTGAATATTTTTCCAAGGTAAGTGTCAACTAAGTAATTCGTAAAACTCTTGATTATGGTCTATTTAATTTTAAGCAAACTATCGAAAACCCAATGAGTCATATATACCAAAGCATGATGTTACTCTTTTTGGTGCGTGTTCTGATTTGACTGATCTTAATTTAGCAACCGAGCTGGATATCTTGAGATATTATTTTAGTTGAGCGAACGTGCTAAAAGGAACAAAAAATGTTTTCCTATAAATCATTCACTACTCAAGTAGCAAATAAGTTGATTGGAATATAAAATAGTGTATTGATTAAATTGAATAGCCTGCTCAGCAAATATCAAACGAAGGCAAGCAAAGATACTATAACCCATTTCCAGAGCTTGTAAAATCTCTGAAAAAATTTTTTAAATTGGAAAATGTAAATGAGATTTTTAGGCATCTCTATGTAGATGCGAATTGGCTCCAGAACGCCTCAAAGAGTTTATGCGCGATCAACATAATCAAAGACTAACAGTCGATGCATTTGTGATGAAAAATAAAGAGCAAGGAGCAACGGCTATGTTATCAATGCCAACAATGCATCAACATATGTACTGCCATCGGCTGAAGATATGGATAGAAAAAATGGTTTACAATTCACATACAGATACGATTGTTTTAACTTTGCCTTGATGTGTGACAGATTTGGTGTGCCTGATAGAGTAGCATCAGCATTGGGAACCACTCTTTCCCAAGATTTCGAAATGGAAGATCGGCATGGCAAACCTCTATCATGGATAAATCGAAAGTTCACAAAGAAAAGGACAAATGCAGACGTGAAGTGCTTCGCTAACGGTTAGACGATAGCAATTTGTTAGCGTTTTCATTCGATGGTAGAAAAGATGATACTGTAACGAGAGATAAAATTGATGGGAAGTATCATACTAGGATGGTAAAACAACCGTATCTGGTTATTTTGAGAAAACCAAGTTCTCAATTGATTGGCGCTTCTTATTTTAATTCTGATGTCCCATACACAAAACCTAAGTTTTATATAAAGTATGAAATTGAGCATATGTAGATACAAATCTTAAAATTAATTTGAAATAAAAGATAACGATTAAGATTAATTAAAAAATTATGTTAGTGAATTGAGCTGAAAATTAAACTAAAGTTTTAAAATTCCATAATAAAAGTACATGTATATACATATTATAAAATTAATAAAACTCATAACAGCAAATAGTAAATAATAATAACAATATAAAAATTAATAAATATTATTAATTACACATTAATCCTGATTTGACGTGCGTTACTAAGGAATTGCGTTCCAGAGACTGATAGCATTAATGAAAAAATGATATTTAGAAATCAATGAACGATATCCAAATGTAAAAACCCTTCTACCCTATCAAGTGTTGAAAAGTGTAAGCGATCATAAAGATCTTTAATTTCATACATGAACAGTAAAATACGGACCCTCAAATAATTATTAAAATTCATATCATAGAGCCAGGTGACGTAGAAGGAAACATGGCCATACTTTGGCAGGCCATACATTTATCGAACAATATTATTGAAGACCATATTGAGTTTCCTCTTACGTTCACTATCACAAATAGTCCACGGCCATACAGCAAAGTAGGTATTAAATATGATTTAGCAAGGAGTATTCTAATTCTCATAGGAGTGCAGTGATGAGTTTGGTAGAGATTTCTTAGCATTGAAAACTATATCAATTTAGAGTGTCGTTAAAATATATACCAAGATTTTTGGCAGAGCGTACAGTATCTGTAGGTTGACCGTTCAAAATTAGAACAGGGTTATAATCGAGACTCATTAATCTCTTCTTAATTATTAAACTTTTCGATTTACGGATGAACTTGTAAACTATTAGCTGTAGCCCACTTGTACACAATATCTAATTCCACATTTAATATCCTCACACACTCACCAACAGCAGTATTTCTACAACTCATGTAATAAAGCTGAACATCATCAGCATATAATCTGACCTTACAGTGTAGAAGCTTGCTCTGAAGATCATTCACATACAATGAAAAAACCAAAGGATCTAAGATCGAGCCCTGTAGAACAGCCCGTCTCAATGGTAAACATCTAGACCTTGAGGTAGGAGTTTGAATAAATTGATATCTACCAATATGATTCATTGTAGTTGATGGAAATCGAAACATATATTAAGGCTTAAGACTCTAAACGTTGCAGTCAACGGTATCAAATGCTCTAGAATGATCCAAAAGAACTAACAAAGTGACGTTATCACAGTCCACCTGCTGCCTTATGTTCTCAGCAACATCCGTCAGGGCAGTAATACAGCTGTTATTTTTACGAAAACCCGATTGTCGATCAGTAAGCATATTATCAACCTCAAGAAACCGTCTAACTTGATTATGCATCAACCTTTCAAAAGCTTTAGATAAAAATGACAATATTGCTATTGGACTGTAATCAGAATTCAATTTCGGAATAGGAATAAATTTAGCTAATTTCCAGATTTTGGGATAGTGATTAGTAGTGAAGATTTTGTTAAAAACAAAAGCTATAAAACGAAGAAGTTGTGGGATAAGAATCTGCAAAAACCTTGGATCCATTCCATCTATGCCATCAGCATTGGATTTAATCGACAATATACTAGACAAGACGTCACATTGGGTTACGTTCACAAAAGAAAATGTATTTTCCGAAACATCATTAGAAAAATGGTAGTAGTCAGAAACTGTTAATTTAGAGTATTATCGTCGACTGCGCAGGCTTCTTCGTTACTCGACCTTGCAATACCAATTCCACGAATCGTTTGCCAAGTTTTCTTATAACCTAGTGCAGAAGAAAACTTAGTGGTATAGTATCCAGATAGTATAGTATATAGTATCTTGATTTATCTGTTAGTTATCCTGCGTAATACTTGTATTCCTCACACTAATCTACGTTTCCACCGGACATATAAATGGTCTCTGAAATTGATAGATTGCTTTATATTCTGAGTGAACCAGGGCTTACTATGTATATATACTCTTTTTGTTTCCAAGGGAACAGTCAGAGTGTAAAAAAATTCCATGCTATGTTGTAGAAAGGAAAGTTGATCGTCAATAGAAGTCATGCTATATAGAACACTCCAATTTATATTGAAAATTTCTAGCTCCAGCTTGCTAAAATCAATGTTCCTAAAATCCCAATATTTTACAACTTGCTCAGGCAGATTTAATTGAAAGTTACCCATCATGAAAATTAGATCATGACGTGAAAAACAAGATGCAGATAGTTGGTTGTAAAATAAGACCTTTGAAAGATTACTAAAAAAAAATCAAGAAGTGTGCTGTTAGTATTACTGAAATGAGTAGCAGTATTCGTATTAGGAGAATTAAGACCAATTGTAAGCATGTTATCACTAAGATACGGATTTACCAGAATGTTGGAATTAAAATCATCCGCAATAATAACATCTTCATATGAGATAGTGAGTGACTGCAAAGTATCCATAAAACCTCGCATACAAATGCGATTGTTAGGTCTATAAATACTACCTACAAGTAATTGTCTTCCTTTCCAACTTATTTCAATAAATAAATATTCCATCAGACATCCAGCTTCACCAGTGCCAGCTGGCACGCTCACAGACCTACAGATAACTTTAATTGCGATTCCTTTTTTCACATAAATTGCCACACCTCCATACCAATTTCTATCGGCTCTTCTAACATTGTATCCCTCCAAAAAAATAGACGAATCGTGAACACAGGTCTAAACCATGTTTCCGAAACACTCACCACATCAACACCGAAATTCTCGAAAATAAATTTAAATTCTTCAATCTTAGGTCTCAAACCCTGCGTATTGATGTGACAAATCCTAATACCACTTCTCTGATTATAGAGTATTTTTATCATTGTACCTACCCATCCCATATCTAGAACGTATTCTATTATCATTTATAGTATATATTAATTATTATGTAAAAGTTTGTGACGCACGAGGAAAGTATTTTGTGTTCATCTATATATCGCAGAATGAATAAATATGTATTATTAAAAAAACTGCTATCAATACAAAAAAAGGAACGAAAAGAATAATTGATATGTAATGTAGATTAAGTTTGGTTATCAACGACAATTTCACGAAATACTTCAGCATAAGAAGATCCGTCAGGCACTCGAAATAACTCCATGTGCTGTTCCATCTTGGCAATATTCATTTTTGAATCATTGGCAGACACTTTAATATATACCAGGGCTCGTATAGTAAAAGCATTGTATATGCGATTATCCCTTTTCAGACGAGTAGCGGCACGAAGAATATTAAAATTAGTAGTAGTTAAGTTTTCATTGACATAAAATTTTGTATCCGAGTTTTCAACAATATGTTTCAATGAGAAGGAAAACCGCGGATTATCCTTGCGGAAGCCAGCAAAATTTCAAGAAATAATTTCTATTATTACGATTATAAAATTTTACTATTATTAATGCAGCTCTCGATGTAATTTTGTGTTTATTTTTTGGATTTTGCTGACGATAAATCATTTTAATTGCGGACCCAGAGGTATTTGTTGCAGATTTTTGCAAAAATATCAGCTAAGTTATCATTGGGCTTATAAGCAATTTCATTAAGCCTCAACTCAAAGGAAAGCTTTTATCTCTTCCTGCATAACTTTAATGTTTTCCACTGCTTTCTCTAATTTTTCCACTCTTGCAGTTACACAACTCAATTTACTTTTAACACTGCTGAAATGCTTTTTAATCTCATTCAGCAAGCTGTTTTCACACTCGCCGTACATATTATCTACAGTTGCTTGGAGTTGATCAGCCAATTTTTCAAAGCGCTTCTCCATAATTTGTACAAGCTTAAGTGGGGAGCTAATACTATTTGAACAAAGAGACTCAGACTCACACTCAGTACGACTACGAGTTCTCGGAGTGCTTTCATGAAAAGAAGACTGCATTATTCCCTTCACTCACTTTGACACAGCTGCTCTCATATTATTCATGGTGTCAGTTGAATGGTTTTCCTGTTGCATGCAAATTTTTTTATAATTACCTTAACTTCTTAGTTTTGATGTATACATGGGTGTGTACAATGTAAGGTAATTTATATTTATTTATTTTAAATGAAATAAATAATTAAATAAAATATCGATTATTGTTATTGAGAACCAAATATTTGAATTTAACGTCTAATCCGTAAGCAGTAAATTTTAAACTGGCTGATTTCAGAGGATAAAACTTGGCAGCACATTCACAACCAATGAATTTGCAATAAAACAGCTGTTCACCAGAGTATGTGTTATAAAAACCTGATCAGCTGTTATTCTCGATGTTTGTTATTGTAATTTTTGGCGCGAAAAGAAAAAATTTTAGACTATGGTAAACGTTGTTTTTGTAATTGTTTATATTTTGTAATTGCTTATGCATTATCTTGTTAATGTTTTGTTATTGTTTCGTTTTATTAATTTTTTAATGTTTTGATTTTATAAAAACAAGGCATAAGCACCAGCAAATTACACATTGGAATTGTTGTTGTAACTGATATTATATTTCGGTTTTTTGTTTAAGTTTTTGTTATTGTTTATTTTTCACTAAATTAACATCCGAATAAAAACATTAAAAGGAACACAATATAGAACAATAATTCATATTAAATTGAGTTCAATTATAATTTATTTTAGTTAAAACTTATAATTTATTTTAGAGGACTAAGAAAATACCTCTGCTCGCTTTGATACTTTGTTTCTAGGACTGGAACATGAAACGGCTGAATACAAAACAACCAAATTAAGTGATTTTTTCAACGATAAAAATATATCACTGCATGCATTAATTGGTATTTGCACTGATGGTAAGCCAACAAACACTTTCACCTCAATTTTTCCGTAGACGGTGGCAGACTCCCCAGTAGATGTTCGTAGTCCGATATTATTAAGTTTCTCACACTTTTCCTTCACTACATGTGGTCTGATTATAGACTGTGTCGCACCGGTGTCTATAGTGAAGGTGTGTTGGCTGCCATTAATGTACCCGCATGCTGTAAGGTTGCTGTTATTTTTCTGCATCACTGATATGGAGATTGTGAGGCCCTCGCTTGCGGGAGCTAGCTCTTGTCCCTCGGTGCTAGCTCTTTTAGTTTAAGGGGGCTCTTTTGTAGTGCGATGGTAGTTTGCCCGTTTATTATTTCTCGGTGGTGAAACGGATCTGGACCTTTTCCAAGGCGCTTTACAGTTTCTCTGGAAGTGGCCACTCTCTCTTGACTTCGGCTAGGAGTCGCTTTACAACCTTCTCTATTTTGTTGATTTCATCATCTTTCTCTGCCACAACTTCTAAATTACATACCTTGTGTATTTGTGGTATTGATATTGTGCGAGCTGTCTCCCTCCTAGCGTGAACGCCACAGTATTTGCAAAGGATGTCTTTTGTGTTGCACATGCAGCTAGTTTAACTCAGGGCCTCGTAAGCAGTTGACGAAGGCTTTGGTCTTCAGAAAATCTACTAGTGGTTGATTTTCCCCTGGATAGGTTAGCTGAACTAACCTCTCGACTTCTATTGGCAAGGCTTGAAGCGACTCATTAGCCTTTTGCGTTCGGCATCTTAACTCCACGTGGTACAAATCGCGTTTGTGCTCGTCGTCAAATTTACGCTGTAGCGCCATCATTAAGTCGTTGTAGTTGTTTCTACAAATGGCTGGCAAAGTTTCGATAATCTCTGCTGCAGCACCTTTTAACTCCAAAATAAGTTCTAGAGCCTTCTCTTCATCATTCCATCCATTTTTACTGGCTACTGTGTCGAATTGAAATTTAAATACCGCTGAAGGTGTACTACCGTCAAAGTAGGGTGCCTTTAATTTGCTGGAGACTTCTGGTATGATTCGTATTTGTTCTGGTCGTTGGCACTGTAGACTGTTTATGTTCTCTTCTATTACGTTAAATTTTTCGTCAACAGTCTTTGATAATCTTGCGTCGATGTCATCCAACATTTCGCTTACTGTCTCGTATATTTCTTGTAGCTTCTCTGACGTTACACTAGACGCTTCTTCAAATTTCTTTTCTATTTTTACCAGAAAATTCTGGTTTTCCTTTCTAGAGGTTTCCTGTATTTGAGCCAACAGCTTTTTATTATCAGCTTTAGAAGTTTCTTGTGCATTCGGTACAGCATTCATTTTTTTTATAAGCATTTCATTATCAGCTGCGTCAGCAGCTTTTTCTTATCAACTTTAAAAGTTTCTCGAATTTCAGTTCTACATGTTTCTCGTACCTCAGCCAAAAGCATTTTACTCTGTACCTGAATTTTTTCCATCATAGCAGCAAGCATTGAGTTAACGTCTATACTACTTGTTGTTCTAGGGGCACTCATCTCAGGCTCATTCTCTTCATCAAATTCGTCTGCCACGTCTCTAAAATTCCTCGAATAGACGTTTTTGTAATTCGGTTTTATTACCGGTTGTAGAAAGCTCTAATTTATTTAATTCGCGTTTGAGCCTGTCCACTTTTAATTCTTGGAATTTAATTTTTTTCCGTTTTTTTCTTATTCTTTTTTATTTTACTTTTATTTAATTTTACTTTATATACGCAATCCCACTTCTGACACCACTGTTACGTTTTAACCTTTTTAAAACGTTTAAGTTCGTTTAAATTGCGTTAAAATAAAATAAACACCGCTATTTTCATGGTTTTACAGTTATATTTTTATTTACTACACAATAACTTTTATACAGTTTACAACAACTTAATATTCGTTTATACAGCACTTTAATTTCCGCATTTACACGTCTTTATCTTACGACAGCCAAATGATAACTGACTCACGCGCAAGTAAAACAGCCCTTTATATACTTAATTGCCTACAGTTTCTAAGGTTCAGGAAATATCGACCATCTTCTATTTCTATATTCGTATACCAAAATCCCACAGTGCAGTGTTGTATTTTTATTTTCGTAACAATATGTACATATGCCACAACTAAGTATTCTTTGTAACCAAATTTCAATAAAAAATTAATCAGAAATAACAAAAATGTTAAGCCCTATTTTAATACAAAAAACATTAAGATATAATTTTATGTATTGAATTTATAACAGTACTGGCTGAATATAGACCGATCAAAAAAACTTGGTACAACCTATTTCATATTCATATTTAATTTCATATGTTTGGTTTTGAGGAAGCTTTAAAATTTATTTGTGCAAAGAGATATATTAACAATCCGCAAAATAGCCGAACCAGATAGTAGCGTTGAAGTGAAATATTTAACAAAATTTTTAATAAAGAGACAAGGACTTACAGACTTGATTGCTCCATCCTCAGGTGCAACAACTCACCAGATGTTATTAAATAAAAATTTTAATCAGCAGACCAAATTTAGTACTTAAACCGATTTTTAAAAATAACTTTAATTCAAAAAGAATTTCTTGGCCTATAGGCCTCTAATAGGAAAAAGTTGGCACATTCAGTTTTTTAAGCGGCTTTTTATTCTCTTTATTGATAATGGCCTTTATTGAAGATGGCCTTCTTATAAAGGAATAATCTTATACACAATATCTTCGTTAAAACAATAAAAAGAAATTGCAAAAATAGTAAACGACTAACGCGTCCAAAACAAATTGTTAAATTGTTATTCCAGCAAATTTATGTATATTCTACTACCACGTGTATAACTTCAAAAACCAAGATTCTCAAAATGATTCGTATTTTTAATAACTTATATGGTATTTTGAAAGGTAAATATCTTAACAAACGACAAAGTTTTTTTTTTGCTTGGACTGCTCACCAAATCTTATCCTGGATATATTCCACCGATCTCAAAGTGCGGGAGATGATTTATGCGGTTCAGAAATGATGACTCTGACACGGAAAAGAAAACCCGCCAAAATCGGCAAAAAATATTCGAAGATAATGAAGCTTCACTTAAAAATTTAAAAAGCCACTCAAGAAAAACTTTTGCAAGCAGCATAATTTATCATAGAGCAATGGTATTGAGTATTACTCGATTTAATGCTAAGAGATGTTAAAAGACGAAATATAATATTCGAAATGTTGCTGAGAAGTCATAAAAAAGTTGTTGCAGTTTCAATCATTACTGACGATAAATCAAACTTCAAGCTTTGGTCACAAATTTGAAGCCGTTATGACAAAGCACGACCAGTTGCAAGACCAGTTAAAACTATTTAGAAAATAGTCTTAGCCGCTTTATAGTCCAGACCTTGTCCGTTCGACTACCATTTAATTCATTCTTGGCACTCTTTTGGCATGATATGCTATGGAAGAGGTCATAGCATACTCACAACAAAAGCTGAGTTTGCCAAAAATCTCGTTTTTTATGTTATACACTCAATAAGAACCTGAGTAATAAAAGTTTAATTAAATCATTATATTTATGTTTTTACTTCGAGAAAAAGTAACCAAAATGACAAAAAGTCCACATCTACACATCGAAGAAAAAAATAACCAATTTTGGTTAGAATTAAGCAAAACGGCAATACTGTACGTATGTATGTGTGTACATGCACATGTAGGTTTGGTCTGAATTAAAAAGATACGAAGGTTATGATATGCAAGAACAAAATGAGCATTTAAAGGTGGTGTCTCACAATATTGTCCGCTTTCCTCTATGGACGAACAGATAATAAATCTTCTTCATATGGAAGAAGCCGTCAGCAGGCTGCCAACATACAGAGCTGATTCATCATACAGAGCCTGCCTGCATCAGCGCACGCTGCCAAACGTAGCTCTTTGGATGAAAGTTATCAGACAGCAAAATGTACGCGGCTGTCAAACCTAAACGACCGCGATATTATGCCAAAAACACAAGTAAAAAACCAAAGAATTATCTACAAGGAATCCACCAAACTATTGGGCGATGTTCAGAATACCTTGAAGGAATTAGTGCAACACAATAAAAAAAAATTTTAATTAGAGGTTCTTTCCTCTAACATTAGCATTTTGCAAGAAAAAATTTGAATTTAAAGTTTGTGGTTACATTTTAAGAGAATTTGAAAATCTGAATACATCATAGTAAGCAAAAGAATAATACGTTTTTTAATCTGTAGGTCAAACGCCTCAAAAACAAACTATACCCCAGAAGCCATGTTTGATTTATTACTCGTTGCCACTATTAAAACACATGTATTCTTCTTGGTATTCAGAAGACAAGTGCTTTTATTCTTACATGTAAATACACAAATATAGTTACATTTAGTATGGTTACCGACAATCGTTTCAGGGTTGCCAAATATGTATGTAGATTAAGGAATTGTAATGTATAACAATGTAATGTAATGTAATGTATAAGATTAAAGAATTGTTATGTATACATATGTATAACAAGTTGTCACCAATGGAGAAGGAAGTTGGGCGATTAAATTCAATTATTTTAAAAAAGTACTATGTTGAAATCTTAAGTGTCGAAAATGTTAAACCACATCTCCAACAGCCATCAACCTTGTCGATTTTATGAAGGCGTGGACTTCGTATAAGTCACTCATTGCAAGATTGTAAAAATCTTTTCCGACGAAGCATGAACAAACATAAGATGTCAAATGCTGGGCAATGACAGGAAATTTATTCAGAAGACCCCTCTTACGCTTTTGCACATAAATGGTTTCTTACATACATATACGAGTAGTCTTTGCAGTTTTAATACTCGCTCCGTTCTTCGACCTTTTCTGTTGCCGGTCGTTTTCTACATCTTTCAACCTCCGGCGGTGTTCAGCCTTATTTTCAATTATATTATATATAAATATATGTATGTTTATTTGTTTATTGGTTTGTTTCTTGGTTTGCTTGTTCCTTATGGCAGATAAACGGCTGAACCGATTTTCTTGAAGCTTTTACAATATTTCTTTGTTTGTCAGGAAGGAACTACACACAGAAAAAATCATTATAAAATCAACTAAAACATGGTTAATTCAACAGTTTTTAATAATGCTTTTGCTTCATTATCGCTTCATGTAAAAACAACTAGAAATCATGTTAAATTAATATAGTAGGTCTAGTTAAATCAAAGTGACATTCATGTCGAAATAATGTGAAATCCTTAATCAACATTGTAAAAAGTTAAAATAACATGAGTTTCATGTTGAACCAATGCAAAATTACTGTTTAATTAACTATGTAATCGTTAAAAGCTAATACGATCGTTATATTAAAATACCGTGAAAACATGTTGAAATAAGAAATATTATGTTAATTTGAAATGATTTCTGCGTTCCTAGATTTATGTAAACTTGTTATAAATATATGGACCATATCCATATCAAGTATTTTAGGATATATAGACATTTATATATACATATACATATACATATACATATACATATACATATACATATACATATACATATACATATACATATACATATACATATACATATACATATACATATACATATACATATACATATACATATATACATATACATATACATATACATATACATATACATATACATATACATATACATATACATATACATATACATATACATATACATATACATATACATATACATATACATATACATATACATATACATATACATATACATATACATATACATATACATATACATATACATATACATATACATATACATATACATATACATATACATATACATATACATATACATATACATATACATATACATATACATATACATATACATATACATATACATATACATATACATATACATATACATATACATATACATATACATATACATATACATATACATATACATATACATATACATATACATATACATATACATATACATATACATATACATATACATATACATATACATATACATATACATATACATATACATATACATATACATATACATATACATATACATATACATATACATATACATATACATATACATATACATATACATATACATATACATATACATATACATATACATATACATATACATATACATATACATATACATATACATATACATATACATATACATATACATATACATATACATATACATATACATATACATATACATATACATATACATATACATATACATATACATATACATATACATATACATATACATATACATATACATATACATATACATATACATATACATATACATATACATATACATATACATATACATATACATATACATATACATATACATATACATATACATATACATATACATATACATATACATATACATATACATATACATATACATATACATATACATATACATATACATATACATATACATATACATATACATATACATATACATATACATATACATATACATATACATATACATATACATATACATATACATATACATATACATATACATATACATATACATATACATATACATATACATATACATATACATATACATATACATATACATATACATATACATATACATATACATATACATATACATATACATATACATATACATATACATATACATATACATATACATATACATATACATATACATATACATATACATATACATATACATATACATATACATATACATATACATATACATATACATATACATATACATATACATATACATATACATATACATATACATATACATATACATATACATATACATATACATATACATATACATATACATATACATATACATATACATATACATATACATATACATATACATATACATATACATATACATATACATATACATATACATATACATATACATATACATATACATATACATATACATATACATATACATATACATAGCGCTTTAAATCGGTATCCAACCACAGGGGTGCCCTCTAGAGAGGTGCAGTAAAGAGAGCGTTGCCTCCGTGGTCCACCAATCTATACAAAATACCAGGAGCGTCTCTTTCAGAGTGAGTGGCTCCCTTCTCAGCGTCTGTCGCCCATGTTAGGTTCTGTTGCTTTGCGACTCATCGAGCAGGAGTTTGAAAACGCTACGGGTAGAATCCCGGAAAACAAAACAAATAATGGAAGGCTTAGTAGAAGTAAAAAATCTTACGGTGCAGGGAGTAATGACCCCAGTACCTGCAGCGGTGTGTAGTGCGCGAGCAGGCTACCCGTCGTGGTCATCTAGTGACTACAATACTACTCCATTTAGAAACTTGGCTGGGATAGCGGATAGTGCTACAAGAACCAATTCTATCCAGGAAAAAACCTTACGGTGTAGTGAGACTTTTAATGAACTTGATAACTGGTCTTATAGAGTTCGTCAAGTACAGAAACCACGCTATTAAAGACCAGATCAGGAAGACAAGATCACTATACGGCAAAGCTCGTGATGACCTGGAGGTAACAAATACCAAGGTAACCAGAGAGTCAACCAGCAGGGAAACCCAAACATCGTCAAAGGCCTGTCCAGAAAAGAAAGTACAAAAGTGGAAAGATTAAGTAAGTGAAGCCGGAACGAAGACTCCGAACCCTAAGAGATAAAAACGTGCAGACTAGAAGAAAAAAGAAGCAAAAAAAAAATTTAAGAAAAATCTATTCCAGTGGATTAAACGGCGGTGGAAGAACCAGTAGCTAGACAATGACTTACAGTGAAAGAGAAAGAAAAAGAAGAGAGTGCGTCGGCCAAAGCCGGAAAGGATTGTTATAACCGCTAAAGAGGGTAAAACATCATACGCGGACATTCTTAGGACAATGAGAGAAAATCCTGATTTAAAAGAGCTACGAGGGCGGATTGATATTGAAGCTACCTAAGTAGGAAAAAAATATTTTTTTTTTTAAAAAACCATTCATTTCTTAACATAGTCTCCTTTAAGCTCAATACACTTAGTAAGTCGATTTTCTAACTTTTTTGTACCATCTGAATAATACGATTATGGGAACTCCTCAAAATATGCATTAGTTTGGTAATCACTTCTTCGTTTCAGATAAATCTTTTTCCTGCGAGCCATTTTTTCAAGTTTGGAAACAGGAAAAAGTCACTAGGGGCTAAATCTGGACTATAAGGTGGATGATCAACCAATTCGAAGTGGATTTCTCTTATCTAATGCTGTGTGAACCGTTGCGTTTGTGCGTTTGTGTTTATGCTGCCATCTAGTGCTAGGTAGCATCAATGTCAATCCGCTCTCGTAGGCGAGGAGGTCAACAGAGTGAGAAGAACCTAGAATGGCGATATTCTACTAGAGCTCAAGTTGGCCAATAATGACTTTGGTGAAAATATTGGAAGGAAAATAGGAAATTCAAGTTGGCCAGCAATGACTTTGGTGAAAATATTGGAAGGAAAATAGAAAATTCCCTAGATGGTGCTGCGGAGGTACATACCAGAAGGGAAGAGATAACCATACTTTGTAAGGATATGGATGATATAGCCACCACTTCCGAAATTTGCAAAGCTCTGGGTAGATTAATAGATCTGCCTGTATCAGATGAAAATGTTGCGAAGTCTATGTGGAAATCCTACAGGGTCATGCAAACGGGTAGAATTAAACTACCGTCTATAGCGGCCGAGAAAGCATTGGAAGCAGGAAAAATCAAAATTGGCTGGTCAATGTGTCGATTGAGAGAGGCGAAAACCATCATTAGGTGTTTTAGATGCCTAGAATTCGGCTACATGTAAAAGCAATGCAAAACAAATATGGACAGGTCGAAACTCTGTTTCAAATGTGGTACTGAGGACCACATTGTGAACGATTGCAAGTGAGAACCTAACTGCATGCAGTGCATGACCAAGGGGTTAGTAAATTTGAAACATGTCGCCTGGAACTACAGATGCCCAATATTCCAGGAAGCTCTATCTGTCAAGACGAAATGGAGTTTATGCAACACCTCAAGACCTGCTAATGCAGATGGTTTATAGGCACAGAATCGATGTCGCAATCATTTGTGAGCAATATAAAAACTAAAACAGAATTATATGGGGACACGACTTGTACCGGAGATCAGCAGTCTGGGACTGTGAACAAAAGGCTATCAAGGAAGGCATGAGACTACCTCAAGACGGATTCAAAAGAGCCAAGATAAGAGGTATCTACATATACATATACAACTGCTATCTGTCACCAAATTTACCCTTGATGGAATATGAATTACTAGTGTATGGATTAATAAGAGATACAGCCAAAATAGCCATAGCCATAGCCAACCGACCCATGGTAGGCGATTTTAATGAATGGCAACAGGACTGGGGCTGTTCAAGAATCAATAAAAGGGGGCGAATACTGCTGGATTCTCTCTCGAGAATACGAGGGATACACCCACATTTAGAGGGCCTAATGTTCAATCGTCGACTTAACTTTCGTCAGCAGTAAACTGGCAAGAGACCTAAAATGGGAGGTTAGCGAGTATATTACCCATAGTGATCACCAGGCAATATTTTTCTCAGTGGAGTATAGAACCTATAAATTGCTACCCCGAGGCAGAACGAATAAGCAGGGCTGGGCAGCAGAAAAATTCGACTGCGAAGCTTTTACGGGTACATTCTGCTCCCTAGAAGTGGAACAATTTGACAGCGAAATAATGGCTGCGAAACTTGTAGCTGTACTGAAAAGCGCATGTGATGCATCCATGCCAGCAAAAAGGCGAAACAACAGAAGGAGAGAAAACTATTGGTGGAATAAGCAAATAGCCCATCTGAAAAAGAAGTGCCTTAAGAACAGACGCCTGTACCAGAGAAGTAGATTGCGGTCCGATTTTGAAGAGACCCGTAATGCATATCTACAAGCAAGGGAAGATCTACAGAAGGCAATAAAAAACAGCAAATCAGAATGCTTTAAAAATTGGTGCAATCAGGCCGAGGCTATCAGGAAGATCAGAGCGGGCTATCAGGGGGATTAGAAGATGGCTATACTCTATTAATCTTTAATTGGCAGATCACAAAACGGAGTTAGTGCTCATTAGCAGGAAGAGGAGGAAAGAAAATTTAAGTGTCAAGGTGGGAAATGCCTCAGTTATGTCGTCGGAAGCAATTAAATAGAAGAAACATACAAAATATACCTCTGTGAAAGCAGCCAGGGTATAAAATGCATTAGCTCGGATGATGCCAAACGTCAGTTGACCAATTCCAGGCTACTTTACGCTGCACCCGTGAGGGAGAATGTAATGAGTAGCACATCTAAAAGAGAGTTAATGGCAATTAGTAGTTGCCTAAGAGTGTGTAGCGCTTTCCGAACGGTGTCTGCAGAAGCTGCAAGCGTGATAGCGGGAATGATGTTAGTACATATAATTGCTAGAGAGTACTCGAACATATACCACCAGAGGTGTACAAACTTAACCGTTCCACGAAATATTATTAAAAGAGATGAAAGGGACAAGTCCTTCTAAGCTGCCAACGTGGGTGGGAAAACTCATCAAAGGGAAGATAGACTTTCAGACTAATTCCGAAGATAGATAATTGGATACGAAGGAAACATGGCGAGATCAACTATAATCTTACCCAGTTTCTTATAAGCCATGGAGGCTATAGAAAGTACTTATACCTATGTGGACACGAAGACTCTCCAAGGTATCCGGTATGTCAAGATGAGGACGAAGACGCGGTTCCAATAGTGAACGAAACGGCGATGTACAGCCATAAAAGGCTTACCGACCTCATGCAGAGGTGTTTACGGAAAAATCGTGCATGCTCGACAGTACGGGCTGTAAGTAACTTTTGTAGATTCTACACCCCCTGCGTATCAAAAAAAAAAAAAAACATACATTTACATACATACATACATATCTATATGAAGCATATGCAATATGAATATTTATGCTCGATACATACGCGTTCTTATGTCCCCAGTTTTCGGGTATGGATTTTATGGTCCACATAAACATAACTCTTTAAATGGGGTGTTGTTTCGTTACAAATCGAAATTATCTTTTTATTTGTTATTTACTTATTTGTTTTGAAAATTTTTAAAATATTGGATATAAAAACAAATATCCATACATACATACATATAAAACTTAAGGCATATTCTGATGAAATATTTTAAAACAAAAAATTATTATTTTTGTTGTACGTAAACAATGTAAAATTTACATTGAATCGTTTTATTTTTACTGCCGTAAAGGTTAAAATTTATATGCTTAATTTTATGTTAACCGAACAACGATGTTGAATATTAAAACAACATGAACAACTATTCATTTAATATGAAACAACGTTAAAATTTATGTTTTCAAAAATTAAAATTAAATGTTTTCATATTGATTTTACGTTGTGCTTTTTTTCTATGTGTATATGCTATATAAATTTACAAAATTCCAACTGGGCAGTGCCACACCAATACAAAGTGTATATTTGTTTGTCTACATCTTCAAAATTCACAGTCAATGCAAATCATCAGTCAAAAATTGGGCGGAATTGAACAATTGGGCGTGATACCTCCCATACAAACTAAATACTGATTTTTGTGTATCTTGGGAACGGTATTAGTAGAAGTTTTTAAATTAGGTTCAAACTAAGTCATGAACAATACATATTACCAGAAAGCAAATCGATAAGTGGGTGTGCGCCCTCCATTCATACTAAATATAGAATTTTGTATATGTGGAGGACGGCAGCAATTAAGGCAGCGGGTATTCTAGAAAGCACACTGGATAAAAGCTATCTATATATGTATGTATCTAAATCCTATTTAGCGATCGTATAAACCGTAACCTTCTTGATTACTTTGGTTGTCTGTAAGACCGACGCATCACTTTTTTGTTCATAATATTAAAATAAAAAGGGGGAACCCATTCTTCCAATATCTTCGCGATTACTCATTATTCATCGCTTTGTGCGACAAGCGTGTTTGAACTAAAGTGCCGTATCAGTGATGGCTGATCAATTTGTCTGTGAGACCAACTTATAGTTAAATGTAACATTTTTAACAGGTCAGTTAGTTACTGAAAACACGTTACAGCTGTAAAAAATGTTCCAAGTTCGTTTGTTTGGAACACGCAGTAATGGTTTGTGCTGAATGCTACGAAAGTTCTAACAACTATTGAAATTGAAAAAGGCTTACCTCGAAATTAAGCATATATTTTTGAAAGATTATGAAATAACAGTTTTTTCTTGTTCCTTTTTCTTCTTTGAATTCATCTCAGTTTTTTGTTTATTTTTAAGATACTAGTATATAGTATATATACATAAATAGAAAATTAACATAGAAAACTAACATTTTTGTTTCTTTTAGTGAATTTACTTATTTTTTATTTTTATGTTAGGTCTAAAGTCAAAAATGTACAAATGTTGTGAGAAAATATAAACTGATGTTCTGAGCTGGAAAAAAGTTTAATGTTGATTTTTTTCTATAGTTACTTCAGTTTAGTCTGTGGAATATGGTCCCATCACAATCTTACTCCCTAGAACCAAAAGTTTTTATTCCGTCTATGAGACCGAAAAATGCAAATGTGTCTCAAAAAACGAAAATAGGGAGGTTAATGTTTAAAAAAGAGGTTAAAAAAAGTGTTTTATGTGCTTAGATATGCAGTTACAATTCGAAAGTATGATCTAAAAACTTAAAAATATGCTCTAAAAAACAACAATTTCTTCTTTGTTAATAGAAAAAAAAGGGTTTATTCCATAACTCAATATCATTTGAATATTCTTATAAAACTAAAAATACAAAAAACAATACAATAGAACAAAAAAAAATATTACTTCAATTTCTAATGTGATCTAAATTTTGATGTTGCAATAAACAATAGAACATTGACTTACATTTCCAAATGTAAAGTGTTGTCTATTACATCTAAGCAAACATTTATAAATTCATTGAAATGTCTTTTCAATGTCTACTGGTGTAAAGTGATCATATTTAAAGGATACCAATTCATTAAGATAATATTTTAGAACTTGATTTGAAGCGAAATGCGCTAAGATTATTTGTTAGATATTGACTTTTTTTTGCTATAATCATTTTCAGCTTTGTTTTAATATTAAGTTTCGGATTATAAACTTTCATCTTGTCAATATACTGAGCCGCCTTAGTTAATATAGCATACTGTTCAACTAATGTTGTATAGGCCATTGGTTTGCAGTATTTTAAGTTCTCGAAATTTGCAGCAATAAAATTCAATTCACTTTTTGTATTTAAATTTTTTAGGTAGAACTTCTAAGATCTTTTGGTAATTGTAAGCGTAGTAATTGATGGCCGTAAGTCAAGTTCTTCAACGAACTATAACTGGTTCATAGACAACTCTATTTGAAGCTTTCAAAGACATTTCTTTTTCTTCCTGATCAAAATTTAAAACAAAATTTTTGTTTTCACTGTGAAATATTTTAGCTCAAAAAAAGCCAAATATGAGCTAAGAAGGTTAAAATGCTCTTTAAATAAAAAAAAAAAAAAATATATATATATCGAAGACATTCTCTTAAAAGTGAAATACGCAAAATATGCACTATCAAACATGTAATTGCATATTTCTGGTTTCCCTGCTGACGGCTAAATTTTAATGATGTGTTTCTTCTATTCAAGTGGAGCATTTTTACAGTAGTAATTTATAAGCAAATTAGCAAAATATCCAAAAATTTTAAACGGTACATATTTTTGTAATAATTTGTTTCCTAATGAAAAGATAAATCAAGCATGAAAGACCACACAACTTACCGCGGTTATAAGATAATTTTCTAAAACTACATTGGCTGTGAAATTCAAGTGGCATAGTGTATTTACATAAGTTTTGTGTGTCAAAGTATTAGTTATAAAAATTTTTTCATATGGGGTCAGTTTGGGCCTTCAATAGCAAGTATGTATTTAGAAATATCGATACCATTTAAGGGTTAATTTGCTGTTATTCTCGCTATTCCGCAGTTTTTTTCATCAATCGAATGTGGCTAGCATCATTCAAGATTGCACGAGCCAAATAGAGGCCAATCTATGTGGCTTGTCCATGTTAGCCGGCGATTAAATGTATTCCCAAATATTTAACCTCAGAGCTCTGGGAGATAATTTATCCCCCATTGTTTTATCCAGTATTTTAGCTGCATTAAATGATCTTTCAATACTCGAGTTACCTCCTGCAGGTCTTAATGAATGCTTATAATAGCTGTAGAATCAGCGTATATTGAAGTGAGAGCACGGATGCATGTTGGTTATCGAAAGTATAAATCAAATATAGGATGGGTCCCAGGCTGGGTGTATTTCCCAAGCAAACACATTTTCCACATATTTCAAGTTCAGATGCGTTTTTGAGCACTATTTTATATAGGAACCGTACTACTGATTAACTAATTAAGCAATTATATTAAGTAATGAATAAAATGAGACTTACGGCTTAGAAATTCGTTGGAAATTGACGGAGTTTTTCGGTAATACAACTCATGTTTCTCTTCTTTCTAAAGCCGAAAAGAAGCTTAAAATCGGGTAATATTCAGCTAAGTTATTAGCTTATAAGTGCATAAAACCTCAAAAAACCGGTTTTTACCCGTACCTTGAGTTTTTGGAGGTGTTTCAAAAATTTCAGAAACAGATTCTTGTTCTGCTCGGTAGCGCCTATTAGATAAATAATATGTATATAAGTTATTTTCTAATGATTGAAGACTTTGTTTCTATTTTTCCAACCTTAATTTTAAAAATTAATAAAATTTGCGCCGAATTAGGTTTTTGTAAATAGTTGTATAAATTAATAAATTATAAAACAACATCTAAATTTCTTAATACGTGTCTATCAAAATAAAATTGTTTTCTAAAATAAGTTAAAATAATTTTGTTTCTGTTTTTGTTTTCCACAACTGTATGAACTGAACATGTATGACTTTAATTGATTCGGATCTTCATCAATCTGTTATGTTCTCAGGTAATATTATACAATATCATACAAATATTATAAAATCAGAAACATAAAAATTTATTTCGTGCAATTTATGACACTATTCGCAAACATAAAATGTTAATTTTAATTAAGGAAAGTAAAACAAAGATCTCATAAAATTTGCTAAATGTGTGTTTTATATAAAAGGCAGAGTTGTTTAATCAACACAATGTGTGAAGGCGAAACAAAGAAAATTTTAAAAAATTTAAAAAGAGTTAATTGGCTACTTTGGTATCTTGTGACATTCATTTATAATATCAATTTAATTGTATTTCAATACTAAGAGTAGATATAAGCAAATATATAGATACAACAGACTCTTACTTTACTACGCAATTGTTAGCAGAACTTTAAAAGAACTCACTAAACAAATACACAACGTCACTCAAAATCATATATTTAGTCAAACAATTCTTATGAAATGAAAGAATGAAATAAAAGTTGAACCTTCTGAAAATTTTGATTTTATTCTAACATTGCAATGAAATCAGTGTTTGTTGTAGTCCAGCCAAAATTCGATACCAGAAGGTGCACCTATTTTTTTGACACGAATTTGGTTAAGATTTTCTATCATTAGAGAATACACATTAGAGAATACACACTGTTAAAATTTATGCTCCGTTGTTACTATGGGACATAAATTTTGATCGGTTCATCATTGCTGGTAATTTAAGGCTTTCCTGCAGTTAATCTTAATTTGGCACAAATAAATATATTGTTACAGGTTGGGCACCTTTGTGGTTCATTATCTGCTAAAAATAAGTTAACAACTGCACGGAAACAACTACGTGCCTGTGTATAGATAATTAATCGACAACAACAACACTGATAGAAATGTTTACAAATAAAAAAATATACGGGAATAACAAAAACACGCAGAAAAGAAAACAAGTAACAGAAAATAACAAACAACAACAAACAACAAGAGCTGAAAGTAGTAAATGCTTACATTCGCATGGCTATATAAGAACTAAAGGCCCATTTAGTTCAGAACAAGGCGAATTCACACCAGGTGACCATGGCTTGCTACGTAAGCAACAGCTGATATATGACTGACTATGTCAAAATGATTCTTTATTATATATTTTTTTAAAAACACATTAATCTGACACACGGTTAATTTGTTTACTATTTGCTTACTTCAGTGTTGTATTATTTTGACACAACGTTAAAGTATTTTTATAGTTTTGCATTCGTTTTCAAAATAAGACCACCTTTCAAATTCGCTTTGGTCTAGAAGTAAAGTAGACATGACGTGTCAGATGATACGATAACTAAATGGAGAATACATACAAATGATTAGTTGTTCTGTAGCGAACGTAACGTAGATGTGGTGTTCCTGTTTTCAGCAGAATTTTTCTACGTTTTTACTTCATACACAACATCAGCTGACATAAAAGTGTAAACAAAGAACTCGCACTTAAATGAAATAAATAAACAAAAACTGAACAAAAAATTAATTATGAAAATTAATGTTGTTGGTGCAAGAGCATGAATTAATTTATAATTATTCTTTTGTTTCTTTTTTTTGTATACACACTCACAGTTGAAAACAGCTGACACATTTTTACTTCACAAACTAACCACACTTGACGTTTTGATCACGTTACTTTTACTTCCCGTCGACATTATTTCTAGACTAATTGGCGCTTAAAAAGAAAATAAAAGAATAAAATGGAATCTACCTGAAATATCGAGAGGATCGAGAGCTTTCGAAGCATTGTTTACTCAGCCATATAAAAAGCACATCGGTACGAACAATAGTTAATTTATTTGGTGTAAACAGCGAAAAGAGTTTATGTTTAAACTCAGCGTGAAGAGAGTTTGTTAGTTTGAACTCGGTGTGAAACTCGTGAATTGAATCGTGAAGTAAAAACCAGTTTAGTTGGAGCTAACTCGGTAAAGAGAGTTAGGTGTGGATAACTTCTGGTTGAAAAGGTTGTGATCGAACCTAAGTTGCAAAACAACGATCGAGTTGGAAGATTTTTTGGTAGAAAGATCTGTAGAGTAATTGTTGTTGCTTACAAAGTAGTAAACAGAGAAAATAATTAGTTTAAACAATGCGTACAAACAAATGCATCGCAGCACCGTGTTTTTTTTTTTTTTTTGTTAAACGAGCAAAGCGGTTATAATAATCCATCTATATTTTCCAGTGCGCGGCCACTCTTTCAATGACTACGATAGAAATATTTCAGTCGTCAATAGTTAAATAAGACGAGAAGATCGTGTGTTCACACATCAACAATATATTGATCTAATAGTACAATCCAGTAATACCAATACATTTAGTGTTGTAAGAGTAATTAAAAAGTATGTATGTAATAGACTTTAAGATATGGGCTCAGCTTAATTTTAAGGCTAAACCTTTACAATAAGAAGTTATGAAAAAAATGTATCTATAAACCAAAAACTAAGTTTTCAAGTATCGACTATTTTGAGTTTGTTTTTGATTCATGAACTATGGGTGAAGTAATCGCAAAAAGTGAGATAGATAATAACATCTCTAAAGCTGGATTCACCCATTGTTTCGGAACAAAATGCTTGTTTTTATTTTTTTGAATGTTTGCTCTGAAACGATTCACCTACTTCAAACAATTGTTCTGGAAAAACAAGGGTATCATATGAAATATTTTTGTAAACGAGGCGAGTTAGTTTTACAATTTGGCAGCACAGTAGCAGATGATTGCAATTTGCTTGTTTTCTTTGTGTCACACTATATTAGTTATTTTGTAACAAACAAATTGTAAATTAATTGCTTTTAGCTTTTTTATACCTTCTACGCAAACTCTTCCAAAGCGCTTGGCATTAGCTTCCTGCAATTAATTAAACACAACTTGTTGAATGGTTTTGATAATCATTTACTAAATTTAATTTACTTCCTATCCTAATAGAGGTTGCTATTGTTAACCACACACCTTGCTTCATATGATTATTTTTGTAACTTTTGTTACTCATATCATACAAGCATTCTATGCCCGGCTTATTTATTTCTGAAGTAAGCTGCAGGGCAACTGATACATATAACTCCATGTTAATATATATTTAATTTTATTTTTAATATAACAACATTAATCAACAGTTATTTTTAAAACAAATAATGCAAAACAAATAATATGTATTGTATTATACATACATACATATGTACATAAAATATGATGTGGCAGCTCAGTTCAACTTTGCTTAAAAAATTGAAGTAGCTGGCAGCACAGTTCAGTTGTTTCGGAACAAACCAATTCAAGCTGAGATTGTTCCGAATAAAGTTAACTCTCTTTCGCTCTCTCTCAAAAATAGAAACGTCAAACTACATATAAAAAAATCGGTGAATCCAGCTTAAAGAAACATTTGTTATTACTAGAGTAAAAGAAATTTGCAGTAACTTAGCAATTCAAGCTGATCGAGCTTATAGAGAAAAATTCCCTATTAATTATCTGAAAATTGCGGATATTCTAAATCTTATGCAATATATGGTATACCCGCAGAATTTACAGAATTTTATGATAAAATACTGCAGTGGCTAACTACAAATGAAATAGGGCTTATTGAAGAAGATTTTTGATAAAAGTATATTATTTATTTTTAGTAGATATTACCTTTAATTTTTTCATACCTAAAATAAAATTTTCTTTTTGATATCATAAATTTCGAAAAGGGCACATCTCATTAATAAACAAACATATATAATAAAGTCAATTTCCAAATATTTGTATAATTTTCGGTTGCAAAATAGCCCTAAAATATAATCCGTATACAATTTTTTGAACTATTATACTTCAAAAATAAGTTTTTTTTCATTTCCTGTAAACTTTAAATATTCGGACATGTGCCCTTTTCGAAATTGCACATTCAATTAAGAATGTAAATGTTATTGCTTGTAAAAGGTTACAAGCAGTAGTGCACAAAACTGTGTAAATAATGCCTTTTAACTAAAAAGTAAACACAAGATTTATTTTGTTTTAACTACAATCTACGAACTCATAAATAAACGTTTTAAAAATGGGTAAAACGTCACAATATATATCTTGTCAAACATATTACATGCCGTCCTCACCTCACATAACACATTAGTAGTAATTGATACAGATTACATTTTTATCTTAACTTTGGGTAGAAAATAAACTGGTTTTAAGATTCTCAAGAAAGGAGAGTCTCTCCTGTGGTTTTGCATATGGTTTTAATGGTATATCAGGCAGTGCATTTACAAAAGTCTTCGCAAAAGAATTGTTGAGTATGTTGTTGTAGTTTAATTGTAGGTCTATGGTTTTAGTCCTAGATTTGATTCCTCAAGGGTATGTCTTATTAAAGAATAAGTAGGTTTTAGATGACTTACTCATTCGGTGTGGAAGTTCTTCAAGGCGTTTTCCAAAAACTGTGAAGATTCTCCATTGTTTTTTTTTAACCGTTTTAACCTAAAATTAGAATCTATAATTCATAAGAGATGATACACTTAAAACTCTGATATAATTAGACCATAAAATACTTACTCAATACAATCTTTTAAAAGAGAGGCAGTGAGAGAAAGAGCTGTCCATGAAATGAAAACAAGTGGAGAATTTGGGTTTACTTACTCAAAACGACGTCAAAAACAGGTGTTGCGGTAGAAGACACTATAGCTCGTGGCAGCGGTAGCATGTAATGGTAGTGTAGGTAATAGTGGTGGTTGGTTGACTAGAAGCTACTATATCTTCTTACCGACAATAAGTAAGTATGTTGGTAAGTGACTGAAAAAATCTCTGAGGCGTAACAAGTTGCTTTTGAAAGGTTTAGTTTAGATTTGGCTGCGTAATGTTTAAGACGGTTTTAATACCGAAAAATATACAGAAAAACGAATTTTTTAAAAATGCCAACGAAAAAAGTAAAAATCTAAATAAGAGTTTTTTCAAAGAATCTCCCTCAAGTACTTGAAATAAAGAAAAAAGAAAATATTCCATAAATTTTTTTATAACAATAATTAAGTGTTGAAAGAAAAATGTTTGACGAAAAGTGTTAAAAAACATTCATTATTACTATTGAAAATGCATAAAGTTCACTACTTAACGTCTATGAACAGTTCGTTCATGCATGACAAAGATCTTGCGCAAAACGCTTTACAACTGTAACATCAGCGAAAAACAATCTACATACATATGTATGTATGTACGTATTATACTCTAAAGACATGAATCAAAGTCATCACACAATATGTTAAAAGCCACGAAAATGTTAAAGAAACCTTCAACGGATCTGTATAAATCGAAATTGAAAATGAAAATTAATGAAAAACTAAGCCCGATCGAGTCAGAACAACAGAAACTTAAGGGAACCAATGATACATCTTCTAACGAACAGCAGCAGCAGCAGCAACAGCAGCAACAGCAGCAACAGCAACAACAGCCTTTAAAAACGTTTAGCCTTAAAGGAAATCATTTAAGTGGCAGCATTTTAATTGGAAATTATAATGTAAGAGTTGTTGCTATAGCTGAGAAATATTCGCATTTAGACTATAAATTTCAACCTTTTTTCATTTAATAAATAAAAGGTTTTTATATCTTTTCGCAATTTAAATAGTTTGTTACCGTTTACAAATAGTGTTGCCAGATTTTTCTTTGTGAATTAAGTGATTTTTTGTGGCAAATGCTTGTAAAATATAAAGCTGTTATCTTTCCATAATGATTACGATGCATTAAAACGAATGCTTAAGAAAAACGAGGGTAATTTTGTTGTTTCTTGGCCTATCTCTTTTCTCCAGCTACGACCATATTGAAGGTTGGGGCTGCACAACTTTTGAGCTTTCCCAGGACACGAGTGTCTGAACTGGCGACCGGTATGGGGCACTATATATTTGAAACTAATGCCGAGAGGACGGGACAATCTTTCACTTTCTGTAGCCAGAGAAATAACGCCTGTCTTCTGGATTAGCTATACATTAAAAGCTTTAGGTAAAGAGAATGAGATATGTAGAGCCTACAGCCAGTGGATGGTTCACTAACTCCACCTTATTGTGATTTTTTGGCATGTTTCCTCTATTTGATATTGTCTAGCTTATAATGCTAACTGTTTTAACCACTTGCGCCGTGCTTAAAATCTTATGTAATTGGACGCTTATCAAAAAATTGTCAACACCCTTGATAGCATAACGTAACATTATTAGAAATATTAAAACTCCATATAGTCGGAAGTATGCCAAAATTATCCAAAATCATTTTTAGGATGCTTCCCGACTATTCTAGATTAGAAAAGATATTCAGATTATTATTGATTGGTTGATTATATCATTTTAAGTACTCATACTTTGCTTTTCCGATTATTCGTTGAGTTCAAAAAAATTAATTTTTTTGTTTTTCTATTGAAACTTAAGGTTATTATTATGTTATACTAGCTAATATCCGGCGTGCTTGTTACCACCATCTTAATTATTAATTTAAATTCTATCTTAGTTACATTTTGTATCCTTTGCCAATTTTGTCTCCTTCTGGTCAAACTCCAATCATTTGTTTCTCCAGAAAGACACTGTAGGTTCTGCTATTTAGTTGTATACAGTTTTCAAACAAACACACATTAATTTTTATATAGTAAACATACGTATATAGATTGCTTTTATCCAGTCTGTTTTTTGCAATTCCAGATTTTTGGCTGATTAATATTAACTTTGTATGGGAGGAACTAAATTAAACTACGCCTACTTGTTTAATTTCCCATGTTTGCCCAATAATTTGTATTTACTATGATGTCATTCAGTCCAAATACTGAAACTTTTGATATAATGAAATCAATATTTATGTAGTTTGTATGGGAGGTACCGCGCTCACTTGTCCAATTCTGTCAACTTTTTACCTTATAATTTGCACTACTTATGAAGTTATTCAGACTATTGGAGACATCACGTCCACTTTTCACTTTTGCTTTGACTATAAATCTTTTCTGGCCAAGTTTAGAAAATCTTCCTGTTAGATATCTCTTTCTGAAGATATAGACAAGAAAATAAACACTTTGATGGGCGTGGCATTTTCATTTTTATATTTAAAATAAGACCCTGACAAAATCTATGTATTTATTATATTTTTTACGTTCAGAAGACTTAAATATCTATGAGAAAGAAACTTGTCCGCTTACGCGCTGGATTCACTGCATGTAAGTATGTATATGTGCTTACTGTTAAAAATTTGTTCAGCTGTGTGTCTTTTCCATAAAAATGTTTACTAGAAAACAAATCATTAAGTGATCCTGCTGGTGTACAATTAGAAAAAGTCTGGCAGTACTTCATGTAGTATATGATTCCGTTTAGAAATTGAAATTATGTAATTTTGATGTGCGCAAGCGTAGACTGTTTTAATTTTAATGTCTTGTCTTTGCTTCTCTCTCTCTCTCTCTCCTTCCTTCACTATAACTGTTTGGGTATATACTTTATAGCAAATGAGCGTGTATTAGTCTAATTACACTTGTTATCATACGAGTGCGAGTAAATTAAATTTATGTTTAACGATATGATTCTTTTAATTTTTTGTTCTTTTTTATTTCAATAGTATTTGACCCAATTGGAGGTGAGTGAAAACGAAATGGAAGTTTTGGATTTAAGTTCTTTGGCACAACTGGAGACCTTAAAATGCAGTCATAATAAATTGTTGGAATTGATGTTGAATGGCAGCAATTTAACATCACTGATGGCTGATTGTAATTGTAAGTATGTGTGTAACTACAACATAATACACTGTAACTAGTACGTATTTGTGTATATTGTTAAAGTTTTAATCAGATCGTATAAACCATAACTAATGCAATGAAGGTTTTTATGGTAAAATTATAAGTTAGGGTTTCTTGCAATTTGAATTTTTTCCCATAAAATATCGTTAAAGCGAAAAAAAATATCTAGGAAATAGTGAAAATTATGAAATAATAAATTTTTTTTAGAGATTTATCACTAAATTGAAGAAGATAATAGATGAATCGATAATGTTTTTTTTTTCTTTTTTGGTAAACATTTAAAAAAGTGTAGTCAGTCAGTTGACCCTGCACTGGTTAAGGGCTAACTTCATCAATTTCCAATGGATTTCGAAACCTCAAGTCTAATTTTATTCATAACTAAACATAGTTTCTTAAATATTACGGTTCCTATAAAAATAGTGTGCAAAAAAGCATCTTAACTTAAAAAATTTGAAAAAAAATTGGATGCAAAATGTGTTTGCTTCAGAAATATATCCAGATCCTTCGAGGCTAGTTACACGGCATATACATTATTTAAAAGATTTGTTTCAATTCTTTCCAAATCTGATAAAGAAACTTAAAATCGGGTAATATTCACTTAGTTTGTTAGCTTACAAGTGCATAAAGATCCGAAAAATTGTTTTTTTACCCGTAACTCGAGATCTTTGAAGTGTTCGAAAATTTCAAAAACAATTCCTTTTCTACTCGATAGCGCCTATCAGAAAAACAGTATCACTTATTTGGTGTTTTTTTTGTCGCATTGTGTTATGAATATATAGATCCTTAGCACGAAATAAATTTATATTTTTTAATACTATTTTTTTTTATTAAATAAAATAAAATTATAATTTATAGACATTCATCACAAAACAACACACCAGAAGCCAAACAATAGTCAAAACATTATGTTTCTTGTGGTTAATTGGAGCCAAAAAAGGCCATGATAGGTTGTGAGCTAATAAAGTCATAGCGAGGGTTTTTAGTATACAAGGGGTATAATCCACATTGACTACCTTAAAAAGGGTAAACCAATCAATAACAAATATTAAGCTAACTTATTGGATCGGCCAACAAAAAGTTCTTTATCACCACGGCGATACAAGTGTGCTTACGTGTATAGTTTCCATACCAAAACGCCATGAATTGCTTCCACATTGCACATTGATTACCTTAAAAAGGGTAAACCAATCAATAACAAATATTAAGCTAACTTATTGGATCGGCCAACAAAAAGTTCTTTATCACCACGGCAATACAAGTGTACTTACGTGTATAGTTTCCATACCAAAACGCCATGAATTGCTTCCTCATTTTCCCTATTATCCGGACTTAGCGCCGAGTGAAAATTTCTTGCTTCCAAACCTAAAGAAATGGCAAGACGGAAAGAGATTTGACTTCAACGATAAAACAAATCTTAATTTTTGCAAGAGATAAGCAAATTTGAGCAACGTTGGATAAACTGTATGAAGCTCAAAGAAGGCTATGTTGAAAAATATAATAATTTTTTACCATAAGGTCATGGACTTATTTATCTGCAATCGAATAAGTATATACATTATATTTATACACATCTAAATCTTGTTATTCGTTGAGTTGCTTAAGCTAGCAGAAGCATAATAAGTTAGCCGTTTAATTTCACTCTTAATTTTTAGCAGTGTTGCCACTGTTGGTAGGCTTCTACCAAAATTAGTAGAATATTTTTCGTTTGGCAGAATTTAGGTAAATTTTTGCAGAAGTTTCTAACTATTGAAAAATCATTATGTTATTAAAATTTGTTAATTGCTCGCAATACCATTCCATTTCTATAAACGATAAGCAGACAAACAAGCATTAGAAAAATTTGTACAAGCGCTAATGTGAATAATGAAATATTATTTCATTCATATGGCTACCACGGCAATAGCATCACAAATGTTGGCCTTCAAATGCTCAATTGTCTCTGGTTTATCGTCATAACACTTATCTTTAACGGCGCCCCACAGAAAATAGTCCAACGGTGTCAAATCGCAGCTTCTTGGCGGCCAACTGACATCACCACTTCGGCTAATTAAACGGCCATCAAACAATTGACGCAATAAATCGATTGCGGCTCGAGATGTGGGACAAGTTGCACCATTCTGTTGCAGCAAACATTGTTCACATCAATACCATGAAGAGTTGGCACAAAAAATCGGTTATCATGGTGCGATAGGTATCTCCATGGACCAAAATATGGGCCAATGATGTCTCCGCTCCACAAGCCATACCATACAGTCACTCATAATGAATGCAGAGGCATCTGATGAAGATAAAAAATTCAATAAATATGCAGATTTTTTGTTGTCTTATTTATACTTCAGATATGTATGTACATATGTATCTTAATGAATAATAAGAAACATAGCATTTTATGCAATAATAAGCTTAACTTTCAGTACAAAAACAAAAATAATTATATTTTTTTAACTCAACGCATAATCGAACAAAGTAAAGCTTGAATTTCTAATCGGCCAATCAGTAATAATAATCGTATCTTATATAAACTAGCACAGTCAATAAGTATTAGAATAAATTTTGATATAACTCCGGCTCTATGAAGTTCGTATTTCTAATAATGTCACTTTAAGCTGAACAGGGTGTTGACCTTTTTCTGATAAACTTCTCTGGTCCATTACTCCCAAAGCCGTACAATAACATTAGGTTGTGAACTCCACGAAGGTGTTTCTATAAATTGGGAGGATACAACGTCATTGAATGTCACCATAAGAAAGAACGCTAAAATTTGGCGACATTATATTTTATGAGTCGACTACATTCTTAACGATGCAGAATTTTGTGTGCTACCACGTTATGATTCGCAATATTGACGTCTGTCATATAAAATTACTCCTTATTATCTGTGCAAATTTGGACAATAATGTAAAAATATCATGTATAACACCAAAGATAACTAATCGTGTGTCAATAATAATTTACAACTGACAACGTTTGTGATGATTTCATATTTAGTTATTAAACGATAGAAAAACAAAACATCGGAAAATATCAATGTATCGGATTCACTAACGATGTTTTTCAACATTGATGTTTTGATGAAGTATGTTCCATCTCTTATTATGAATTTAGTATAAAAAATTGATTTTTGTTTTTCTAGCTAAACTGAAAGTTATTATTGGATGAAATTCTGATTTTTCTATTATTCATTAAGGTAAATATCTGAAGTATGAATAAGACCTAAAAAATCTATATACATATTTATTATATTATTATTAAGGTTCGAGGACTTATCTCTGAGAAAAAAACTTGTCAGATTATGCGTTGGAGTGAAAATATAAAATGCGAATGTTAGGTACTTTAATATATTTTATTATAAAAAAGAGCAGCAAAGTCTATCATTTTAAATGATATTTCTTATCAAATAATTTAAAAAAAATAATTAATAAAAAAAATAAAATAATTAAATAATTTAAAAAAAATACCTTTAAGCGCATGTAATCGTTAAAATCTTCGTATAACTGTCCATAAGGAAAAAAAGGTAAAGGTAAATATAATCCTGCTTTTTGAAGAGTTTGACCTTATGTCTTGTTAATACTCATAGCGTAGACAGTTTTTATATGAATTGTTTTTTTCATTCCAAAAGACACAGCGCTCTCCGGTGTCTATTCGGCATCGCGACTGGTGTGTGAATGCCGGGCATCTCTTAACGAGATGGCGAGTCATTCAGACCTGGAGATTATCTGGGTAAGGGGTCACTTAGACACCTGGGGGAACTGCGTGGCGGACGGACTTGTGAGAGCTGGCTCTCTCCTCAGAAATGAGGAGATTGATCACTCAGTTGGGATACCACTCTCCTCTTGCAGACTTACGGTCAGCTACGGTGGAATGATGAACCCACCTGCACTGTATCGAGGAAAATCTGGCCACTATATGATCGGGTTCGCTCAGAGTCTATTATAGGGGTACTGCGACTTAGGCTACGAACTCTTGTGGCTGTGATTACTGGGCACTGGGTGTCTGGTGCGCACGCTAGGAGATTGAGTCTGCCATTCAATGACTGTTGTAGGGGTTGTCAGGATGGGGAAGAAGAGGAGACTGTCGCGCACTTCCTATGCCAATGCCCGAGTCTCAATCTCAAGTGGGCTGGACGTGTCTGGCTACCCGTCGTAACTAACTAACTAACTAAAGACACAGTTCGATCAGAAATAGTACAGTGGAGATGTACTCAGCCAAGTGTGTTTAGATTAAACATGTACCATTTATTAATCCCTGTTTATCATTGGTTTCTAATTTACATTTAATATATTCAAAAATTCTTTTAGCTACAACTGAGCATTGTCTGTTTCCTCCTGTTGAACATAATCAGAACTAAAGTAAACGGTAGTGTTCTGTCCTTCGTACCGTTATTAGGTGTTTCTCTTGTCCGTCCACAACCTCTATACAAAACTAAAATAAAAAAAAAACAGCAAAAATAAGTGAACGCAGAAAAAAAAATATCAACAATAATCATAAATTAAAAAAAATATATCATTTGACGAAACATTGTGATTTTACATTTAACAACAATAACATAATATTAATTAAAATATTCTTGTTTTATGAAGAATAACACACCAATAAAATTAAAAACAAAAACAATATTTACCATAACACTTGACGAAAAATTTGCAAAAGCAAATTGGAATAAAACAATAATAATCAAGACAACAATAAAGTGACCAGCACAGTAATAAAACAAAATATGTTAAAAACAAATAACAAAACAACAAAATAGCAATATTAAGTCAAACAACAAAACGAAAAACAACAATGTCGATATCAAAACAAGCAGAACAAAAATAACTCAATATTAATATTAAAACAAATAACAAAAAAGTTTGTAAAAGTGAAGTGAACGGGACAAATGCTATCTTAAAAAAATTAACACACATCTGACATCTAAATAAATAGACAAATTGAAAGGGCATTAAAGATGGGCAATATTGGAAATAGTCTTATATCCCCTACCATCAGTTTTTTTCCCTCTTTTCCTCTATTCCTTTCTAAACCTTTAGGTGCGAACCGCTGGCTACTGAGTAGTCAATCAGCAGCAACCCACTTCCGTATCGTCCGCGTCTGAAGAAAGGCTATTTAGATTTTTATTTGCTTATGGTTTCTTATTTATTTTATTTTCTTACCCTACTTGTTCAATTTACGTAATGGCAGGCCGTTTTAGGATTAATTTCTGCAATGTGCGCGGGCTACGAGCGAACTTCTCCATGTATGCGTGCATTTGTTTCTATAGGCCGGATGCTTCTGAAAATGCTGGTCCACTTTCTATCCCTTTTTAACCTTCATAGGGGCCTTTCAATGTACATTCGTGACTAAGTTGTGTACCAGTGCCAGAATTTAACTGTCTTTGGGTTAAATTCGGGTTCCTGTATAGAAGTCCAAACGCGGTACGGGAGGTTACCTTGTCTGTTCATAATTCGTCTTGGCTACGCCATTCAGGCTGCACAGCTCCAGAAGGCCAATACGTAGAGCTGTTGGACGCGTAATTGGTTAATGAACCTACTCACATATCGTGTGTAAATGGGCACCAAAATAACACCTTCGACCTTTTCCTCAATACACACCCTGAAAAGTATGTAGTTGAGGCCTTTGCACTTCTTGGAAATTCGGACCATTGCACCATTTCTGCCTTTTTCCCGTTCTCCACTCTTCATAACGCTTCTCATACATCTAGCTAGTTGGGCCGATCTTAATGATTTGTATGGGCATATGATTCTAACGTGGATGCCATGGCCGAAATGGCTAGGGATGGATAATTTCATCCCGTCGAGAAATCTTCAGATTAAATCAAGAAATAAATCTTGGTTCAATCAGACTTGCAAACTTGCAGTCAGATCCAGAGAGGAAGTATTCAGGAATTGGCGTAATAACAAATGCTATCATAATGATCAAACAGGCGAGATATTCGTGTGCCGAAATACTTAGACGCGAAAAGGCTCTATACGAACAGCGCCTACGTGCTAAAGTTCTTACTTTTTCGCGGGGAAGTAAGAGTTTTTGGTCGTTCATTAAAAGGCTTAGGAACAGCGTCAGTTCGGTTCCAGTCCTTACAAAGAATGACCAAACATTCACTAACCCGGTTGAAAAGGTAACATTCTGGCTGAAATGTTTGCAAGAAATTCGAACTTGCCGGAGAGTGTTCAACAACTGCCCGAACTAGAAAGAGTATCAGTGAGTATGCCTGGTATATTCCTTCGAGCCCGTGCATTAAAAAGTGTTCTTGCAAATCCCTACGTTAATAAGTCTTCTGGGCCGGATGGTATTCCAGCACTGGTCCTGAAGCAGTGCTCTTCGACACTTGCGCGTACATTATCATGCGGGTGTTTTTTCATCTTGTTGAAAGGCTGCCAATGTAACGCCAATCCATAAAAAGGATGAGTCAAGTAACCCTCAACACTACCGCCCAATAGCAGTTATTTTTAAATTAGAATTTTTCTTTATTTACATATGTAACCAAGTTTCTTAAAAATTAATTTACAATTTATAATTAATATGTCAAATATATAAACAAGAAAATAAAAAATAAAAATAGATATACGCCATGTTCCGTAAGAACGTCTTTCGAACAACAATTAACTAATATTAATATTTAAGGCGAAAATACAAAAAAGGACTGTGTTTACTGTAAATTTAATTAAATTCGGTTATTAAAAAATTGCTATACTTTAAAGCACATTTCAAATATTTTACTAAGTTTTTCCAGTCTTTCATTCTGGCCATCCAATATGTTATCTTGTTTTCCGCTAGGTAATATTTTTAAAAAATAACAGATGCCAAGAAAATGTTGGAATGTTTCAAGTTCCCGCAAATTGCACAATGTACAACTCATGTCTGCACTTGTTGAACCAAATCCATTACCGTTACCGTTGCAATATCCATGAGACTTCTTCGGTTACAAAGCCATCGGTGAAGTAATAAATTCCCTCAAATTGGAATACAACTCTCATGTATGGGCCGGTGCTTCAAAGTCTATTTTGGGGCTTCTCCACCGCGTACAGGAGAGGGCGAAGGTTCTTATTAACGACGGTAGGGTAGCCAACTCTATCGATTCATCGTCGAAATGTGGCGTGTTTTTCATTGTTCTATCGGTACTATAACGGAATGTGTTCTGATGAAATTAAGGAATTAATTCCTAGTAATCATATATTCTTACGTAGTACTCGTATTGCTCAGAGAACTCATCACTCTGCAGTTGATTGTCCAGTGAATCGTACAACGCATTATAGGGAGAATACGTTCTTTGGTCGCACTGTTTGTGGAACAATTTTCTACAAATGTCTTTCCTGCTACTTACGACATGAAGAAATTTAAATCGAACGTCCGTAGACACCACTCTATTCATCCTCCTTCCCACAATATATTTTCCTAGTACCAGCACAATGCACTGCATGAGTCGGGGTTATCCCCCGAGTGCTGGTCTCAAGAGATAAAAAAATCTTTTCCTTTCCAAGTAACAAATTTTAACTAATATGTTAATTAATTTCAGTATACTCATCAATTTTTGGACACAGAATTGACGTTGAATAAAATTGAGAATCATTTTGTTTATTAATTTATCTGGCATAAAATGGTGGCAATAATTGTATCATAGCAACAATGAGGATACTTCGGGACTTTAGATGCTTCGCTATTATAACTTGTTGGAGGTTTTAAATCACTGATGTCCGATAAAGCAATCATTCCGTAAAGGTATTATTACACTTGACAAAACAAATACTGCATAGCCGACAACAATATTACGAGGAACGGTTTTTGCAACAACAAAATATATTATGTTAAACTGTAATACAGAAAGCTATGAACCTTAAGATTTTAAATTTCATTTTTTTAATAAAAACATGAACTTCAAGACTTCTCACTATCTTTCGTCATTAGAGTAGAAATTTATCTTTAAAATGAATCATCAGTCATAAATTTTTATGCATTAATACGGAAGATGTTTGCAATCGCCAAAAAAGTGCCTTAAAAATAATATACTATATACAGAGTGTCCGCCGGGAAGGCATACTACTTTGTTTTGCCGCCATTTTGGTAAACATTAGTCTTGATAGTTCATATTTGGCAGTCGTGAAGTAGAGACGTGGCAAATTAATTATTATGGAAAAATATTCAGCAACGTGTTTTAATCGTTAAAACAGCTCGCCCATGACAACCCCGATTTTCATGAAAAAATTATAATGAGTGACGAGGCACATTTCATTTAAATGGTTATGTGAATAAACAGAATAGTCGGTTCTGGGCGATGGAAAACCATCAAATTACTCATCAGTCACCTTTGCATCCATTAAAAGTGACAGTCTGGTGTTCAATTTGGTCAGGAGGAATCATTGGACCTTACTTCTTTGAAACTGAAAACGGCGTAACGGTAACTGTCAATGGGGAGCGATATCGTGATATGATTGAAAAGTCTTTAACGCCACAACTGCATGCTTTGGGCTTAACTAACATGTGGTTTCAACAAGACGGTGCCACATCGCAAACAGCCAGGATTACATTGGAATTACTGCGAGACCTCTTTCCACAACAAATTATTTCAAGGAATGGTGATGTTGATTGACCTCCACGGTCGCCTGATTTGGCTGCTCCGGACTTCTTTTTGTGTGAATATCTGAAATGCAAGGCTTATGCAAACAAACCAGAATCGCTGGAGAAACTCAAACAAAATATTCGTGATGAAATTGATGAAATACCGCGTGAAGTGTGTGAGAATGTAATGAAAAATGTACGCATTTGTGAGGCTATCAGAGGTGATATTGTATTTCATACATAATTGCCGACATTAAATGAAACATTTATCAATATAAGACACATTCTCTTTCATATAATCAAAAATTATAAGCAAACAAAGTAGTATGCCTTCCCGGCGGACACCCTGTATATGATAATTTTGTGTGATTTTAAAGTACAAATAATTGTTGTAATAAAAGAAAATTTTATAAATAATGATTATTGTTTTGTCGGATTTTCGGTATTCGCAAAAGTGAACAACGCAAGATATAATTCGTTCACATTAGCGCGGGTGCACTGTAGTTACAAGCTATTAGTTATTATAACAAAAAATTAACAATAACATCAAAAACTACAGAATAAATTTACTGTGAGCATGTACACTTTACACATCCCTTTTCTAAAATTAGTATAATATTAGCAATTTAAAATTCTATAAATTTAAACATTTTGTATATCTTTAAAACTACTTAAGGCTTTATAAAATTTGACACAAAAGAAATTTTGCAATGACTAAAGTTATGCTACAAAAACGGAAGATACTTTATATTTTTGGCGTCAAAAAAATGTACAGAGTACAGCCGGATGAATTAATAATATAATACAATTTCAATTAATAATATAATAAAAAATTATATTCTGTTTTATTGCTCGTACTAGTCTTATATTATTAGTGATTAATATCAATTATTTATTGATTTAAATTTTCTAAAGCAAATACAATTTTTTTAAATCGGTAAACTGGCTTTAATTGATATTCGTAAACTTGTAACAAAATTTCACAATGATGGTAAACTTTGAAAAAGACCTGAAAAACTGTGAAAAAGAAAAAAAATCGGTTTACTAGAAACTTTCTTGGTATAGTGGTCAACCGAAAAATTTAAATATTGCCAAATACGGCCTACAGTGCGCGATGTAGGCCGTATTTTAGCTACATCATATGCCATGCCTATATACAAATGGTTTCTATGCTCAATTAACACAAAGAAGTCTTTTATACTAGAAGTAATTTAGAAGTGACTTCTTGATTGTGTAAAAAATATAAAACCAAAGACGTTTATTTCTGGAGCAATGTTTTATTAAGCAATGACATCAAATTTTATGTGTTTGGTCAGAAAAAATTTATATTGTTATGAAAATAAAAATGCCTAAAAAGAAAATACACCACATCAGGGATTTTAGTCTATTGGTTTATGTCAAGGTTGTGAATGTGTATTGCTGTACTGATTTGTGTATTTGACGGCATTGCCAATTCGACCACCATTGAGTAACACAATCTTACATGTTTAAAATTAACGGACATAAAATAGATGATTTGAGAGCGTTTGAAACATTTCCGGAAATTTCCGAACTATAGACAGATAGGTATAGGGTCCGCCATATAACGTTTTTTTCAACTAGTGCTTATTTCGTGAATGGTAACACTTAACTCATGTCCGATGTGACAGATATATCCTTCCGCTGAACGAATATGGTTTTGTATACGCTTGAACAACGCTGTGAATCTGGGCCTGCGATCGACTTACAGAAGATGCCGATTTTTCCAAAAAAATCATCTTTTCAGATGAAATTCATTTTTTCAGAGACAATTGACGCTTTAAGAGATAATATTCGTGAAGCCATTGGTGAAATACAGCTGCAGACAATCGATAATGTGCTTAAAAATTGGACCGATCGTGTAGACTACTGCATGGCCAGCTGAGGTAGCCATTTGAATGAAATTATTTTCTATTATTAACCGGAAGGATTTTACTTTCAAATAAAAAATGAAATTTGAGAAAACATTCAGTAGTTTTTTTTTATAGCATTTTCAAAAAAAAAAAAAAAAAAAATTATTTGGCGGACCCTATATATAAGGAGGCTGCTTTGCCTACGTCGATATAGTTATCTTTTTGCAGTAATAAAGTAAAGTCGTGTTTAAGCGTAAATAAAAGTGTTGTATAAACAAATATTAAGGGCAATATAAATAAGTTGGAGCCTGTAAAATTTTAATTGTATACTCTAAAAGTGAGGAAATAAAAACTGTAAAACAATAACAACGTGGTATTTATTTTATTTTGACGCAATTAAAAAGAACTCAAATGTTTTAAAAAGGTTAAAACGTGACAATATAAACATGAAGAACCATAAACGAATAACTTTCAGAACAAAACTATATATCAGAGTTAAGCTTTGTGCACTTTTAGGTATTATTTAGCGTGAGAATATATATAGAAGTTTGGTTTTCGTACAAAGTACTATGCATGAAATATATTGCTTAAACATATTCAGAAAGCAATATGTGAAGAAATTATGTATGCAAGCTGTACGTGATTTCTTTAAGAAGGCGATGATTTCAAGCACGCTGCAAGAAAGGTCAAAGAATGTGCCTAAAAGGGTCGAATACTAAATTATTCACTCTTTTAAAAATTGTTTTCATATACACTTTTTTAAGCGTAAAATTTGGAGCACCCTTTATTTTTGTTGTTGTAAAACGTTTTTTTCAGTACAAAAAGTAAAAAAAAACATAAAATGTTAAAATTTATCGTATTTTATTGTAAAAGACTGAAATAAAAATTAAATTGCAGAAAAGGATTGTGTCAAATTGTTATTCATATCAAAAATATGTTTTTAATGGCCCTTAAAAGTTGGTAGATTTGTATCGCGCCTGGAAGATTTTTGAAAGCATTTTGGTAGAACTAAATTCTTTTTTGTGGCAACATTACCGGCATCTATCTATAGAATGTAGTTCGTATCTTTTCCGAGGTTGGCTAAAAATGAAAATGAAATCTCAATAGAATTGATCGATGGATCCCAAGCACATGTACTCCCTCATGAACCTGCAATATTCAGTTTAAGAGATAACGTTATCTAAAGTAATTAGGCAATATAGAACACCTTCTACTTTCTGCTGTGCTATTCAGGTAAACCAAAGCTCGATTTGACAAATGACTTGGAGCGTTTTAGGTATTTCGCTCAAAAAAATCATCCAGTAGTGTGATATCCAATTCAATTTAGGTTTAACATCAGGTTTTGGCAGACAGGAACCAATTATACGTAGTGAACATTATGGCTATCATTACAATGACATAGACGTCGTCTATAAGAATTTCTTGTTTGACAAAGGTGTTCGTTCTTGGCCCGTTTTTTGTGCCTTTAACGAAAAATCACATCCTTAAACCTTCCTTATCTACAAATGGGTTATACGTAAAACATTAAGACTTGACATCATAGACAGCAACAGAAAGTATTACCGTCTTGTACCCGATTATCAAAATGATTAAATTTCAAGCTACAGTCAATAACGGAGAAGATCCTTTGTAATATTTTGTTCTAATTACTGCAACTCTTCAATTATTTTTGTATGAAAGATTCAGTCTTTTTTTATATATGTACGTACGTTAAGAGTTCAGTGACCAATTAAAACTGCAATCAGATTCTGTAAAATTAATTCACACGCTAAGCATTGGTTTTGGTTAGTGCCCATCAGCATCATTGTCAGATTATTGTTAACATTTGCCCGTTTATCAAAAGGGTTCAATATTAAGTTAAGATGTTCCAAATTATGTCTGAGTATCGAAGAATAAATGTACGAATGTGCTACCCTTAACACTACGCCCATCAGTCCAGGCAAAAGTGACAATTAAAAGTAACACTCGTTTTGTTATCGTATATTCAAATTATGCACTCATTATATCTTTTTTAGTTAATATATATTTAAATTAGGGTCTAAAATTATTTAATTAGGGTCTAAGTCTAAATTCATATCATACATATATACACGTGTATTCAAGTTTCATAATATTTTTACTTTGTCATCTTTCAGGTCTTCATACTATAAAAATATCACCGATTCCAAACAAATTAAACCACGTCGATATATCAAATAACTATTTTACTGAGCTGCCTAAATGGCTTAATGAATGCGATGTGTTGGAAACTCTGAATGCCTCCCGTAATCAATTACAGAAGGTTACAGATTTTTTGCTCACAAGTAAAACTAGGAAATTAAGAGATTTGAACTTGGCCTATAATTGTTTAAGAATTATCGAGAGATTTCCGGAGCGTTTTGAATTGCTGGAAAAGCTTCAATTGCAAAGTAACGAAATACAACTGTTGACTGACAATTTGTTTGCCATAACAAGACATTCGATTAAATATTTAAATCTTTCCTGTAATAAGCTACAAATTCTACCACCTGTACTAGAAGATTGGTCGGCTAAAGGTTTTGCTCTGGAAAGTCTTTACGTGACTTGCAACAACTTAGATGATCATATTTTCGAAGTATTAAAACAGGCTAAGAACCTAAAGTTGTTATACGCGGCTTACAATAAAATTACCATGATAACAGAGGATTGTTTGAAGGAATTGGTCAACTTGGAGGAAATAATGTTGTCGGGTAATTTACTGCAGCAGCTGCCAGACAATATATGCGAGTTAAAACAATTACAGGTACTGAGAGTGCATTCAAATCTACTGCTATTTACACCTTCTTTAAGCAAACTTACATCGCTAAGAGTATTAGACTTGGCCCATAACCATTTAGATCACGTGGATCTGATAAGTGTGGTGCCTCATCACCTAAAGTATTTGGATTTGTCTTGTAATCTGCAGCTAAAGGTCGATGAGCATCAAGTGCAAATGTGTCGTACCCAAAGAAAATGGAGTTTAGTTGATGTATCAGGTAAAAATCGTCCCAATTTACCAACACACAAGGCTACAGGAGATTCTAAGGAGTCATGCAGCCAAACTCAACTCACTCACAAACCACCTTGGCTATTGGGGTTTTCTGAGACTCCTGGCACGTGTCGAAAATTGTTGGTTATTCAGTTAAGAGAATGCAAGTTTCGCAACGATGAGGCTTTGTTTGGTATGTTTGTCAGTTCCACTTCTCATACATCAGCTGCAGCAAAAATGGCCCAAATGATACCGAAGCTACTTCAGCAAGAGAGGTGTGTCAAAGAAAATGTCGGGGAATATTTGAAATACACACTATTGGCAGCTCAACAAAAACTTACCGATCAACCTATTATGGCAGCCATGCTGTGTCACATATCCCGCGAAAATAATCGCATAAGATACATGGTTAGACCTCATAAAACTAAGCGATATATACTGCGGTTAGCTGGCGTAGGTAATGTTGTTGCTTTTCTAGTGAGAAAAACTAGTAATGTGGAGTTGGTACCGAAACAAAACTTCTTAAATACCACGACTCCATTAAATTCCTTCAGGGATCCATGTGTGGCCGAATGTATACTTGGTAATGACGATGAATATTTAATTATTTGCAACGAGGGTGTATGGTCTGTGTTGGACTTAGATCGTATAGCTCGTGAAGTTCGCAAAGAAGAAAATGTAGTTTTGGCCGCCAAAAGAGTGCAGGATATAGCACAAAGTTTTGGCTCTAATGAAAATCTTTCGGTTATGGTAGTCAGATTTAAAAATATAGGCACCGATGTGGATCATTTAATCAAGGAACTAAAACAGACTGTAAGAAGGAAACCCCAAACTTTGACCTCGAATTCAGCTCTCTTACCGAATGTTTGTAAACGTGCTTGTTGCGATCGCAATGCAAATTGTCGTCATCGATTTGGTTCTACGCGACAATTTTCTGCGACTAGGGGAAGCGATCGTTCCTCCCCCAGTGGCCAAAGTGATCAGGCTTTAAGTGTTATCAATCAGAAGCCGGATGCTGAAAATGAATATATTTTGGCTCATGCTCGAGTCCTGGAAGAAACCACCGAAATGGAGATGTTAGACGAAACTGATTCTGTTCTATCCGAGGAACAATTCAAATGTTGGGAATATATGCTGGAACAAAACACCCAACTATTATTCGATAAGGAATTAAATACAATTTCAAAATCTTTTACAAAAAATCGTAATGCAGAACGCAAAACCACGAATCGTTCCCCCGTCGAGCGTTATGACTACAAATCGAATTTGTTAAAACCCAACACTCCCAAATTTATATCCACTAGTTCACCACAACTTTTATACTCGGAGGTTAAGAAGCCTATAATAACAACACCGCATAATTACAACACCCACCAGTCGAACTCGGCGCATCAGCAACAAGTTTCATTTCTTTCTAAACACTTTGGCAGTTCACGTTCGTTCGGTGCAGCCTACAACATATTTTCGGATGCTAAAAATCGTGATTCTTTGGCCAGTGCGGTTGGCTATACGAAGCTCGCTGGCGGTCCAAATGCTGCATATTTTGGTTCACTGCAACGTTTAATGCCATACAATTTGGAATATGATTTTGCTATTACACAGGAACGTTCATTTATAGACGAAGACGATGATGACTTGGATGATCATGAGAATCGTATGCGAAAGTATTGGGGTGTAGCAACTACTGAGTTGTAATTTTTATTTATTAATTACTTAATGTAAATACATAAATTTATTACTTACATAAATTTATTACTTATTATATATAAAAGTTAAATACATAAAAAATACAACTAATAATTTAACGAAAAAAGTTTTTGTGTAAACTGATGAGAAACTTTTTGGAAAATCTGCGTAAAGCCGCTATCAGACGATATGTATTTTACATATGTGTTGTCAAATTTTCCATCTGTAAAAGTTGTACACATCGTCTGATACATATGAAACATATGTAAAATACATGTGGAAATACATATGTACATATGTATTATTATTATTTTTTTGATTGGAGCATGTGACAAACATAAACTAAACAGTTCTTTTGTTTTGAAATAAAATTATTGGCAAAAAATAATTTGTAAAAAAAATTAAATTTAAATTAAATCAATTTACATTCTACCTTGATCAAAAAGTTTCTGGAATAACCCCCGTGTGGCGGTCCCATCGTTCCGATTTGAGTTTTTTTTTTGTTTTTGTTAAGTTGGTACATCTTTTTTTTCCCGCTAAATCTTAGCGTCATAGCAATAGTGGTTAAAAATAAGAAAAAATATAATTAGAACTAAAGCTTAATTATTTAAATAATTCGTTTTTGTTTTGCCCTTGAAATATTTCCTTGGAAAATATTGGAAATAGAAAATAAAAATACGGGTTATGCCCGTAATTTCTACGAATAGATATCTAACTGTGCATAGATATCTAACTGTGCATAGATATCTAACTGTGCATAGATATCTAACTGTGCATAGATATCTAACTGTGCATAGATATCTATGGTGTGACCGATTTTCCATAATTTTAACCCTATCTAGAAGTTTAAAACTAATTCGAGGCGTTACGACACGTAACTTGGTAGTCATACTATCGGGTTAAAGTTTAGTGTATCTTACACCATCGATTTTCTATAGGTAGTTCAAAAGGTAAATAAAAAATTATTCACACATTTCATTGAAGTGTCAGATCGTTTTCAATAAATTTTTAAACATACTCGTACATACAAAATGTGTGTTTGTATGTTTGTAGGCAGAAGAAATGATCTTGAAATTTTTGCAATATCCTTCAGGAAGAACTATAGGCTATCCTTAATGTTTGAACTTGGACTTGAATGCGATTAAATGGGGAAAAAGTGTAAAAAATGCTAACAAATATAAGAGATAAAGTAATAGTTAAGATAGGAGTGGTGAAGCCAGGCGGGTTTCAGTTAAAAATAATATAAAATGACAAACGTTGCCATATTTTTAAAGATAAAACCACGCAGGCAAAAGTAACGCAAAGATAACTGTTAGGTACAAACATGACCAGATATCTGTTTGTAGAAATTACGGGCATTATTCTGGTTTATATAAATACATACGTATATATTTATTTGTGCCGCTGTGGTATGGTAGGTAAGACACCCGCCTAGTAATAAAGAAGTCCTCGGTTCAGTACCAGACCAGACCATCATATAATTTTCAACAGAGGTACCACCTGATAGCACTGCTAGCGACTGGGCATGAGTATTTACGCTATGAAAAACTTCTCTAACTAATGCATACGACGTCCTCCTTGTCCCTCTTCGGACGTCGCGAGAATTATTATTATTTTATTAATTTTGTGTTTTTCCGACTTTTATTGGACGGGGTCTTACAATGTAAAATAAAAAAAAAAATCATTAAAGCCAGAGATACAAAAATTTATCGAAACACTAGATAAAATTCTTAACAATAACAAGAGGACTGTCACACTATGCGCTAAACATCTCGTCCCCTTGCAACACTACAACATGGACGGCTCAGTATTACGATGGTGAAAACGTGGTAAATTAAAAGGAATAAAAAAGGTGCAATGTGCATAAGTACAAGTATAAGTAAGTATAATATCTGTGGAAGTGTGAGCCATGTTAGTCCCACTGAAATTATTGTTTTGTTGTTGTCCGGGGTAGTAGCCAAGGTGTGATGTGTACAATTTCGCACATCAAGAACGTGATGAGCTGTGTGGACTCTCGGTTGGGTCATAAATTCTCGATTCGAACCAACCATTCGTTAGGGGGTAAATTATCCTGACGGATAACATCTAAATTACTGACATTGAAGAATTTCTGAGAGTACTTTCACTATTATTCCTTCCAACGGTAAGCAAATTTGTGATGAAGCACCTTGAGCTTTTGCCACCTGTTGGCAATACTCAATGAAAGATCAGAGTGATCGAGTTCAGGGGGTGCCAAGAAAGGCGCACCAACGAGAAACTGACACGGACTTAAAGCTACTAGGTCGGAAGGATCTGCGGTCACAGTGGTCACAGTGGTCACAGTGGTCAAGGGTCTCGAGTTCAGGCGTGCTTCAATGCGGGTTAACATTGTCGCAGACTCTTCGAAGATAAATTTCTGAACCTCAGAAATTTTACTTAAATGATTTTTCACGCTCTTTACGCTGGCATTCCTTATACGGAACTCCGGGGTATAAAATGCCATTTTACGGCTGAAAACTTTTCCGTACCAGAAACATTTTCTTTAACTGGGATAAAAATTGCTTGCGATCCACTTCAAGTACATTAGCAGCACCGACAAATGCAGTCCCATTGTCAGAGTACAAATGCGAATGAGAGCCGCGAGGTGAGAAAAAACGTTTGAAAGCTGCAAGAAATGAGTGCGTCGACATATCACCGGTTGCCTCTAAATGTATCGCCTTGGTTGCAAAGCAAAGAAAAACTAGCACATAGCCTTTGGTGACACGACAACTTCTATCACAGTAGGATCTTACGTCGAACGGACCTGCGATGTCCAAGCCAGTATGGGCGAACGGTCTCGACAATGACGATCGTTCAGGGGATAAAGTAACCATAATCTGCTGACCTGACTTTTTCCTATAAATTGTACATTCCTTGCAATTGTGGATCACGGTACGAACCAGCTTCTTCAATTTAGAAATCCAGAATTCACTCCGAATAAGACGGAGCGTGAAAAAGAGTCGACTGTGAGCAGAACATTCATGAACATGGTCTACAAATAAACGAGTGAAACGAGCCGAGTTTGGCAGAATGATCGAACTAAACCCATTCAGAGTTAGCAGATTACTCTTCGAGGAACCGGGTTTTCCGTTTTGAAATACTGTAAGCACCTGAAACAATACGATATTACTCGCACTGTACGCGGTAAAACTGACAGGCGTTCGAGTGAACTTCTAAGTGTTGGTGATGGGTAATATTATGCTTTGGCCAGCATTCTCTGTCTTAGTCGCTATTAAGTGTGTGGTTATTCCATTCACAGACACATTTCGAATATAAATAGCAGTACTTACCATATGCTTTTTCAGAGGCATCGTAAAATGCGGGAGGTTTAAAATCGTTTTCGGGTAGAAAATTAACCGATTTTGGAATATTCAAGTGTTAAGGGGTTTCCGTAGTCGTTGCTTTATACTTTCTGCCACAATAACTTTGGGTGAAGCCAACCGGCAGGATCAATAGCTTCAAATAGTTTGCATCAAGCCGATTTCCAAGGGGTAAATATTCCAAGAGTCGTTGTACGAAACCAGCAGAACTATGAACTTGGACTAGCTTATTAAGACTTTGGAAAGCGTCGTTTAGCTCATGAGAGCCAGCTAGTACGTAGTCGACATACATTTGGGTTTTAAAAATTTCAGACGACAAAGGACTTAAGGGTTCGAAATCGTTGGCCAATTGCGAAAGAGTTGAAATCGCTTAATACGGTGTACAGTTCACTCCGAACGTGACAGTACACTTCAGATACAGGATCCGCTGGTACTAGCTTTGATCGGGACGTAACAATATTTGGCGGCACATTTTTTTGATATCCGCATTAAAAACATAGCGAAGGAATGGCAAGCGGAGTAAGGTGTGCCTGCAAAACTGGCCCGGTGTATAACACGTTAATAAAATTCACACCTTTGGAGGAGGGGTTCGAAGCGTTACGACTCGTAACTTGGTATTCAAGCTATCGGGTTTAAATACGGCGTGGTATAAATAATTAAATTCCAAATAACAAGTTTTTAACGCATGCAATTTTGTGGATTTAAAAAAATTAAAAATGTATTGCAATCTGAAAAAAATTCGATGTTGTAAATTAGTTAAATTTATGTAAAATTCTCTTAATTACACATTTCTAAACTTTAAAAATTTTTAAAGTTCTAGGACAAAGTTTTAGTTTCGAGTATAGTTTCAAAAACTGAAATATACACCCATGTTCTGAAAAACGCATATCGCTTATAATTTGCGTTTTCGATTTGAAAACGCCAAACAGGTGTTCTGGCAAACGAAAACGCTAGAAATCTGGCGTTTTCAAACAGCTAGTGTATGTTGAAGCGATCTGGTCATTTTTATTTAAACTGCACTTGAAAGAGAAAATAAATTGATTTAAAATTAAAATTTAATATGTTCCGTTTTTATTTGAAGAAAAACTTTTAACATTTTTTCACAATTTTAGTTAAAAATATGCGATTTACAATTTTGCTTTGTTTTTGTCAATTGTCGGTATCATTTGTTTACTTATAAACTGGCGATTTATGCAAACAGCTGGTCAATTTAGTCTTCGAAAAAAATTTTGTGCTAGTGGTGTTAACTTTAAAATTACTTACTCTTTTCAAACTTATGATAGTATTATTTGAAATTTATTATGTCCACATATTTTAATTAAAAAATAGTAAACAACCCTTTATAAAAATTCAAAAATAATTTAAAAACTGTTCCTACAAACATTTCCGAGAGATAAAAAAATTATTCAAGATCCTATTTGTAACCGGCTACCGGTGATGAAACTCACCTGTTTATATGTAACATCTCTAAATAAAAAGAAGAAGCATTTGCGACCATTGCAATGATATTTTACAAATAAAATTAAATAAAAAAGCCGCCTGTTACTGTTTCACAAAAAATATTTAAATTTTAAATACATTCTTTCATATATGTAAGTACATAAAGAAATATTTTTAAGCTTAATAATAAATCTAGTTTTCCATGAAGGGTGCCGCAAAATCAGTGGAGCAGTGTAAAATATTTCTGCAATTTATGGAAATACATCAAGATATACATACATATATATTTTAATTGATAAAATTATTAAATACTTTCAATAAAAAATTTTTGTTTTAAGCATAAAAATAGTCGGCTTAAGTTAAAATTTATTCAAACAAAATATATATTTTGATAATTCTTTTAATTGACGAATTTTTATGAATAATTTTTTCTATGTTTATGTTTTGTTATTATAAAATATATGTTTTTTATTTGTTCGAATACAACTTCGAAAAAGGCAAAACGTCCGCAAATCGCTGCTTAAATGCATTTTGCGTTTTAAAAAACGATTTGCGATTTGAAAACGCAGCGTTTTCAGAACATGGGCGATATATATATTTTTATATATATTTTTTTAATACTTCTTCAAAGTTTGGTGAATTTAAACGTTTCATTGAAATAAGTGTGTTTTTCAAAGTAGAAAAAAAAATAAAAACAATACATAAAATTGAAAACATTTTTTTTTCTATTTTGTTTACAATATTGTAAATTAATTAAAAAACCAACCCTGTAAAAATGAAAAAAGAAACTCTATTTTTCTGAAGCGCCTAAAATAAATTGTTTTACACAGTATTATTGTAAATTAGTTGAGTTTAGCACCGTAGCCGAAAAATTATTCAGTATTTTATAATCTGTCAAAATATATATTTTATTAAAATCCGAGATGAATGAATTTTTAATTTTTGCCTATGGTGTAACGCACCATGCGTCGATCTGTCTATAAGCTGTAGTTCGATAGAAATCTACGCAAACTGTCTCATCTTAGTAGAGTCGAGAGACTTTCGGAACTTCTTCAAGCTCTCAAAAACGGGCCAGTTAAGTATTCAATTTAATATGGGTACAAAATAAAGCAATAGAATGCAGGGGTTGAGACATAGGAACTTTACCAGTAAATATCCAACCGAAAATTATTCTCTAGGCAGTAAGGTTGCTATGATATCTACGATTCTTAGATAAAAATTAAGGATTTTATAAGTTTTCATATTACTGAGCTTGTTAGATCGCTAGTTATCGAAGATTGTTTATAAGCACATTAAAGGAAAAACTTGGGCATTAAGGAAGTACTTCACTGTATTATATAAAATTTTTTTAATATACACACGTATTTTAATTTATTAAAGTGAAAAAAGTTATAAAGAGCACCGGTTATAACAAACTGTGCTTATAACGAACACTTTTTTAGAGTAACATGATTTTACATTGATTTTTCATAAAAAATATTACGTTTATAATTAGCACGGTTGTAACGAACTTTGTTAGTAGCGAACATATTTTATAACGAACACGCTAAGTCTAAACGTCAAACACGTATGTTATTTCTATTGTTACGTTTCAACCTTTTTAAATCGTTTGAGTTCTTTTTAATTGCGTCAAAATAAAATAAATACCACGTTGCTGTTGCTTACAGTTTTTACTTCATATCTTTTACTTTACACACTTTATCTTAATACAGAAACTTATTTATCTTGCACTTAATACTCGCTTATACAACACTTTTATTTATGCCTAAACATGACTTTACTTAATGACTGCAAAACTATAACTGAAACCTTGATTAAAAAGTTTTCGGAATTGTTAGCGATGTTTTACAATTTTAGAAACGCCTGCTAAAACGCGTTCCCTGTAATGGTTTGTTAGCTCGGTTGAACATAAAGAAGCCCAGGTTGAACAGAAAGAAGTCCAACGGTGCGGCATGGTCATGGTGCAAAATCCACGAGTTTTCTGCCCACAATTCTGGTCTCTTTCGGCGAATTGCTTCACGAAAACGTCCCTGAACGCCCATTGCCATTCACTTGCCTGATGTCTGGATTGCGTGTCGTACTTATAAGCCCACGTCTCGTCTCCGGTAATGATCCTTTGGAAAAATGTGTGAACGGATTCAGCCTCACAAATTATGTCTTTTGCCACCTCAACATGGTCAAAATTGTAAAAAATATCCAACACACATAGAGATAGATGCACTCTTGGCTACATAGGTTCTGCAAATTTCAAGCTATAACGCTAAGATTTAACTGGAATATCAACAACAGATGTATCAACTTAACAACAAAAAAACTCAAATAGGAACGATGGGACGGCCACACGGGTGTTATCCTGAAAATTTTTGATCAAGCTAGTATATCGACGTATGCAAAAGAGCCTCCTTATATACCTAACTGCCTACAGTTTGGAAAGTTCCGGAGTGTTCCAAACGCGCTCAAAGCCCTATTTTGTGTCCGTTAATTTTTAGCATTATTATTATTATTATTATTATTATTATTATTATTATTATTATTATTATTATTATTATTATTATTATTATTATTATTATTATTATTATTATTATTATTATTATTATTATTATTATTATTATTATTATTATTATTATTATTATTATTATTATTATTATTATTATTATTATTATTATTATTATTATTATTATTATTATTATTATTATTATTATTATTATTATTATTATTATTATTATTATTATTATTATTATTATTATTATTATTATTATTATTATTATTATTATTATTATTATTATTATTATTATTATTATTATTATTATTATTATTATTATTATTATTATTATTATTATTATTATTATTATTATTATTATTATTATTATTATTATTATTATTATTATTATTATTATTATTATTATTATTATTATTATTATTATTATTATTATTATTATTATTATTATTATTATTATTATTATTATTATTATTATTATTATTATTATTATTATTATTATTATTATTATTATTATTATTATTATTATTATTATTATTATTATTATTATTATTATTATTATTATTATTATTATTATTATTATTATTATTATTATTATTATTATTATTATTATTATTATTATTATTATTATTATTATTATTATTATTATTATTATTATTATTATTATTATTATTATTATTATTATTATTATTATTATTATTATTATTATTATTATTATTATTATTATTATTATTATTATTATTATTATTATTATTATTATTATTATTATTATTATTATTATTATTATTATTATTATTATTATTATTATTATTATTATTATTATTATTATTATTATTATTATTATTATTATTATTATTATTATTATTATTATTATTATTATTATTATTATTATTATTATTATTATTATTATTATTATTATTATTATTATTATTATTATTATTATTATTATTATTATTATTATTTATTATTATTATTATTATTATTATTATTATTATTATTATTATTATTATTATTATTATTATTATTATTATTATTATTATTATTATTATTATTATTATTATTATTATTATTATTATTATTATTATTATTATTATTATTATTATTATTATTATTATTATTATTATTATTATTATTATTATTATTATTATTATTATTATTATTATTATTATTATTATTATTATTATTATTATTATTATTATTATTATTATTATTATTATTATTATTATTATTATTATTATTATTATTATTATTATTATTATTATTATTATTATTATTATTATTATTATTATTATTATTATTATTATTATTATTATTATTATTATTATTATTATTATTATTATTATTATTATTATTATTATTATTATTATTATTATTATTATTATTATTATTATTATTATTATTATTATTATTATTATTATTATTATTATTATTATTATTATTATTATTATTATTATTATTATTATTATTATTATTATTATTATTATTATTATTATTATTATTATTATTATTATTATTATTATTATTATTATTATTATTATTATTATTATTATTATTATTATTATTATTATTATTATTATTATTATTATTATTATTATTATTATTATTATTATTATTATTATTATTATTATTATTATTATTATTATTATTATTATTATTATTATTATTATTATTATTATTATTATTATTATTATTATTATTATTATTATTATTATTATTATTATTATTATTATTATTATTATTATTATTATTATTATTATTATTATTATTATTATTATTATTATTATTATTATTATTATTATTATTATTATTATTATTATTATTATTATTATTATTATTATTATTATTATTATTATTATTATTATTATTATTATTATTATTATTATTATTATTATTATTATTATTATTATTATTATTATTATTATTATTATTATTATTATTATTATTATTATTATTATTATTATTATTATTATTATTATTATTATTATTATTATTATTATTATTATTATTATTATTATTATTATTATTATTATTATTATTATTATTATTATTATTATTATTATTATTATTATTATTATTATTATTATTATTATTATTATTATTATTATTATTATTATTATTATTATTATTATTATTATTATTATTATTATTATTATTATTATTATTATTATTATTATTATTATTATTATTATTATTATTATTATTATTATTATTATTATTATTATTATTATTATTATTATTATTATTATTATTATTATTATTATTATTATTATTATTATTATTATTATTATTATTATTATTATTATTATTATTATTATTATTATTATTATTATTATTATTATTATTATTATTATTATTATTATTATTATTATTATTATTATTATTATTATTATTATTATTATTATTATTATTATTATTATTATTATTATTATTATTATTATTATTATTATTATTATTATTATTATTATTATTATTATTATTATTATTATTATTATTATTATTATTATTATTATTATTATTATTATTATTATTATTATTATTATTATTATTATTATTATTATTATTATTATTATTATTATTATTATTATTATTATTATTATTATTATTATTATTATTATTATTATTATTATTATTATTATTATTATTATTATTATTATTATTATTATTATTATTATTATTATTATTATTATTATTATTATTATTATTATTATTATTATTATTATTATTATTATTATTATTATTATTATTATTATTATTATTATTATTATTATTATTATTATTATTATTATTATTATTATTATTATTATTATTATTATTATTATTATTATTATTATTATTATTATTATTATTATTATTATTATTATTATTATTATTATTATTATTATTATTATTATTATTATTATTATTATTATTATTATTATTATTATTATTATTATTATTATTATTATTATTATTATTATTATTATTATTATTATTATTATTATTATTATTATTATTATTATTATTATTATTATTATTATTATTATTATTATTATTATTATTATTATTATTATTATTATTATTATTATTATTATTATTATTATTATTATTATTATTATTATTATTATTATTATTATTATTATTATTATTATTATTATTATTATTATTATTATTATTATTATTATTATTATTATTATTATTATTATTATTATTATTATTATTATTATTATTATTATTATTATTATTATTATTATTATTATTATTATTATTATTATTATTATTATTATTATTATTATTATTATTATTATTATTATTATTATTATTATTATTATTATTATTATTATTATTATTATTATTATTATTATTATTATTATTATTATTATTATTATTATTATTATTATTATTATTATTATTATTATTATTATTATTATTATTATTATTATTATTATTATTATTATTATTATTATTATTATTATTATTATTATTATTATTATTATTATTATTATTATTATTATTATTATTATTATTATTATTATTATTATTATTATTATTATTATTATTATTATTATTATTATTATTATTATTATTATTATTATTATTATTATTATTATTATTATTATTATTATTATTATTATTATTATTATTATTATTATTATTATTATTATTATTATTATTATTATTATTATTATTATTATTATTATTATTATTATTATTATTATTATTATTATTATTATTATTATTATTATTATTATTATTATTATTATTATTATTATTATTATTATTATTATTATTATTATTATTATTATTATTATTATTATTATTATTATTATTATTATTATTATTATTATTATTATTATTATTATTATTATTATTATTATTATTATTATTATTATTATTATTATTATTATTATTATTATTATTATTATTATTATTATTATTATTATTATTATTATTATTATTATTATTATTATTATTATTATTATTATTATTATTATTATTATTATTATTATTATTATTATTATTATTATTATTATTATTATTATTATTATTATTATTATTATTATTATTATTATTATTATTATTATTATTATTATTATTATTATTATTATTATTATTATTATTATTATTATTATTATTATTATTATTATTATTATTATTATTATTATTATTATTATTATTATTATTATTATTATTATTATTATTATTATTATTATTATTATTATTATTATTATTATTATTATTATTATTATTATTATTATTATTATTATTATTATTATTATTATTATTATTATTATTATTATTATTATTATTATTATTATTATTATTATTATTATTATTATTATTATTATTATTATTATTATTATTATTATTATTATTATTATTATTATTATTATTATTATTATTATTATTATTATTATTATTATTATTATTATTATTATTATTATTATTATTATTATTATTATTATTATTATTATTATTATTATTATTATTATTATTATTATTATTATTATTATTATTATTATTATTATTATTATTATTATTATTATTATTATTATTATTATTATTATTATTATTATTATTATTATTATTATTATTATTATTATTATTATTATTATTATTATTATTATTATTATTATTATTATTATTATTATTATTATTATTATTATTATTATTATTATTATTATTATTATTATTATTATTATTATTATTATTATTATTATTATTATTATTATTATTATTATTATTATTATTATTATTATTATTATTATTATTATTATTATTATTATTATTATTATTATTATTATTATTATTATTATTATTATTATTATTATTATTATTATTATTATTATTATTATTATTATTATTATTATTATTATTATTATTATTATTAATATTTTTTAATTTATTTAAATTTTTTCACTTTTGACCAGCGTTGTTAGAAGCTTTGGAAGGAAATTCATCATTTGGCGAAAAAATCATTTTTGCTATTTAGTGTTTCAGTGTGAAAAAAATTCTTGACTGTGGCAATACCAGAAACGATCAGTTTGTTATTTCACTATTAATACACTAAAGAAATAAACAATGCTTGCAAATTATTCAACTTTGCAATCAAAATTCGCGCTGTATTAAAATGTGTTTTATCGAAAAATTATCTTCAGCGACGATGCTAATTTTTTGCACAATGGGTACATCAATGAACAAATTTGCCGAAATTGATGTGAAGAGCAGCCAGAAGATGTACTGCTTGGTTCGGTTAATGGCCAGCAGCATCATATGACCGGGCTTTTTCAAGAACTATAAAAATCGCGTTTTTTGTCTAAAATGGAAAAATTATGCTTCGTTGACAAGACGGTGTCACATGCCACACGGCACGCGATACAATGAACCTATTGAGAGGCGAGTTTGAAAGCAATTAATCTCAATCAGTGTATTGGCCGCCAGGATCATGCGTCATAGTTAAGTCCAACTAGACTGCTTTTTATGGCTGCTGCGTAGCTGCGGGCATCATTTACATGAAATAATTTTTAAAAAGTAAATCGCATGTATTAATTTTTCGCCCCAAACGAATATTTAACTTTTGCAAATTATCTGTGTTTATTAATCTAATCTATTTCGATACATACTTGGTATTGTGTCCGTTATTTTACGGACCAGAAATAACTAAGGTTGATTTTACTTAGAATAAATGTACTTTTTATTAACAAAAACCCTATGCATCATCAAAATTGTTAAATTCAAAATTACATATCGTCGTTCCGAAGTTATCTTGACGTATATCAGAAAATCACAAAAAATGTGTTACGACTATTACTGAACATTAAATTATTAGATCTATTGATGTGTTTAATCCCCAAGTCTTTATCTTCTGTATTTTCTAAGATATTTAAAAGCTATTTTACCGTATATCCAAGTTTGCCACAAAAATATTATGTTATAAGGACGTATGCGATAATTTTATCAAAAGTGTACAAAATGGGTATTCATACAAGCTTTTTTTCATAAACTTTTTATAAAGCAAAATTATGTTTTACAAATAATGGGGGTAATTCTTGTAATTAAAATTAACTGAAAATTAATTAACTGAAAATTAAATTAAACATTCGTTTTGAAAATCAATCTGAAATTATGTATGTATTATGTATGTATATAATAACTTACGTAAATCGTTTTGAATAAAATTTAATATCATTATCAGGAAAATACATGAGTGAAGTGTTTTTTGTATGTACTTTCTATTAACTTAATATTATTAAGTAAATAGTATTTGTATGAATTTTTCGTTTGTATGTATTATATACGTCAATATAATTTCGGAAAGAAAAACAAATTAAAATTTCTATCGGCGTTATTTTGACGTATGCGCCATTATTGAAAAACATTTCCCAGAAGGTGGATTCTACGGCAATATTTTAGTATATTTTTAGAACTACAAATGTCTAAAACTTAAAAATTTTTTTCTATGACTTAAAAAATTTTTCCACTATTCGATAAATGATAATTAAAATAATATCTGACAAAAATATTGATCCCCTTTTTTCGACTCATTTTTTTCTATAAGCTGTGAAAACTTTGAATTCAATTTCCCAAAAAAATATTTTTTGGAGTTACGTCAAGATAACTTCGGAACGACGATATATACTATATTATTTTTATTAATAAGTCTTAACACTTGGTTTTATTCAACTTAACTTTTAAGAATGTTCGTTCAACTTTTTCGGAAGAAATAGATAGAATAGAAATCTTTTTAAATTTTGAACAAACTTTTCTAAAGCTTTGTGAGCATCAGTAATTTTTGAGACCCATGACCAAAATTATTCACAACTCAGATTATCGGGAGTTGCAAAATTATTATTAAAGTTGATAAGGTAGAACTCTTAAAACTTGTCATCTAAATTTTGAATATCCTTCTCATCAATTAAGTTGGGAAAATTTTGTAGTAATCTTGTCAGAGGCGGTAATTTTTAACAGGTCAAGGTATTAACGCTCTTAAAAAAATCGTTAAAATCAAATTAACACCAAAATTTCTTCATTTTCAGATTCATGGATCTTTAGTTTTCGCACTGTTTTCACCTAAGAAGTTTCGTTGAGTGATATTAAATAGTAAATATGTATAAACCAGGGTTGACAAAAACCCAACCCAGCGAATTTTATTGGGATTTTTGCGTTTTATAACTGCTTCCAAATTTCGGAGCAGTAATTACTTCGTTTCAACCATGCTGTACGAGAAAAACATGCTGCACAAGCTGCCAAGCAATTCTAAAAACGATCAAATGAAAAATCTTGTCGCACTCGCCGTATTCTCCGAACATTGCCCCTTCTGCCTATTGGCTGTTTCAACGAATACTACATCTTTTGGCATGACACCAAATCACTTCTTTCGAAGAAATATAAAATGGCTTCAAAATTGGATTCCCTCAACGATTAGAAGTTTTTCTGAGACAGGATTTGGAAATTGGCTCAGAGGTTGGGAAAAGATGTAAGCAGTGATTTGATAAATTTGTTATTTCATTATCTTTTTTGAGCTAAGAAAAACGGACCGAATTAACTCGTACTCCCAATACATAAATTATACTTATTTTTGTTGTGAATAAACTACGAAAATCCACCAGGATTTTTTTAAAATATAATACCCAATAAAATCCGTGTGGGTTTAAGTGGGTAGCCAACCCTGGAATAAACTTATAACAGTATGTTTGAAAAAATATATATAAGTGTTACCTTTTTTAATTAGCCATTTTTGTTTTTTAATGTATGAATTAGTTACTTTTTAATGCCCAGAAACAAGGATATACTTTTGTGTGGATTAGACACAGAATACTTATTAATCAAAACAATAAGCCACAAGTTGATTAACACAAATTATTTTAATTTTCAAAATTAACTGCTGATTTTTTATTTCATTATTATTATTATTATTATTATTTTTAATTATATTTTTACAATCTAAAAAAATCAGCATATTTAAAACTAAAAAATCATCATTTGAGAAAAAAAAATCATCGAATAATATTTTGGTGAAGAAATCTTTCTATTTAAACTAAAAATTTTACCTGCAAGAATTTTTAAGAATTTTTTGTGTCACAATTTCTTACTCTCTTCTGACGCACCCACGTTGCAAATTTTTTGAGTTAATGAACGCTTTCCTAGTAACAATTGTCTCAAATTTGTAACTATTTTTAGTTATTGAACAGAACTAATAGTTATATTTCTTATATTTAATTTCTGCATTCATAAACGTCAACAATCCGATAAATGTCAACACCCGCGGTTTTAATTAGTTGACGTTATCCCCAGTGCACTGTATTTATTATTTAAAAAACACAAACATTCACATAAATTCACAAATTTTTACAAAAATTGTAAAATTTTCACAAAAATTTTAAAATGTACACAAAAGTTTTGTATTTGTTGTTATTAAGAAAACATAAATATAAACAAAATAATGAATAAAAACAAAACTGTTGACAGGTCAGATGTGACAAAAAAAAAAACTTCTGTTTCATAACACCACCTTATATTTATTTCACGATAATTGTGAGCTCTGCTCGAAGAGGTTGTTATCAAACCTAAGTTGTAACTACGATCAGGTTGGAAGGTCTTTTGGTAGAAATATCTGTCGTGTAATTGTTGTTGTTGTTTACAAAGTTGTAAACAGAGAGAATAATTAACCCTCCAACGGTCAAAAGCTTAACTTTGATCCGAACAACTTGGGAATTTTGTTTGAGTAATAATCTCTGTAAGATTAATTTATTTTATGCTTTCTTATCTAGAGTTGTGTTATTTGATAAATTAGATAAGAAAAACAAAAGGTGGCCTCATAGCAAAATTGAAAAAAAAGCAAAAAAGAAAACTATCTCAACCATTAAAAACACCATCATGTGGTCAAATAAAAAGATTTTGGCAAATGTGAATCGTTAATTGAAGAAGGATTAGGCGATGTACATAGTCCATAAGTGAAATTCTACAACTTTTAGTTTTTGTAGCATTAACGTTTAAAACCAATGTTGTATTTTCAGCACAAATGTTATCAATTACAAATTACTTTCGCTTCTATAATCAGATATTTCTTTATCAGAATTAATGGCATCCAAGAAGTCAATTATTTTCTTTTTCCTTCTATTACATAAAACGACGTATTTTCGCTCTATTTTACCAAATGAAAAATATGCATATATGAACATTTTTTTCATAAACGGTCAATTGTGCCAAAAGGTCTCCATTCAGTTTTTAGTTACATATCGTACAAAATTATGTTTGCTTGGCTAATTTTACTTTTAGATCAAACAATTGTAAATAAATACCCATCAAAAATTGTTTGCAAAGATTGTTCCATGGTGAAATTACATAAGGTGGTGGCACTCTACAACAATACAAAAACAACGGCATTTTTTAAATCGTTTATGTCAAAAAGAGCACTTGGTGAAATAAAAAGAAGCTTTTAAAAGCAGCGATGCCAGAATGATTTTATCATATTTTCGATGATTTTTTCACCAAAATATTATTTGATAATTTTTACTTTAAGTAAAAATTTTAACTGCAAGAATTATTCAAAGAACTGTTTTGTGTTTATGTTTACAAAACATGTTTTCTAAAAATTTCTTTCGAAATTTAAGAAATTGTAAGTAAAAGTAAATTTTCAAAGCGATAAAATGTACAAAAAACAATGTTGTGGTGATCTCAGGATCAACAACACCAAAAGAAGATGTTTAAAGATATTGAAATAAATAACGCGGAATGTAGGATTAGAGGATGTTGCAGCAAATGGTGGTAATTGCTATAAATTAAAATACTTTGTTCTTTAAAAATTAAATAATAACTTTTAATATGTTTGACAGTAAGTACTTGCAATTTAAGCAACAGTTAACTCCTGGAGAGCCTTTAGTATTTTTTGATTCATCGAGTGATTATGAGAGTGATAACGATGCTGAAATGGTTGAATACTTAGTGCGAGCTCGGCAAAGGTTGGCTATGAATTTTAACATAAACAAAAAAATATTTTTCGAAAAAAAAATCTATAAACCTATATATTCCAGCACTACTTTAGCTTGCAAATTTTGGCTGGTAAAGTGTTCTTTTACTTTTGAGCATTTTTGAGAGAAATTGTGCAAACATTTTTTTACTCGCTCGTTGCAAGTTTCTGCAAGTAAAGTTATTGAACAAACATATTGATAGTGTAGTTTAAAGTGTTTTAATTGTTTATAAACGAAAACCGAACAAAATTAAATCCAAAGAAACAACAAGTGCTTCCATCGCTTCCAAAGATCATCCGAACAGAGGAAGACAATACATATGTAACTTCATTTCTATAATAGTTATAATGAATATCTCCAAATTCGGAACTAATTTCGTAAAATAAATGTTTTATTACCGAATTTTTTTTATTTGGAGTTGATGTTTTAGAGCTTTGTGGTATGGTTTATGTTTTAGAGTAGACAATGTTAGAAAAAATAGGTTGATGGTATGGAATGTTGACGGAAACGAGTGTTTCCGTTATCCCGAGTGCACTGTAAAAAACTTTTCCTCTAATTTGCTAATTTGCCGCTAAAAAAAATACCAACGATTCGCGCACTTATATTGAAGCGTTGGTCTCTTTTGATGTGGTTTACGGGTCATCACCATTATTTGAAATATATTTTATTGTTATTTATGTGTAATATTTTCATTTTTAAATAAAAATAAAAATTTAATTTTTTTTATTTGTGTTTTACTTCTCGCTTATTTATATTGTTACGTTATTTATTATTATTTATTTATTATTATATTATATTATTATATATTGTTATTTATTATATTGCGTTTATTTCAAGTAATCAAATCTACAACAACAATCGTTAGCAACGATAAAGTAAATAAAAATAACACGGCAACAACAATAATAAAGGAGCAAAGAAAACGAATAACAGACAATAAACAAGTAACAACAAATACTAAGAGTTGAAAGAAGTAGATGTTTTCATTCGCATGGCTACGTAAGAACTAAAAAGAAAATAAAAGAGAGAAATGGAATGTACCTGAAATATCGAGAGGTTCGAGAGCTTTCGATGTATTGTTTACTCAGCCAAATAAAAAGCACATCGATGCAACCAGCAATCAGTTTATGTGTCGTAAACTCAGCGAGTTCAGTTTGGGTGAAGAGAGTTTATAAGGAGTAAACTCGTGAAGTTAGTAGTGAAGTAAAAAAAAAAGAAACGGTTTAGTTGGAGCAAACTCAGAAAAGAGAGTTAAGTGTAGATAACCTCTGGTGAAAAGGTTGTGATCGAACCTAAGTTATAACTACGATCGGGTTGGAAGATCTTTAAGTAGAAAGATCTGTCGAGTAATTGTTGTTGTTTACAAGATTGTAAACAGACAGAGTAAATAAGAATTAAAATTGTTATTGCCCGTAAAAAGATTACAAGCAGTGGTGCACAGAACTGTGTTGAATAAAAGATTTTTTTAATTAAAACCAAACACAACATTTATTTTATTTTAACTGCAATCTAAGAAGTTTTTAAAAAGGTAAAAATGTAACAATAAATTTCACCTTTGACAGCTGCTCTTTTATTCACCACGTGCACTTTCATTGCATTTCAGAATTCTACCAAAATTGGTGGGATATTTTTATTTTGGTAGGATGGTAGGCTAAATTTAATTTTGGTAGATTTTTGCAGTAGCTTAGAAATTGAAAAAATCACTATTAAAATATGTTAACTGCTCGCCATCCTATCGTATCTAACAACATGATAAATTTATTATGAAAATCAAAATAAAGTGTATACCTTTATTTTCTACAATTTAGTTTTAATTTAAAACTTATTTAAATTTCAAAAAACAACAAAAAATTCTTGCAATAACTAGAGTTATACAACAAAAACGAAAAGTACTCTATATTTTAGACGTAACACTGCACTAATTCGACGATTTCATATAATAAAAATTTTTATTATATGTATTTGATAACTTGTACATATTAGTTTTTTTGTGTTATTAGTAATTAATATTAACTATTTATTGGCTTAAACTGTAAGAGGTGAAAGTTACAGAAAAATCTCGTATTGTATTATTTCAAAATGGGTCAACTAACTTCAATTGATATTCCGGAATCTTGTAATAATATTTCACAATGATGGTAAAACTTTAAAAAAGACTTTCGGTTAACTGAAAAATAATTCCCAAATACGGCCTTTTGTGTGCGATGTAAGGAAAAAATCCATCAAAAAATGATGTTAGAGTATCAGAAGAAATTTTGGAATCAGATGCTAGCGGTAGAATCAGCACTAAATGCAAATGTCTTTTATACCAGAAGTAATTTAGAAGTGGTTTCTTGATTATGTAAAAAATATAAAACGATAGATGTTTCTTTCTCGAACAATGTCCTATTTAGCGCAGAAATTAAATTTCATGTAATAGGTCAGAAAAGACTCATAAAAATATGGAGAACCAAAACCAACGAACTTTCAATAGATGTTTTAGTAATAGCGTGGGAAGGCGGAAGTTTGCTTCACATACAAAGTATATCATGAATGAAATATGTAGATTATTTAAGCCTATTCAAAAAACAATTTGGTAACCAATGTGAAGAAATTAGGCATGCAAGGATCTTGATTCCTTTAACAAGACAATGATTTTAAACATACTGCAAGAAAAGTCAAAGACTGATTCTCTTTTCGCACTTCTAAGCAAGTAGTATTTGATTATAAAGGTCGGAAAGTGAGTATTTGTAATAAGAAAAGAATCCTTTATAATAGAGGAATGGCAAAAAATTCGAATTAGAATTTACAACAAACTAAGGAAAAGAAACCGAATACTTAAATATTCTCTCCTCTAAAAATTATTTTCTTATACACTTTTTTGTTGTCTTTTAAAGATTTTGAAGAGCCTGACCAAACAGTGCTAAAACAAATAAAATATAAAATTTTTTCGTATTTAAAAAAAATAAATTGTAGAAAATGAGGATGCAGTCCTTATTTTTTAGCTCACAATATATCAACGCGTAAATATTTTAGTAAAAATTGTTATATACCATATATCAGATAAATATTTTAAATGGCTTTTAATTATTGGTAAGTTTGTATCGACTTTGGTAGAACCAAAGTCTCGATATTTCAGGTAGATTCCATTTCTTTCTTTTAATTTCTTTTTAGTTCTTATGTAGCAATGTGAATGTAAGCATCTACTTCTGTCAGCTCTTGTTGTTTGTTGTTGTTTGTAATTGTTCGTTATTGTCTGTTACTTGTTTTCTATTCTGCGTTTTGTTGTTGTTCCCATATATTTCTATTATTAAACATATCTAACTGTGTTGTTGTTGTCGATTTAATTATCTGTATACAGTCACGTAGTTGTTTTTGCGCCTTTTGTTATTTATTTTTAGCAATGTAATAAACGACAGGGGTGCCCAACCTGTCTGATTTTTGTAACAATGTGTACATATATCTATTATGATGTTTAGAGGACTAATCTATGAGAAACATTTTTGTATCACATAAGCATACATGAACCCACCCAATTATCAATAGCGCTATTCATAAACTTTTTAAGTTGTTTGGTATATTTGTACTCCACATTAGCAAAATAAATATATAGAAATGTACTTTCTACTGTTTAGCAAATATATAACACTCAAAGACATTTATCCGAGACTTTACAACACTTGAGCAAACTGACAGCTTACAATCTATATATGTATATAAAAATAAGTTGTCCTATGTTCGTCAGTTTATAACTCGAGAATCACTAAACCGATTAAACAGATCAATACATGCGTTGGAAAGGTGTACTTTCATTGATGGTTTTGTTCCAACTGGGCGGTGCCACGCCATTATAAAATTTTACGAGTATGTCTATATTTCTCAAACAATAATAAGAAAAGTTTCCATATTTGGCACAAATAACTTTGTGGTGAATACAAATCACCGGTCAAAAATTGGGCGAAATTGGATAAGTGTGCGAGTGGCACCAACCACACAAAGTAAATACTGATTTTTGCATATCTTTGGAACGTTAACAATAGAAGAATATGAATTTGGTCTAAATAGCTTAGTAGTCAACCCACATCATCAGTCAAACTATGGGCCAGATTGAATAAGTGGGTGTGACACCACCCACACATAGAAAATATTGATTTTTGTATATCTAGAGAACGGTAATAGTGAAATGAAGAAATGGAAAGCGTAAAAAAAAGGATAAGCCCAATAAAAAGGAGCTCCGGAAATAGGGGTAAGAAATGTTAAAGGGCTTTTGAGCAAAAAGCAACACTTCTTTCTGCCGTTGCCGGTTTTGTTGACAAAAGCAGTAATTATAAGTTCAAGGCGTATTTTGTAAGATGGCGTTGCCGATTCAGCTGACTGTTTTATTTAATTGTTTTATTTATAATTCTGTTTTACGTGATCTTTTGCACGGTATCGTTTGCAAATGTCAAACATTTTTTTATTTTAAACCTAATCTTGTTTCTACATGAGATAGTTTGGAACGTATTTACTGTGTTTAAACGGGATTAGGTGTATTTTATTAAAAATGTAATTTCAGTTATTTTTTGACAAGCAACAAAAAAAAGTTGTTAAAAAGTTAGTTGTTGTAATGGAAACGCCACTTTATTATCATTAAATATACCGGTAATATCTATTTCTACAACGACCGGTCAAATAAATATTATGGAAAATTTACAATTAATTTTATTTAGCTTTGTTAATTAATAATTTTATATTAATTTTTTTCCCCTTTCTTCTACATTTCATACCCTATCCGCGTTACTAGGAGCCTTTATGTTGTATATCTATAAAATGTATTTCTCACAAGAAATATATTAAGGAATGCATACTTTTTATGTGGGAAAATCAAAAAAGGACAACCTATTTATTTATCTTATCCGGTGTGCTTTGTGCAATACCTTCTTATACAATCTCTCCCTCTTTTTAATTGACGTGGATAGATAACGAAGCTTTAACTGTTACCATTTTCCACATAAGAATGAAAAAAATTCTACATTTATTACGAATAAGGGCTGCCACGCCTATTTATTTAATCTCGTCCAGTTATTGATTCATGATGTGTCCAGTCTTTTAGTATTACCATTCTCAAGATATACAAAAATTATTAGTTATTATGTATGGGATATGCCTAAGTGGGCATCACTTATACAATTGCGCCCAATTTAAAACTGTTGATTTGTTTTGACTATAATGAATAATTCAAAATATCAAGAATTCAATATTTACTTTGTATGGGGGGTACCATGTCCACATATCCAATACCTTTAATATTTGCTGCAGAACTTAGAATATATGTACCGAATCGACGTACCAAATTTCATTCAAATACCTTTAACAGGAGAAGAGATAAGGAAATGAACGTCTACAGCGCCAACTGTTGAGAATTTTTCGTCTTTTCTTTTTCCTAAATCTTCATGTAACGATTACGAAAAAAATCCGTGAAGGAAGTATCCAATTTGGTCCAGTCGTTTTTAAGTTTTAAGCATCCGAACGAATCACAATTAATTTTTATATACATACATACATAGATATATACAGATATAGATAGTTAATCATGAAAAATAAAACTCGTCATTTGACCGGTTATGATAGAAATAGGTATCTACTAATTGTTGGTATGTTTAGTATTATATACACCTTGTATAGATTTTACACAGTAAGGCCTGGTTAGCCGAACGTTGATGTCTTAAAAACGGAATGTACGTTAACGTACGTACGTTTGTGTAGTTAAACAAACGTTGAAAACGTGCCGTATGCCAAAAGATAATGTAAATAAAAACAATACAAACATTTTTTACGTACCAAAATAAAAAATAATTTTTCGTGTTATTGTTATAAAAGGAATTAATTAAAGCAATTTAAAATGGACTTGGACGAATTATTTGTTGATACTTTTCACAAAACAAATTACAACACACAATTCCACATACAAACAGCCCATCACTGCTTGACAAATGTCACGTACGTCGCCGTCAAATTCTATTTTCAATTGATTGGGACGTTACAGTTACGTTTCATTACGGTCAAGTAAGCACTTTCATAGCGATCAGCTGACACAACTACATTTACGGCTTCTGCGTTTACGTTCGGCTAATTCTACCTTAAATCAGCGATACTCGTTCATATTGTTCATGTTACGAAGTTTTTCGGCTGTATATTTATTCACTTCGTGAATATTACAACCAGCGTTGCTAAAAGCAAGAATATCCTACCAAACATTTTCCTGAAATGTACCAAAATCAACTGTATCGCTAACCCTGATTAGATTATATAATCATACAGTAGTTATTGATATTGCTTTTAAAATTCCTGGAAAATTGTTTTTGTTTTATCTATATACGGTAAGTGCATCTAAGGTCGATATGTACCAGTAGTCGGCAGTTTTTATATTTATACTCAAATAAGAATAAAATTAATTATGTATTAAAATAAAACTAAATGAAATTTATAAATATTCTCAGCGTTCTATATGCTTAAAACAATTTTAACTTAGATAAGTATTTTTGATAGTATTTACTTTAAAATAATCAATTTTCAATTGGAAATGTTTTCTAAAGGTACAAAACTATTGAAATATGGCTATAAAAGTAAGAGTTAAAAAAAGTTGTTTTTCTCGAATTTTAAGCGATGCCGGTAATAGGAACGAAAAACTTGTAAATGTTTGAGTAGTCGGCATTGGAGTGTCGGCTACTAGAAGACCACTAAAACCTACTTGTTCCTATGATAGGCAGTGGCTTTTACTAATCATTTATTATTTTACTCATATCTTTTTCAACCACATTTTAAGTAGCACTGGCCAATCATCTATAATTGTACGCACTTCAGTCAAACTAAAATCTGGCGTCATCACGAGCCAATGAAGTCTTATAATACAGAGGGTCCAGATCACAATTACAACAGCCGGAGAATCTTTGGGAGCCACGTTTGTGTCATTTTAGCCTACTAGACCTACTTTTTTGTTTTTAGCTTTAACATGTAACCTAAGCATAAAATCTGAATTATACACAAATAATATTCATGATTCTCTGATATGAATTTATCTTTCGTGCCTACTTGATCTTATTGAATATTAGAATGTGAAAAACAATGTCAATATCGATTTATTATTTTCTGTACTAAAATGCGATATGACGACAATAGGAACATAGTATGCCGAAAACTGATAAATTTGTGTCGACTTCTGGCGAATTTGGTGTTTTTCACAGTAATTTACTCAATTTCAATGAAAAGCCAAACATTTTTTTTCTTTTTTTTGAAAATGCTATAAAAAAAACTACTGAATATTTTGTCAAATTTCTTTTCTTATTTGAAAGTACAATCCTTCCGGTTAATAATGGAAAATAATTTCATTCAAATGTCTGCCTCGGCTGGTCATGCGGTAGCCTACACGATCGGTCAAATTTTTAAGCATATTATCGATTGTGTGCAGCTGTATTTCACCAATGGCTTCACGAATATGGCCAAACGACATCAGCTCTGCGGCTGATAATGCGATCTTCGAAAACAGGGCGCAAAACATCGAGTGTAGCATCGGCTGTGTGGCACGTAGCGCCGTCCTATTGAAACCAAATGTTGCTAATATCCTCCTCTTCAATTTTTGTGAACAAAAATTCGTTCAACATGGCCCGATAACGATCGCCATTGACTGTAACGACCACTCCTTGCTCATTTTCGAAGAAAAATGGTCCAATTATGCCTCTGGACCAAAATCCGCACCAAACATTGACTCGTCAAAAGCGACAATTTTGCTTGTTTACATACCCGCCAAGATCGAAATGAGCTTCATCTGAAAAAATGATATGTTTTGGCAAAATCGGCATCTTCTGTAAGTCGATCGCAGGCCCAGATTCCCAGCGTTGTTCAAGCGTATGCACAATCATATTCGTTCAGCGGAAGGATAGAACTAATTATCTGCCAAATCAGACATGAGCTAAGTGTTACCATTTACGAAATAAGCACTAGTTGAAAAAAAAAAAACTTTAGATGGCGGACCCTATGTATTTTACTCTTTTATGGTAATTAATTTAATGGGCATCTTTTTAATTTATGCTGTTGGCTTTAGTTTGTGATATTAAGCGATTTTAACAACATTTGAATACTATTCTAACAATTTGAAAGTCTTGTTGTTAGAAACATGATAAGGAATCGTAAATATGCACAAGCTTGTGATAGAAACAAATTTAAAAAAATTACATAAAAAAGTGGCAAGAGTCGCGCAAATTTAAAGAAAATGATAAAATTATGTTGGTTTGAAAAAGTTGTACAAAAAGTCGTTGGTCAGCAAAAAATTGCAAATTGCGACCTTAGTCGCACAAACAATAACCCTGTGTGTGAGACACAAATTTTATTCTGTAGCTTGTTAGGCGTCAACACAGGAGGGATGTACCGCATGTTTTTGTGTGTTTTTTTAATTTCAAGAGACTTAAAAGAGATTTTGAAGGTAGCTAACATTTGTAATTTTTATTACTTACATTGTAAGCAGCAGGCGTTTTTTTAAAAGATATTTAGAATTTCGCGTTCGTCACAGAAATTTCACTCCTTTATAGAACAATGTCATATCAAACCGTTTGTCCAAATGTCATATCAGACCATTTTGTTCAATTTTGTTTTTATTTTTGCTTTTACTACGGTACGGCCCAACAGATCAACTGAAAGCGTTAGCTTAGGTGGTATTTTTATATTTTATTACTTCTACGAAATTTTTAGTGTTCTATGATGTAAAGGAAGGAAATAACAAGTTACAAATCTTAGGTAAAGGACAATTTTGGTCCGTTCATGTTTATCGATTTATGTTTATTAATAAGGTTTACGGAATAAGTGTAAAAATCAAGTTTTCTCAGTAAATGAAGGGCAAATTATATTTCGTTGTATTTTGCATATAAGTTTGCTGCATATGATGCATTTACTACCGCACTTAGATTTGCAGCAGCTGTATGTACCTCTACCGCTCCACCGGATTTATTTTCACGCTGTAAAGTGTTTGATTTCCAAGGTTTGGTTGGGCTTTCCACACATATTCTAATTATGAATGGACAGGCAACAAAAATTTTAAGCCATTCTTCGCATGTTTTGAGGTCATATACGAACTAAAAGAACGACGACTTCGGAAATTTACCAACTGCTTATCAATAGCCACATTTTCGTAGCGATGTAAAACATTTGACTTCGCGGCGATCCCACCTATCTTTAAACGGAACGAACCTATTATTGTTTTGTCTCTGCCCATAGGCTTATCGAAGCGAATAGCACTTTAAATCATTCTAAGACTATAAAATTCGGTAGCTAAAACGAACATCGAGTAAACCAGTTTGCACTATAAGCACCTGTAATATTATTATGTATAGAAATGTATAAGGGCGAAGTGGAACTTTCTACATATTTTCTCTTTTTGTCGAATTTTTCTCTGCCATACTTGTTTGTATTTTCAATTATTATTTTTGTATCGTAGTGTGGGAAAAAACAACAAAACAGTACGCAATACGAGTATATCACGGTATCTGGAAATGGTAAAATGTGTCGGCCCTGGATGTGTAAATATGATATTCTCGCTTGAAATTCTTACGACAGGGTACGTATAAATGAGATAACTTACATTGCATTTTATTCTTTACTCCATGCATCACCGGTTGATGCATCACCTTATTCATTTTCTAAAGAAATGTATCGTATTGATTTCACATTCGATATTTTTATCCAAAGCCCTACAAATTGAAATATCGCGGTTACAGAGTGCAAGTGATATGATTAACTAGATTAGGGAAATAACAGAAATAGAACTCAATATAACCCTGTAAACTGGGTGAATTACTTGTACATATATTTTATTATAAAAAGCTATAAAACACGTATTTGTATAGGTATTTATTGTTTACAAAACAATATGGACAAAAATCTTTACCAAACATTCAAAAGTTTTTTTTTTACTTAACAGTAGGAATCCAACACCTGTACTCACCAAAGCAATAACAGTATTAAATTCTTCCTTTCACTGAATATAGTATAACAGTTGCGATCATAAATCAATAACATTGAGAAATAAATGTAATTGTTCTTTGAATAAGTAGTATACGCTGTATTAGTAAAATACACGCACACACTCATCTATGTACACTCACTATTTTTAGAAAAGTTTTACTTCTGATGCTCGCAAAGTGAAAGCAAAAATACATTAAAAACAATAGCAACAACAACAGCAATGAAAAACAAACACCAACATTAAAAAGAGATTTTCATATTAAATCTCTTACCATAGAAAGTAAAAGAAGAAAAAATAAAAGAAAAATGAGAGAAAATTATTGATGTTTTGAAGGGTATCAACAAAATAAATGAATAAATGGAGTAAAATTATATGAGTATTAAGCAACAGTACAAACAATAATAACAACAACAACAACAACAACAACAACAACAGCAGCAGCAGCAAAGATAAATTAAAGCTTTTATGTAAAAAAAAAAACAGTATTAACAACTAAGGCAAATAGAAGATGAAGGTAAATAATGGGCCATAAAGTACCAACAAATAAAAATGGAAATACTCCGCTTTCAAGGAAAAACAAAAACAAAAACAAATGCAATTAAACAGATTACGCATAAACAGCAGTCAAAGCTGAATAGATGAATTTTAAAGAACGGCAAAAAGGGGAATTGAGCAGCTTTATCTGCAAAGGAAAATTAGGAGAAAATTTTTCTCTACTGCTAAATATTACTGTTGTAAGTTCTACGATAAAGCGCAGGCGTTGGAAGACAATTAAAATTCTCTAATATACTCACACATACATAGAAATGATAAGATAATAAGGGGCTGAACTATTTTTATTGTTGTTGGTGCTGTGTTTTGTTTTAATAATAAACAAATTTCCAATGTGCAGAAGTGAATTAAAAAGGCGGAGCTAGAATTTTCTTTATACGCACACACTTGCATTTGTATGTTTACACATACTCTGTTGGTTTGTTGTGCTTTTAAAGGATTTGTGTTTGCGTGTGTGGCTTTTTTATGTTTTTCTTATTTTTATCTTTAACAATGTTTGTGCAATATATACATACCTACATATGTGTGTGTTTGAGCTTTTATTTGTGTGTGTGCGTTTATGTGTTTTATTTCCTTTACTCAAACTCAACTTTAAGGTCTTATGGGGGTAAATTTATATGTATATATGTATGTATGTATGTATGTATGTATGTATGTATGTATGCATGTGTATGCGTGTGTGTGTGTGTTATGCTTGTTTTTTTTATTGTACTGTGGGTTGGTTTGTATAAAAACCAACTACTGTTGACTTGGGAGTAAAAGGTGTCGCATTCACGACCACCAATACTAACAACAACAACAACAATTATGAGATAAATAAAAACTACAGAGAAAAATACTTTAAAGAAGACACAAATACGTTAAAGATGACGATGACGTTGGAAAAATATATACATGAAAATACAAAAAATAACAACAACAACAACAACAATAATAATAATAATAATAACAACAACAACAACATTCTCATACACTCAAAATACATATGAAAAAGAAGCATTAAACTACAAAAAGGAACATGTAAAAATTCTCTTTTGTATGGCAAACTCCCAAAGATGTAATAAAGAAAAAATGGAAAACATAAACTAAATAACGTTTGTTTTTGTTTTTGTTTCTGTTTTTGTTTTTGTTTTTGTTTTTGTTTTTTGAAAATGTTCATATTTTTGTAAAAATATTCAATTGCAAAGTTTATAGATAAACTGTAACAGAGGGACAGAGGGTAGATGGATGGATAAAGTGTAAGAGAGGGAACAAAGGAGAAAAGTGATTATAAGAGCATTGCATTGAAAATGTTTTTACTTTTTAAACATTCGCTTGCATAGTACAAGTAAGTACAGAAACATAAAATCCTGTAGTTTTACTTAAGTTGACAAAGAATTCAAAAAAAAAAAAAAAAAAAAAAAAAAAAAAAAAGAAGAAAATAAGAAAAACTGAAATCCAAAAGCATTTTCTTCTTTTTAAAAAAGTACATTTCCAACTCGAAGCACAGTGGTACAAAGAATTCTTTATCTTGATAATAATTTAACAAAATTTTTGTTATGAAATGGAACACGTCTAACATTATTAGGAAGCTATTTAAACGTACATGCGGTATAATTTTTGAATTCGTAGTAACTCCATCATTAACTTTGTTATTCCGGAGATAACCTATTGTCAATTGCAGCATATACTCGTACCTTACTTATACTATAGGTTCTGCCACTGTAAATTCTGGAATACTACTGCGTGGGCAATGAAATAACAGATGATCTGTATCCTCCTACAGTCCCAAGCAGGTTGGGTACGTACATACATAGGTGTGTCAAAATGTGCAGGCACTTTACGATGCATACGTGATTGGAATTGCGTTATATGCATTACCAGAGCGTAACAGTCTAATCAAAAAGTTCATAGGATGACACATAGATGGCGTTACTAGAATTTTGGCCATACGCGTTTTATTTAGCACTAACCTTCAAACGATACGTGTATAAATTTGACAGAAATCTGACTATTAATTCGTGAGTTATAGCATCTTGTGTGAAGCAACTTTTGTTATTGAAAAAAAGGGAAGAAGTGGGTTTCGAGTTTTGATAAAGAATTGATTTTTGATGAAAAAAATACAGTGGAAACCAAATAATGGCTTGATAAACATTATCCGAACTCTGCCCCATGGAGACAAATGGTAGAGAAATGGTTTGCTGAAGTTAAACGTGGTCGTACCAGCACAAATGATGCTTCGTGCGGTGGAAATCCAAATGAGGCTGTTATTCCAGAAAATATACAAAAAATCCACAAATTGGTTATGAAGGATTGCAAATTAAAGCCGATCGAGCTAACTGATATTGTAAAGATATGAGATGGTAGTGTTTTTACTATTTTACACGAACATTTGCGCATGCGAAAGATCTCTTCAAAGTGGATGCAGCGTAAGGTCACGAATCGTGCCACAAACCGATCAAAACAGCGGCAAAATTGAATGAATTTGACTTCGAATTGCTTATCCACCTCAAACCAGCAGTATATTTACTTTCCAGTCCAAATACCAACGCTTTCGTCTTATTACAGTAAAGCTTTAGCTTATTATTTCTGGCCAATACAAAAGTCTGTTCCAAACGGTGGACTGCAGGTGGAAAGCCTGAGCCTGGCCTGAGTATGAGCACTCGATCGCTCGTTGGTTACGGTAAAAGGGATGTATCTAGACTGGTGGCTGCGCTTACCGAGCACTGGCCCACAGGATGGGATTACGGTAGAAGTATCACTGTCGCAGCTGTGGCGATATGGAGCAGGAATCGCCGGTTGAGCCCTTCTTATGTGAATACTACACTATGTAATTTTCTTTCAGCAAGTCTGAGTAAGAGAAGAATGAAATGTGAAATTTCATTGAAATAAATATCGTAGTGTAGACTCGAATGCAAGTTAAAAAGAGAATTAGCGATAGTTTCAGCAAGAAAACTTTCCTAGTGGAAACTCAGACTTATTTCCGATATTGAAATACTCTTGTTACGAATATTCTCTTTCAGTGATAACAGCAATGAGACAATACTCAAATAAAGGCGAAAGTGGAAAGTATTATCATTAAACTTCCGAGTCCACATGATCTGAAATCAGGAGCTTAAGAATAGTCTCAAAAATTGTTAACACTTTATTAAGTATGTGTGCTAAAGCTATCCAATAAAAAGATACTTTGAGGCAATTTATATGGCATAAGATAGAAAAAGTAAGAAGGATTCAATGAAACGTTATATTTTCCTAATTAATTTTAATGGGAACCTAGCAGCTCTTGCATTCGATTTGATAAGGGAAAAGTGGTATTTAAGTTCAGTGCTACTGACAAATCTAAAAGCAAACAATTTTCAATCTTCGCCATACAATTTTAAGTGTTTCTCTCTTTTTGCGGACCACTGATCTATCGTCTAGAACAAACTAGCTGGACAAAAACAACCTTAACAATTCTGAAAACTTTCAATATAGTTTACCGGAGAATAAATAGGTAAATATATTGGCAGCTAATATTTTATCCGAAATAATATGTCAAAACATTTATGAGGGAAAAGGCTGGAGGTGTAATGGCTGGAGGTAAATGTATTATCGGGCCCTGGTCAACTGGTGTTTATTGATGGAATAATGAACCAGTATAAGATAAAACCATTTTAAAAGAAAATTCGGCAGCCACTCCACAAAAGTTGTGCATTTCGGACAAATTAAAATTTTGCCAAGATAACAACCCGAAGCACAAAAAACATAATACGCTAATGTGGTTATTGTACAACTGTCCCCATGTTATAGAAACGCCTCCTCAATCTACTGATATCAACGTTATAGAGAATTTGAGGCGTATTCGAATATACATTAAAATCTCGGGCGATATCTACCATCACTGAATCGAAAATCTCTTAAGGGGGAATGGAAACGAATTGACCCTTCCTATTGCAAAAAGTTTGAAGAACCTGTTTCAAAGAGTCTCAAGGCTATTCTCAAGAATAAATGTCTGACCAAAAAATACCAAATTAAAAACAACGCTGACTTAAACTTAGAAATTTTGAATTGTCCTATTTTTAATTTGAGCATTTTTTGTTGTTGCGTTTTGTATAGACATTTCTTCCAACCATTGTAAACATATTTCTAATCAATCCCATGTAAATAAATAAAATACATAAATTTTTTTTTAGTTTAGTGGAAAAATGTTGTTTTTTTGGTAAAAAAAACTGCAAATTATTGAACTGTTCGGTTATTAAATTGAGCCACTGTATGTTTCACTTTGCTAGTAATAACAAATTGTAAACAATTTAAGGGCACCTAATATGTCTGTTGGGGTACTTGTCCAGTAAAGTCTAGTAAAAATTACTCAGTAAAGGGGGTGATACATTGGCAAACATTTGCTTGCAAACATCGTAAATAGCCAATATTTGCCAATGTGTCACCCCTTTAAGAAATTTATAGAGAGTAAGACAAAATTTACTCTCAAAAATAAAAATATCTAGAAAAGTGCGCAGACGCAAATCTCATAAGAATTATTAGGATAGTGAAAACAGCTGATTAAGAAATAAAAAACAATAAATAAATAAGTTGAGATAAGTAATAAGTACGTGATAAATAATTATAAGTAAATAAGTAATAAATAAATAAATAAGTTTACACTTAATCTTTTTTATTATTTAAAGAAAGAAATTTTAATTTATTTTCAAAGGTTTTTTGTTTTTTACACAAACTATATGCTTTTCTATCCAGTAAGTTCTCTTGCATCGAACTGTCATTTTACTCTCTTTTTTTGCCCTCTCTTTACTGAGCATTTGTGTAAACAAACAAACTTTTAAAAACTTTTAAGAACTTGTACAAATTTTGAAAATTTGTTAAGTTCGCAACCTTTTGTTGTATGTACGTTTGTTATAAGTTTTGAATAAAAAAATAAACTGAAAACTGAAATAATCAGCCTTATTGTGGTTATCGTAATCGTATTTAGTCCACTGTCGTATTTGTAGGCGAATTTGAAACCCAATGGTATCGTAAACCAATTTCAGTTGCGACAGTTTTATGAAAGAGTCGTAATGTAATAAAGGGTCCGCCAAATACATTTTTTTTTTGTAAATGCTAAATATAAAAAAAGCTACTGAATATTTTCTCAAATTTCTTTTTTTATTTAAAGTAAAATCCATCCGGTTAATAATGGAAAATAATTTCATTCAAATGACTGCCTCGGCTGGTCATGCAGTAGCTTACACGATCGGTCAAATTTTTAAGCACATTATCGATTGTGTGCAGCTGTATTTCACCAATGGCTTCACGAATATGGCCAAACGACATCAGCTCTGCGGCTGATAATGCGATCTTCAAAAACAGGGCGCAAAACATCGAGTGTAGCTTCGGCTCTGTTGAAACCAAATGTTGCTAATATCCTCCTCTTCAATTTTTGTGAACAAAAAATCGTTCAACATGGCCCGATAACGATCGCCATTGACTGTAACGGCCACTCCTTGCTCATTTTCGAAGAAAAATGGCCAATTATGCCTCTGGACCAAAATCCGCACCAAACAGTACTCGTCTTGGGTGCATCGGCTTTTCAATGTATGCGTGCGTGTTTTCTGTGCCCCAAATGCGACAATTTTGCTTGTTTACATACCCACCAAGATCAAGATGAGTTTCATCTGCAAAGATGATTGTATTGGCAAATCGGCATCTTCTGTAAGTCGATCGCAGGCCCACTTAGCGAAGCGTATACACAACCATATTTGTTCAGCGGAAGGATAAAACTAATTATCTGTCAAATCATGAGCTAAGTGTTACAATTCACGAAATAAGCACTAGTTGAAAAACAAAACCGTTAGATGGCGGACCCTTTATACAATTTAATTTTTGGATTTTGAAGCCTTCTGTCAAAAATAACAACTGTATACGTAAAATATTAATAGATAATAACAAATAAACAATTTTGATTTTCTTTTCGGCTGCTCTGATTCTTAAGATTTCTTTTCGGTGTTTATCTTTTACCCTTAACTCATGTCTCAGCAAGTGCTACTTTGCTTCTCGAATTTCAAATATGTCTCTAGCATATCTTCCTATTTCATATAAATTACTTGTACTTCTTATAATTTCCATTGATCTTGATTTGAATTCAAAGCATCCTTCAAGTGATATAGATAAGTATTACCCATTCTGCAATGACGGATTTAGTGCGTCAGGTGTGCTATTTTTAAGCCAACGGCATCATAATCGAATAATCTCACTATTACTCAGATATGGAATAAATGATATTTTTTTGCCTATCCTTGCATATTATCTTAAAAGTAGTTTCTACAAATTTTCCGAGACTCAGTATTGTATTTTTCGAACATGGCATTATTCGGTTATATTTTGTGTGGGTCTTCTCTTGACTTTACCTGCATGCCTTTCATGAAATATAGTTTGATTGCTGAGTAACTTTGTGCAGTAAGTAGGTCTCTTTATTGCTGTCCTCCAGGTAAATGATAGTGAGTAATCTTTTTGAACCAGTTTATCCTATCCCTTTTCCCGCTAGTTGTTCGCCATATTTATCTAATATATTAAAAGAAATCTACAAATAATCCTTATGTGAGTGACAAGGTAAAACTTCTTGAGAACTCCTATAATACTATTGTTTTATGTTAAATCTCTTTTAGCTCTTTAAGTTTTTTGGGAGTGGTTCAACAAAGAACGTTTTAACGTAGTGACGGGGTGCCTGGGTACCCAATTCATTTTTCAATAGGAATTCGTTACAGCAGTGATTAGTCTAGAAAATCAAAATTTTAATTAGACACCCTTAACGGAGGGTCTGGTTACCCAAATATTCTGCATACTACGTTCTTTGTTTTCTATTACGAATAGTATTTTTTTTAGAAGCATACGTACAAAAATCAATAGATTAATATTTGAACGAAATGATAAAGGTCATCAGTCCATTCCGGGGGACCCGCAAAACTTCTGGGTGGTACCCGTGTACCCTTGTCACTCTGTTAATTTTATTTTTTTTTCGTCACTCACATAAGGGTTAAAACTCTTATCATTACTTTTTACAGCATATCCATAAGAAATCAGTTTTAAAACCACTGTAGACAGTCTTTTTGAAAATAAACAGCAAATAAATAAAACAAAATACATATATTACAGAACACACATGCTCATATTTGTATTTGTGTACTTTTGTCCAAATAAATGTAAAAAAAAATTATATATAAGTATAAATTGATCTCTTCATAAAATGTAAATGTAGTAGTGTCTGTCTATGTATGAATGTATGCACGTACGTATTAAAGAGTGTATTAAAGTGTACGATTTAATCCACTCAGCTAGTATAGCAGCATATGAGCACAAATGTATACGAAATAAAGTGTGTAAAAATTTAAATTTTATATTTTTGTCATGCTCGTATACATGTACATATGTATGTATTTATTAACTTTATATTATTATGTATCAACTGAAAAACAAACAAATATTGTAACTGCTATTTGTTTTACACACTCAACATTTTGTAAAATTTAAAAAAAAGTATTCATTCCAACCTCGAATGTATACAAGAACAACAATTTTCTTCAGACTGAAAATAAAATTTAAAGAAAAAAGAAAACAACAACAAAATATTACTCATACTCACTTGCTGTTTCATATTATTCAAGAGCCTACATACATTCTCCCACACATTCGTTTACTATCTGTCTGTGTTTATTTATACGAATGGCGAGTGTTATTGGCATGTGTGTTTGTGTGTAAATATGTGTAGAGTGGTTGTGGCATTGCAGTTGTGTTGTATTGTTATAATTGCGACCAAAAAATGCACATTCACACGACCACTGTTGCCATTTCTTTTAGGCATTTTGTTGTTGCTGTCATCAATAAATGTTATGTGCCTCGTTTCTATTTTTTGTATCTGTAGTTGTAGTTATCGCTACGTTAGTGTATAATTTTATTTGAGGAGTGTTGTCAATTTAATTTCATTTGTTATCATTTATGGTGCTTTTTTAAAAATTTTTTAGCGATTTTTTAAGATTTTCAAATTTATAAATGAAATTATATTATGGCATGGAATTTTAATATTATTTTTTAGCATAATTCGTTTTCTAAACGATAGCTAGAGATGATTATAAACTAACTAAATTTGCTTCATGGGATGGATCAGATATATCAAGCTGAAGCTAATTTCTTTCATTCTTATGAAAAAACACTCATAAAATATTAGTTAAATTTAATGTTTATTTAACTTCAACCCTATATACATATATGGGAAGTTACATTTTGCCTTTATTCGACTGAGCTGACTGTAAAAAAATGTATATGAAATCATTTTACCAATTTCTATATAGTCACATAAAGCTTACGTAAGACTTATTTGGGCCAAATTTCGTGTTTAACTTAACTTCATTATCTGAATAAGAAATTGGAGAACCCAAAGGTTCTTTTATGCAGCCTGTTGTTTCCCACGGCAAATTAACCTTCATAAGTCTTCGGGTCAATTTTGAAAAATTTTTGTAGACTTTTATTCTATTTCAAATCTGAACAGAAATTTTAGGCTTTTAAACAAATATATTAGAATAGTAATTTGCGAGTTTTGGACAAGTTTACAAATACATACATGAATTGTTAAATAAATGAGCTGATATATTGCTCAAGCTATATAATCTTTCTCAAGACGTAACAGTCGTTGAGCAGCTGGTGGCATTTGGAGGAATGTGCTCTTTCTGCCCATACATAATTTCAAAACTAGCCAAATATGGTATAAAATTGAGTGCTTGGCAATTCTGCTAATATAGTAGTTACGCCTGGTATTGTATATACACATAGAAGCAAATAAATATAAGCTAAGCCCGAAAGAAATCACGATCTGACAGTTGGCCTGAAAGAAAGATAATGTGACCGTAAAGAATTTTTGACAACATATCAAATGTGAGAGAAACTATTAGAAAACCAAGTTAATTTAGTAGGGAGTATACGTAAAAAGGAATGAATTACCACCACAGATATTGGTAATGAAAGGCATAACTAAACTTATGTTATTTTTTATATTTATCATGAACACTAACCTCCCTTCATTTATTTGAAATATAATATATATATCATTGTCCAGGAATTATTAATCGAAGGACAAAAAACCTCATGTCATGTTATACTTGCGAAAAATACTTATCAATGGCCTCCAGTGGTATTTAGTAATATGATAGATATGTATATTCGCTTATAATGCAATTATATTATTAACATTAGACAATCATGACTGAAAGGTAAACATATTGCCAAACGACGGCATTTCTTAGAAAATTTAGGTTTGCAATATATCACGGCAATATAAAGCACAGAAAAACGTTACCAAGAGCATTATTTGCACAAAAATAAGGCGATAACCTGAACCTAAAGAAGTCAGCACCTATTAAGCCCCAAAAGAGTCAATATAACACCATTATTATGCATTCATTGTATAAAGTACTGCGTGCAAGCAATGCAATAATTTATAATAATGGGTGTCCAAAATAGAGGTGTTTTAATTATTAAAAAATTTTTTTGAAAATGGCAAAGGTTTTTAAGATGTAATTAAGAAATTTAGAACAAAATACGGTAAAGAAAATACTCCAACAAATCGTGCCATTTAGCTGATGGTTGAGAAATATGACAAAACTAGATCCGATCATGATAACAGAAACAGAATTTATCAAGGTAGTGGTCGTTCAACGGAGAATATAGCAGGTGTGAACAGAAGTGTTATTTAACTTTTTGCATCCTGATCTCCATTTAAATGCTTATAAGATCCAGCTGAATCAATATCTTCACCGATGAAGCCCATTTTCAGCTTAATGGATACGTCAACAAGCAGAATTGCCGCATTTGCGCTGAAGAGAATCCAATAGTTGTCTTAGAGCAACCATTACATCCTCAAAAATTTACGGTTCGGTGTGGTTTGTGGTCCGTAGGAATCATCGTACCATATTTTTTTGAAAACGAAAATGCAAAAGCTATTTCGGTCAATGGAAATCGCTACAGGTAGATGTCCCGAAGCTTTTTGTAGCGGAAAATTGATAGTTTAGACGTGGAGAATATATGGTTTCAAAAGAATGATGCCATTTGTGACACAGCATTTTTGTGGGGTTTTTTGAAATCAAAAGTGTACAGCAATAGTCCCACAACAGTTCAAGAGCTTAAAACTAACATTATCAAGCAGATATTAACCATTGACAACAGCTTATTGAAAAACGTGATTGATAATTTTGGAAAAAATTGGGATCCTGCAGAGCCAGTAGGGTGGCTCACTCACTTTTCATTTTTAACCAAAACCTATTTGTAATAAACTAAAATAAAAATTTGGCCTCTATGGCCTTTGGGTGGGGTCCTTCGGTACCGTCTTTCGCACCTACCTTCCTTAGTATTAATATAATATTAATTATTTATATATCAAGTACACACCTATTCTTTTGGAATTAAATCTCTGAAGTCAAATTATATTTACTTATCTATGGCAACATGATTTTCTTCAACTAATTTAATTTTTTGCTTTCCATGGACTTTTATGCGGGAAACCCGGGAAATTTTCCATATACAATTAAAGGTTGGAAGCTGAAAATGTTGACATATGTAATATATTTTGTGTGATAATGCGACGTAAAAGTAGAGCAGCTGAAATAAAATCTCTAATAAAAACTCGCTTAAAGGAGTACAATTCAGTATTTGAGAAATGTAATCCCCACAATTACATACTTATATCGGGTGGCCCATCTATCGGCTTAAATTTGAAGCAGCGGTTATTTCGAATCTGGCAATATTTAAGTTATTCTATTTCGTCACTAAATCCAGTATATTATCTCCACTTAGCGAAATGAATCGATTTACACTTAAGCAAAATTGGGATTTATTGGAAATTTATTTCCAAAACAAAGACAATTGGTCGGAAATTACAAAAAAAAAGAATGAAAAAAATCATCATTTCGGATGAAGCTCATTTTCATCTTGATGGGTACATTAACAAGCAAAATTGCCGTATTTGGGTCTACGAAAACCCAAACAAGCCAATGCATTCATTACGAGTGACTCTTTAGTGCGTCTTTTGGAGCGGAGGCATCATTGGCCCATATCTCTTTGAAGATGAGGACGGCGCAACAATTACGGCCAATGGAGACACCTATCGTACCATGATAACCACTTTTTTTTGTGCCCGCTCTTCATGGTATTGATGTGAACGGGGTTGGTTTAAATAGGATTGTGTAACTTGCGACACATCTCATGACATAATCGATTTATTGCGTCAAACGTTTGACCGCCGTTTAATTAGCCGAAGTGGTGATGTCAGTTGGCCGCCAAGAAGCTACATTTGACACCGTTGGACTATCTTCTGTTAAAGACAAGTGTTATGCCGACACACCAGAGACAAGTGAACATTTGAAGGCGATCGTGATGTCATTGCTGAGATACGACCAAATACACTCGAAAAAATGTATACACTGGTAAAATTTCAAACCATTTTTGTTTTAAAGCACTTTTAATTTTAACTTCTAGATTGCCCACCCCATATATGGTCCCAAAGTTATGAAGTAATTCGTGAAATAAAACTTAGTTAAAGATGTTTTCTGTTTAAATAATATGTCATACATTTGGCAGTCGTAGAAAAGCTGTCTTCCTAAACGTCTTTATATAATGTCAAAGCACTGTTTAAATCAAGCAGTAATACTTTTTGCAACACATCAATTCAAATGCATTGCCGTTTGAAACTTTTTAAAACTTTAATTTCTAATTAATATTTTTTATTTAAACCAAAAGTTTTAACTATCCTTTTCCGCTATTGTTTGATGCGTTTGTTTGCGCATCGGCTAAGAAAAGGATGACTTTATAAATGCAATATATTGTCAAAGTTTGCAAAGTTGCCCTTAGAAATATGTGAGATTGTAGCACTGCAAGACAACATGCGCTTAGGAAGGCAGACATAGTTTATATATAAAAAAGACTGCTGCAGTAAATTTCACAGATCCTTTGGAAGATGGTATGATATTTGAGAGGGAATAACAATAAACATTAATGCAGAAGTAGTTTAAGACGTAACACCTTTAGAAAATGACTAATGAAGAATGCTATGCTAGAAAAATAAGTCGTTTTAGAACAAACAAGTAAATGCGTCGTAGTTTAAAGGTTATCACTCGGAGGAATTTAATTGTACCTATAACTGGAAAGAGTGTTCTAGTGAAGAAGTCAATAAAAAAAGCCCTTATTGACTTAGAAATGGGTAACATTTGGATAGAAGAAAATAAACGTTTTTTAAATATTGTTACGAAAATAAACAATGCCTAAAGAGCAGGTACAAACACATCAGTGCATTTAAAACTGTATTGTGTGATTTTAGTTTATTGGTTTGTGCCACCTTGGTAATGCCATTATTAATTTGTGTTATTAAGAGTGTTACCAATTGCGTATTGAACGGTGTTACCGTACCGATTTCGGTTGCTATATTTGAAATTAACAGAAATGAATCGAATGTTGTAGTAAGAACAAGAATATTCGGAAGTAATATCAATTGTATATAAAAGGCGGTGCATTATGCATAGTCAGTCAGTTACATTTTGGCAGTCATAGTGTATTGAATAAATTGGTGTTTTAAGCGGATATTAAATAAGTTGGAGACTGTATAGTTATAATTTTATAAATTAAAAGTGTAGAAATAAATAAGTGCATAAAGTAAAACATAAATTCGTGGCATTTATTTTTTATACGCAATTTAAAAGAACTCAAACCTTTTTAAAAGGTTAAAACGTACCAACATGTACAATTTCAGTTGTGGGCACTGAAGCGAAGCACATACCTATTAACTGATGATGCCATTGTGACACTTTTGTATCGAGAAAAGATTTTTTTCGTGTTTTCCCGGGAATGGAAAAAGTGCAGTAAAAAGAAAACCTTAATAGGCAACAAATAATAAATAAACTATATCTTACTTAAGTAAAGTTTATTTCGTCTAAATAGATACAATTTTCTATTTGGGTCAAATCTCACCCAAAGACCGTTAATGGTTTTAGATCTAGAAGCCTTATGAAGGTTAAGGTCCTCTTGAGACATTCTGTTATAAAACACCGATTTCAAAGCAAATAAAATGATCACTTTTAGACAGATGTTTATTCGTATATGATTACTCTTAAAGTGGGTGACCTTATACAATTTTTGGCTATAAATTTAAATGTCAGTTAAAGCCAATAATGTACAAATGTTTACCAAATTGATTAGAGTGTTTTAAAGTTACATGTCAAAAGTTTGTCTTTTAATGCTTACTACGGTGAGCTTTTTAATGTTTTTTAATACATATCTAGACCAGGGATTCGCACAAAGACCTAAACATTTAAAATCATTAATACACTGAAGCTAAAATGCTGTAAAATAACAGGTATTCATACGAAACACTCTCGGTGCAGAAAGCAAAAATTTTGCTCTTTTCAAAAAAAAAAAAAAAAAAAAAAAACACGAAAACATGCGCTACACCCGCCGTTGCCGTGGAATAATGTAAACAAAGCGATTTTGTTTGATACAAGATTTCTTATCATTGCTAATTTATTACAACTTCTTAAGTTTTTTATAGAAAAGTAAAATAAAAACAATTTTTTTTTAAATACTATATGATATTTAAATTGAAAGAATATGTAATAAAGATTAGCGATACAATTGATTTACATTTCAGGAAAATTTTTGGTAGGAATTTTTTTCTTTTAGTAACACTGGTTGTACTATTCTCGAAGATAATAAATAAACAGCCAAAAAACTTTGTAACCTGAACAATATGAATGAGCATCGCTGGTCTAGACCTTTCAGGTCTGAACCTGTGTTATTTGTATGAGTTTTCCAGATAAATGTTTGCATAAGAAATAATCAATAGACTTTTACTTGTCAACACAAGTTAATATGTCATATCCACCAAATTACCTCTCATATTTTGGACTATTGTTTAATTTTTAAAGTCTTCATAGACACACAGAAGAATGGATTCATAACGTGATGCTGAACCCATTGGAAATGTTAAGATTGGCTCACGAACTGCTTCTTTAGGTCTTACGTATATTAGCAAAAACAATCAAATAATAAGAATAAAATAAAAGTTAGCAGCACTGCTACTTATTAAATCTATCGATAATACATGATATTTCAATGTGTGTGTGCCTGTTACTGTAATTTGTATGCCATATTTGTTGTTATTTTGATACAAAATGCATTTTTGTTTGCCTATCGTTTTGTTCTTGTTTATTTTTGTGTGTTTATTTTACTCTGTTGTTGTAGTTGGTATTTGTTTGTTGTAATAGCGTTGCTCTCTTTTTATATTTTCTTCTTTATGTGTAAGTTTTGTGTTCTGTATTTTACTTGTGCTCATTTTTATTTATTTTTTTATACTGTTGCTATATGTTGTTGTTTTTTTTGTATCATTTCTGTCACATTAAGATCAATTGGTAAATAGTCAAGAATATTGCAGTAGCAACGACAACAACAACAACAACAACAACAACAACAACAGCAACAAATAACAAATATAAATGGAACAACAATAGAAATAGACAGCAGTCAGTTAAATGGTCACAAATACTCGTAACAGCCACAGAACTACTATTCTTGTAGCCGACGCAGCTTCATCACAATCAAACAATAACAACAAGAATGAAAAGTAAACATTTTTAGCATACGAATTCATATAAAATATTTCCTGCTTTGGTTATGCTCTTAACAAAAAGAACAGCAACAACAATAATCACAACAACAAAAACAACAAAATTAAAACGTAATCTTTTTATTTTATTTTATTTTTTTATTTTTGAAAACAATAACACATTGTTGTTGTTGCTGTTGCTGTTGTTTTTGTTAAATGTTGCTAACGCTGATGACCAGTGTCGTTGCATAACATTATTATGTTGCTGTAATATGTATTCTTGTTGTTATTTATCCGATATTTTAAAACGTCTTCGTCGTTTTAATGTCACTGTTTATTTTCACTGTTTTCGATTCAATTTCTTTTTTGTTTCCCTTATACTTTAAACGTCGGTCATGTAACGGTAATGCTGTCTGCCTATAATTTCGTATTTTTCGTAACCATATGCCGTTGCCGTTGTTCTCTGTTATGTGTTATGCTTCAGTTTAGTTTTATCACGTTTTATCCGCTTCCGTTATTCTTTAAGAGAGTGACGAACAATTTTCGACATTTGCTCAATACCCGTCGGTTAAGTCGTTGCCATTACTTTTTATTTTATTTTGTTTTGTTATGTTTATTCGTTAAAGCAAAAATAAAAAACCATCGCGTCTATTGCGTCGGTAAAACGCAGCGTATACGTAATGAAATTATTCGGACTATTGTGTTGTTCTAAAGTGATTTTGTGAGAGTGTATAAATCCGTTTACATTCATATATATGTACATGTAAATGTGTTTCTGATTCCTTTATAGAAGTGTTTCATGTTTTTTGGTTTGTTTTTTTTTTCTTACTCACGCAATATGGCGGCAATAGTGGTGCTAAGTAATCTGTAGTTCCGTCTATAAATTGCCTATTAAATTAAATTCAATTAAATTTTTTCTTTAATTTTCAACGACTTTTTAATTTTCTTTAAAAAATGTACTTGCATACATAATACCACCTTTAAAAAAATGAAGCGCTAAATAAATAACTAAACAATACATTTAATTGGAAATCTTGCAAAATTTTATCGACTAGACTTGATTTGTGTGTAAATTTTTAAAAAATAAGCGGTAAAACCTACTATAGAAAAACATCTTTAAATAAAACAAAAACACCATGAGATATAAAAGTGAATTTATTTTAAAGCTACATTTATGGGATAACGTATGGCACACGACACAAATGGCTGACTCGATAAGTCAGTTCAATGATTGAGGCGTTAAGACGGCTAAAGCGTCTGGAATGTTAGCCACAATCCTGTCCAAGAGACTGGTTTATTAGAGTTGACTTAGGATTTGAGGTAAACAAAAACAAAAAAAAAAAACAAAAAAACAAATATAGATATATAATTGAGAATCGTTAGTTAAAAATTTTTTAATAAAATAAAAAGCATGATTTTTTCATGAGTTGCTTTACTAAAAAATGTAATAACTCAGTCAATTAATCTTTTTTCCAAATGCGAAAAGAAACTTAAAATCGGGTAATAATCGGCTGAGTTATTAGCTTATAAGTGCATGAAGGTCCGAAAAACCGGTTTTTTACACCTGACTCGAGATTTTGGAGGTGTTCTAAGAATTGCAGAAATAAATCATTGTTCTACTCGACAGCGCCTATCAGAAAAGTAGTATAATTTCCCAGATATTTCAACTTCGTTCACTTTTGTCGCACCGTGTAATATATGTCAAAAAGTAAGCTTAATATGACAACTCGTTTGACGTTTAAAAAAACACCTTCTATAGTTGTTTTGCCAATTTTTCTAACGAGCTACAATATAGTAGTATCTACAGTATAGTAGTAGCTACAGTATAGTAGCTTGTTAGGTTATTTGACAAACTTTTTGTTTTATAAAATATCCAATACAACGCTATACCATTACATGGTATCTTTAGATATCATTTACAAATTTTAATTTCTTTCCTGTGAAATTTGTGTAAAATTGAAAACGAATGACTCGAAACAGCGTTAAGACACATTTTATGGTAGCAAAAATTCATTTAACTTTAACATTAACTGATTCCATTATCTGTTTAAATAGGAAAAAAGAAAAAAATCAAAAAAATTATTTAGCAAACAGAACATTTGAAATACATAGATAGAAACTAAATACTTATCAGCATATTTATTTCAATGAATAAAATTCTTCATATACGAGCAATGCTACGAGTAATATATGGTCCGCCATCTAACGTTTTTTTTCAACTAGTGATTATTTCGTGAATGGCAACACTTAGCTCATGTCTGATTTGACAGATAATTAATTTTATCCTTCCGCTGAACGAATATAGTTGTGTATACGCTTCGCTAAGTGGGTCTGCGATCGACTTACAGAAGATGCCGATTTTGCCAAAAAAATCATCTTTTCAGATGAAGTTTATTCTGATATTGGCGGGTATGTAAACAAGCAAAATTGTCGCATTTGGGGCACAGAAAACCCGCACGCATACATTGAAAAGCCGATACACCCAAGGCGAGTCACTGTTTGGTACGGATTTGGTCCAGAGGCATAATTGGGCCATTTTTCTTCGAAAATGAGCAAGGAGTGGCCGTTACAGTCAATGGCGATCGTTATTGGGCCATGTTGAACGAATTTTTGTTCACAAAAATTGAAGAGGAGGATATTAGCAACATTTGGTTTCAACATGACGGCGCTACGTGCCACACAGTCGAAGCTATACTCGATGTTTTGCGCCCTGTTTTTGAAGATCGCATTATCAGCCGCAGAGCTGATGTCGTTTGGCTACACAACGTTAGACTATTATTTGTGGGGTGCCGTCAAAGATAAGTGTTACGCCAACAAGCCAGAGACAATTGGCGCTTTAAAGGACAATATTCGTGAAACCATTGATGAAATACAGCTGCACACAATCGATAATGTGCTTAAAAATTGGACCGATCGTGTAGGCTACCTCGTGGCCAGCCGAGGCAGCCATTTGAATGAAATTATTTTCCATCATTAACCGGAAGGATTGTACTTTCAAATAAAGAAACAAATTTGAGAAAATATTCAGTAGTTTTTTTATAGCATTTTCAAAAAAAAAAAATTATTTGGCGGACCCTATAGTACAATACAAGTGACAATATGTACTTATGAAAACGCCTTCATCAAAATAAATAAGAAATATACTCTGCCATATAACTTAAGATAAAATGAAAAATTATAGTCGGTCATAGATGACTTGTTCACACTCTACACCATACATAGTTCAATTGCAGTATTTTATCCATTTACTTGAGCGTCAAGATGAAAGTTGAAGAAGAAGTGCTCAAAAATATCTTTTATAGGCATGGGTCCAAGACATAAATAGATTTTAAGCAAATACATTTCAACGGTAAATATAATACACGCACACAGAGGGATAAAAGGAGTTCTACAATTGTTAACGGCTGATATCGAATCGAAAACGAATCGTAAACAATACTATATTTTGTTAACTTTCAGTTTCACATCAAACTTAATGAACAATCAGAATAAGAACAAACGGTACAAAAATACCATAAGTTACTAAATCAAGAACAAGCTGTAGTAAAATCGTGAACAGACGGTACAAAAATAACATAAATGACGGTACTGAAATTAATGAATTAAGAATGATCTGTTATTACATTAAGAACGACTCTTTATCAAACCATAAACGATGTGGGGCACTTTTGTAGCAAATTAATATAAGTTTCGAATGTGCTAGTATATACTACAACCTTGCATTCAGCTACGTTCATTCAAATGTAAAATCTTAAAGCCTAAAATTGAATTGGTAGTACTGTTCACATAAGTACACCCTTGGCAGAGTTATCGTAGCCTTTACACAAACCAATAGAAGAACTAGCATAGTAAAGCTTATAGCTTTAAATGTCGGTTCATCTTTTTAGATGTTTTTATTTTCGTAAAAATATGTTATGAAATAAAAAGTGATATGGTATTATATTAAGAACATTGGTTATTAGTTTTACTATAAAAAATTTGCGTAAATGTGTCAGCGAGAAATTGAAAACAATTTCTTTTATTTTGAAATGGATGCGAAATTTTGCAAGAAAACTTAAATGCAAATACGGAGGATAAAAGGTCTCAAGAGCTATAGATTGATGAGGGCAATTATCTTAAAAGTTTTCTTTAACACAAACAAATCAGGAAATTTTCTAGCTGGTTTGAGTTTAAAACAATGGATATACTCCAATCTTTTGAGACTTGTGTTCTCGGAAACTTTTTTCTTAAAAACTCAAATTCCAAGATATTCCAATAATTTTCTATTTTTGGAAACACTTTTTTTACTGCAAAGAAATCAGATAAAGATCTTTGTAGTTAGCGTTGTAATGTGTGGGCCTATCTTAAAAGTTATGACGTTTCGAAGTCCTTAAGAGGTACAGCAACGGGATGTGTAAGAAAAGCAAACATGTTAAGAATTTGTTGTTGGAATTCTCAAATGAAAATAAGATTTTAACTTTTTTTCTACTTTGAAAAGGTTTTTTTTTGACAAACTGTATGTTGGTGCAGAATATACGAATGTAGGTTTTCTTTCATACATTTTACTCGTAATGGAATACTTCACTGGATCTATAGAATCTTTGAAAAACAACAATAATTTTAACAATTGATATCGTAAGTAAATATTTGCTACAGAAAAGGTTAAAAAATTAGCAGTAGAATCTTAAATTTCATCATACTATTATGTTTTTATTGCAATTGTTCTTTGTTTTTAAATTTATTTCGACTCTTCTGACCTCAATATTCTTATATTTATGTAAGTAAATAATATGAAATATTTTTAAATTTTAAGTTAAATACGTCAATTGATCTCCTTATTTATGAAAGAAATAATTATTCGATTAAAACTTTATAAAAAAATTATGAATCATGTGCAAAAAAATCTAATCAAATATAGCACGAGTATATCACAAAAACACGTGCTAGCAAATTTTAGAGATAATAATTCGGAATATACTCGTAATGATAATTGAGATCATCACTCGAAATAGTTGAGTTATTCAATCAATGAGTACTCATTACTTACTATCTCTATAAAGCGTATGACCAATTAAGAAAATTTTTTAAAGAGGCGCGACATTTATTTCGAAAAGAGTATTATTTTAATAAGTTGATAAGTTAGCTAAGTTAGAAAATTAAATTTGATCTATCTTACACCATAATCCTGTTAAACATAACCTTAAACGCATAAACTTAAAGTTAAAATGTATTTTATTGTTTGTATAGTTCAAATGGAAAAATAACAACTTCACTTCATTCCACATAAATCAGTTAATGAAAATTAACTTCAAAATAATGTCTTTTCAATTGGCTCACAAAGAATATATTAATATAAAATGCTTTAGTCTTTTCGTCTAATGACTCGTAGTCAAAAATCACACTAAGACCACAAGTGGTGATCCGGATAAAACAGAGAAAGTTGAAGGGATCCAGGTTTATGCTCTATGCCAAACCTGGTACCTCAACCTGGTACAGGGTAAATGAATGATTGATTCTTAAGTTCTGTATTCTTATTGTCCAAATATGTACACCGCATCGATTTTGGAAATAGAGTGGTTGGGTGATCCTCAGAAGTTTTAGTTTCCTGTCACTGTCATACCGAGGCCACAGAAGAAGATGTAACTTAACCTGTTCTATGCTCTCCTAAAGTTATGGGAGAGCAGATATCAGAGTAGAAGGTGACAGATTCCACTTCTATCGACGCCCTTCTAGCAAGTCCATCAGCTATTTAATTTCCAACGATGTACTGGGTCCCAAATTAAGGAAATAATACATTTATTACTGAGAAGTTTCTTCTCCTGCTTACACCGAAGAACTGAAGTCAAATCGTTACCAGGCGACAACACTTACAAACTCCTACAGATGGCAAAAACTTCCGCCTAAGACTGATTATGCAAAGTCGGCAGACTGAGAGGTAACACTAGCCTCCGCACCGGATACCATGTTGGATTCATCTGTACGGATTGCAATGCCAGAATCCGAAGAAATCCTACCCATTCCCCTCCGGGTATTATTTAACTAAATGTACAACTCATGTAGCGTTGTCGCATATATTATAATTAAGGATCAAATAAGCAGAAACAGATTTTGTAGGATAGGGATTACAGATCCCTTTATTCTCTGCTACATCACCTACATTATACCATCCAAAACCGGTGACTTGAAAGCAGAAAAGCTGTCGAGCAGTTTTATCTGATGAAAGTATAGGCCACTAAAAAAATCCTACAACTCTGCTTGTCCCGACGTTTGGACATAACTAAAATGTGCATTAACAAGAATGTTTAAAGATTTTTGCAGACTGCACACTGCACACTGCACTTGCTGAGCCTCGCAGAGTCCCTAATGAATTAAATGGATTTGCAATACTTCCTCCAAAAATCACGGCAGATATCTTATATTGTTACGAAAATAAAAATGCTTAAAAAGGAAAAACATTAGTGCATTTAAAACTGTATTGTGGGATTTTAGACTATATTTTTGAGTCAAGGCTGTTAATATGTCACCCCGGTAATGCTATACTTATTTATGTATGTATTTGGCAGTGTTACCAATTCGATCACCTTTAGGTAAGACGATCTTACTTTTTTTAAAATTATGGGACATGAATAGAAGATTTGAGAGGGTTTAAAACTTTTCCAGAATATTCTAAACTATTGGAAAACTGCTTTACCTACGTCAGTCAGTTATAGTTTGCCAGTCATTGTGTAAAGTCCCTAATGTGCAGAGTCCCTAATGAATTAAATGGATTTGCAATACTTCCTCCAAAAATCACGGCAGATATCTTATATTGTTACGAAAATAAAAATGCTTAAAAAGGAAAAACATTAGTGCATTTAAAACTGTATTGTGGGATTTTAGACTATATTTTTGAGTCAAGGCTGTTAATATGTCACCCCGGTAATGCTATACTTATTTATGTATGTATTTGGCAGTGTTACCAATTCGATCACCTTTAGGTAAGACGATCTTACTTTTTTTAAAATTATGGGACATGAATAGAAGATTTGAGAGGGTTTAAAACTTTTCCAGAATATTCTAAACTATTGGAAAACTGCTTTACCTACGTCAGTCAGTTATAGTTTGCCAGTCATTGTGTAAAGTCGCACTAAGAGTTGTGTATTGAGTATATTGGTGTATTGAACGGATATTAAATAAGTTGGTTACTGTAAATTTATAATTGAATGAAGTAAGAGTAGAAATAAAAAGAGTTGCATAAAACAACAACTAAGTCTTATTTATTTTATACAATTAAAAGAAACTCCTTGTGAGCTTGAAAGTTTCCAACTGAATAACAAGCGTTAGAGACCGCCCTAATTATATTTCTCAGCATTGACAGATCCTTACTCCATTATGAAATATAGTCCAACTCGCTAATGGAAGAAATACGACTGTTTAACCTGTTCAACTTCCTGGTGAAATTATTCTTAAACAGATCTTAGCCCGTTTTTTTGAGTACCTACTGGCACAAAGGGTTTCTCTTTTGAAGTCAATTTGGTACAGGATAAATCTGTGATCCGAAAAAGTTTTCAGGAGAAATAAGCCAGTTTTTCACCCTAAGCGATTACTCATGCTCATATTGAAAATCGAGCAACTTATTCTTTTTGGGATAAAATTTCAAATGACGCTTACGCCGAATAAATTGAATTTGCTTTTGCTTTGTGTTGTACTCTAATTTTTTTTATTTTGTAGGTTAAAGTTAATTTATCTTCTTGGCTCTGGTGTACGGCGATATGCTAAGTATGGAGGATTATCCAGTGATAAAAATTTTGAAAAACAATGTAAAGGAAATGTTGGGTATTGTTGATAAAATTACATCATATTAGACCAATAACCCAAAGCAAAGATCACAGATACAGCTGCCCAAGGGTCTTAAGAACGTCTCCCCAAGGTAGGTAGGTAAGAAACGCGGTGCCGAAAGTACCCCATCTAGAGACCACAGTGGTACATTGTGGACCAACGGATAAGAAAAAAGAAATGAAGAGAAGAATGAAGAAGAAAAGAGAGGGGAAGGACAGAGAAGGAAATAGGAGAAGAAAAAGGTTCAGAAGTGGCATACAGAAAGAGACGGATGCCCAGGACGGATGAGAGGATCAGGCATCACCAGGCCCTCCAGGTCGCATATCCTAGTCGACGCAATGTCACCAAGGCCATAGAAAGAGCCCTGGCCCAGCAACCTGAGCCTGCGCCCATAAAGAGCCGGGCGGCTCCCGTTTATCGCCGCAAACTCGGCAGAAAATAGGGGAGCCTGCTTCCCAAAACCCAGTCGCCCTCAGAGCGCTGTGCTCAGTCACAAAGCCTATCAGAATCCTAAGGGATTCCCTCTTCAAATTGAGGATACATTCCGTCCTAGAGCGGTCAGGTCGCGGCCTCCACTCTCAGCTATCAATTAAGCGCCCAAAGAAAGCAAGCGGTGGTTTCACCGACGCATCTACCTGTCCCGCACTATAAGCCGCGCCCGCTCTTACCAGTCCATCTGCAATCTCGTAACTCCCTACGCCAGCATGCCCCGGAACCCAGCACAGTTTAACACTGCACACATCCAGGAGCGACGCAAGGGTACTCCTGCACAATGCAACCAGCCTTGAGCTCACATGGCGACCAGTCAGCGCCTAAATAGCCGCCTACTGTCCAAGTAAATAACCACACCATCTCCCACAGCAGCCAAGTCGGAAAAACGCTCAGCTGCTCTGAGAACAGTAAAGATCTCGGCCTGAAAAATTCTGCACTCATCCGGGAGTCTAAAGGAGAGCTTAATGTCACTGCCCTCCATGTAGACTCCCGCCAGTGCCCTCCCCGGTCTTAGATCTATCTGTAAAGATGGCGTGGCCGTCAAAAAATCCATCAATCTCACATCAAGACTTTCTATTCGGAAAAACTGCCGCAGGGTATATGCCGAAGACACATTGCCTGACCTTATAGTCAGTTGAACCAGCACAGTTCACCGAATGCGCACCCCATCAAGTCCCCCTAAAATGGCAGAGAGTCCATAACCCAGAGCTTTGGCCAGGCCCCCTTCAAAAATCCTCAAGAAACTCGTAGCCCTTCGCTTCACTGCAACCCCAGGATAATGTCCAGCGCTGTCTGAGGAGTACTTCTAAAGGCACCAGATATGCCCAAAGCAACACACCTATGTACCTTTTTTAGAAGACTCCTCCGACTGTTATTTTCCAAGACACTCCACCATACGATATAGTCATAGGTGAGAACAGGTATGACTATAGAGTCATAGATCCACTTCACCATCGTCGGGCGAAGAACCCATCTTCTACCAATGGCACTTCTAACCGAATAGTAAGCGTTAAAGCCATTATTCATTCTCAAAAGGGTATTCTCCTTCCAATTAAGTTTCCTATCCAAGAAAACTTCTAAGAACTTGTAGTTCAAACTTTTCCAATTTATATTTCCTGGAAAAAATAACTAGCTCAGTCTTCGAGGGATTGATGCTAAGACCCCTGGCGGACACCCAGGAAGATAGCTTGCCAAGTGCCGACTGCATGATATCACCAACAGTCGGGAGAAACCTTCCCGGCACAAGAATCACCAGATCATCCGCGTAGCAAACCACCTTCCTGCATTCCTCGTCAAACTTCCTAAGGACGCCATTCACAACAAGATTCCAAAGTAGCGGCGAAGGTAAACCTCCTTGAGGAGTACCACGAGAAACTAGTCTCTCGAGGCGTACCTCACCAAGCTCCGAGCGGACAATCCTACCCATAAGTACCTTGATTATCCACTCGACAAGGAAGTCATGGACGCCAAGGTCAACCAGTGCCTCCCTAATCGCCCCACCCATTGTTGAGGGCACCCTCAATATTCAGAAAGGCATCAAGGGTAAAAATCCCATAGTGCAGACCCTTCTCAATGTAGCCGACGACCTTGTGTAGAGCAGTCTCAACAGACCTACCCATAAGGTAAGTATGTTGAGCCCCACTGAAGGTCCTTCTATCTATCCTACTCCTCAAGTGCAGATCTATCACTCTCTCCATAGTTTTCAGCAAAAACTATGACAGACTGATCGGCCTAAAATCACCTGGCATGGAGTGGCAAGGTCTGCCAGCCTTCGGTATGAAAACCACTATCACCCTTCTCCATATTATAGGCCCAAGTCCACCAAGAAGGCAGACCCTAAAACCATTCACTTCATGGCAGAGATGGGGACATTTTATAACATGGCCGGAAAGATCCCGTGTCCCAATGTCACCATATCAGTCATCTCATCTGTAACCGGGGCCAAAACTGCCCGCCCAGTCTCCTCAACCGTCACCTCCCTACAACAAGGGAAATGGGTCTCCAGGAGAATACCAGGTGACTCAGCCAAATTCAGCTCATGATCAAAGACAGCATTGCCCTTGGATAACATCTTCGGAACCTGGACAGCTCATTGACAGAATCAATGGACTAGCAGAAGTTCGTCCATGACTCCCTCTTAGCCCTCTTGATATTACCCTTGTACCTATTGAAACAGATTCTATACCTATCCCGAACGTGACCCCTTGGTCCTATTGAACAGTCTTCTGACATCCGAGCGCAATGACCCCAGCTTCGCTGTCCACCAACAAGGCTGAACCCCCTTGCCCGGGAATACTCTCGGACAGGACTGCTCAAAAAACCTGACACAACATTCAGTAAACAACCGAGCAGTCAACGTGCTCCAGAAATAGATCCCCCATACCCCGCCAATCGGTCCTCCTAGGATTTCTAAAAGGAACTCTCCTATAGCCTGCACAAACTAGGCCGAAGCGAGTCAAGCTGTGGCCCGAGAAAGAAAAGCTCTCATCAACCCTCCAGCCTTCCACAAGGTTATCCTTATTCGAGAGCGTCACGTCGATGACCTCCTCCCTAATCCTATTTCTAAATGTAGGCACATTGCCCATATTGCAAATGAGAAGTCCCTGATCAGTAATAAAATTGAACACAAATTAATCTGACATTTAAGTCACCACTACCCCATTGAGCGTTGGCATCACATCCTAGCACCATGGGGACTCCATCGACCCTGGCAGACTCAACCAGAGCTGCCACTTCAGCGCCTGGTGGATCCGTCGACTCGTAGGGCAGATAAACGGAAGCCAAAAGAAACCTGGCACGTCCGTACCTCCCCCTTAACAGCCGTCAGATCGCCATTATTGAAAGAATTTAAGAGAGTTAGATGTAAGTCATTTCTAGCTAGAATGCAAGACCTTACTTTATCCAATGTGCTTGGCACATACAACCTGAAGGCTGTGACTCTTAATCCGCGAACCTTATTGTCAGTAATCCATGGTTCCTGGATTAGAGCCACGTCTACCTTCCCACGGCCAAGGAGTAAGGAGAGTTCGGTTGAGGCTGCTTCACTGTAGTGCAGGTATATCTGCACCACCAGCAGTCTCCTGGATCTTGTCATCTTTAGCATACCTAAGCCTGACACTGCCCAAACCGAAATTCACTTTAGCCTTAGCTCTATCGATGAACTCCACGCACGCTTTATCAATAGCGAATCTGAAATCCATGCCCAAGTTGGCCTTACAGACCAAAGATGTAACAATCTTCCACTGGCTTGAAACCAGGGCAGCATTCTTATTAGCCAGTATTGAGAGTATGGATTCCACCGTGAGAACGGGCTCGTGCCGAAGCCTTGAGCACCGGCAAGTCCTTAGCCCTCTTGCCGTCCATTCTATCCACGCTGACCATTTTGGCTTCCACAGCTTTGACACTTGTGGTGGGGACCGGGGCAGCCATCACCTCCTTAAGAGAAGGTGAATTCATGGCTGCTTCCTTTTCCACCACAAATTTAACTGGAATGGAAGCTCACAGCAGCACAGACGTAGGGTCGTAAATTTTCTCGAACTTGGACACACTTTGTCTGTGTTTCCTGATGAGCAACCATTCCTTCCTTGTCAAGGCTGCTTCCTCATTGATGACCATCTTCTCAAGGAAGGCCAGAGACAATATTGTCCCATTAATAACCTTCTCTTCCTTTGTTCGACCATGAACACCCGACAGGGCGTTCTGTCGAACCAAGGGCTTCGAAGATGAAGCTGTTGAGGGCTCTAAAGTACCTTGATCTTAGAAGTGTTGGATAGCCTTTAGTATGTCAGCCTACCTACGGGAGCGTTAATTTAAGGTACTACAGCTGCCACTTAAGCCACCACATCACGTCAAGATGTCTATCCAGGCGATGGTCGCCAAAAAACCGATTAAAATATTATAGAGTTTTTGTGGGATGAGCTTGGACGTCGAATGCGAAATCGCTTGTGTACTAATAAGGAACAACTGAAAATAGCATTTTAGGAAGAATGAACCCAGATAAGTTCTTATGTGTGCTAAAAATTAATTGAATGCGACTATAGGCAATGGAAAATCAAAAAGGATATAATTTTCATTTTAAAATTAGAAATAAGAGTCTGCCCGACTTTCAATGTGAGCACAAATTTAGAATTTCTCACTTTGCTTTGTTTTATAAAATATTATATTACAGTTGGAAATATCTTTTTTGTTTATTGTTGTTACTTAAGAAGTGCTGTATTAAGTATAATAAAAAAAATAAAATAAAAAGTTCACTTTTATTTCTTTAACGTTAAAATTTAAATATCTACTCGTATTAAATTGTATATACATCCCAAATGAGTACCATAGGCTATAATCTAAGTGAATATCTTTTCCTGTGATAAATGACATTTGTGATAACATGGGCTTCAAAGAAATTCGTGACACTGTTTTCAATACTTTACAAAGCAGTTTCTATTAAGAATTTTTGATTTAAAAAAATTAAAAATATTAAATTAAAAATTAAAATTACAATTAAAAAATATTTTTTTTTTATGTATAATCATTTTTCTGTCGTTAGTGGTTATGCTTTGCTATACAAATTAAAAGAAAATTATAAAAATATCCATATATATCGTGGAAAATATTATTTGTTTATTCAATGCACTTTGCGGCAGCCCGAACAAATCTTTTGAAAAAAGTCAATTTTTGGAAAAATGTGAATTGACACTTTTCTTAGTTAAACTGCTTTAATTTTTTGTAATTATTTCATGTTTAAGGAAGGACACGCCCTCAAAGTACAAATTAAAAAAATAAATTTATAAAATTTGGCTCTAATTCCACCAACTTTAAGCGATTATAAAATGTGAACGCCATCAATTTAATTATTATTTTTCTTACGTTATACTAACGCTTATTAACACTGCATGACTTCGAATAATACGACGGCTATAGGACCAATTAAAAAAAAATTGATTTTTTCTTATCGAAAAACTCGAAATTTGATTTTTCACGGCTTGGATCTTTTCCCGGCGAGGGTTGGCAAGCGTAATTGTATATGGGTTATTTAGTCCAAAGGGTCTAGCTTCCAGCGATAGTAATTTCGTTCTGCCCACGGCGGCCCACTATAACACTTTTTTTGAAGTTGCAGACTTGCTTCATTAAAATTTTTTGTTTGTTTTGTCTTATACAAGATAATAAAACGATGTGAAAAATCAACAACTCAGGTGTGATACTACTTTTGTGATAGACTATATCGATTACAATATAATTTTTGAAGCACCTCCAAAATCTTGAGATACAGATGAAAATCCGGTTTTTCGTACCTTCATTCAGTTTCTTAGCAGATTTGTAAAAAAGAAAAATATACCTTTGAATTGATACATGGTATACTATATTTCGTTTAAGTAGCCAGGATTGTTATCTGTGTATTTTTCAAACAATTGGTAGAAGATAATTAAAAAAGAATGCAGAAAGATCTCAAAACAGCTTTTATACTACATATATGAAGATCAGCCAAAACCTAGTGGTGGTAATTACAGTAATGAATATACTTCAGAGTATCTTTTGAGCAGTACAGTACCTAATACAAAATATATATGTATATACAGCCTATTGGATCGAACACTGTCGATAACGAAACGGGGGGATATAATGATCCTATTGGGAGATTTTAACGCGCAAGTGGGATCAGCAAATACCAACCTTGAAAACGTAATGGGCAAACACGGCATTGGAACTAGAAATGAAAATTCCAAACTCTTTGTGGAAATGTGTGCGAAGTACAACATGGTAATCGGTGGTACTTTATTCCCTCATAAGCTTAAGCATAAAATCAACTGGGTCTCACCGGATCAGATTACCGAAGGCCAAATCGATTACTTCGCTATAAGTAGAACTTGGAAAGGATCCTTGTTAGACGAACGTAATAAGAGAGGAGCAGATATAAGTGGTGACCATCACTTAATAATCAGCACATTACGTATTAAATTGGCGGCAATTAATCTAGGATCCTGAATATCAAATCGGAGATACGACGTTGCTAGTCTATGAAACTCCATAATCTCAGTGGACTTTGTTCAAAATCTGAAGGCAGCAATTTCAACCCCAAACAGCAATAACGTTTCTGATTGGCCGCACATACATTCGACTTTCACGGATGCAGTTAATAATGTCTGATATTACCTGGGGTTTGCGAAGACTCGTCGCTAAAAATTAGATTTAGCACCTTGGATAAAGCTGTTAAATACAATGCCCACAGGGATAAAACAACGTAAGTGGATGGTTTGGCGAGAGAGGCCAATAACAACATAACAGAAAAGCTTGTCAACAGAACATCCTCAGGCCATTTGAAATATTTCGGGAGTGATATAGTAACTTCGATGCAAGATCAGCTTGCAGTATGGTGTGAATATTATGCGAGAATTCTCGGAAGAATGGCACAAACAAAAGGCACCATATGCAACTGTGAGGAAGGCACAGTGAGAATAACATACCCACACACAATCCATCATTAGTGGAAATAGTGGAGGCAATAAAGAAGAACAACAAGGCTCCAGGAGCAGACAACATTTCACCAGAAATGTAAAAGCTCTGGAATGCAAAGGGACAGCACCGAAAATAATATCCCTTATACGTGAATTATACCATTTGCAGAGTTTTGCACGAAAATCAAGTGGGTGACAAGATGGACATTAAAGTTGGTGTGTGACAAGGCTGCGTAATGACTGCACTGCTGTTTAATATTGTGCTGGGTGTTGTGGAACAACATGAGGATTGCAAGGGCAACTAGATGACTTTGAATATACCGATTACATTCTTCTTCCTTCTAAGCCATAAGTACACCGACATGGGAGAGAAAATCAAACTGCTACAAGCACATCCAGTAAACGCCGGCCTAGAGATCAACTACACGAAGACTAAATCGATGCGAGTTAACGGAAATCATAGCCAGCCATTCTTAATCGATGACTCGCTAGCCGAAGATTTCAGTAGCTTTTGGTATCTAGGAAGTATAGCAGACAAGGTTTTGTCTGCTGAAAATACCAACCGTATTTGTAGCGCCAAAAGCACATTTGGGCGTGTAAAAACTCTGCACACATATTGAGGCAGATTCAGTAGCAATCCTCAACTCGAATGTAAATTCATCTTTGCTGTATGGATGCGAAACGTAGAACGCAGGCCCACGTGATCTCAACGCAATTCTGGTCTTCACTAACAGACGCTTGAGAAGAATAGTAAGGATCTTTTGGCCAAGAACAACAATGATAGCGAATAAATATAAAATAATTTATCTTAAAAATGTCAAATGCGTATTGTAAACTTTGAAATTTTTTTGATTATCGTAATAACATTAACCAAAAGTAATTTTTTTATTGATTCATTATACCAAAACCACGACCTTTTCAATGATATCAATATCTTATACCTAAACCTAATGGCTTAATTGATTCCAGAAATGGTACAATCGTGCCCCACTGTGCAATGTGTTAATGTTGGCGCAGGTCAGAATATAATTTATTTTTAGATTTTACCTTACATCAATAAACTATCTGTACAATTTAATCGCTACAATTTTCGATTGACTAAAATACACATACTTTGCTATACATAAAAGAGACTATTTTAAAATTAAATAAGGGTGAAGGGTATTGTATAACTTACTTTTGTATATTGATGTTCTTAGCTGTTTTTAAATAAAAACGCATATAGATATTAAATAGACTGCTATATTTATAAGCTAAGCTGTAATGCAACTAACAAGTTAAAAACCTGACTGAGCAAAATTTAAAATAAACTTTAGAAATATAAAAGAGCAGGTTAGTATTTAAAAAGGGTTTTCGTACGCAAAGCGAACGTAAGAATATAAATTTTTTTTCAGGTGATAAGAAGCCACTATGAAACAATGAAAAATGACTATATGCGTATATTGAATATTTACATACAAATAAATACATATGTCTGTATGTATATGTACGTACTTACATACTTTATATCATAACCAAAAAAAAAATATTCTCGAGTATTCACCCAAAAACAAAATAATACCTTTCCAATATCGAAAATATTAAAAAAAAATACAAAAAACAAACACAACGAAGTGCACGTACCAGAAATAGGTGATAAACAATGTGGCTTCTCCATACAAATAAAATGCGGTTTGAGATATATTCGTACCATTGCCGATATGTTTTTCCATACCCACCAAAACGTAAAAAAAAATTTAAACGTTAACGGCGGATACGTAATAACGGTCGGGTATCTATAAAGTGAATATATAAAAAAGCAAAAAATGATTAGAAAAGATAACAAAAACATTAAAAAAGGAAATTTATTGTTAATATAAAAATATTTTGTTTGTTTATTATTATTTTTTTTAAAGAAATAAAAAGAAAGTACATATTTATTTTCAATTGTATACAAATTTGAAATATAAAATATTTAAAAAATGTCTGTAAAAGTGTTAAGTTTACTAAAGAATGTGTAAAAGAAGTAATAAGTGAGGAAAAGAAAAAGAAATTCTTTAAAAGAAATTTATCAAAGTTAATGTTAAGCCTACAACTTGACAGTTAAATCCATCACCACAACAGTAAAAAAGATAGCGTATATTTACACTGAGTAACATAAAGTAACCACACAACCAAAGTGCCATACCACTTTGTAGCAACCAGCAATCTCTTTGCTACTGTTTCCATACAGTGGTATTAACGTATCAAACACAAAACACATCTAAACAGAGTGAAAACATAGAGAGAGAGAGAGAGAGTGCGAAATCAGGATTGATTGACAGTTTAAGTTGATTGCTGCTGCATACTAAGCACACGGTGTGTGTGTATGCGTGTTATTCTCAAGCAAATACAAATACACATACATATACACAAAAACACCTTTGTTTAAAAGTATAGTGTTTATTATTGCCGTTGTTGATTTTATGCATCTTAGCTTAGCAATGATGCAAACTTTGAAACCACCACCACCGGTTTTACCAACATCAACGTCTCTACTACAACATCACCACTATCATCATCACCCTCAACAACATCAGCATCAACTTCATCATCATACCCTGCCTAGCCAAAAACAATCTCCTACGGGCAGCAGTTTAGCCTCGACATTGCTAAGCAATAACTTTGCTAACATGGACTTACAGCAGCAGCAGCAGCATCATCATCTAAATTTACAAAATTCCAATAATCATCTACAAATGCTTGAGCAGCAGCGGCAGCAACAGCAGCAACCTCCTCACCATCAACTTATCCATCATCATCAACAGCCATCACAGTTATTACCAACGACAAATAACCATAAGACCCAAATAACAATGGCCAACACTACGCCACAACACACACAACAACTACAGCAGCAACAAATATGCCTAACAACACCTGCTGATGCTTCCATTGCCAATTCTGCCAACACTGCCAACATTGCCACCATAACACCAACATTTTGTTTAGCTCCTCCTTTGGTTACTTTTACTTCAGCTTCAACTTTACCTACCCCGCTCAACGCTGTATCAGCAACGGCATCATCATCACCATCAGTAACTGCTTCAAATGGCCTACAGACACATCATTTGTCCGAGATTAATACCAACAGCAGCCTTAGCATCAGCAATAGCAACACTAATAATAACAAAAAAATTAACAATAACAACAACAATGACCAGAATGACCCAAATCCTGAAATGATATTGGCTTTAATCTCAAGAAACAGAGAGCTCGAGGGTAAGTCATTCTTGAATGTCCATTTTTTTTTCTGTATCGTAAGTAATGTTTTGGAGTTTAAAAGGATTTATTCCTTGAGAAAATTTTTAAAATTAAAAAATTTATTACAGAGAGAACGATAAGAAAAATAGTTTTTAAGATAATTTTCTACGTAAAGGACCATGTGACACATACTAAACCATAGTCAACAAAATTTATATTGAACCAGATTTATCCATCCGGCGTTGTCCGGCAATCTCTATTATATACTAGCTAAGCCCGTGCTTTGCTACCCCTATCGTAATAAAAAAATTTAAAATATTCAATACTGATTGATTCTTATTCGAATACGCAGTCAAATACACAATATTCACTCAAAAAACGTGTAACTTATTTAGAACCAAAAATTCAACCGGATTATGGAATGTATGTATGTACGTAAAATTTACGCCCTAGATTTTTTTCACTAAATCAGTTTCATAGGAAAGTGATTACGATAAAAGTTTAGGGCTCTTACATAGAAAAGTGACTGGAACAAAATTTTAAGACTGTCGCTATAATAGTTTTTTAGATATACGATAATTAAAATTTCCTCTTCCCCTGATTACATCTGCCCTATATTTTTTTTTCAATAAATCAGTTTCATACGAAAGTAATTTTTATGACACGCTGGCTGATATAGTTCTTTAGATATAATATTATTAATATTTGGTTTTTATGGGCTACATCTCCCCCTGACCCTATCGAAAAGAAATGTAGCCTATGTCTCCTTCCAGGCATACAGGATGATACAGTGAAAATTTCAAGAAAATCGGTTCAGTCGTTTAGCCGTCTATAGACTTTAAACACACATACATATATACATACATACATACATACATACAAACACACACTGATTTTTATATACATATAAAGATGTATATTACAAATGCAGATAAATTTTCCTTTGCCACAATCTTATAAGTTTTTGTGCCAGCTATCTGTCTTTATTAAAAATGAAAGAAATTACAAAGACGAGGTTTTTTTAAGTCTTACGCCGATATACATCTTATATATAAAAATAAATATGTTTTTGTGTGTAAGTCTATAGACAGCCGAATGTCTGAAAGGAATTATAGGCTATACAAATGTAAAAAATTTCAACTGGGCGATGCCATGCCCATAAAAAGTAAATATTTGTTTGTCTATATCTTCAAAATGGTGAAAGTAAAGGTCTATAAATTTAGTCCAAATAGCTTCTTAGTCAGTACAAATCACCAGTCAAAAAGTGGACAGTATTGGATAAGTAGGCATAGTACTTCTCAGACACGCTAAGGCTTTTGAATTCAGTCTGAATGACTTCGTAGTCAATATCATCAACATCAGTCAAAAATGGGCGAAATTATACAAGTTGGTGGGCACCTCCCATTCATACTAAATATGGAGTTTTTTACTATGTGGCGAACAATATTTGGATTTGGACCGAAACGGAATACAATGGGGAAAAACGATAACTAAAATAGTAGTTAAGATAATAACTAATATAGGGGTAGCGAAGCACGCCGGATTTTGGCTAATACTATATACAAATTTAATTCTGCTTGAAGTTAATAGTTAAGATAATAATGTATAATGATATTATGATAGAAGTAGCGAAGAACGCCAGGTTTTACCTACAAAATTAATATAATTCTATTATGCATTTTATGAAAGGTGCCACGCCTACCCTTCTTGTAGAGTTATTTTTTTTAAATAATATGCATCTTGAAAATAGAGTAGCATTTGGTAAATTTGAAAACTCTGTCATTTAACATATAGTTCCTAAGATATACACGATAGACAAGTAGTTATTACAGTATATCTTGTGACCTATAGAGTCACACATGATATTCTGTTATCAAAGTGCGCATTAAGTTAAAAAATTAACTCCACAAGGAAAGCAGGCGTGTCAACCTCCTACAGAAAACAATACTTATTATCGTGTATCTCAAATATATCATAGGGATACCTCAAACATCGTCTTAGCATTTAAATTGTAAAAACAAAAATGTAACACAAAAACGGATAGGAAAATCAATCTCATATATGTACATAGATTTCTTGGTTACCCATCCTAGTTTATTTCATAAGATTTAAAATTGCACAAAAAATTATATATGATAAACAAAACATACATAAAATTCAATTTATGATTACAAATTATATACGAAATTTTACGTTGTTTGCTTTTTAATTGAATATACAAATCACCCTCGTACACATTATATTTTTTACGTGTTCACTAGGGAGATCGAACGGTTATTATTCGACCGGTTTTAACCGGTTTTTTTGGTTTTGTCGAATACGGTTTTTTTAAAATGTCAATTTTTCGAATACCGAATAAGTCAGTCATTTTAACACGAATAACCGGTTAATTTAAATATGTATAATTTTCACATTTTTAATATATCTTATTGTATATATGCTCTTCGTTTAAGTATTTTTTTTTTTAATTTAATATATATCGTCTTATTTTTATACTGTATGTGACAACCTTATACCCTTGAGCAACAATAACTTTTTCTCATTTTCTGTAAATAACTATTAATCTTTTATGTATGGAGAATGATGATCAAATAGTCTCATTGAAAGACACCTTCAAACGCCGGCTCCGAACGACAGATGTTATAGTAAGTAAAGATGTGATAGTAAGCGTAGATACTCATAACAAGCCAATAGCAATGTTGTGAGGTGATACCGCTGTTGAAAATTGTCAGATGGTGTGGCCTGTGGTTGAACTAAGAACTACCTCGTTGATAGGCGGGTGTATTACCTAACATACCACAGTGGCCACTATCAAATACGTGGTGCATGCATTTATATTCCTACACATGTCCTCTTAAGTGTGAAAATATTTAGAAATTGATTGAAGGGATAATTGAGTGTCCTTAAATACTAAGCTGAAAAAGCTTTTTGACACAGGGAATTATTAACCACCTTAAATATGTTGATGAGATTGACGTTATTGTGCAGCAAGAAAACTTGATTCTATTTCAAGCAGTAGAACTACTAAAAAATACACTATAACAAATCAATCACTGGATGAAGTATTAGGACGTTGCGGTGTCGAGATAGAAATATCCGTTAAGGCCCTAAAAAAGCCAAACGTTGTTCTAGCATTCTTACTTGCTTGGGACAAAAATTTGTCAATTTTATTTGCTAATGCAACTAAAATTGAGAAGATTTTTATTTTAATAACAGAACCGGTTAACCGGTTATTTGATAAATTTATAACCGAAACCCGGTTTTTTGAAAATTGCAATTTTTCGAATTATTCGAGAACCGGGTTTTGAAAAAAGTCAAATAATCGATTTCCCTAATGTTTACGTGATTAACACATAAACAAACTGAATAGATGAACTTATTTCTTAGTTTCTAGGAAATTGTGTAATTTTCCCCATAATTACGGGTTCAATTATAAATGAAAGAGCTAATGACGAAAAAATCACAAAAATAATTCATCTTCATTGAGATCTAGTAAAAATACAACATGATATTGTTTACTAAAAACGTTATTTTGGGTCATTTGTATCTGAGAGCTTTTATTATGAAACAGATGGTTTAATTTGCTAACGTTATTTAATATACATAAATTGGAGAATATAAAGGGTCAGCCAAAAAAAATTTTTTTTAAATGCTATAAAGAAAACTACTGAATATTTTCTCAAATTTCTTTTTTTATTTGAAATTACAATCCTTCCGGTTAATGATGGAAAATAATTTCATTCAAATGGCTGTCTCGGCTGGCCACGAGGTAGCCTACACGATCGGTCCAATTTTTAAGCACATTATCGATTGTGTGCAGCTGTATTTCACCAATGGCTTCACGAATATTATCCTTTAACGCGTCAATTGTCTCTGGCTTGTTGGCGTAACACTTATCTTTGACGGCACCCCACAAATAATAGTCCAACGGTGTCAAATCGCAGCTCCGAGGTGGCCAAACGACATCAGCTCTGCGGCTGATAATGCGATCTTCAAAAACAGGGCGCAAAACATCGAGTGTAGCTTCGGCTGTGTGGAACGTAGCGCTGTCCTGTTGAAACCAAATGTTGCTAATATCCTCCTCTTCAATTTTTGTGAACAAAAATTCGTTCAACATAGCCCGATAACGATCGCCAATGACTGTAACGGCCACTCCTTGCTCATTTTCGAAGATAAATACCCGCCAAGATCAAAATGAGCTTCATCTGAAAAGATGATTTTTTTTGGCAAAATCGGCATCTTCTGTAAGTCGATCGCAGGGCCTGATTCCCAGCGTTGTTCAAGCGTATACACAACCATATTCGTTCAGCGGAAGGATAAAATTAATTATCTATCAAATCAGACATGAGCTAAGTGTTACCATTCACTAAATAAAAACTAGTTGAAAAAAAAAACGTTAGGTGGGTAGGAAATTAATTATTCTTTGTGTAGAATTAAATTGTTGTGCGTCTTCGCACATCTTTTAAGACATCTAATTTGCTCAAAAGCTGCTTTATTGTAGCTTCAAGCGACAGCTATCGCTTTTGGGAAGGATGCAACATTCTGTGATTATAATATAGTAGAACTTGTGGTTCTGAAAATAAATCTACTTTTATGGACTAAATTTAATAAGCTTATATACTAAATATCCCTCGTACTCTACTTAGCCATTTATCACCCAAGACCCTTCATTATGAAAGAACTATTAATTTTTTGACATAATTTAAGCTCAACGAAAGAGTTTCATAATTTTGCCAAGTCGGGAAGAATATAAAGTAGTACTGGTACTCAGAATTATCAATGGCCAATAGATGTAGTATACTTTATATAACTTTTTTAGTAACAAACTTCGTTTTATTTTTGTTTGTTTATGTACTGAGGTAAAAAAATAGTGTCCATACTTTTCCAATTTCAAACAATATTAATTTTAAGCGGAAAATTGTAATCCAAAAGAACTTCTAAACACTATAACTGTTGAAGGATAACTGATCTTATAAGCAACAGGAGTAAAAAATTCAAAAAATTTAATTTGAAAAAAAAAATAAGGCACTTTATAAAACTGATGCTCATACATTACGAAATTATGCCTGTATTATAAGAAAAATATAAAAATAAGTAATGGTACTTGTAAGTACCGTCGGACAATAAAGGGTTAATTTATTAATTATTTCGATTCAAAATTAAAAGCATGAATAGTAAAAGAGTGGCAAATGCATTTACATATATATTACTCGCAGTAAAACATATGGTATTAAGTTTGTTTTATTAGTACTTCATAATATGATTGTTGAACATACAGTAGATATTTACAATGTCTTCATAAAACCATTTTGCGGTACATTAAGGAACATTAACGAATAAAAAAAATTCAACTTAACTCAAAGTTAATATATCCGCCGATTCCTCGACGCACAAAGAACAAATTTTTGTTTATGGTACTATATTATAGAATACTTCTTAGCGAGTGATAGGCGAGTTTTTCAGTAAAGTCTTTGTTCGAGCATATTATATTTTTAAGGAGTAAAGAAACTTAATGATCCATTAGCAAACTCAGCTGTACTTATGTTACATAGAAAAACACAACTTGTTTAGAACGTAAATGTATGTCTCACTCACTGCGTTAATTCCCATTTTCTTTGTAATCAGGCCCTGTTTTCTATGAAATTTTTTATTTTATTATAAGGCTTGGATCTTGTCATTGTAAACGAAATACGATGTAATTTAATTGAAAGCTCTTACAGCATTATTTTCAAATAATTACTGCCCAATGCCACCTGCAGACCTTAAAGTGACTGATGCGTACTTTTTCTGGATGCATTGACTTTTCCACAATCACTTCCGCGTTCTCTAAGCTCCATGTGCGACAATTTTTCTTGTTGACGTAGCCACCAAGTTAGAAATGAGCTTCATCGCTGAAAAAAATTTTGTACGAAAGTTCGGCGACGCTTGACTCACCACTTATAGTAAGTTTTAGCTATTTCTACGCGTTATTTGGTTGTTAAACGACCATATTCGTAATGGCAAACATTTCACTAAAGGGTAGCTTACACGATAATACTTTATGTACGTAAAATCAAAAAGATAATATTATAAAATATTTTACGACAGACGTTTTACGTTTACACGATATGTATAAACTCAAAACAAAGTAAAATAGAAGCAGCTGTTTTAAAAGTGACCAGTAGTGTGAGCGAAAAATTTGTTGTTTTCTTCCTTTATTTTATTTGCTTACATAAAAAGACATTCCCGATCTTATGAAGTGTGTATGTTTTTTAAATATTTCAAAAAACAAAGAGAGCCTTACGACTGCCATATTTTCATCCGGATTTTCCCTCAATATCGTACGCTCTTATTACACTTTAAATAAATGATACCTCAGATGACAGATATTTAACAGTTGACAGTCTTGGCTGTTTTTAATCCACTAAAAGGATAAACCGATATATAATAAATATATTGAAGTACTAAAATGTTACATTGTATTAAGCAAATGAGGGAAAGTTATGACTTCAGAAATTAAAGTTAAAATACATACATACTCGTACATATTGTTACGAAAATACACAATGCCTAAAGAAAGATACACTAAATTAGTACGTGGTAATCTTAGCTATGGAATTTATTGGTTTGTGTTAAGGCTCTTTTGTATCAGTTACTACCCTAATTGTCTGTGCTATTAAGAGTGCTATCACTTGCACGTTTAACGGCTTGCCAGCTTGATTCCTTTTTGTGTGTTATGATTTTATTACCTTTTGAATTAAACGTAATTAGAAATTTGTTGTAACTACAACTGTTGTAACTACTAACTCTCAATAAGCGAAGTCGTGTTTAGGCGTAAATAAATGTGTTGAGTATTTGTGTATAAGCGAATTCCATACTAAGTGCAAGATAAATAAGTTGCTGTATTAAGACGAAGTGTAATTGTGTAAAAGTGTGGAAGTTAAATAAAACATACAACAAAAATTCGTTGCATTATTTTATTTTACGCCATACTAAGTGCAAGATAAATAAGTTGCTGTATTAAGACGAAGTGTAATTGTGTAAAAGTGTGGAAGTTAAATAAAACATACAACAAAAATTCGTTGCATTATTTTATTTTACGCAATATAAAAGAACTCAAATGTTTTAAAAAGGTTAAAACGTAACAATGTTGTTACGAAAATAAAAATGCCTAAGAAGAAGGTACGCAAACATCAGTACATTTCAAACTTTATTGTGTGATTTTAGTCTATATGTTTGCAGTTGTTCTCGCTTATATGAACAAACATTTCTGGCAACAAAAATATATCCAATATTGACGTTCAAATGCGTCACGCTGAAAACTATTTTCCGCTTAAATGAATAATTTTTTAGATACGAAAATGTATCTCCATAAGAATATCATTCGCAGCAAAATGGCAGAATTAGAATACACACGTCTATATGAAAATGGATATTTTAACGGCAGAACGACAAAAGCCTAGTTATTAAATTTTTGCCGCTGCTGCCCAATATTAAGATGTACATAACCCGAGTTATGAACATTTTGGGTTACGGAATTTGTCAAAAAGCGTTGAAATAGTGTATTTCTATAAAGCAATTGAGATGCAAAGTGTACAAAGCCTCTAACGCGAACAAGATGGGCAATTTTCAACTTTTAGGCGTTGGCAGTTGAACAGCTGACTTGCATTTTTTGTGATATGTTCAATTGTCTTAAAAAACGAATATAATGCAATGTGTTAAAAAATATATTTCACTCTCAATATTTACATATAAAATAATGAAAAAAAAAAATAAATAAAGCGATTAGCTGATTCAAGTGACATATCTAAAGCGTGTTGTGTAACTTGCCGTCCTTAAAGCGTTGAAAGTCTTAAAGTACTAAACGCGCAAAACAGCGAACACGTGTTAGAAACTTCGATTCAGGTCAATTGACCAAAGTTTTCGCAGGTAGATTTTTCACTGTTCCTGCATTTTATGGTATGTAGTTTTTGAAATAACCATTTATTTAGAACGCAGGTAGCTTCTAAAAAGTTTACTCTGCATTCGAAATGCTAATAGCTATTTATTTGGCGTTTTTTATTAAAGGTTTTTTCAAAAATCATTTATTCATTATGAATATGCAATTACATTTTATTGCAGTTATTTTTAATTGAAGTTTCCAGAAAATGGCCTTGAATTATTAATACTATTAATTTTGAATAGCAACATATGAAATTATCCTTTTTAAAATATAGTATTTGTTGTTCTTTGAAAAAGTAATAAAATAAAGTCAGTGTGTAAACTTATTTGCTTAAGTAGTTGTTTACATAGTTCCTATCTGCTGGTAGAAAACAGGCTATAAAACTTCGTAATTATTAATATAAATATGTATAAACAAACGCTATACCTCTATTCATTTTGTATTTATAACTGTATTATAAGGTAAAATAAATATTCATTTTGTACTGTTTTTTCTGATGAATAAAACAACTGATACTTTTAAAATCGTTTTTATTTAACATTTTATATCGTATTGACATTATTAATTTGCTTTTTGCAGCCCCAGAAAATAGAAATTAGCCTATGTTTGGCAGCAGGGGCAAAGGCTGATGTCTATGCTTTTGTCGTGTTGCCGTTAAAATATTTATTTTCATATAAAGATTCCACCATCATGCTGCTTTCTGTCGTCTGTGGGATGCGAAATAGATTTGCAAATTGTACCAACTTTCATGAACAAGTGTACTTTTTTCAATTTGCTTCACTGTTTCTTTATGTCTGCATCCATATTAAACTATGTTCTTGACAAGAACTTTTTGCCTCTTTTGAATGTTTGTAAGTTTTGAGTTGTGACTATTGATAATTTAGTATGCTATGTGTTGCCATTTTAAGAATTAATAATTTCTATATTTGCTAGCGCACGAAACTTTTACTCTCGTTAGGAAACATTTTTAATATTTATGGTACGACGCTACAAGTTCTTCCCGACACAACAGATGACAAAATGTGCCAAACAATTCAAAATGAATGTTTAAATAAAAGTTGCCATATGAAAATGAAAGGAACGCAAAAATTTGATAATGATGAAAAACAATTCCTTAAAATAGATTTTTGAAAAGTAATATATAAGAAAAATTTTAATAAGTGCTAAATTAATCATTGTGGTACTATTGTACTTTTGAGTAACAAATAGGGCTAAAAAGTGCAATTGTACCAACTTTTCCATCCCTGCTTTATAGCATAAAGCATTACGGTCATATGCAAAAAAATTTTACAAGTCTTGTTAAACCTTTGTTAAGCAAAATTCCTTAATGTTGTATGCAGAAATAATTATTACCTTAAAATCCATTTGTTAAACCTACATTAACTTTAACATTTTTAAATTACCTACTTTAGGAGTACTTTAAAGTGACATTTATTTATGTTATGAATATTTAATATAAAAATAAAAATATCGTGTTTTGGCATCAAGGAAAATTCTTTTGAGGCATAAAACCTTAACAAAAAGAAAAGGTAATTTTTTAGTGCCATGGTGATCCAAGCTAGACCGCTAAACTTGTCAAAGAATGTCTGTTGCAACAGAAATTTTAGGTAACTTAGTGATCACCGTAAAGCTCTAATTGCCAATCCCATGGTGAATTTTTGGACAATAGTAAAAAAACTCCTGGAAAAATATTTTTGGACTTCGTGGAAAATGTTGAAGCTATGACAACGAATATAATATGAATGGGATCAGATTTATCTTACGATTTTGGGTAATATTGTAGAGAGTGCTTCTAATTTCTTTAAAAACGCCACAAAATAAGGAATTCTAAGAATAGTGTAAACAAATATAAGTTCCTCTCTATTTAAGCGAAAAGTGCAAACATTTTTCCTTTAGTGATGTACATAAAATCAAAACAAATACACAAAGTTCGTTATTCGGGTATTTATTATTGCACTAATAAAATTAATTGCCTTAAGTTTTTATAATTTTAAGAATTTTTTCAATAAATATGTACACCATTAAATATAATAAAAAAAGTTAATGAAAACTGAAAGAGATTTATTAAAAAAATATGATTTTATATTAAATTCATAAAAATAATATATTTTGGTTCGACTACTCGTATAAATGTTGTATTGCTGACACAAAAAAACCATGATATTGCCATCATGAAAATCATTAGCTAATCATTAACCAACGTGCACTTCAAGCCTACTTTTAGATTTTTTTTTATATAGCCGTTAGTGTGTGACAAAAAAATTATCTGTCAAGACGGTTTTTAAATTTATGTCTGGCAACAATTAACAAATAAGGATAAAAATGTGCAAAGATAAAAGAAAATTTGTTGAAATTTTAAATTGATTTTCGGTATGTGAAATGAGTGGAATTAAGAAGAAAATTTTAACTTTGAAAGAAAAAATATGTATAAATACTATTTCTTCTAATTGCATCATTTGTGCATTTATCCGAGTTTTCGCTTAAAAGATCCCCGCTTATGTGTGTATAAAATAGGAAATTTTAACATGAGTTCTTAAGCGGAGACTACTGTAAATATTCGTAACAAATCAAAATAGGAAAGGTTAGGGCGAGTAAGCAAATTTTAGTGATGCTGTTTGTAATTATATCAGTTCATGCTTTGATCTCATAGAAATCATCATATATTTCACTAAGATAAAAACTCAAAATTAATAAAATACTAACAAGTTTTAATTAAATTTTTTTTGTTAAGCTAAAATGACAAGTAGCATATGAATTCTAAGTTCAACATACATACAGTGGCTGAATTTAATAACCGGATAGTTAAAAGATAAGCGTTTTTACCAAGAAAAGAAACAAAATTTTTCCACTAAACTAAAAAAAATGTTATGTATTTTATTTATTTATATGGGACTGACACATATGTTTACAATGGATGAAAAAAAATCTATAGAGATTTAGAGCAACAACAAAAAATTCATAATTAGAGAAAAAAGATTAAATTATCAGACACTTCAAAATTTATAAATTTAACTCAGCGTTGTTTTTAGATTAGTATTTTCTGGCTAGTCCTTTATTCTTGAGAATAGCCTCTAGCCTCCATTTAACAGGTTCATCTGACTTTTTGCAATAGGAAGGGTCAATTCGTACCCATTCCTCCTAAAGAGCGATTTTTAGCTCAGTGATGTTAGATATCGATTGAGATTTTAATTTATTTTCAAAATATGCCCCGAATTCTCTATAACGTTGATATCAGAAGATTGTGGCGGTTTCCATACCATGGGAACAGTTGTACAATAACCACATTAGCGTATTATGTGCTTTGTGTTTCGAGTTGTTATCTTGATAAAATTTAAAATTGTCCGAAATGCACAACTTTTGTACACTGGCTCCAAATTTTTTTTAAAATGGTTATATACCTATACTGATCCATTATTCCATCAATAAAAACCAGCTGAACATGGTCCGCTGCAGACATAGATTCCCAAGCTATTGCACTTTCAGCACCGTGTTTCATTATATGGCGAAGATTGCACGATCTTAATTCTTATTAAATTGACTGTACATATGTATTAGAGGAGATCGTCATAGTTTAATGATATTTTCTGAAATATCACAGGAAACCTAATATTCGTTTAAGAAATAAAAACTCCATTTTTGAAAAACAAGAAGTTCTGCCAGTAGTTGTCATTTGATATATATCGCTTCTATCTATTTACAAAAAATCACAAGTTTATATGTCGATAACTCGAAATATTTGTACAACTAAATGCAATACTTCCTAAACAAACTACAAATTTATCTAGAAAAGAACCAACATTAGTTTCTATTGTCTTCTGTTGGTGTTAATTTCTTTATCGTACTTACATATATTTTTAGTATATGAACGTGAATGTGGAATATTTTCTTATCATTTGGCAATTAGTTGGGTCATGTTATTTCTTATCATTAACAGCAACCACAGCAGCAGCAACACATCGTTGTTAAATTAACCACAAAAAAAAAAAAAAAATGAATAACATTCTGGTTACGAAGAGATACAAATTTTGGATACAAACATTATATTTTACTTGAATATACACATACATTTTTTTGAATTGTTTTTTTAGACATAAAACTACAGCAAATATTTATTAGCACTAGGAAAACATAAAACAAGAAATTCAAAATATAGTATTTCTCCTACTCGTACATGAATTTCTGTTTATCTATCGTTTAATAAAAACTAGCTAGAAATTAAAAATATACATACGAGTACAACGATATAAAGTTACATTTTTTTTTCCTCTTAGGTTATGGTAAAAATACAAATTATGAGGAAATTTTTTTATTTTAACATACTTGTACGCAAAGTAATCGATAAAAAATCTTCAAATTGTATACCAACTAGGGAGATCGATTACTCGACTTTTTTCAAAAACCGGTTTTCGAATAATTCGAAAAGTAGCACTTTTTAAAAAATCGGTTTATGGTTAATATTAATTCAAATAACCGGTTAACCAGTTCTTTTATTAAAAAATAAATAAAAAAATATACAAATGTATAGAAATTATACTTATTTATATTAACCAGTTTTTCTTGTTAAATTAACCGGTTTATTCGGTATTCGAAAAATGAAGATTTTAAAAAAACCAAAAAAACTGGTTAAAACCGGTCGAATAATAACCGTCCGATCTGCCTAATACCAAATGCAATGAAATTATATTTTATACTCTGCAATACCAATCCATACAGAATAAGTGATCATTTACGATGATGTGTTAATTCAAATCAAGTAAAATATATTCAGAGAATATTTGCAATAGTCTCTTAAGTTTAACCAAAGAATATATTGTATACCCTTTGGTTTAACAATAGAACGTACGAGGTCAGTTAGGTAAATTCGTGTTTTATTTTATTTCATCGAAGTACCGCCCTTTGCCTATACCTAGATTTGAATAAAATTTGTGCTTTTTAGTAATGTCAACGAAACGTGTTTCAGCTATAATACACCAGAGACATGAACTAAAAATGGCTGAAGATGGTCTTTTGCCCAGTAAAGTTATAAGCATAATGTTTTTAAGCATACCAGAACATGTGACATGGATTTGTAACTGTGGACTCTTTTGTTCTGACCTACGTACATGAATGTATCCTCCGTTTCAAGCAACTATATAACCATAATACAACAGAGACTTAAATACAATCAAAACATTGTTTTCTTTCAGGTAAATGTACTAAGGTAGTGGGTTTGTAGGGCAATAAAGTTATGATAACAATAATTTTAAGAACAACACATAGTGTTTTTTTACATGGAATTGTAAGTGTGCCTTAAGCATGGATTCGATGATTATCGTCACCATTCCGACCAGGCACTATTGCACAACACTGCGACGCATGGGATCTATTGTGCCCCTTCCGGTATATAGTTTGTTCAGAAGATCTGTTGCATTCAGATGCGCTTTCAGTCCTCAATGGCCTCCGTTAAGACTTCCAAGTTGACCTGCCATACTTGGGAACTTCAGAGCGACGCATAAATTGCAGACTGGTCGCCGCCCTATAGTGGCGAAGTCCCCTTTGAGCCTTCAAGTGTTCTAGCATCTAACAATTTCTCAATCTTTGATTGATTTGATTTATTTCTAAGCGAAAGCTTTTGCAACGTATTGTAGCAATACTTGCCCAGTAATGCCCTTAAGGCAGCATGGCTGTCAGAGAACACATTAATGGTCTTACCATTGCGTCTACTGTTAATTTTGATCTTCACACATATGCCTACTGCCATGATCTTAGCCGGGAACACACTTGCGCTCTCTCAAGTGGGATCGACAAGTCTCGATTGGACCTATAAACACCAGCACGGACTCAGACATTTGTCATGAAGCCATCGGTATGCCAGTTCAGGACAAACTCACCTCGAACTAAGGCAACATTATACGAACCCGGTACGTGAATTGAACTCTGAATCTTCTTCCAAAGCACAAATCCAAAGACATGACATCCAGTACAGAAGATGGTTCTTCAACCACTCTGTGTCGAATGGATAGACTTTCCAACGCATTTCAGGACTTCTTGTCGAAAAGCTCATTCTCCCAATTATAACGAGACAGCAAGTCTCTGCATGTCTTCACTAAGCTATCGCTGCAAAAGTGATAATGGGCCGAATAATAGCGTAATAGCGTCCATAGTGTCATTATTTTACCGTAGGAGGAGTGCCTTGCCCAAAAGGCCCTTATCGTGTATTCTGTACTATCCAGAATGACACCTAGATACTTAACTTCCTTATAAGTTTATGGTGGTACCCATAAAACAAGTACATTCACATGATAACTTGTTTCTCCCTGTAAAAAGTACAACAACCGTTTTTGAAGGATTCATGGAGATCCCTTCGTGAGTGCGCCAATTTGACACCTCGCCCAGGGCCGTCCTTAACACCCCAATGAACTAACATGGTGAGCAAGCCATCAAATATTACCACGCATAGCGATGGAGAAAGTACTTCATCCTGAGATCACCATTTTGACTCCATCACAGTGGACTTCTCCCCACCAAAAGGCGAGCTGATATTTTCTGATGTTCCTAAGCATGGAATTGATCCAAGCTGTTATTGACTTCAACACCCACTTTCATTTCAATGACCTAGTAATGGAGTCAAAGCCTGTAAACAAAAACAATTAAAGCAGTAAGTTTCTTCGAGCAAACATTTACTAAAGAAAGTTCATGTCGATCTGTCTGGTAAAGTGATTACCGGCGTGGATTATTTAAGCATTTGTACAAAAACAATATTAATTTCAAACAAAAACGATTTCTTCTAGCGATGCAAATATTAATCCATAAGAAAAGTCACAGTAACTTGTGTGTAAACTCTACAGATTTTGAACCTTACAACTATTTCCTATTACAAAATTAAAAAATAATTGACTGGGTAAAAAGATATTTGAATAAGACAAACGTTGAAATAAACGTCTGTTTCAAGGTCGTTGAGAAATCCTATTATTTTGGGGAATTAAAGAAGAATAAACACAGAAAAATTGCTGGTTTAATTGTTTTCTGCTTAGAGGATAACATGTTAAAAAACAAAACTCTTCTTGCAGAAAACTAATGCTTAGAAAAAAAACAAGGATTTTGTAAAATGCCCTCGTATAGTGCTGTTAATTTTTCCTTTTCTTTCAAAATTTTATTTATTTTACTGTTTAATGGGTCGATTTTTCGGTGGTTATAAGGGTGTATTGTATGTTTTTACATATTTTTAAAATATTTGTTGAGTGAGTTACATGATGTTGTTCAAAGTTAAGCCACATTATCAACCAAACTGTTTGACTGACAACAATCATCCTAAAAGTCCACCAGTCAACAACCATTCATTTATTCATCCACTTGAATATGGGATTTTATTTTTTTTATTTTTGTTTTCATTTTCATTCTATTATTAGTGTTATTAAAAGTTATTAAATTTGAGTACGTGAGTATTGCTTTCTTTTTTTTGTTTTTGTTTAATTTTGTTTTGCTTGAGCAGCACTGGATTGTGTTCAAGTGCCGGGGATTATAAACCGAAGTGTGGCAATTGAATTACATACATATATAGGGTTGGTTGTAATAATATATTTTTTGTTGTTGTTATTGCTATATTAAATGTAAACACAATTAATATATTTTCACAACATCATTATTTGTCTTATAGAAAAAAAAAAAAAAAATAAATAAATAAATATGAGTTTATTTATAAATACTCTCCTTAGCAAAGAAGTATTTAAAATTAAGAATTTTGTGGGTATTCGCCAAAGGTGGTGAATAAAAACAAAACTGAAATTGTTTCCTTAACATTTTGAAAGCAAGGAAATATTTATCGAAAAATATTTGATGCATAATTGATTATGGTTGGATGACTTGAAATGTCTAAATAATGTATTCAAAATAGGGTTTGAAATATTGTTACTACATACCTAACAGTATATTTGTGTGATTAAATTTTAATCGAGTTTTATTTTTAGTGGCTCTCATTGAAAAATATCGTTTTTTTTTTAATTGTACGATTTAATTTTTTTGAGCAATTTATCACAATATTAAAATATTTTAATACCGACATTTTCCGATATTTCGTTAATTTTTTTTTTTTTTTTGTTCAATTACGAACCGATCTTCTTTATTATATACTTTGGTAATATACTTTGGTAGAGAGATAGCCACTTTTTGTTGGGTATACAAGTTAATAATGTCGATTTTTTGCTTAAAAAATGCATTTACTATAATGTTGCGACAATAAGGTTGCGCACCACAGCGTTTATTACATCGCTAAAATAAATAAACAAAAGCTGCAAGAACAACTAAACGTGCTATTTACAAATAACCAAATCTACAACAACAACCATTAGCAGAGACAAAGGAAATAAAAATAACACGGCAACAACAATAATTAAGCAGCAAAGAAAACAAGTAACAGACAATAAACAAGCAACAACAAATACTGAGATCTGAAAGAGGTAGATGTTCACATACGCATGGCTACAAGAGAACTCAAAAGAAATTAAAAGAAAGAAATGGAATCTAACTGAAATATCAAGAGGTTCGAGAGCTTTCGATGTCTTGTTTACTCAGCCATATAAAAAGCACACCGATGCGAACAGCAATCAGTTTATTTGGTGTAAACTCAGCGAATGTGTTATTGGTGTAAAGAGTGTTTATAAGGAGTAAACTCGTGAAGCTAGTAGTGAAGTAAAAACCAGTTTAGTTGGAGCTAACTTAGTAAAGAGAGTTAAGTGTGGATAACCTCTGGTTAAAAAGGTTGTGATCGAACCTAAGTTGTAACTACGATCGGGTTGGAAGATCTTTAAGTAGGAAGATCTGTCGAGTAATTGTTGTTGTTTACAAAATTGTAAACAGGCGGAGTAAGTAAGAATAGAAAATTGTTATTACTTGTAAAAGGTTGCAAGCAGTGGTGCACAAAATTGTGTTGAATAAAGGATTTTAATTAAAAACTAAGCACAAGATTTATTTTATTTTAACTACAATCTACGAACTCATAAAAACACGTTTTTAAAAAAGTAAAGACGTAACAATAATAACAAAATGAATTGATACATTATGCAAAATATTGTCCATCGTTAGCCACTACTTTTTCTCATCTTTCTGATAGCATATGAATTCCGCGCCAAAAAAACTGTATCAGTTTTAAGTTAAAGAATGAATCAAACCAATTTCTGATACCCTGTTCTGAAGTGAAGCGTATCCTAGTAAGGGCGTTCTACATCAATTGAAACAAATGGTAGTCAGAAGGGGTAAAGTTCTGGGATATAAGGTGGGTGAGCCAAAACTTTCCAAACAGTTTTTCACTGATCTTGCAATATGTTTCAGAAATTTTTCAGGTGGAAGATAATAGCCTCGTGTCTGGTCGAATATTCTAGTCGTTTTTCGTTAATTGCACTCTTCAAACGAATCAATTGTTCTCGGTACAGGTCCCCAGTGATCGTCTGACCTGATATGAACAGCTCATAATACAAAACACCGTTCTGATCCTACCAAATACAGAGCATTACTTTGGCGTTGATTTGTCTGGTTGGCCGGAATTTAAATATGACTTTTTGCGCTTAAGGTTATCGTAATGTATCCATTTTTCATCACCAATTTCCCAATGTCCCTATTTTCTTGCCTTTGAATGAATCTCAATACATTTAAACGTATGGAAATGACTTGTTGTGCGATTTCCAATGATAATGCAAGTTCTTCTTGCATTTTACAACAATCTTTGTCGAGTAATGCTTCGAATTCCTTATCTTCAAACTCTTTCGGCTTACCAGGCCTCTTCTTGTCTTTTGTGTCACAATCACAACTTTTGAAACAAGCAATCCACCGTTCACAAGTTTTTTGAGTTAGTGCATGTTGAACGTAAGCTTCTACCAACAGTCGTTAATTTTCAGCAGCCGTTTTCTTCAAATGAAAGAAGGTTATTAGACTTTCACGCAAACATCTATCGTCTATCGAATACTGAATTATAATGACAGTTGTTTACCCTCCAAAACACCATATTTGTTATTATTGACACAAGCCATATGTGATAGTTTGCCACATGTTGTCCAAGTCGACATTATTAACTTGTATACCCAATCGTTGATACTCAGATATCACGAGCAATAATATACTTACTTTGCAGAGGATGCCATTCATTTCTATTTTTGATTTGATGCCTTTTTGTCTCTCTATTAAAGGCTTGAACTAATGCTGATAATAAGGATCATAGAATCATGACCTGTTGTCGAAGTTAGCTTTGATAGTGAAAGTGGAAAAAGACCAAAAGAAGTTCAATGTGTTGACGATGCCAACTGGTGTAATTTTTTTTTTATAAAAGTACTACTTTGGAAGCCGCAGTAATGAGTATTGTAACGACCAAAACCTTTATCTGTCAAATTGATTACCATTTGTTCAGTTTGTTTTGACATCGTCATTGACAGATATGTACGTATATCGTTTACCAAAACGTGCAAATAATAAATTTTTTTTGTCAAAATGGCTGTTCAGTTCGGACGACGTCTTTCATCAGAAATTCATCTTTAGTGATAAGTCCCATTTCTGATGATAGGTACGTCGACAAATAAAATTTATATAAAATCGCCAAAAAATTTGCGATTTTATAACCTCAAAATTTCTATTTATAATGTACTTTTTATTATTATTATCTTTGGCACCGGTAATGTGGCAGCATTAATGTTTAAATCTCAATCAATGTTAAAAGTTAAAGGGAAATGTTAAGGCATTAAAGCCGATTTTAATAACTTTCATAGATTAAAAAATAAAAATCAGATATCACTTATTGCTTGAAGCAACCGCATTCATCATAAACTTGTCAACTTAAAGTATCATTAAATTTTAAAAAACTTAAATTAATCAATTTGTTGGTAAATTCATAATTAAAGTTAACTTATCAAACTTAATAAAACCTGTGCTATACTTAACGAGCTTGAACTTAGCTAAAATGGCAAAATTTAAATTCTTTTACAATATACTCGTATAAATTTGAACTTTATAAAGCTTAAGCACTAAATATTGTACATCTTTAATTTTTCTTAATATTGCACTTCTAACTAATTTCTGTAAATTTGAATTATGTACATAAAACCCTTCGCTAAACTATTTGACTCAAAATATTTCTAAAATTTATGTTGTCTAAACTGAATTTACCTCACTGGAACCATACATACATAAAAGCAATAAAACCTGAATTCAAAACACCATTCACGGTAGCTCCAATCTTGTTCGAAATTGACAATTAGAAACGAGTGTCAAATGTATTCGGAATACTATATGTCACTGTTTAGTGTGGATTTTAGACTTGCGGCATTATCGTTTCAATCTTTTGAAAACGTCGTTGGCTGTTTCACCATCTTCAACGACTATTACCAACTCTTCTGGCCTAAATTGATTAACATTCAAATGCACAAGCAAAAAAAAAAACACGTGTTTTTCCAATTTTAACTTCAATGCGGTGTTGTTGTATAATAAAACAAAATGGGTCATAAAAATTAACATATGTATAGCAAATCTGTAGATGCACTCTCTACGTATGGATTATTAAATTAACGTAAAAAGCGATCTTGTGTATTAGAGGGTTAATATGGGCATTGTAGTTTCTCATGAATATTATGAGAGCTGGTCACCGAGATCGTGCGATTTGACCCAATTAGACTTTTTTATTGTGGGCTTTTCTTCAGTCGCAAGTCTTTGCGAATAAGCCACAAGCCACATTGGACCTCAAAGCTAACATAACCCATGACATCCGTCAAATTCAGCGTGATATATGTATGTACCTAGGTGCGCCGCGGCGGAAATTTCCGATGTTGTATTCCACACATAATGGCATTGATAGGCTTTTCAAACGATTACAAAATTTCGCTTATATTTTACACATACTCTGTTATGTTAAAGATTTTGTTAAATTTAAATAAAGAAAGGCGGTTTTTTGTAACTTTACCTACATGCACTGAAACTTTTACTCTACTCTCTTCGGAGCACGAGTATTCCATAATGCAGAAGTATCCCAAAAATATGGAAATCTTAAAAGATCAAATCTATTTCTACTCCCATACAATCAGCTAGGACTAGAAGGCACATAATTATTTGATAATTATAATTTTCATGAGATTAAATCAAACACGATAAGTATTACAGGATTACAATAAGAATCGCATTTAATACTAACAAGTGCAACCAGCAGTCAGTAAGGGAGGGATTAGTGGATGGATGAATGTTTTTATAAGATTTCACTTTGTCAAAAATGTCGGTTAAAGAAAAAAGGCACTGACTGACATCAAAAGACACGTGGCTTAACAATACCATGTCATTTCTCAGGAGAACTTCACAAATTTAACAGACAATGACAGAAATACATTACAACGAATAGATAACAAATGGAGCAATGAATGGTTGGGCCACAAAGTACCAGCGGTTATATTGGGTTAGTAAAATGGGGTTTTCTATTTCCATTACAACGTTAATTACAAACAAATAAATCGTAAGGAAAACAATGTTTTATTTAAACGCAATAAACTTCAAAAAGTAAAAAAATAATGAATAATTTTCACAAGGACCCTTTTCTTTTTGGACAGTGATAAGTGGTATACAGAGCGAGAGTGCGAACAGGGTGAGCGTAGTTTAGTACTCAACGGTCATGTGGCGGGTGTTTGTGTGTTACGGTCGCTTTTAGCACAACGAAACGCCCAGGCTGGCACACGCTTCAATAACAAAACAAAAAAAAGCATTTTAACGCCTTTTACCGATCTCATATGTTCTCTTATGATTATTGTTCTTTTTGTTGTGCGCTGATGTGCGTGTTGGTAAAACGCATATTGTATTTAGAGAGGATCAACAGGCACGTGTCGTTAATTTTTGCTAAAATTTTGTCTTCCCAACCAGACCAGCCAACCCATACGCGTCAACATCAAATCCCAATGGTGTTAAACGAGACAACGTTCATAAAATGTATGACGTTTACGACCAACGTTCACTAAAACGAGTAGAAAAATTGAATTATTATCCTTGAGGCTGTTTATCTTCCCATTCGTTTTATTATTGTTGGAGTTGTTGTGTAAACGGAAACTTGTAACCAGAAACAAATATTTTTATTTTATTACGACTGTGAACCTGATACTCGTGGAATAATTTATCCTTTTTTTGAGTGTTTTTGTTTGCGTTGGTACTGCGCTGGTACTTGTTTTTTTTTCTTTTCTTTTGAACGTCAATACGGTTGAGGGTTAGAATTGTGTGAGGAACTTGTTTCAAAGTCACAACATATTATGTTGCCGTTGTTGTTGTTTTTGTTGGTTGATGATTGAAAATAATTGTTTGTTCACTGTCAAAAATTGAATAAATATGTTTGTCGTTTACTTAATATTTTTCCTTTTTTTTGTTCATTTCACTTAATCCTACAATACAGGCAAAAGCGTTTTAAATTTGTTACAAGGTTTGTTACATACATTCTACAAGTTAGTAAAGCAGCCTTTACTATTTTGGCTTGTCGAAGACCCATGTATGATTAAAATAAGGTCATACAGTACGTAAATCAAAAACAAATTAGTGTTTAAGAATTTAATTATTATAACTTAATAATAATTTAATAATTATATAAATGGAATATCATTAGTACCTTGATCAAAAAGTTTCCGGAATAGAACACGCGTTGCGGTCCCATCGTTCCGATTTGAGTTTTATTTATTTATTTTTTTTGTTAAGTTGGTACATCTGTTGCTGCTATTCCCGCTAAATCTTAACGTCATAGCTTGACATTTGCAAAAGCTATGTACATAGCCAAGAGTACGTACATCTCTATGTGTGTTGGCACAACCATACGTCTTAAACCTCTTTGGAATGAAGAAGATGAACCTTTCAGGAACACGATTCAAAAATCTAAATATAAATTCTAAATTCTTTATTCATGCGATACGAAACCTTAAACAACAAATTGATGCTTATCCAGAAGACACATTTAATTCGCTTTGCACACTTTTTCCCTTACATCGACGTTTTACTTTAAACTATATTGTTGCTGGTAATATAAATGATATTGTAGTAAATTTTAAGGAAAATAAAAGTTCTGGCAATGATAATATAACACCTACGCTTGTAAAGAAATGCAAAGATGGTCTTATACGAATATTTTTTATTTATTTATTTATTAAGGTCTATGGACAAAAAATCCTTACAGACTAAAGTACAAACACGTATGAATAATTTAAACATTTTAGGAATTTAAGTATGAAACAATTTTACTCTTAAGAATATCTTTACTTTCGGCAAAATTTATAAGATGATAACAGTTATTAAAATTTACACAAATACAACGAAAAGGATGATTATTATAGCATAATTAGATCTATAGAATTTCAGTTTTATTAGTTGAAAATTGCGAGTTTGACGGGTTGGAACACAAAAATGTATTTTACTAATCAGGAAAACAGAGTCAGTATCACCTCGAATCAAACCAAAGAGCAAAATGACAGTTAACATAATTCGACGGCTTTTCAATGTTAGTAACTTAATAAGAGCAAGCCTACTAACATAAGAAGGCAATACATATGCATTCCAACGGAGGCCTCGTAGACAAAACAATAAAAATTGTTTCTGCACAGATTCAATCCTATCGATATGAATAATATAATGAGGATCCCAAATAACTGACCCATACTCAAGTATAGGGTGAACTAGAGGAGTGTATAATAGTTTGGTGATATAAGGATCGGAAAATTTTTTGGACCATCGTTTATAAAGCCGAGGACACCAAGTAGGTCTTTGATCCAACAATAAACCAAGATCAATAATAGAATCCAATTTTATAAGCCTTTTATCATTAATATGGTAACTAGTATCCACATTATTAGTTCTGAAGAAAGACATATTTATATATAAAAATAATACATCTATCTATATATATAAAAATAAGTGCACGTAATAGGCCCAGTGGCTCCGGATATATGACATTTAGATTTTCCATCAAAATGCCATTTTCCATATTATGATTATTTATTGTTACGTGAAAAGTTTATATGTAACAAAATAAAAAAGTTAAAGGCAAAACAACGATTCCTCTTCAACTACCTTGAAAGCAGAACAACGTTTTCCCGGTCAGCTAGTCTCTTAATACAAAGTTCCATCAAATTTATTTCGCACTAATGATAAAATTTGTCAATATCCAACTGCAAAGGGATTCTTTAAAATTCTAAAAATGTTCACATCATCAGCAAACATTAGAACTTTAAAATGCATAATAACGGTAGGCAAGTCATTTATAAATAAAGTAAATAACATGGGACCCCGATAGCTACCATGGGGAACGTCAGAAGAAACCTCAATTTTTCTCGATAATGTGTCTCTGAATTTTACTTGCTGAGTCCTATTAGTTAGGTACGGAAATATCCACTTCCAAGTAGTTGTGCTAAATTCCATACATGATAATTTATAGATAATATATTATGATTTACTTTGTCGAAAGCTTTGCTAAAATCAGTATAAATCACATCAGTTTGATAACCCAGACTTTTTAAATATTATATAAAATTTATTTATCTTATTTTTAGCATTAGTTAATAAATTGTTGTTTCACGCTGAATATATATTTTTACGAGGATTGATTTTTGGAACACATTCTGAAATGCAGTTGTGCAGAACAGTGTAAAACTTTGATAAAATAGCTTCAAATTATTACCAGAAATTATATTATCCCAGTTAATATTAGATAATAAATGCTTAAGTTTAGTATAGTTTGTACGAGAAAAACAGTAGACTCTTTTAATGTCATTATAATTGACCGAAGTTTTTTATTAATTTATTTATTGGTTACAATTTTTAACAAGATGATAAATAAATCAGTTTATCCGGATGTATTGAAAATATATAAAGTCGTCCCAATACCTAAAGAAATTAATGCTGAAGATGTTGGTAAATATCGTCCTATTTCTGTTCTGTCAACAGTTTAGAATTATTTTGAGCAACTGTCAATTTGGATTCAGAAAAGGAAAAAGTACAAAGGATGCGGTGGTAAATGTATTAAGATTTATTTGCAATTCATTAGATGAATGTTTCAGTGGTGTGGCTGGGATATTCTTTGATTTTACAAAAGCTTTTGATTTGGTTGATCATAAAATTTTGTTGAAGAACATTTCATATTATGGTATAAAAGGCCGTGAGCTTTTATTGTTTGAAAGTTACTTTACAAATAGGAAGCAATATGTTATGATAAATAGTTCCAAAAGATTTATTGGTGGCTTATGGAGTTCCTAAGGCAGTAGATTGGGTCCGCTTTTATTCTCTATTTACTTAAATGTCCTGCAGTTTAGACCTTTGGGGTCAACTTTACTTATTTGCTGACGATATATGCATATTGTATGCATACAAGAACGATTTTTCTCGGCTAAATAAGTTAATACTAAAATCCCAAAAATAGGACTTATTCGTTTTGGACCATGAGTAATTCAAAACAACTTTACTGTGTTATGGCGATCTAATATCTGAAACATCCTCGGTCAATTATTTAGGAGTCATCTTACAATCTAAATTAAGCTGGGACTCGCACATTGCATATATTGAAAAGAGGAATTTTATATAAATTAAAACATATATTAAATGAAAAAGCTAAACTAATAATATATAAAGCCATAATACATTCATGCAAGTAAAATTGCATCAATGCATTGCAGTAAAGACCGTTTTTAGTTTACCTCTTACTTTTTCAACCATTTCTTATATAGCGATGTTTGTAAGACAATATTACCAATTTATGGACTATACAATTATCAAATTATGTGTTTAAATCTTTGCATGATATTAACTTCGAACGATTTCAAGTCTACAAAATCGGATACAAATTAATACCAGTAACAGGTCTAATTTGTGAGTTCCAAGGTGCACACTTGAAAAATGAAATATACTATATAATAACTGAATAATAACTGACCGGATGAGATAAAAAATGTCAACAGAATTTCAACATTAAAATCTTATTTGAAGAAATATTTATTCTCAAAATTTGAAACACTTCTGATGCAAAATTTTAAATAAATAATATTATATAATTAATTGTAAGCTTAAATGCTAATACTTATTCTATTGTTCAAAACATGTAAAATTTTTGCCAAATTAATAAATTGTAAATCTAGTTTTGTTTAATAAATTTAATAAAATAAAAAAAAAAACATTGAAAATCATTAAGCTGATTGGAAACGTACAGCCGGTTACCAAATTATTAGGGCCAGTAGCAAAGAAATGTATTTTTGATGCATTAGCTTTAAATTAATTAATAAAAGACAGTTTAGGTAACATATGCGAATATATTTTTCAACATAATGAATTTTGTTAAAAAAAATATACATATATATATATATATATATATATATATATATACTTATATATATAAAAGCACAACATATGGTTTAAAAAACTCGACAAATTCGTTCAATAAAGAACAAGTGCTTTAGTGAACAAGTGCTTTTTTGTGAACAGTTGTGAAAAAATACATAATTTGTAAATAACAAGTGAATAAAAGTGGAAATTGAACAAAGGTTTTTTGAAAAAACAAGTCCACTGTATACTATTATAAACAGTCCTAAAGAAAGTTAGATACAAGGAGTAAGGAATAAAGGTCAAAGGCGGGAGCAATACATAATATCCAAATTAAGGATATACCGCACCCTATGGAGGAGAATGAGGATGTAAATCCAAATAAAGACCAGGGGTCATTATTACAATGGAAGAGTTCCAGCGCACCATTGCTGCCAGGGACAAAACCATTAATGAATTAAATGTTAAATATGAATATATTTATAATGAAAATGAAAAACTCAAACGTATCGATGAAGAAGAATCAGAAAATGAAATTATTATGAAAGAAGATGCCGTAGTGCAAGAAACCAAATTTACAAAAAACAAACAAGATAAATCAAAATAAAAATGAAGACAAGAAGATAGGAAATTCTGATAAGGAGAATAATAGTAAGTTAGTTCCTATAATCGCTACTTATAATTTGAACGTTAAAAATATAAGCATTAAATTGGAGAAAAAGTTAGGGCACAAGGACTACAACAGAAAGATTTTAGGTAAACATGTCACTAATACAGGGTTCTGCACCCTAGAAGACTTTAGCTTACTTAAGGAGCTACTTGTAGAAGAGGGCGAGAATTTCTACACCTACACGCCAAAGTGTCAACGTCCACTCTCGCTGGTGATAAGGGGTCTTTCTGACTCTTAAAATTAACACCAAAATAGTAGGACTCACTGAACTTGGGGGAGACAAATGGCTCTTCCGCATTGACAAGGACTAGGACATTAAGAGGTTTCGGGATATTAGATATATCCTTCATTGCAGAGTATATATGGAGAAGCACAGACGAAGTAGTCTGGTGCAATGTTTTAATTGCCAGCGCTTTGGGCATGCGGCAGTTAACTGTACCATGATTTACAAGTGTGTCAAATGCGGCGGAGATCAAGGCCTAGGTAAATGCGACATACCTCCAAAAGGGGAGGATAATGTTGAAATCTTGACGACAGATCCTGTGACTGGGCGTGCGGTACGGAAGATAGGGCATTCAGTCAAATGCGTAAATTGTGGTGTTGGTGGTCACACAGCTGGCTCTAGAGAATGTCCAAAACGGCAGAAGCTCCTCCGTAAATTGGCTGTCAAGAGAGCTAATGCCGATAATTCATATGCAGCAACTAAATCTTCCAAGGTTGTTAGTGGCATATCATTTGCTGATGTAGCCGGGTCTACAGGTAGGGACAATTGCAAAAGCAGACTTTTTTCTCAGCCAGCTGGTATAAACTTGGCTTCTGCGCGAGCGGAATATGTGGCTATTGATACCGACTGTAGGCGGTAGGGCTGCCTTGGCAAATTGAGGAACTTTGCTCAGGAGTACAGATCACTGAGTAATGATGATGAAAAATCTCGAGCTCTTCTCGGGATGCTAATGTCACTACAACATGATTAAACAATTTAAATGTATCTTTATTAACGTGAATTCTATTTATCCAGACACAGAAGATACTACCTGAACTTGTTTTTGAAGCAACATCGACCGGATGCTTTATTAATTGCGGAGCATAAACTTTCACCTAGACATACACTAGACTTCAGGGGTTGTAGAATATTCAGACAAAATCGTTTTGGTGGCAGAGGGGTCGTACTGCCATACTTGTTAAAGGTAGTTTATGCTCAACTAGGATTGAATTGAACACTGAGATAATTGAAAATACTGCTGTCAAAGTGTATAGGCTGAACGGGACTGTTATTACCTCGATTGCGATGTATCTGCGATCCCGGGATACATTAGGGATTACTGATCTTGACCAAATCGTAGAGATGTCCACTCGTGACAATCTTTTAATTGAAGCAGATCTGAACGCTTGTCAATCGTAGCGGGAACAATCTTGGTGAGTTCTTTATCTCCTGTCCAGATGTAGATATTTTTCGAACTGATGGTCCTACTAAGATTTCTAGCCTGAACCCATCTTATCTGGATTTTTCCATGATTACATCTGATGTAACTCCAACATCTACTAGTGTCCTGAGAACACTCTAATATGAGTCTGACCATAAGGCAGTTGAGATCATTATAGAGTCTAGTGCCTTACAGCGTAGTGTGGAACCGGAAATGTATGATTTTGAAAAAATGGATCGAATCCATTTTAATAGGATTTTGGTATGTGATCTACCAGCTAGAGAACTTCCAATGGACAGAAATGCATTCTGTGAGGATATTGATAACTGCATTCTTCAGATGAACAGCATCTTTACGATGGCCATGCAGGAGCCTATCCAGAAATTACCATCTGGTAATAGGGGACTCCTGCAACTGCCAAGTAATATATTGCACTACATTTCTGAAACGAAACGGCTACGGGGGACTAGGATGCAATAGCTGTCTTTGAAAAGAACTACTGGACTAACTACTTTGAAAAGATCCATGTTGGCAGCAGGACATTTCGTCAGGTTAAAAGGTTTGCAGATATTCTGAAGAGGACACCTCTTTCTGATTTGATAGGCACTGGAGGTACGCTCCTAACAAGAGATCGAGTGGTATTGATGGAATTCCTGACTTTGTGCTGAGGAACACAGGTTTGGTCGCATGGCGATTTATGGCTATAATATTTAACCAATGTCTTAACATTGGTTACTTTCCAGTGCAATCGAAGGATGCCCTGAAAATTCCGATTCTGAAACCAAAATCAGATCCGAAGCAGGTAATGAGCTATAGACCTCTCTCTCTATTTTCAGCTTTTGGCAAGCTCTTTGAATCATTTATTCTGAGGGAGGTCCAAGAGAGGATAATGGAGGGTGGGGTCGTTAAGGATAACCAGTTTGGTTTCAGGGGCCTCACTCGACCTGCGAAGGCCTTTAATACTGCTTGGCAAGGGGGTATCATGTATAAGATGAGGCAACTTGGTTTTGATCGGTCGATATCCAGGATAGCTGTCAATTTCCTTAAGGCTCGCACATTTAGAGTAAAGGTAGGAGAGATTATCTCTGATTCGAAACTTGTTATGGCTGGCATCCCTCAGGCATTCTTACTAGGTCCGATCTTGTATAACTTCCTTATCTCTGATGCACCATCACCATGCTCTTAATATATGCAGATGACATACTGATTGAAATGAACGTGATTCGAGGAGGTACCCTGAAAAACAGGATGAACCGTTATTTTAATGTTCTACATGAATATTTCACGAAGTGGAGCCTTCGACTATATATGAGCAAGACCGAAACTGTCATCATAAAGGGTAAACGGGGGCGACATCACAAGAATTATAGATGTTACGGAACGGGGATCGGCTCAACATCTCAGACAGGTTTAGGTTGATTTTTCATTAGAGCTTCGAATTTTATAGACATATTGACCACATTCTTGTAAAGGCAAAAGATGTCTACCACAAGTATTATAAGTTGCTTGGTCGCTGGGTGGGAATCAACATGGAGATCAGACTACTAATATACCGTCAGTCCTCTCATATCCTACGAATTTCCGGCTTGGTTTGGGATTTCTTCATCCCAGGTGGAAAGGCTTAGGAAATGGGAGAGAGGGATACTCTCATCATGCTTGGGTCTTCGTACTATCGTACGCGCTGATGGGAGTTTTCATAGGCCGAGATGTAGGACAATCTACGGTAGAATTTCTTTTAGAAGAATTGATGTTTCTCTTATAGACTCTGCAATAAGATTCTTAGAACTTTCATCGTCTTTGGGAAATAGTTTTAGCTTGTTTTAATATGGTTTCCAATCTGGAGACCTTGCATAGAAATCGTTACTTCTCGCCAGTGGACCTCTTGACTGTGAAAGACAACAATCTTCTCTTTAGGGATGAAGACTTCTTATTCTATCATAGAAGAATTAACACATTAGATTTAAATAATTTAGTATATATTACTGATCAATAATTTTTTTTTTTTTATTGTTAATTAAATTTGTTTCTAGTTTTTGTTTTGTTTGTTTTTTGTTTTAATAGTTCTAAGTTCAATTTAGTTTTAAGTTAGTTTGTAGCCCTTGAGTGCCTTCCTTTTTAACTTCTTTTTGGAAAATTATTAGAATGTAATTAATATTAATATAGATCTTAACACTAACCATGTACTTTAAAATATTTAGCCTTAATCTTAGTTAAGTTTTATACATTAAGAAATTTTTAATTTAATAATAGAAAATATGGATAAATAAACATAAACATGGTTTAAAAATATGTGTAAGTACATAAGGTAAAAGAAATTTGTTCAAATCTAATTAGTATTTAGTAACATTTCCTTGTGCTTTGATAAGTACTCTTATTCACCTGCACATGCCTTCTACTGCACTGTTTGTCACTTTCTTCTATTTTTGAGTTATAATGCCAAAATTAAGAAGAGTTACAACAAGTTTTCCCTTGTTAGTTACCACCTGCTTGGCTATTAATGTCAGGAAAATTCATAGGCCAAGGTAAAACTGGAATGTTACAGTCCTATAAAAACTTTAAGACAGAATGTAGAATTATGCATAAAAACAAACTGTTCATCATTTGGCAACCATTATCTTAGAGTAAACGAGATTGTAAAACCCATCTGTACTGATCATGTTTCATGGTTCCCTCAACGATATGGAGGCACCCTACTCCATTAGCGTTTAATACAGACAACACCATTACCTCATCATGGTGTTTCACTTTTCCAGCAATGCAATCAGAGTGGTATTTCTACTTCTTCGTCATCTGACAAAGCTACTCTTAACGTCACTTTATTTGATACAAGATAGCAAAATTTATGAGAATTTATGCATCCTTCAGTAGTCATCTGACGGTGCTCTTGTCCCCTAGTGAGATGTTTTTTCTTCATTGCATCTATCAACCGGTGTTTTTTTTACTGGACGATAAGCTGTTAAATCTTCTCTGCACAGTACTCTTAACAACTGGTATATTAGACTCTTGGACCAACTGTGTTAACATTTCCGCTTTTTTTCGATTCTGTAGGCAGATATCACGAATTTTTCTGCCGGTACGTGGTGTATTAATGCGTTTTATTCTACTATTACCTTTCCTCTATGAAGTATTGGGCTGTTCTTGATCCCATTTAATTTTAATTATATTAACAGCAGATTTAGAAACAATATTTGCTACATATCTTTCTTTGAGATTGACTATTATGCTCTAGAAGAGTTTTAATTTCAGATTTTTCTAGATCAAGTCGTATCCTCGATTCATCTGGGAGTTAAAAAGTATTGAAATTAATTCATTTTTACAAAAATATGCTAAAAAAATACTTATGTATAAATTAAAATAACAATGTTTTAAATCTTAAATTCGACTTTCCTTATTCCGCTTCTTAAACACTGCAGCACCCTCACTATTTAAAATGTTACAAAAATTAAATACACCTCTTAACTATCAAGAACCATTTAATTTAATAATTGTATAATAAAACAACATCGGACATAAATAATAATTTCCAGAATTAAAACTTAGGCTTTAAATTATATCTAAGTGTACTCGAACCACCATAACCAGTGTGACCAGATTTTAAAATATCATAAAGCTACAAAGCTAAACAAAATTGTTTTCTGCTAAAAAAAGCTAAATTTTTTAATAGTTTTTAAACATATATTTTGGCTATTGGACATTACATATGGTTAATATGGTACTACAATACGATAAATTGATTTCTTTAAATCTAAAGCAAAAAAGTTGTGTAATAAGCTAGATATCACCTTTGAACTTATTTCATCAGTATCGAAGTTAAACTATTGAACAAAAATTTTAATAATAATTTAAATATAATACATATGTAAATGTACATAATTTTTAGATTTATACACTTTTCAAACCCATATTTACATAAATATGTACTACAATGCTGTTCGAAACCTAAGCTACTTCTTTGTCGAGGCAATTAAGGACTCGTCTATTACTAACTAATAGATTTATTCATAGTAAAACACTTAATTATTAATATCTTAGACACATAAATTCGAACTATAATAACAAAACTTTAATTCCATTCTCTATCAAGTAATACAACAAAACTAACAACTAACAAATAAAAACTAAATTGGCTTCTTGAGTACCTGTTCGAAATTTAAGCAACTTTCAGTACTTTGTCTAATAATTTTGTTTTTTGGCCTCCGCACACCGTTTATTGTTCGTATTGATTGCCACTTTACTTTTAAGCTCTCCGTCAGCTTCTGCTTATTTTTGAAACGACGTGGTCTAACTCTGCGCTTCAAAGTTCCAAAAAGGCTTCCAATATGATTTAAGTCTGGTGATTGGGATGGCCAATCCAAGAATAGAATCCCATTAGCTTATAACCATTCGTAGGTTAATTTTGACAAGTGTTTTGGGTCGTTGCCGTTCTGAAACATCCATCCAGTAGCATTTGCCTTTCGCATATTTAAGCATGTCGTTAGATAAAATGTCCCTATAAACAAAACGGTCCATTTTTGTTTGTATTTCGACAAAGAGGCAAACTCATCTCGCTAAGGAGCATGTCCATATATCATATAGAGCTTAAAAAGCTAATTTGGTCACATTGCATATAACGATAAAATAATTCACTGTCCCTAACAATTTAGCAACCAGCTGTATCTCAGAATTCATACTTAATAGCCTTATTGATTCATAAGGGTTATCAATGAAATATTAATTTGTTGCTTTTGTTTTGCACACTTTTATTTGAAAGCCTCGTTTGTTTTTGTTGGTATAAAGTAATGAATGTACACCTTAAGTAAACCTTATTGTATAAAAAAGTAGATAAATTAGAGAAGTTTTTTTTTCTAAATGATATACTCTAAGAAATAAATAACGTATTACTTTTCATATGGTGTGTTGCTTTAGTTTTGTGAAATCTGACAAACTAAGGGCAAAGAAAAGTGACAAAGTATGCAACTAATTAATTATTCATAGAGCAATGACCGAAATGTTTGTTATAAAATTTTAGATCTGCTATGATTATTTTACACCATAAAAATTATATAGTATGTATGTATGTGTCTCTTTAGTTTTAGAACATGACAAATTACCGTAAGCAAAATTGAATAAATATGAGCTCTGATTGTGAGTGTAATAGCGCAAAAGCATTGAGCATTGAGTTTTTCACAATTCTGATCTTTGTTTTCTGGTTTTCATATACCATCCATATTTATAATTGTTTTTTTTTTTTTTTTTTTTGAAATGGGACAGAGGATTTAACCTGATGTGCCTTTTCTTGAAAGATTGTATCTCTTAAAAATTCATATTTAGAGAGAAACTTTATACAATTCAGGGTTGAAAAAGTTGGTACAATTGCACTTTTTTTGGTAGAATTTCAGACGCAAATGAATAATGGTACACCAATTACTCATTTGGTCAATTTACGAACTTTCTCAGTTTATTAAAACGGAGAAGCCTTCATGTTCCTACAGTTTCCTGTCTTATTTAGACAAAAGATTTGAGAAGACCATCGAATTCCTGTTACTTCAGTTTAAAAATACCAAATAATTTGGTATTAAAAGCAATTTTATCTCATGAATATGTTAATTAGGGTGCGCCTTATTTTTCAAATTGCGAAATTGTACCGTAACTCCCTCTAGAGTTGTTCTTCCCATCAAAAAACTATGTTTCACAAAAAACTAGGCTGATCACATATCGGGATTAAGGCGCTCCTTAAGTTTCGATAAAATGACAATGTATATTCAATTTTCACATGGGTTTATTTCGAGTTAAACTAATGTAATACGTTTTACTTTTCCAAGATCATATAATATAGGAATCCAAATTCATCAAATGGATCACTGGCGGCCCAAAGGGGGAGGGGAGGCCTATTATTTACCCGTCGCACCAAAAGGTAAACTTTTATAATTGTTTAAAGAATTCTCGAAATATTGAGTTATTCCTTTTCTCGTATATACTGTCGCAACCTTTTTATTATTTATTTTACGACATACATAGAAATAAATATATTGACCATCATACCACAAAGGTTCCGCATATAGTTAAAATATGTAAATATGAACAATTTCCGGCAACTCCGAACAGCGAAAATATATTTCTTAACTACATAAAAAGGGAACTCCCCAATAAGAATGACAGCTTTTTATTCTTCAACATTAATTACAAGTGTGTTAGAAGCTGATGTAGTCGAAATATATTGTGAAAAATAAAGTTAAAAGTGGTTATTGATTTCGAAGTTGAATGAAAGTTAAAGTTTAAAAAACAAATTTGAATTATCTCCGTTGTCTGTGGCTAACTAGCAAAAAAATGTTTAAGCTAAAGCAAAATGAATACAAGAGGACAAGAAAAATTATATCTTCTTAATCATACGCGAACTAGATTATCGGTGCAAAATTCACCTTCAATGCGCAAGTTTTGCGAGCAAGTTCATCTCCTGTGGTAAGAGAAATAGAAATTTTGTGGAATAAGCCTAATTCTAACAAGAGCATTAGACAAATGCGTTTCAAAACTGGAAAGTTTATGCTTTGAATGGAAGAAATTGCAGAAAAGTAGCAAACACCGAACATTATTGCAAGAAAACCGCGAGAAGGAACTTTCGGAAAAGTTTGACGATCTATTTGATGTTGTTCTCGCTAATGCATTAGATATAGTAAATATGGAAAAAAACAAATTATTTTTGATGAATCGAAGAAAAAAAGGAAGAAGAAAAGACGTCTTCGTGAAGAGAAAAAGCAAAATTTTAAAGGTAAACATGAATCCACTTTGGAAGCTATGTATGTACAAGTGTTATTATTAGGCATGCCTTGGCTTTCGAGTAGATTTAAAATGTGCGAATTTGTCAAAACATTGTTTGTTTTTAGAACTAACCATCAACTTTTGTACAGATGAGTACAAAATTCTGGATTTTAAGCCAAGTGGAAAAACTCGACGATAATGATTCAGATGGAACGCACGAATAGAAAGATGACCTGTCAAAAAGAGGTGAATATCACTTTATAACACCGAAACTAGTGTCAGTTTTGGAGAAATGTAAAATAAGCGACATAATGCAGTGGGAGTTCTTATAGCAACCGCTCAAGCGTTGAAACATGACGTTAGCGATATAGTGATAAACACAACGTCTATCCGCCGAAGTCGTAAAAATTCCTGATGTGTTTAAAAGAAAACAAATATTAACATTAACTGTTCATTGGGATGGTAAACTTTTGCCATCATTATTGGGTAGAGGAAAAGTCGACCGTTTACCAGTAGTAACCTCGTTTAATGGAAATGATCAGATACTTGGGATTCCAGCAATCTTTACTGGCACGCGAAAGGCACAGGCCACAGCTATTTCTAATTTGCTGAAAGAATGGGATGCAGAAGATAAGGTGCTATATGCTGGCCACAGTTTACAAATATTTATCAAATTTAGAAAGGAGTGGGCAGAAATAGAAAAGTCTTTAAATCTGGAATGGAAGATGTGCATGTAAAAAAAACTACTAGGCGATATGAAAGATATAACTGAGTTTGCTTTCAGTACCTAAAAGGAAGACAACAACGGAACGATTACAAAGAACTTCTCCAGCTGGCTTTAGTTTGCCTTGGAGAGTCGGTTTCAAGGTTTACTTTTCGAATGCCAGGTGCCTTTCACCGTGCGCGTTGAATAGCTAAAGCCAATTATACATTAAAAATATTTGTATTTAGTAAACACTTCACTCTACGTGATTCTGAAATGGATAACGTTGGAGACATATGTATTTTTATAGTGAAAATTTATTTAAAAGCGCCAATTGTTGCTGACGCCCCTAATTAAGATTTAAATTTATTAAAAAATTTATATGTTTATGGTCTGGTGGATGAATACTGTAAATGTACGAATAAATAAGTATAAAACAAAATCTAATTAATATTAAACAAATTTTATAAGCATTTTTTTTCAAACTTATTTTTGAAAACTTATCAAAAACTAATACTTTTCTATATTTGATACGTATGTATAACAAACAAATGTTAATAACAAAGATTGGATTCAGTTATTAATAAAAACCTTTTAATTTTTTGTAAAAATTTTCAAACTTGGGGGATTAATTATATTTTTGCAGTAGTATTTAGAAAATAATTGTAGTGTGACAAGTTTTTAGGGACTTTGTTTTAAAACCTATTGGTTAATTGTATTCCATTTAAAAATAGAAACACTTATTGGGAAGGTTTTGCACATAAATACTTTTGTATTGATTTTGTTGATATTGGGTATAAATCAATAGTTTAAGGGCGAATGAGCCACGCCCTCTCTTTATGTGATCCAAACAATTTTCTCCGAAGCTTATTTTGCAATGTGAAGAACATTTTGAAAGGGAGTTACAAGAATTGCAAAAACATTTTGGCCCATACTGGTAAGGCACACCATAATGTACATACATATGTATTTATCGATAGTCTTTTTTTCTACCTCATATTACATTTAAACATATGCTTATTTATACCTTAGTGTAGTTGTTTTAAAGATATACTTTAAAAATAAAAATGAACTTTTAAATGCATATGTTAAATTTTATCATTATAAAAATGAATTTTTATCAGTGCTGTTTTGTATTCCGAATCAGAAAAATTTTAATCGGAATCGAAATATTCAGTATTTCTTATCTGTTCTGTATTTCATTTTCGAATAATTTTTTTCGTTTTATTTCGTGTAGGAAAAAGTTAGTGGAATCAAATCGAATCAAGTTTTTTTTATAAAACTTTCCTGAACTGTTAAAACATCGATTGTAATCCATAATTTGAAATGTCTTCTATTATTTTTCATATTATTTACACAACTTTTTAAACAAAAATTGCTATAAATTATGAAATTAAAATTTGTTTATAAATATGAAGAACAACAAATTTCCGATCTTTTGATTACGAGCAATTTTATTATTCCGCACGGATTGATTCCACTCTAAATACAGAACAGGGACGATATATAATAAATTTGAAATAATTTTTTTAGAATTAGATACAAAACTTTTTAAATAAGCGTTAATTTATAATTTTGAATCAAAAAATTAAAATTTTTTAGTCGTATGCGTACTTCTTTAGGACAACAAAAAGCTGTACGTAGCCCAGCTATAATGTGTGAAAGAGGCCATTCGACTGAAATGATCCTTTCGACAAGACTTAACCATGCTCCTCTACGACAACGCCAGTCTCCTTGTTCCACAAGTCGTTAAAGGTGCACTCTAAGAGCTCGAATAGGAGGTCCTTTAGCATCCGTCATATTCGCTGGACCTATCGATTTATTATTATTTCCATTCGCTGTCAAATCATTGAAGAGGTGTTACCTTCGACAATAAAGAGAACCTTAAAAACTAGTTCAACAACTTTTTAGGTACCACACCGAGAGTTTTTTAGCAAAGAGACATTGACGTAGGAGTAGATCGTAAACAGCAATGGCACAGTGTATACAGTGAGGACACACCAACAAAATAACAACAACCATACAACAAATTTTACCACAGAGTACGAAATTTTACTATAAATACGAGATAGCAAATATAAACACATACTCGTAGTATGGCATATCGTTTTATGACACTCTGTTGCAGCTTTGTAGTTTGTTTTAATTGTATTGTTATTGACATTTGGATGTAATAAAAGTAGTAATGGTGTCAACAGCTGATTTCTTCTTTATTAGCTGTCATTTGTGTTATCAATGTGTGTCATAACTATTGATATCTGTTTAGATAAAAAAGAAACCTTGTTCATCAACCCAATAGATATCCTGTAAAGTTCCGAAAGCCACTCATTAACATAAAATTATTAACGGAATAGGATGGATGAATCTTGTAACCCAAATTTGTACATTTGGAATTGGCGTAATTTTTCGGAAAGATTTAATAGATGTCTAAAATTAAAAGATTATTATTATTATTATTTTTTTTTTTTTTTGTAAATAAAGAAAGATGTTATTGGGATAAGTTTTACAGATTTTTTGCATTTATATAAATAGATAATCTTACTGAATGTTTTTGTAAAACACTATTTTATAAATCAATACAGTTTTTTTTTATAAGTTTATGAAAAACTTTTAATAATTCACTATATAACCTATTCTTCCACCAAGTAAATTTAAAAAAATTTTCTCTCATCAAAAACTAAGCAGTTTTTTTGTTTTTTAATTTCTAATTGAAGCGTGCTGGTTGCCTTAACACTTAAACCAACCAAATTCGTTTCAGGATTTAAAGTAAATACAGGGTTTTTAGTGAAGATTTAAAGGCATGTACTCGTATTAGTTGGTAAATATTTTACAAAGCATGTCTCATGGGAATACTTTTGAGCAGAGCAAAAACACAAAATTTTTATTTTATACATATTTTAATATGTAATAGACTTAAAACAAGAGAACTTTATATACATATATTTATACACTGAAAGAAAATCTTATATATATAAAAGAAGACTATAAAATGCGTTGAAATTGATGTTCTCTGAAATGCGCTAACCGATTTTATTTTGTAAGCTCTTAAACAAAAGGTGTAGTTGATACCAAGGTTTCTATATGCGGTTTTAGTAGGTTCATTTGTTAGCGAGTTATTGACGTTAGAATGAATGAACTCCTTTGTATTGCACAAGTTTGTTACAGCGTTTAAACTTTGAGTGCGTTAGAAAATAATTTTAAAACTGTGTATATAAAAAGCATATGCAGAAAGAAGGCTTTCATTTGGTGTCTGGCTTCACTATTGTTCAACTGGGCAGTGGTGCCACGTCCAAAATTTGTATTTATATATCTAAATCTTTGAAACGGTAGTAGTTGGAGTCTATAAATATTAATTTTTGCATACATTCGGAACGGTTATAGTGGAAGGTCTGAATTTGGTCTAAATAACTTAGTGGGTATGACATCTCCCATACAAATTAAATATTGATTTTTGTATATCCAGAGAACGAATAGAATGGAAGATTATGAATTTTGTCTAAATGACTTCTTAGATAGTACAAGCCACCAGTTAAAAAGTGGCCGGAATTGAATAAGTAAGCATGTTACCTTCAATACAAATTAAATGATGGTTTTTGTATATTTTTCGAATAGCAATAGTGGAAGATTCCGAATTTTGTCTAAGTAACTAAGGGGTTAATACATGTCATCAGTCGAAATATGGACGAAATTGAATGAGTGGGTGCGGCATCTCCCATACAAGTTAAATATCGATTTTTGTATATCTATAAAGCGAATAAAATACAAGATTTTAAATTTAGTCTAAATGACTTCTTAGATAGAAGAAACCATCAGTAAGTAAGTAGGCATTTATTTCCAATACAAATTAAGTGATGACTTTTGTATATCTTGAGAATGGTTGGAGTTGAACTTTCTAAATTTGGTTTAAATAACTTGGCAGTCAATGCAAACCATCATTTTAAAATAATATTAAGTTTTGAATGTGTAGAGAACGGATAAAGATAAAGACTTCTTGATCTATCCACTTCAGTCAAAAAGTCGGTACAGCACAAAGGCTTCCAGCAACGCGGGAGGGATAACTCTAGTTAAAATATAAATATGTAATACTTTTTGAGACTTTAAACGGGCGACATACATACGTTTATTACAGTGTTTTTGACAGTCATTGAAAGCAACCGGCATTGATAATTTTAAGGAAAATTAAAAACAAATTAAAGTCGTATGATTGAAATCAAGAAAATGCTTGGTATTCCCAACTGTATTTAAGAACCAAATATATAAAAAGCAGTTTATTTGGATTTGCTGTCGTTGTACCAGCACAAATGACATCAAAAGCTCTGGTTGCACAAAAGGGGTCATCACGCCGGAAATAGTCAATAAAATCCATGGAATAGTATTGAACGATTGGATGGCTAAAGCTAAAAACTTTTCAGCCAATAATGTCATGGCTACTCTTGATTTCTGGTACACGTGATGTCATTCACATCGATAATCTTAAAATGTTAAAACGATCACCGGCGAATACTGGTCAAAGCTTTTAGACTGACTTAATATTATTTTAAAAACATAAAGATCTTATCTCTCAAAAAAGATGTTGTTTCATTAAAACAATGTATGTTTACTACCTATGATTTGTAGGAGAGTGTACAAATATTTTAAATACTTAAAAAACAGATATCAATTTATTTCCTACTCCTTAATCCTTTCAGTGTAACATTACGCATTTATACGCACAATACTCACTTACAGGTCGATTTGTTCATTGCGGTTTTATTGCTACACGAAAAACGTTTAAACGTTGGCAGTTCGGGGGTTTTACTCTATTTTATTGGCACTACGTGTAGATCACAGCATAACAACTGACAACCATGAACTCGGAAAATGAAATTACAGCAATCAACCGGCCATACAGCCAACAATGAATACAGTCAGCATACCAACCAACCCATGATTGTAAAAAGAAAATATTTAAACTGTTTACACTGCGTGTAACAATTTCTTGTAAAAGCGAGCAAAATAATATGGTCGATATATATACGTGTGTTTAATATTACCAACCAACCTTTTATTCCTGGCTTGTTGGCATATCGTCTTCTTCTGCTCTTTTAGTTTTTTTTTTTACTTTCAAAGGGGAGTTTAATGGTGGAGAGAACATTAAAGAGAACGTACGAAAAGCGAAAAAGTAACTGTCAAAATTATATAATTTAATAAAGTTCACTGCGGGATATTGTCTTTCCTTACGTGTGTATTCGTATATATCCCTGTTTATGATGTTCCGTGCTTTACACTGTTTGTTGTTAAGAATTTGTAGACACTTAAATGCCCTACAACAGTGAGTTCGTGCATGAATACTAATAGTTTTCTTTGTAACATTGAAAGTTGAATTTTACATTTGGATTGCAACTTTACTGGACTGTTTGCGCTTAATGAACTGTCATAATAAACAAACCAAGCAAACCGATAGACTCGAATCCCTTTATAAAAATGGATATAAAGCACAGTGCCTGTAACACAGTGAGAGTGCCTCCGTAACCGATGTCTTTACTACAAACGATATCCGTGTTGCAATTTAATGTTACAATGTCTGGGTGTAGTACCACCTCCTTTTACAGGGGCTAGAGGATATTTAAACCAACGCTGCATTCTCGGCTACATAAAGTGCTATGCAACTTTAGTCTTTTCGTGCTATTTAGTTTTAAGCCACAATAACCATATGTACCCCTTAAAAAGCCAAACTAGGTAGCCGCGCTGGTACTGAAACCACTATGCAGAAATAAGCATTTCCTTTTCTTTAAACCCCACAGCGACAACGTGTTTTCTCTCAAAAGTACTGCACGCAATTGTTGGGCAGAAATCGAAGTTCATAGTGCTTTAGGTGTCTCTGGTATTAAAATGGGTCTCTGACCACAAATGTTATTTTCCTTACAAAAATTGGGCTGTAACAAACGATTATACCTGTTGGAAGTCGGATGGTAAAAAAGAATTTGTAAAACTATAAGTTCGAAATCTTGGTATTCCCAGAGCTGGTAAGTAAAACAGTCAGTTTAAAAAAGGTGACGATCTTAAAGAAAATAAATAAGTAAAATGTTAAATGTTTGGATAAACAATTCGCAAAGTTTTCGAAGTAAACCACTTTAAAGCCCCGAACAAAACAAGGAATTTAATGGCGTTTTCTTTCCAAAGGTTCAGTGTTGAAATGTTTTTTAATCCATATATAATTATAATTCTTGCTATTTGGTTTTTTGGTGTAAAAAAAGATTCACGACATGTGGCAATGTGCAAAATGCTCAGTGTCATTGCAATATGAATAGACAAATAAACGAAAAACATTTGTGAATTATTGAATTTGGTTATCAAAATCTTCAGCGACGAAGCTTATTTTTGGCTCAATGGGTGCGTCAACAATTAGGATTGCCGAATTTGGTGCAAGAGCTGCCAATACGCGCTGAAAGATATACTGTTTGCTACGGTTTGTGGGCTGGCAGCATCATTAGACCGTACGTTTCAAGAACGATGAAAATCTCAACAGTCAATTAAGCAGGGTGCCGTGCTATGATTACCGACTTTTTATCATTCAAAATGGAAGAATTGAACTTGATTGAGATGTGGTTTCAAGAAGAAGGTGCCACATGCCACAGCGCACTCGATACAATGAATGAATTGAAAAACTAGTTTGATGAGCAACTATTTTTTGTGGAAATACTTGAAGTCTCTCGTATAGAGGGACAAGCCAGCTACAATTCTAGATCTAGAAGACAACATTAGAGCTGTCGTTTGTGAGATACCGGCTGAAATACTGCAAAAAGTATGCTAAAATTAGAGCTCACGTATGGACAGACTACGGGAACATGAAAAAATTCTTTAAAAATTGAATAGCATTTATTCGTTCGTTTAGGGCCCCAAATCAAAATTTCATAGACTTGTGTAAGTTTTCGGTATTTCTTCAATTTTCAAAACCCAAACGTTTAAAAATACATAAGTATTTGCTTATAAATTACTTCGTAAGTTTATTTGCTCGTCTGTTTGTCTGTCAACCACGCGTAAACAGTGTGGCCAAATTTTAAAATGTCATAAAGCTAAATCGCTTTAAAAGAAGCTAAAAGATTTGTTTTCGGCTAAAAAAATAAGCTAAAATTTTGAATTGTTTTTATCTTATATTTTTTTAGTTGACTATTAGATAAGGTTAATAGAGCACAATATAAATTGCTTTCCTTAAATTTAAAGTAAAAACAATTGTTTATGTGATAAACTAGATATCACTTGATATCACTTTTAAACTTATTTGATCATCATAAAAGCCAAACTATTAACTGAACGAATTTCAATAAGAATTTAAATGAAATACGCTAATGTACGATATATAATTTTCAGTTTCATATATTTTTCAAATCCATATACGAGTACATATGTATGTATATTATAAATTTGTTTGTTTGTTTGTGAATCACTTGTATATGATTGAACCGATTTTACTAAAATTTTCAAGACAGAAGAAGATCCACTAACGAAATAGGCTATGTTGTTTTGCAAAATTGAGCCTGGGGAAAACAGGCCAAATATGTCATATGAGTTTTAACTTAATATTCAAAATTCATTAAATTGGCAAACCTACAAGTATGCGAATAAAACTAAGAAATAGTTTTGTTTATTCAGTTTGTTTATGAGCCAATCATGCGTAGACTGAACGGATTTGTTGAAATTAAAAGTGGTTCATCCTATGTATATCCAACTTACATAAATGCAGTAGGGGATGCTTTTTTGATTTTTTATTAGACATTGGAGACGACTTAAAGCAATTTTTTATTGCCAATATGCATGATCTACTTCAAACGTCTTTGAATTTTCCTTATAAAAACAAATAGGTGGCCCAAAAACTGATAGGATCGGAATAAAGGTAATGTTTATAATATATGTATATAGATTCTCTGGCGACACCGGTTGAGCAAAGGTAGTTTTAACTAAGGATTTTAGATGTAGTTAAGTGGTGGAAGAAATAATAAGGGAATATTAATATTTTATTAAATTAAAATTTTTCTAAATTTGTCTATCATTACAAAAATCATATAATTATATATATTATATAATTACAAAAATTATATCAATTACAATGCAGTTTTTATATAATTTTTGTAATGATAAAGTAAATTTAGAAAAATTTTAATTTAATAACATTTATATGTGACCCTATTATTTCTTCCACCACTGTATGTATTAAAACTTGCTGTAAATCATAACAGAATATTTTTATGGACTACGAGGGCATTTGGATCCTTTTCTAAATAACTGTAATATTATTTTAAGTCAGTAAAAACCCGACCTTTCAATCCTTAATGGATGGATTCATTTCTTCAAACAGCTTCTTCATTTATCGTATAAAATTCCAATAATGAAGTGGCACGCTAGTTCTGAAGATGAAAGGAAAATTATTACAATTAACAAAGTCCGCATCCAAAGTGAATTTAGGAGTCAAGTGGGTTTGGTTAGTGATCAGACAAAACCGGGATTTAGAAATTGCAATGACGGTAACACTGCAATGCGTTTTTTCCAAAATGAAGACATTTCGGCAACAAACAAACCTTGACGTCACTTTAATAAAGCAAATGCACGTAGTGATGGTAAGAGTTTCAAGTGATTTTCAAATAAAACTTTTCGGGAGTTTCCACTTGATACAACTAAATATTTTATGATAATGTATTTTTCGCATAATATGTCTTCAACTGTTCACAAATATTTTACTCATGGACCAGAAATAATAAATCATGCCTTATTACCGATAGGGCAGTTGTCAGAAGAGGCCCAAGAAGCTTGAAATATGACAGAGACTTGAAAAATGTTCAGGAGAAAAATCTAATGAGGATATATTTTTAAGACTTCTAACGAATTCCGGTCCCATTATTTTTCTAATATGAGAAAGTTAAGAGAAAAAAGGTAAATATTTTCTACAAGAAGCGCTGAGCATATTCATATTTGAACAAAATCCAGAAAATCTTAGCTATAATCATAATGATGCCGACGATAATGATGATGATGATGACGACAGTAGTGATGATGTTGATGGCAATGATATAGTCATAAGTCCGATGATACTGAATAAAGTCTTTTTGATATATCATGATTGTGTTTATTATAAGAAAAATAAAAGTGTTGAGTAAATAAAAATAAAAAAAGAGAAGAAAACTAAAAATGTCCACTAAAGTGTGCATAAAAACTACTTATTTATACATATCTAACTAAAATAGGTCGAAATCCATTGAATTAAGTTCTCAAGATTGCCTTCCCGAACTGATTCTCACTTTAAGCATCAAATACCCCTCTGTTCCACGCATATATTTGTTTGTAAATCGCTTCCGTGGATAACTTACATACGAGTATATACTCGTATGTATATATTATTTCGCACATATGCAATTTCTGATTTCAATCAAACATAAACATAAAGCATATATACGAGTATATAGAAGGTAGCCAATATTTACCTTGTGTATAAGTTTAGTTGAAGCCTGTTGACGAATTTGAGCGTGATGTGGCGGCATACGTAAGCCGAAAATCTCCTCCATTTCTTATATATAGATGGATATGGATTCCCGGGTAACGCATTGTTGGTAAAGCTCGTTTTTTATTATTGAATGTAGGGCATATAAAATTCATCTTTATCCTTTTATAACATCTGCTTATATCGTTTTATTTATTTGTTTATTATTGTACATAAATTGTGAGTTTGTTAAAGATACTCATACTTTATGAACATACATATAAACATACATACATATACATATTTATGTAAACAAATAGCATAAGAATTGAAAATAATTTTATATTTACAAAAATGTAAAAAAAATCAAAAATATATAACAAGAATATGATATATTTTACAGAACATTGGCTCTACTTCTGCAACATACCACCACTGACTGCACTTACATTCATACTTACATATGAGGTACATATAAGAATTCATAGAATCATAAATTTTTATTTTTGAAATATTTTGAAAGAATAACAAAAACAACAATAAGAAAGATATTTAATGATACTGATATACTCATACACCATTTGAAGAGCTTCCAAAAAAAAGTACAGAGGTTTGGGCTCAGAAGTATTTATGGTTTACAAATTTTGCATTATTTTAAACATAAAAAAGAAAACACATTATAAATCATTTAAAAGGGATGATTTTATTTTGTTTTTGGCATAGTACCACCTAAGGAGGCACTTTTAAGGCTTAATACGCCTCAGAGAATAGATTTATTAAAAACTAGACCCTTTTTTGATTGTTATTTCCTTTAAATAATATTTTTACTTAGGCTTTGGAGAAAATTTCTTTCCAAAATATGTCATTGCAGCAAGCAAGGATATATTATCTGCGACAATTACTAATAATAATGTAGAAAGAAGAAACTTTGTGTATTTGTTTTGAAATTAGTTCATTAGTACGTACAATAAAATTAATCACAACGCAAATTAAAAACGAATCCACGCATTTGCTCCATACATATAAACATATTTTTTTTAATTATGTTGGCAAGCAAAATTAAAGCTAAAAGTTAACATAAATTACTTTTAAAACCAACACAGCAAAGAATAGTTTTTGACAAAATTTTGTAAGTTACAAGACCATGGTATTCATGGGATCTACTCATCTTCATCAGCCTCACCGTTGGTCGGCTAAAGTTACAATTTACAATCAATGTGGCCGTTTTAACCTTTTCTGCTGCTAAATTTAACACTTTTTATGTTGATTTAGCAATAAATTTTTCATTTAGCATATATTTTTAATAATTTGTCGATTATTTATTTGGTATTTTTTAGCTGTATTCAACATTAATTCCCTTTGATTGTCTAAAAACTACTGGTACTAGTACTGACACAGTTGGCACTAGTATAAATGCGTTTGACAGATTTTTTTTTAAATAGATTTTTCTGTAATCAACCACACAATGTCATTTCAATTGTCTAAAAATAATAATTTAAATTAAATTTTTAATTTAGTTTAACAAAAAAATTTATCATTAAAAATTAGTAATTCTAAGATATAACAAATAAGAATATACATATAAAATATCTAAAAGTGTTGGATCGGGAAAGTTCTGAAAAAGATTAATAGGATTAAGAAATGTTATGAATAACATTGGCCTTCAACTGCGCTTACATTAAAGCAAAAGCTAAAAAGAAGTTGATCAAATCTAAATCTACAAGAAGCTCCACAGAAGACTTATTTGCAGTTTTATCACAGGAAGGTATGGATGCCCCGATGTCAGTAGAGAACTTCTGAGGTAAAAATGTAAGTTAGTAGTGTTTCTCTAGGCTATTTCCAGAAGGGTTGACAAAAACCCGGTTTTTTTTAAACCCAACCCACCGGGTTTTATTGGGGTTCTTGATGGTTTTTTTTTTTGAGGGGGTTTTATAACTCTTCCTAATTTCGTCCAATTAGACAATATTTTTTATTTGTTAGTCAAATTTCGTTGTTTTCGTATTTATAATGTAATTTAATCTTGGGAGGCATTGGCTATAGGAGTTCATCAAAAAAGATCAACACTCTTGTTCAGATTAATGTGATATTGTTAGCAATATTGAATTCCATAGAGTCTGAAGTATATCGCAATAAATTCTAAGACGCTTGCTAACTGTGCTAGATTACAAAGGATATACCTTGCCTTGTCCGATTATGTGTTGCGTTTAAAAAATTTAGTTATTTTTGTTTTTCACTGAAACTTACAGTTATTATTGGCCTAAATACTGGTTTTCCTGCTATTCGTATAAAAAAATATCTGAAGTACAAATAGAACTCTAAAACATCTATTTATTATATTTTTTACATTTAGTGGATCTATGAGAAAAAAACTTGTCCGTTTATGCATTGGAGGCACTGTATTTAAAATATTTAAATACGTTTTCTTATATTTTAATTTAGTTTTTATTTTCATGTAAATATAATATATTTTCTTGTTGTTGTTGAAATAGATCTCAAATCTTTTTTTGCATTGCAGGAATGAGTACTTTTCACATCTGAAATTAAATATTCATAACATATTGTTACGTTTTAACCTTTTTAAAACGTTTGAGTTCGTTAAAATCGCGTTAAAATAAAAAAACTCCACGTTTGTTGTTGTTTTTTCGGTCTTTATTACTTCCACTATAACTTTTCTACACATTGTCTTAATGCAGTAAATTGATATTCGCGTATACCACACTTATTATTTTCGCTTTAACAAACTTTGCTCTATGGCAGCCAAATGATAACTAACTCACCAACCGCAATGCGAAATCTTTTTATAGATTAATTATCGAATGTTCTAGTACAGACACGAATCTTCGATTTATCTACGTTATTTCAAATGGCCTAAAATTTATAAACACAAAAAGAAATCAAACTGGCAACACCGTTAGATATGCGGATGGTAATACTCTTAATTAGTACATGTAATTATGGTAATTATTAAGCCTTGACACAAGCCAATAAATTTTACAGCTAAAATCTCATAATAAGTCGCTGATGTGGTGAATTTTGTCTTCGGCATTTTCATTTTCTTAACAGTATACACAAATGGAGTGTTTTAAAAATCAAATGCTTACATGTTACAGTTTTATATACTTTTTTGTAATTTATTAAACTTTTTTTTCTAAGCGGCCCTACAGTATTACAAATAACGTATAGTTCTCTGGAAAATATTGGCTTATTTCCATCACGTAAAAATTGTACAGTTGATATCTAAAAAGTTTTAAAAACAAATGTGTTTCTTAAATGGAACACTTTATAGGAATTACATACATAATCATTTTCGTTAGCTTCAGTTATTTTGGATTCTTTCTTTGCCAGATCTACATCTTAAGATTATATTTTAGAACTTGATTTGAAAAAGATGTCCTATGATTTTTTGTTAGATTATGACATACATACATGTAAATTTTACTACATCATGTCATTTTCTTATTTGTTAAAATCTGTTTTAGCTCAGTTCTAATATTAAGTTTTGTAATCCAATCTTTCATATTGCCAATATTCTGAACCGTCTTAGTTAATATGTCATACTGCTTAATTAATGTTATGTCATTGGTTTACAGTTTTTTTAAGTAATTCTTCAATGAAACCGAAATTTGCAGCAATATAATAAATCAATTCCCTTGTTGATTTACATATATGTATTTTTTAGATAGGACTTCCAAAATCTTTTTATAAATATATGTAAGCGTAGTAATTGATAACGCAAGCTAAGTTCCTCACCGAGTTATAATTGGTTTCAAAGGCTATGGAAAGTCTGGATACATTTCTCTTAAAATTTCAACTCTATTTGGAGTTTTCAAGGTTACTTTCCTTACATATGCAATGACTTTGTTTACATTTTCGTATTGATCTCTATTCGTTCGCATAAACGATGCAGTCCATGAGAAATGCATGCGTTAGTTTAGAGTAAAACACCTTTATGGCTTTGGCAACTTTTACAATATCAAAATTAAGCTCTTATTCAAATCCGTGTTCAATATCTTTAATGAATTGCCAAAAAGTTGTGCAACTGCGAAGTGTTTCCTTTTGTCCAAAACAACTGTTAATTAAGAATTTTTGAGTTGAACACCTACAAATTTTTTACAATGACATCTACTGAAATTTATATAGATTGGTCTTTTATGCATTTGCGTATGCCATTTAAGCATTTTTGGGACATAAATAGTTTTAGCATATACATATGTAGATAAATATACTTAGAACGTTAAGCGATTTCTGAACGCACTTAATAGTTTGCACATTCTTCCAAAAATTGTTGTAGATCCTAGTAAGCGGCAATAAACTTAATTGATTTAGATGGCACAATACATTTCAATTGAAAACGCCACGACTGGGTCAGAATATAAAAGTAAGATTTTGTTTTCGCGTAAAAATATTTAAGAGCACAAAAAATCCAAATATGCAGTTAAAAGGTTTAAAATTCTCTTAAAATGTGAAAAAGTCGAAAACATGCTCTTTTTTAGATATAATTATTTGCAGTCTATTTATACACAAAAATAATAAGCAAATTTTTTAAAAACCTAAAAATTACAGATATGTTAAGTTCCACTGAACTTAACCAATATATTAAATTACATCTTTAACTAGTTGAGTTGTTCTATTACGTAGAAATGAATGAATTTACATTTATAGAATGGTTCAGTATAAAATATATAATAACTTAACTAAATTTTTTTTAAATTAAGTTAGAAAAGGAAAATCAAATATGTGCCGTCTTTTTAACCGTCTAATTTCATTAGTATCATCTAAAAGAGCTATCGCAAGGATGGAACATGCTCTTAAAACTGATATATGCAAAAAATGCTGTTATGAGTAAGATATGAAAAAATGTGCATGAAATGAAACGGATAAAAATATTGTTACATTTTAACCTTTTTAAAAACGTTTGAGTTCGTTTAAATTGCGTTTAAAATAAAATAAATACCATTTTTATTTTCTTGTTTTACTGTTATCTTTTATTTACTACACAATAACATTTATACAGTTTACAACAACTTAATATTTACTATACAGCACTTTTATTTCCGCATAAACACGTCTTTATCTTACGGCAGTCAAATGATAACTAACTGACATGTAGGTAAAACAGCCCTTTATATACCTAATTGTCTGCATTTTAGAAGGATCAGGCAATATCGATCACCTTCTATTTCCATATCCGCTAATTCAAATGTAACGTAAAGATATTCAATGTGGCAGTGCTGCCAACTTGACATATTACAAAATACCACAATGCAGAGTTGTGTATTTATTTTCGAATATTACAATACATTACATTCGACTTGGCTGGATGCATGAGAAAAAACATGCAATTGCATATTTCTAGTTTCCTTGGTTATAACTAAAGACTATAAAAACAAATTAAAAAATAAGCCAAGGATAATTTAAGCCAGGTAACCTTGGCTTGCTACGCAAGCAACAGCTGATTAGTAAATATATGTCAAAACGATTCGCCATTACTATTTTTTTATGTGACACACTGTTGATTTTCTTACTACAGTGTTGCATTACTTTGACACAACTTTAAAGTCTGTTTTTAGTGTTGTATTCGTTATCAAAATGAGACCACCTTGTTAAATTCGCCTTGAAATAAATTTTAATATGCTTCGTATCAAATAGTATACCTTGAGGTTTTGACACTTCTTCGCTTAATTTTTTTTTTGCCAACTTTTATCTCTTTCACATCATTTTGGTTTGTTTGTCTATTATTTCTGTTGCATAAATAATGTTATTCTGTAGAAAAAAGCATATGTTATTGAGTTTTTATAAGTTACCTTTTAGTTGAATAAAGGAACAGCATGAATCTTTTTTGCACAATCTAAAAGATAAACACGAATTTAACATATATTTCATATTTATAAGACAATAATGTTGTTATTTCATACTTAGTCTGTGTTCACACCAGAACATTCTTATTTTTATGATTTTGGCTTATTCCTCTTTGAACTATTTTCGGCGTTCACACGATACGATTCTTATTTATTTTTGACATTTCTTCTTTTTGATGTAAATTCTTTAGCTAAAAAATTAAAATTCAAGTTTTTTAATTTAAATTTTGGTTATATTTTGTGTTGTATTTTATAAAATTTGAAATGGATTAAGCAAAATATTTATTAATTAAAGATATTGTTGATTGTATTGGAGAAGCTGTAGAATTAGACTCGGACGACAGTGAAAAGGAGAACATTCTCATTAGTAAGTTCTATATTACTAGTGTTTGTTGTATGTAAATACCTAAAATGTCTGTTTAATGAATATATTAGGAGTGGTTAATTTTTGCGAGAAAGCCACATATCTTCCAACCAAAGGACGTAAAAGAAAGTGGGTTAAACCTTGGAGAAAAGCGAAAAAGGAACGCGGATCGTTTGCTTTCCTGACAAAAGAGTTACTCTTAAATGACGAGTCTTCGTATAACAATTAATTGCAATTGAAATTGCAGTTCCAAACTCTTCTAGATTTCATTCAGGGGAATATAGAGCGTTCCAATACTGTAATGAGGGAATCATTACCCGATTTTCAAAGGCATCTATTTTTGGAATTATACCTGAGGTCACGGAAGCAATTTGGAATAAATTAAGATCAACATATATAAAGCTAAAAACAATTTCGCTTACTTTAATTGTTTCTATACAGACTATTTTTTAAACAGTTTCCCAGTAACCACCTGCAGTAGGAGTCTATTGCCAAGGAATTTGCTTTAAAATGGCAATTTTCTAATTGCGATCACGGCAAAGTGACGGTGCATTTTACCATAATTACAAAGGCACAAATAGTATCATCTTATTAGCCCTAGTAGATGCCAATTGCAAATTTATTTATGTTTATATTGGTTGCAATGGCCGTAATAATGATTCTGGGGTATTTTTGCAAAGTAAGCTAAGGAAAATTCTAGAAGAAGGCAAAGAAATACCTCCAAGTGCATCTGTTGGTAATGGAAGATGTCTTCCACATGTAATTATTGGAGATGATGCGTTTCCTATGCAAATGAAGCCATACCCATATCAAACCAATTCCCCAAAGAAGCAAATGTTTAATGCAAGAATTTCTCGAGACCGTAACGTTGTTGAGCACGAGGCGGGGCAGAAGCTATACGGCAACAATTTATGTCATATTTTAACAACGAAGGGAAACTGGACTGGATGTGAACCCAACATTTCTATTGTTAATACGAAATAAAACAAAATATTCTTTAAATTTCTTTTAACTTTGTTTTTATTAAAAAAAGTAAATTAGAATTCAATGAAATTAAATGATATATTAAATATTCATTTTCTTGTAAATATTAAAAGGTAAAGGCAGTCTTTTTATGTTTTACATACTTAAATAGACAAATCACATATTATTATACATAATAGTTCTATTTTATGTTGCACTTTTACTTTTGTTTATGTTGCACTGGACAGCACATATGTAAATCTGTAAAAGAGATAGTAATTGTAATTCTTGTAATTATTCAGTTTTCAAAAATTTCTTTCTTACTAGAAATTGAATGGCTATATGAAATCGTCTTCATCAAACACTCCATCCATTGATAATTCTAAAATGTCTTTTGTAAAATTACTGGAGGTTTTCGACAAGCTTTCCCTTTTAACCTTTTTTTCAAAAGCCTGCGCATTAGGCACTGCACTTCCCAAGCTGCATCATCTTGCTCGTCAGGTTCGATTTCTTCCATAACATTTGCTACTAAAGTAGCCAACTACGCAAATTTCTTTTTTTTTCCTTGCAGTTACTTCCCTTCTGAAGCCATTTAAATCCTTTCTTAGTGAATTTATATCAGCAAAACGCTGAAGAAAGACTTGCATTCTTATTTACATTATTTTGAATGTACAATTTTAATACCTTCGTTTTTTTCTTGGGTGGCTCTTCAGAATAACTTTCCTCCACTGTTAAAATTTCTGTGACATTTTCTTTGTTTTCTAACTCATTCTTCTAAAATAAAATGTTTAGTTTTATTATAACCTATTACAGGTACTATGTAGTAATTTACCTCAACATTATATCCGCTTATTCTAATTTTGGTGTTGTTTTTTAAAAATTCAAGCTGGTCGAAGCACCGAAGTTTGGGAACGTATATGTCAGACACACCAGACCCAGACTTTTTGGAATAATTCATCATTCGGAGTTCTTGGGAATATTGCGATCGGACATTCTTCCATTTTAGTTTAATGTCTTCTAATTTAACATTGGGTATGAATGTGTTAATATATTTTAGTACTTCATTGAAAGCCTGCGCTTTTTTTGTTATATCTAAATATTCTGCCGATTTTACATTAAATAGGCAAGGGTGTTGTTGGATGTCATAAATAAGTTTTTATACTTCATCTCTCTTCCACTTCAAAGCCATTTTTTATATTTTTTTTGTGAAATACGTTTTTCTTTTTTTTGATATTTATAAATTTTATTTTTATATATGTATGTATGCATATATTTTATAAACTTTATTTTAAAATATTTATCAGAAGGCACTTTATTACTTCAGAACAAAACTAACGTGTGTATAACAAAATATAAAGATATGAAAATAAAAGAAAATTTGTTTCGATGAAAATTACGAATGAGAGAGTATCGACAGTACAGGACAGAGTGTACGCGTTTCTTCACTACTCGCCCCTCTCTCCTATAAACTAACAAACTTAAAAATAAGAATGTTCTGGTGTGACCACAGACTTACTACTCGCCCTTCTCTCCTATAAGCTAACAAACTTAAAAATAAGACTGTTCTGGTGTGAACACAGGCTTACATTTTAAAAGCCCGCTGTAAGCATTTAGCTCTTCTCCCTTGCTCCATTATTTGTTTTGTATTTATGTTTTTTAATTGGCACCAGTGCTGCCGTTGACAATTTCGAAAAAGTGGCATAAAAGGGGTATTTAAGAAAAAAAAGGGCCAAAGGAAGGGTATTTTAAAGTAAAATTAGGTCAAGTTTATTGTGAACAAAAAAAAAAAAAAAAGATTTATTTCAATTTAAAAAAAACTAATTTTAACAGCTAATTAAATACATTAAACAAAAATGTTAGAAATTATACATATTTAAATTGTAAATCAGTGTTAGAATTAAAAAACTATTCGCGGATATATTCAACTATTAGTTATATTATCAAAAAAAGTTACTTTTACAAAAACTCTTGATAATGTTTATCACTTTTTAGAAATACTTATTCTATATTTTGTAATTAATTCTTTACTTTGAGTCCATTCTTCTAGCTCCGATTCAAGCAAATTGAGAAAGTAAGGCATGGATTCGCAAAATTATATTTGTTTGTAAGTTTATTCGTAATCAGTGATAGTTTTGAAATACGTTCAAGGGAAGCAGTCCGATGAGGCAAAGTAAATATATATGTAACGAATTCATATAAATTTGAATATGCAGTCCCCCGAAAACTGGATTTTACACAGAACTATAGGGTTTGGACTTTTTAATATAAATTTACGTGAAAAGTAAAACAAAAATATGTCAGCTTTTGCATAACATATCCTTTAGGTTTAAAGAAAAATAAGGAATTAAATTTTCTGCACACAAAAAAGTACACATATTCTGTAATATTAAGTAACTAATTATTTTCAAAAAATTGTTTTATTGCTAATTTATATTTTGAAGTATAATTTTTTTGTTGTAGTTTCGCTGGAATTATTATGATATCCTTTAGCAAGACCAGTCTTAGTTTTTTTTTGTTTTTATTAATTGCAATTTTTTGTACTAAGTGATCTAATTTATCGAATAAATTTTCTGTGGGGCTTATGTCAGGTGTCTAATAAATAGAATGAGACCGTTTGGAAAGGTTGTAAAATAACCAATCCTTTCAAATGCTTACCGCATGCTTTAGGTTATTGCATTGTTGAAAGTACCAGCTTTCAAAAACACCTATTTCATTCACAGATTGCCTCGAATCATATTCGATTAGGTTGGAATATGTGAAGCGATCCATAATTGTTTCAACAAAAACTCAAATGCCAACCAAAGCCGCCAATATGTTACGCTAAACCTAAACATACATACATACTCTATCGTGAGTGTCAAAATTTTATTTCGGAGCTTCTAGTTTTTGTTAACTTTTTTTTTGCGTCACATTTATTATACTCCTACTTTCATAGCTCAAAACAACTTTACTCCAAAATTTTCAACATAAAAATTTAATACCAGCGTTAATATACATACGTACATATGTCTGTTAGGCAAATTTCTTATGGTTTTCCATACTGCTTGATGAACCCTGCTGCTCATCTATTCTTTTTGATTTAACCACAAACAAACAATTATATTTTTATACATAAGTTAATACCTATACTTAAATATTTCGGACTGTAATACATACTTGTTTATTTGCATTTATTTTGTTGCAAATATAAACATATGTATGTAAATATGTGCCATCCATGGTACGCTAAACTACAAAATTAAATGGAAATCTACCAAATAAAATACATAAAAGCTTCCCGTTGTCAAAACTTAAGCCAAAACACATACATACGTAAAATAAAGTATACTCGCAGTTGATCATCAGCCCATTTTACACAATTGTCAAACTTTACATGAAAAAAATAGGTATGCATAGAATATGACAGTTGCATAAAAGTTAGTTGTAATAATAATATCGAATGCAATACAATACAATTATCATTGTACTTCTCCAAAAGGTGTAAGCCTATTTCAATGATTCGATTCATGAACTTTTGTGTGATGTTAACTTTACTTGTTATGACTTTCTGTACCGAGAGTTCTTGATTTGAAAGCTTTAATGACATGTTATGTTCGAACTGTCCGTGGTAAAAGCACACATTTTGAAATACCAATTATAGACTTAAGCTTTAGAGGTTAGCTTTTAGAAGCCATATAATATAATTCCATATAATACATTCCTTTGTGATCTATTTATTTTTTATTTTTTAACTTTAACATGTAACCTATGTACAAAATCTGAATTATACAGAAACAATATTCATGATTTTCTGATATGAATTTATCTTTCATGCCTGATTGATCTTATTGAACATATGGAATGTGGAAAACATTTGTTTTAAATAAGTAACAGTTTAAAATCTATCTCGATTTATTATTTTCTGTACTAAAAATATGATATGACGACAATAGGAACATAGTATGCCGAAAACTGGAAAATTAGTGCCCACTACTGGCAAATTTGGTGTTTTTCACAAAAACAGTAAATTTCACAATTTCAAATATATTTAAAATTAACTTAATAATCTGAAACAAAGAAAATTAATGAATTGTAATAACTAGCCGTCAATTCTATACCACATTCACATGCGCAAGGGCAGTAGCTTGAAATAAACAAAAGTCTTAAATTGCCGACTCTTGGTACATTCACCCCACATACATACGTACATGCATATATTTTTATCTTACAAAAAGCATTTAAACAATAGCACCATGAAAATATCGTACAATCTGTAGGATTAATTATAATTAATATAAAATGCCAGTTTACAAGCGATAAAGATTAAAATTACTCAGTATTCAATATTTGGTATGTTCACAAGTATTTAGTATTCCTTAACAATAGCGTGCATATTTTATGGGATTACCCCACTTAAAAATTTGTTAATAACACTGGTCTACAATATACAAACAATTTTCGGGTCTTTAAATAAAACTACAATGAAATATGATGATTTTGATGCGCTGAATTCAAATTCGTTTTCAGATTTTTTCCATCGGGCTAACATTTTTTATGGGCGTGGCAAATATTTAGAAATAAAATTTCCTATAAATCACCTCAATAGAATTTTTTTATATTTTCAACAGTTTCGGAGTTATTTATAACTTACTTGCGATAAAAATTTTTTCGTGCAAAATTAAAGCAATTTTTTTTCATAAAGTCATAAAAAATATTTCAAAATGAAAATTTTACTTTTGAAGCGTTTAAATTAAAGCCTAATGTTGAGAATAAAATAAGCTATAAGTCATGAAAATCGGTTGGCTATTGCTGATTTTATTTAAAATTAAATGCCGGTACCTACGTAACTTTAACCAAAATTAGCGGAAACATTTTAATTTTATTTTCAAAAAATTATAAAAAAATTCTTAGATTATAAATTTTACATTTTAAGCATTTAAATAAAAGCCAGATATGATTTAACTTGACTTGTTTGAACTTATTTCGACAGATTACCGGTGGTCGATATAAAAGATCGTTTGCTAGTTTTGCTACTAAAAGTCTATTCTATCATGCAATAATATGTATGTATGTACACAATGTATATCTAAAATTGATCTCTACTCTTAAGGCTGTTTAAATAAAATAAAATCAAAACATTTCTTCTTTACGCATTTCAATGTGTCATTATGACTGCAATCGCTTCTTCTATTGACTTATTAAATACAAAGTTAAACAACTGAAGTAGTCGTTCAATTCAAATCATTAAATAAATAATAATAAAAAAATACCATAAAATAAATATAAATACTCGTAATAACTGAAATACAAATAAATATTTTTTTTTATTATTTTATTATTTAATCTAAATCTAAACATCGGCAAAATTACAAACACCTTCAGATGTTGAATATTTCTTTACAGAACAATTGAAAATGTCACATTTAAAAATAACAAATAATAACAACAGCAACAATAACAATAACTTTTAAATAGATTCTTTTAGCAGATATGTATAACGATCTACAATAGACTGGCTTTCTTGAACTATTCAGTTTTTAAATAATATGAAATAAGAATAAAAAACAACATACAAATATATTTACATTTAATAAAATAATAAAAATTAAAAAACGCTTATCGTTTGCTTGGTCTGAAGAAAACACTTCTACTCATAAAACTCTTTATGATATACCTGGATCTTATCAATTTTTAACCACAACTTACCGTAACCAACCAACTACTAGTTCAACCAGTCAAATGAACAACCATTTGAGCAACCGAAATAAAAAAGAAAACCAATGAAGAACAACCGAAAGCGATAAGGAATCCAATGTTCAATTTGGTTTAAAATAAAAAAAATGTGTGCGAGATATGGGACTATTTGTTACCGATACCACAGTTAACCACAGTCATAGTACTCGAGTACTACTTGTTATTACATTTTCTATATATCGTTACTGGTTTTTCTTTTCATAAGAATTTCATAGAGTTCCTTCAAGTAGGCGATTGATATTTTCACCATTTTAACTTGATTTCACTACCTGTGTGAACGAGCGTTAAAAATTGCTTTTCTGTTTTCAATGCATTTGTAATTGCTTAACTAAACTTAAAGAAAACCACAACAACAGTGTTGCTGAATGCATACTGAATAGTTTTAAAAATAATAAGTAAAAGCAAAAAAGTAAAATAGTAAATAACTTGCTTAGTCAGCAAAGCAACTATTTTATCAAAAATTGCTCTTGCTGTAAGCAGAAGGTTATTATTTACTTCATGTTTACTTAACTGTGTTCTATAATGTTGGCGTATTTTGCGACTCTGTCACCAATACATGAAAAAAAAATTATAAGTTAAAGAATTAGAATTGAAATGAGTGAAAAACAATTTAACCATTTTCCTCCATAAAAGGACAAACGATCATGAAATTCAAGCAACAGCATCGTAGTCAATTAATAAGTAGTAAACAGTTATGCTTTGCTGACTGCTTAAGCAGAGAATATACACATAGCAAGCAAGTTACTATTTTGCTATTTTGCTTTTCCTTATTATTTTCAAAGTTTTCAGTATGCATTCAGTAACGCAGTTACTTATTTTCAAGCTAAAAACTGAAGCAAAGCCAAAATTTTAGTGCTATTGCTAATCTAAAGCAAGTATGATATTAGAACAACTGCATTTAAACAGTGGAATACATTTATTAGTCATTAGAGTCAGTTTCACAAAGTTTATATATTATTTAAAGCCTATCAGATCGATGTAGGTAAGGATGAGCATTTTATAAACCTTTTTGTAAAGAAAGCTTAAAAAAGTTAAATAAACAATATAAAAAGGAGATTCGGAGATGAAGTTCCGTACTGGGTATGTTTTCTAATGGCGTCTTGCTTATGGTAGAAAGGCAGCAGATCTGCTGAACAAACTGTAGACTCTAAAGCACACAATAGATATCATGGGTCGCAGAGTCTTGCAAGTGTGCCTAGTCGGAATTATATTAATGATAAGTTTGCGAAGAATTATTTATTATTTTCATCTGATTTCCTTAATATGAATTCAATCAATATGTCGTCTATGGCACCTATAGCGCGATTCATTTAAATAAATTTTAAATATACGATAGTAGCAAAAGAAGTCGAAAATTTTTGTTCTTTGCAATAACAATTATGGAATTTACTAAATACACTTTAGCGATTGTCGACAACTCGATTTTTGCAATAGCGTCTCTGTCTAACGGAATGTCCAAAAAGCAAAAGCACAAAGAAGAATAGAAAAAAAAACAATTAATTTTGTGTCAGAGAAACCGCTTTTCCACAGCTGAACAGCAAAATCAACTTTACGATTTTTAAATTGGGTACACAACACAAATTTTTTTGTCGGTAGATTATGACAACAGCTGGCATTGCCTATAGTCAATACCTAAATATCGTTAAAACCTGCTAGTGAATCGCGCTGAAAACACACTAAAGTTTAGAGTGAAGTTTGTACTCCAGCTAGCACCGTTAAACAGTTAAAATATCCAAATAAAATAATTACTCGCATAATCTGCAGAAGTCCGAATTGCTGTGGTTTCATATAATTCATGTTCATATTTCTTGGTTTCACTAAACAATATATAGACCGCCCTGGTTTTACCTTCGATCATCCTACTCAGGTAGCCACTGGCTGTAATAACATCAGAGCGTAGCTTATCACGCTTTGCCGCTAAGCCTTAGAAAATTTGGAAGAGGAAGCATAATTATGTGAGAGTGTATGACGATGGATGTTGTAAGTAAATGAGTTAGAGTTCTGGATGAATTGACGCCAACACAGTACGTCGATATTTCGCAACACGGTCTCTACGAAAGTTTAAAAATTGGAGCAAAAGTGTGTCGGACGTCATGTTTCATTAAGGTAACGATCCGAAACATACATCCAGTGCTCCCAAACTTGGCCACATAACTACGGATTCGCAGTACTCGACTTGCCAACTCAATCTCCGGATAACCAGGATTGACATAAAACCAACCCACTGGCTTTTATTGGGTTCAATATTTTATGTGTTTTAATTCTTCTTACTTAATTACGTAGTTTTACTATTTATTATACAATTTACACTCTTGTTGGGCACTGTGTACTACAATATGAAAAGCTAAAACTCGGTGATCGGAGCAAAATGTGATTAATTTGTTTGAACCATGCATGTGAAAATTATAAACCATGCATTGTGAAATTATAAAGACAGACATGATTAAGTTATTCTTTTGCATGACAACGCCCAGCCCACGTTGCAAAAGTTCCACAACAAATATTATAAACGATCGAATGCCCATCCGCCGTATTCTCAAAATTAGGTACCTCCCTTTATGGGTTACATACCAGGCATTAATTCAAATGCCTAAATGTAAAAATTATATTTTAATATTTTTTTATAACTTTTTGGAATAAAAGAAAAGAAACTTCCTATAATTTTGAAAAAAAAATTGTTCGCTAATTTAGGTCAAAATTAGGTGCCAGCATTTAATTCTGAATAAAATTAGCAATAGAAAACCGCTTTTCATGATTTGAAGCTCATTTTATTCTCATCATCTTAAGCTTTAATTTAAGTGCTTAACATCTAAAATTTTCTTTCTGAAAATTTTTTTAAGATTTTTTGAAAAAAAAAAAACGGATAAATATCTTAATATCCGACTTGATTGGTTGCACTTGTGATCAAACAAAAAAATGGAATTTCTTTGTCAATTTGCTAGTGACTACAATAAAACCATCGAAAGATGTAAGATGGAATATCTTTTGATATTAGACCTGTACAATTCTTATTCGAAAACGAACGTTCACATGTTTGCAAATTAATAGTAAAACGAAAGACGGCTTAGAGTTTCCAAGAATTGGGAAAGTCTTTTACAAATGAATTTTAAGCAAGAGAACCAAAAACATGTCGTTAAGCGGACTTATAATTAAAATAAAAGCTCTCAAGATGTATGGAAAAAGTCATAAAGCTACTAAATGTGGATTTAATGCCAGTGTTGATTGGCTACAGACATTTGAGTAAAGATATTTTCAAATCGGCTGCACAAAATGTGTGGGGAACATTGAAAAAATGTTGTATTAATGATATTTGATTATATACATGCATATGTAACATTTTTGAGATTAAAATGTTATTAAATAAGAAACATGTTTGATTATTTCTGAAATAGTAAAAAAAATTTCTAAAACGAAATTTAAAATATGGAGAAAATAATAAAAAGTTCACGTTTCCGCGAGTTCACTGCATATGTATGTAAGTATCCTCAGAAAACAAATACGTATAAGTAAATTTTTTACAACACTAACCCTTTATTAAACAAAAAAAAAAAAAAAATATTCTACTTCCAAAATAAACAACTCCTATCAGATAGATATTACATTTTTTATAACTTAAAATATAATGTCTATTCAATACTGAAATATCGTATGCGCATAATTACATTTCCAGCACTTTTTTCATTCCAACGTTTATTTGTGAATTTGCTTTATCTGTTTAAATTGTACTTTCGTTTGCTTAACACACACTTTTTTATATTTATTTATTTATGGTCAACTAACTAAATAAGTTTATGATTATCGCAACAATAACAATAAAAAAGATTAAAAATTAAAAAAAAAAATAAAAAAATATAATAATCTTAAGACCCACTAATGAATGATAAGATTTTCTTTCTAATCACTGTCCATTACTATTAAAATATTGACTTATCGAAAATTCTATTGCTTTATAATGACAAATTTATTTATTATTTATGAAATTAATCGCTTAATTGTGATTGTGATTTATTTTATTACCACGCTTTTATTATTATTTTTTCTATTTATTTATTTTTTTTTAACTCTTTATTAAAGAAAATTCATTAATTGTGCCCCTTGAATAAATAAGACAAAAAACAACAAACAAGATAGTTTAAGTGAAGAGTCCTACCTACTACATACATATGTACATATGCTTGTGTTATAACAGCGGTGAATATGTTGCAATAGACTAGGGGCGATTATGATTCGTCTAAGTCGTTTATGTGATTAAGGTTTATCGATGTAAAATTTCACTATGATTTGTTGTTATTGTACAAATTTTTACTGAAATTTTGTTTAATTTTTTTGGACGAATTTTATCCAATTTCATATTTTGGTAAAATGGAACTCTTTATTAACTTATCTAATATAAGTTAAACTTAAATCGGTTTATACTCGGTTGCTAGTAGTAGAGAGTAACTGGAAAATTTTTTGAACTAAATAGTGCCCAAAACACCACTTGCTCTTGCGTCTGCCAATACAATTACAGAGCTTTTTCGATTTTTAACCAATATGCTTAATAGCAACTCGGATGGCATTTATAGCATGTATTATACAAAAGAGTTTCCATTAGGTATGACAACAAAAGTTTCACGAAAATAGTGAATCGATTTTAACTAAAATATTCTCTATAGGAAGATTAATTATCCAAATTTCTTTGATATTCCGACAGGACTTAAATTGGCAGACAAATACGTTTCATTCGATTTTAAAATTAATTTTAAAGTTACAGGCAGGTTTTCGCCGAGTATTTTTGGATGTTTCAAGCATTAATATGGACATAAATACTGTTACACAAATTTTAGAATATAAATTTCAAAATAATGAATGTTTTAGCTTTAAATACTTGATTTATTTATTGATTAGAAAAAAATTTCGCTTTTATGCCTTACTAAATGGATTAAATTTGGGAGCCTTCGTGTTTTATACCTATAAAATGTATTTTTCATAGGGAAAATTTAAAATGAATGCACAAATTTTATATGGGATAACCCCCTTATCTCAAGAGCAACTTATTTTTTTTATATACGTATGTGTATGTAGATAAGAATACATATATCATTAGCTTTTGGCCGGTATGCTTTCTGCAATACCCAGTAATACAATCTCTCCCCTTTTTGGCTTATGTGGATAGATAAGGGAGATTTAACTTTTACCCTTCTCCATACATGCAAAAATTGTTGACTGATGATCCACGAAGTTGTTTAGACCAAACTTAAAATCTTCTACTATCACCGTTTTAAAAATATAGAAAAACAAAAATTTATATGACCGATTATATAAAGAAGCGTTATCCAATTCCGCCAATTTTTTTTACTGACGATTTGTACTGACAAAGAAGTCAATTGACCAAATTCAGAAACTTCCACTTTAACTCAAGATATACAAAAATTATTGTTTGTATGGGGGGTAACATGACCACTTGTACAATCCAGTTCATATTTGCTACAGAGCTTAGAATATGCGCACTGAATTTACTTACCAAATCTTATTGATATACCCCTAAACAGAAGTAAAAAGATAAACGAATGACCACCTATAGCGCCATCTGCTGAGAATTTTTCTAAACCTTCGTCTATCAATTACGAATAATATGGCTGAAGGAAGTATCCACTGTGGTCTGGTCATTTTAAAGTTTTAAGCATCTGAACAAATCACAATCCATTTATATCCATATAAAATAACTCCTCAAAGAACAATTTTTAAAAATGTACTTTTTTTCACTACTTACTACTAGGCTCAATATAATCAAGGATTGAAAAGTTGTCAGATGCTTGGAACACTGGAATGCTCCAAGGGGACTTCACCACACTAGCGTGGCGATCAGTCTGAGATTTAGGCGTTGCTTTGAGGCTCTCAAGTATGGCAGGCCGGACTTGAAACACTTTACGGATTTTCTTACCAGCCACTGTAGACTAAGAGCGCATCTAAAGAGGATGTGGATGTTTGTATACTGTTCTTACAGGCATCAGAGACAGCGGAACACATTTTGTGTGAATGTGGGGTTCTTGATAGGCTTAGGTAGAAATAGGGTCTCACTGGGTGACATACATATCTACCATTATGGTTTCAGATCAGCTGATGTTCAATAGGAAAGCAGCAGATCTGCTGAATAAACTATAGACCAGAAGGGTCACAATAAATCCTGTAGGTCGCAGTGTCCTGCAATAGTGTCGGGTCGATATGACGATAATAATAATCTTTTGTACAACACATCTTAGTCGATGCAAACAACAAACCTTGCTCTAGGAAAGAGAATGCTTGGTATTTCAAAAGAAAAGTAATTAGTTTTGATCGTTTTCAACCAATTTTAACACTCCCTATATCCAAATTTGAAAAAAAACACCCGACTGCACTTTCGTAAGCCGGATCTATATATCTGTTTCTCTTATGACCCATATTGGCTCGCTTTCCACTTATTTTCGTCTCTTCCAAGTGCAATTAAAAAAAACACCATATTACACTTTCGTAAACTAGACCTATCTGGGTTGCACATTTCATTATATTCGGCATAGTAGCACACAAAAAATTTGTTTTGAAAAAAATATGTCATTTGTATAGGGTCCGCCAAATAAATTTTTTTTTTTTGAAAATGCTATAAAAAAAACTACTGAATGTTTCCTCAAATTTCTTTTTTTATTTGAAAGTACAATCCTTCCGGTTAATAATGGAAAATAATTTCATTCAAATGGCTGCCTCGGCTGGCCATGCAGTAGCCTACACGATCGGTCCAATTTTTAAGCACATTATCGATTGTGTGCAGTTGTGTTTCGCCAATGGCTTCACGAATTTTGTTTTTAAAGCGTCAATTGCCTTTGACGGCACTCCACAAATAATAGTCCAACAGTGTCAAATCGCAGCTCCGAGGTGGCCAAGCGACATCAGCTCTGCAGTTGATAATGCGATCGTCAAAAACAGGGCGCAAAACATCGAGTGTAGCTTCGGCTGTGTGGCACGTAGCGCCGTCCTGTTGAAACCAAATATTGCTAATATCCTCCTCTTCGATTTTTGTGAACAAAAATTCGTGTGGCACGTAGCGCCGTCCTGTTGAAACCAAATGTTGCTAATATCCTCCTCTTCAATTTTTGTGAACAAAAATTCGTTATGGCCCGATAACGATCGCCATTGACTGTAACGCCTTGCTCATTTTCGAAGAAAAATCCGCACCAAACATTGACTCGTCTTAGGTGTACGTCCGAGTTTTCTATGCCCCAAATGCGACAATTTTGCTTGTTTACATACTCGCCAAGATCAAAATGAGCTTCGTCTGAAAAGATGATTTTTTTTTGGCAAAATCGGCATCTGTAAGTCGATCGCAGGCCCAGATTCCCAGCCTTGTTCAAGCGTATACCCAACCATATTCGTTCAGAGGAAGGATAAAACTAATTATCTGTCAAGTCAGACATGAGTTAAGGGTTACCATTCACGAAATAAGCACTCCAGTATTTGAATAGGTGCACATAGTCCTTTTTGTTAATGCAAATAGTACATAGTACTTTTTGTTAATACTTTTGGAAAGATCTTAACAATGAATAAATGTGTAAAGTTTTGTTTAATATGATTGTGTTTTAATATTTTTACAGCAATTATTCAGTTCAACTTCAAAAGATGCACTTAATTTTACTCCTCACTCTATGTTAAGTATATTGTATACCATAAGCTAAGTTTCACTATTCATTTCATTTTTGTAACTAAGACCTGTCTCCGAAATAATAGAAACAGACTAGGATCATAAAAAGCAATCTGTGAAGTTTCTGTAATAAAAATGGACACACGGGCAGATGAGTGGATATTGAAAATTTTGAAAAATGTTTTCTGTAGTTGTTACAAACGTCGGCATAAACACAATTTATGCTCTTTTCACCTATAACGGAGGAGGTTGAAATGACAATAAAATGTCAATAATGATAACTTTTCATAAGAACATAAGAGAAAATTATAATTTTATGAGTAAAACTATTCGACTCTGATTTTAGAAATTCTGATAACAACGTATAAAATGATCTAAAATATGTTATCGAAAAAGCGTATTTAAAAAACATAAAAAAAATCATAGCCCTGATAAAGTTTTTGAATTGAAATCTACAGTGTTCTGTTACAGACGCTATTTGATTACCTATTTAGTCCACAGGAAAGCCTCCTATTTCAAAAGTTGTTAGCCTATCCATGTCAAGCTAGACAATTCTCGTCAATAAATACATACATATGTATGTTGGTTTACCTTTATAGCATATATTTTTTATTTATTTTTATTATTATTATTATAACTCACAAAATGTACGTAGTTTTTTAAATTAATTTCTAAGAAACTTCAACATAATTAAAGTTAAAACAAAATTACAGTTTTATTATTTCGTAGTTAATGCACTGAACGTAATATAAAATTAAAAAAAGGCAGTGCACTTTTTGACTGAAGGGTATATTAACATAATAGCAGTTTGAGCCAAATTGGAAAATTTTAGCTGTTACCGTTCTCAAAAAATTCAGAAATCAATATTTACCTCGTACTTACTATGCTATGCTTACTTTACCAATTCCGTCTACTTTTAGACTGACGGTTTGTGTTGACGTTGAGGATGTTTGAAAAAATGTATATATTTCCGTTATTTCCATGCTTAATATATACAAAAACGAATATTTACTATGTATGCGGGTAGGTGCCATGCCCATTTATCCAAATTTGTTTACTTTTTCACTGATGCCACGCCTACTTATCTAATTTCGTTTCCTTTTGGTTAATGACGTATATTAGCAACGTAGTTAGTTGGACCAAAGTTGTAAACTCCCGCTATTATCATTCTATGTATTGATTTTATTTCGAATCTGGCAATATTTATGTCATTCTATTCTGTCATGAAATTCAGTATATTATCTCCACTGAACGAAGTGAATCGATTTACGCTTGAGTAACGTTAGGATTTAATGGAACTTTATCATCATTTAAAATCATCTTATTGGATGAAGGTCATTTTCATCTTGGTGGGTACATTAAAGAGCAAAATTCCGTACTTGTGGCTCAAAAAACCCAAACGTGGCCTTACAAAAACCAATGCACCCATTACGAGTGACTGTTTGGTGCGGCTTGTGTAGTGGAGGCATCATTGGCCCATATTTCATCGTTCGAAACAATTACGGTCAATTGAGATACGTATCGCACCATGATAACCGATTTTTTTGTTCCCGCTCTTCATGGTATTGTTGTGAACGATGTTTGGTTTCAACAGAATGGTGCAACTTACCACACATCGCAGGCTACAATCGATTAATTGCTACAAACGTTGATGGCCATTTAATTAGTCGAAATGGTGATATGAGTTGGCCGCCAAGAAGCTGCGACTTGATATCGTTGGTCTATTTTCTGTGTGGCGCCGGAACAATTGTACTTCACAACAAAAAAATGAATTGTGTAAATTTTCAAACCGTGTTTATTTTATTGCATTTTTAAATTTAAACTATTATATGGCCCACTCTATACATATATACATACAAATATTTATATCGTAAACTGTTTTCAGTGATAACTGGTAAATGTTTGAATGTGATGAAAATTGCTTAACAAGATATTATTTTTATGTTCGTTTCTGGCAAGAAAAGTTATTGTAAAACAACTGTAGCTCGTTTATATTTTAATTTCTAGACAAAAATTGAACTGATCATAAAATTTTTTTAGCAAGCAATCCTCAAGCTTTTAACAAGTTACTCATAAAACCAAAAAATTCTTTGTGGCTTAGAATATCATATAGTGGGACTTGAACTACTAAAACTTTCTTACTCACCAAGTATGTACTATGAATTTACGTTAGGTACTCATATTTCTCTTCTCTGTGAGACAGAGAAAATAACATTTTAGATTTCTTTTTATCACCAGGGAAACCAGAAATATCATATAGTTGGACTCGAACTACTAAAACTTTCTTACTCACCAAGTCTGGACTATGAATTTACGTTAGGTACTCATATTTCTCTTCTCTGTGATACAGAAAAAATAACATTTTAGATTTCATTTTATCACCAGGGAAACCAGAAATATGGTCTTCAAAAAGTGTTTTATGCGCAAAAAATGTTTTATGCACACAAAATATGCAGTTAAAATGTCTTTTGAATGTACATATGTATTTAAAGTAAAATATTGGAAGTAGACAATACAAAAAACCATACAACAAAATAAAAACAAAAATTGTACTTCAATTTCTAAGGAGATCTGAATACATAATTTCAAATTTTTAGTAAAATAAAGCAGAATTTTTTTTATTGGTGTTGACTTGATTTTAGTGACTTCAATTTACAAATGTTAAGCGTTAGAGAATACATCTGAATATTGAAAATGTCAATGTCTACGGTGTAATGGGGGAATATTTAAAGGATAACAATTCTATAAGATCATATTTTGAAAGTTTACAGCCATAAAAGTCATTTCACTTTTTGTATTTACATTTTTTATTTCATTTGTTATCATTTTAATGTATTGAGACTCCACACTATTTAATGCGGCTAGAACTAAGATCTGTTCATAATTTTAAGTGTTGTAATTGATGGCCGCAAGCCAAGTTCCCCAACCAGTTATAACTGGTTCTGGTTCTGGTTTGGATTTATTTTCTTTACATTTGAATAAATTTCGTTTAAGTTTTCGAACAGATCTCCAATACGTTCGCATAAGCCAAGCAGTCCAATGCAAGTAACATGTGTTATTTTAGGGTAATACATTAGCATTTGCGTTTGTTATCTAAGCATTTTTGGTGTGCATTTTTGACAGACAAACCTATTTTGAAGGTTAAACGCCTTCTGATCACATTTTATAGTTTTTATTTTCTTCCAAAAATTGTTTAGGCGGTAATAAACTTAATTGAGATCTAGATGGTGCAATAAATTTTAATTGACAGGTAATTAAAAAGAGCTATGACCTGGTCAGAATTTAAAACAAATATTTATTTTTCGCTGTAAAAATATGCAAAAAAGGATGTTATGAGAAAAATGTGCAAAAATATGTATTAACAAATCGATAACAAATTTCTTAAAAATTCATGAAACCGATAAATATTTTCCATCTGATTTAATTGGTCGCATGAGAAAAAGGTGCAATTGCATATTTCTGGTTTCCCTGTTTATCACAAATATTGTGTTTCAAAGCAACACAAACACACACAACAAGGACATCAACAATATCATATCACAATAATAAAAATTTGTCTTCAAAGCAGAAAAAGTTATAAACAAACATTTTTAAGTGCTTTTTAAGAAACTTTATAAAGTAAAAGAGAAAGAGGAGACACAGACAGAGAGAGAGAGAGAGAGAGAAGTAAAATAAAATAATACATATTTCTTAAGGCAATGTTCGTATACGATGAGTGTAATCAAAAAGAAAAATATTGTTTTCATTCTTAAATAAATACCATCCAATTCAAAATAATAATAAACAAATAAAACCAGGATTTTTATTTTCAAATATTGTCCTTTGAGGTTGCAATTGTCGTTGTTAAAATAAGGATTTAAAACACTTAAACACAAAAGCATTCGCATTAAAGTATAGAAAAATAACAGAATAATACTAACAAATACAAGAAATTAAAATTTCTTAATAAGGAATAGTAAATAGAGTGAAACACTATGGAATTTTTAGATTAAATTATAAAATCCTTTTGAAATACAAAACAAAATTAAGAATTATTATTAATTCTATTATTGTAGTATTATTTTTTAGAGGTTATAAGTATTTATGCATAATGTACATGCATACGAGTTTGTTTGCTTATAATATTAAAAAATTAAATTAATTATTATCGATTTCTTTTAAGCAGACTGAGATTCTTTACCAACACATACTTATCCGAAATAGGTATAAAAAAACATAAAAAATTAGTTTTATAACTCAATTTAGAACTTTTTTGGGTTTCGAATTTAATGTGAAACTCATTTAAAAAGCTCGTGGGCAGTAATATTTTCATAAAGGTGCATAAAATGACAGTCGCTTAAATTATAAATATTCTAAGATATCAAAAATTCGATTATACAAATGTTATAACGGTAGGCAGAGGATAATATATGAGCCGTTATATACAATGAGTGCTATAGCATCCACGACAATACTGATGAAATTTTTTGCCTCAGATGCCTATTAGAAATGGAAAGCAGAAATCAGTTAATTCTTAAGCAATCAGTGGGCTGTGAAGTAAAACTACCATCAGTCAGCAGACCATTTATAGACTTTTCATCGTATTTTTAAAACTGTGAACGAGTAAAGCAACTCTCATTTTCTACATTAGACAGTCAACCTGTTATGTCAGATGAGAATAAGATTTTATCGACATAAGATTTTTATTTTGGGCGTATAGCCTTATTAGGTTGGATAAGTTTGTAGCGTTCTTTCTTTTTTTTCTTTTGTTTTACTACGATGTTTTGCTGTTTGACAAAGTGTATAATATTTATTCCATATGGCTCTATTTCTTTTACAAAAATTTCCTGAAGGTAAAAAGCAACATTTTCAAAACCTGCTTTTCTTTACTTTTGTCGATGTCAATATGCTGATAAGCAACTCGGTATGTCATAGGCGAGTCTACAGCAAGGAAATCGTTAAAAAAATAAAAGTAGCGATTTTGACATCACTGACATGCCTCGCATCAGGTGACATTCTAAATCCGACGAAGAGCGTTTTAAAGCACTTTGCACTTAAAGAACGATCGACAAATAAGAGATGAATTGATCGAAAAATGAATTGTGATTATGAAAGGATTCTCAATCAGCTTCATGCAATGGGATTTCTTCGTTTAAATAAAAGTATTTGATAAAACAGCTACGATCTCATTATTCAACACAGTTATATCTAAATATCTTTGGCACTGTGGTTAAGCTTTGTATTTAGTAGGATAATCGTTTGAATTGAGCAATAACTGAAAAACGGAATATGCTACCAGAAATAAAGCCGTGAAATATTATTAAGACTCCGCCATATGTTGCAACCCAAAAAAAAAAAATATTTAAAAAATAGGTGTTGGAAAGTTATGCTTCAGCAGCCTTACACAGATCTTTTCCCGTCCTACAACAATTTGTTTAATCGATGAAGAACGCTCTCACTGGAAAGTGTTTCACTTCAGAACAGTGTATTCGAATCACAAAAAACTTGTTATGAAACCGGTTTTAGTCAAATTAAGATGCTTATCATACTACGTAAAAATCCAACTCATAAGCATATTTTTCTTTGGTTCGCTCGTTTTATGATTCGTGCTCGTGAGTTTTAAATTTTAATTAGTGAGCGGGAATCATATTTTTCGCTCAAAGTATTTTTGCTTAACTTGTGAGCACAAATTTAAAGTTTTATTCTTTAACTAGCACTTTACCACGAATTTTATACTGCGAACGAATTAAAAATTAGCAAAAAAGAATCAAAACGAACGATTCATTTCAATGCATGTTGTTTGTGTAGGATTAAATGCGTAGTACTCCGCTTGACATAGTCGCAATAGTCGATTGTTCGCTATTAGCGAAAAATTTTCGAAACAAAAACATTTGTTTTTGCCGAACAAAAATGCTTAAAAGAGCATAAAATATTGTTCCTTCTCAATTCACATACATTTTTATGCTTTTGCTTTTAGTCGTCACTAAAACTGCGACAAATGAACACGCATATCGGGTATATGCTGATATTCTTCAATTTTTGTTTTTGTTTTCTTATCTCTTTAAAGAAACAAGTAAACTTCTCTCGTTTTTAGCATTGAGCGGCGAAAAAAATTGCATAAGCAAAAGTAGCGGCAAAAACAGAAGAGAGCAAAGCAAAGTTATTCGCCTTAGATGAAGTTTCAATAAAGGTTTGCTGCTGATATTACAGGCAAGCGTCCGATATCGAAAGATTTACTGCCACAAACTGAGCGACGGGTGAACTCTGAGTTTTTTTTTCGCTTCCCTCCAATAGTCGTTTTCGAATGTTTTATCAGAGAAATGTTTGCCAAACGTTAGAAGGTGAAGTTATTATCGAATCTCGCGGTCCCGCCGGACTATGCATATGTATGTATATTTTGTGTGCAACGAACAATGTTGCCACAACTTGGAATTATTTGTAACCAAATTTCAATAAAAAGTAACAAAAAAAATAGCTAAAATTTAAATACAAAAAACATTATTGCGGCATCTAATTACTGGTGACGAAAAATTCTATTACAACAACCCGAAGGGTAAGCTTTGGCAAAAAAATGCTCGAAATATTCGACCATACTTAAAGTCGCTATTCCATAATTACAGACGCAATAAAACCACTAAACCTATTAATTAGTGGTTCGAAAATTTTGTCTCATCCTTATAGTCCACACCTTGTCGGTCTGACAGACATTTGTTTCGATCGGAATACACTTTGCTTTAAAACTGAGTATACGAAATTGGTTTGATTCATTTTTGGCCTCAAAAAAAGCAATGAACAGTTTTTTTGACGTCCATATGTATCCAAAAAAATGAAAAGAGGCACAGCTAACGATATTAATATTTTGAATAAATTTGTTTTGTACCAATGTTCCACTACTAAATTTATTAAAAATTTAAGAACCTGATTAATAAACATTAAAAAAAAATCTGTACTGAAAAAACTAGCCAAAATGGAAAAAATGTCCACATCTACACATAGAAGAATAAAATAACCAATTTTGGTTAGAAATAATCAAAACGGCAACACTGGCAACGACCAACAAGTTTTATATTACACAAACAACATTTACTAAAAAGAATTGTTCGTTTTCAACTCGTTTTGACGCTTTCCGATTCGGTTTGCATTCAGAATATTATTTTTAAATTCTTTTATTTTTGATTCTTTTCGCGAGTCGTATTTTAAATTCTTTTTTTAAATTCGGCTCTAAAACGTCGTTCTTTAAGAACGAATTCATTCGTGCACACTTCCTACTTTGATGCTTATTTTCTATGAAGACTCGATTTCGATCCATATTTAAAAGATATGGAAATTTAAAATAAAAATTTACGCTAATGGCTGGGACATAAATCTATAAATTTCTTACTACTTTTGGATTAAAGGGCCTAATAAGCTTATTTTGAACTAAAATCAATTTTAAATCAGAGTGAATAATAATATTTGAAAATGTTTGATTCGGCATTTCTGTGAATCAGTGTTGATCTGATATCAAACCTTGTGTGTCAGATGACTTTAGGCTTTTTCTTTTCATTGTAGAATAAGCTTACGAAATTAATATTTTATCCATTCTTACGTAGAAAAGCTTACTCGCCACAATATTTTTACAATCTTTTTTTATACTAATTGTAGAATAAGTTTTGAAAATAACATGTGAAAAAGCTTAAAAGTCCGAATGTGTTTTAAAGTTCTGATAATGGTTTTGGTAGTGGTCACAGGGATTGTTTGAAGTTTCGATCATTTTAATTTCCATCGGTTTCCATTCACATCATATAATTAAAAACGGAAAATACAAAACATTTTCTTTAAAAATAATTATTTTATATATTATTATTTGGTAACAATAATAAATCACTTCCTATGATTAAAGCAATAAAAAATTTCAAAAATGTATTGACTAATTATTACCAATATGTATAAGCCATATACAAGCATTCTTTAGAAACATTTTTATATAATAAGAATTTCTTAAGTATTGTTGAAAAGTTCTTATGAATTAAAATGTTCTGAACATTTTTTTAAACTGAATTAAGAAAAGCTTTTATTCTACTATTTTGTAAATTTATTCTCAAGTTGTATTGTAGTTTGATTGTTATATGGTATGTTGTGTATATCATATACTCAATGGGTATAAATGTTGGTAGTTTTACTTCTAATTTTGGTGAATTTCTTTATTTGAATTAGTGTTAGAAATTAGAATACGAACGTTCTGTGGTTTTTGTTTTTCCATTTTCGTTTTTTGTTTTTTTTTTAGCCATATTTTCTTTTCTGTTATCACACAACTCGGTTAAGTTTGTTTGAATAAATAACGCCAACAAGCCAACGACAATAAATATATTTGTTATTTTCTACGTAAAAATAAAAATAAGCAGGTATGCCGATTTTTGGTGACTATTTAATGCCCTCTGAGACTCTGAGACATAATTGAGGTTCAATGGTGTTAATGTGCCGAATTATCTCACCTTTAGCTCTTGAATTGTTCCTGGCTTGACGTGCACTTTTTCTTTAAAATATCCCCAAAGAAACGAGTCCAACGGTATCAAATCACAAGATCGTGGCGGCCAATTAACATCGGCCATCTATTGAAACCACTTATCGTTCAGGTCCATATCCTCAATTTCTGGCCACAAAAAGTCCGTTATCATCTTGCGATAGCGAACACCATTCATGGTAACTGCTTGGCCGACCTAATTTTCGAAGGAGTATGGCCCATAATGAATTTGGTGAGCATGCGAAGGTGTTTCCACATTTCCTCAGATCCGGTTTACTGAAATTTGCGCATAATTCTCCCTTATGTGGGCAAACACATTTGGTCGATTATGCTGACCAAAAAAATCACAAAGTGTACAAAATGCATTTTGATTTGAACGGCTATTTTCTTAAAAGGCTTCAACAATCTTAGCCCGCTGTTCAACTGTGTATCTACCTACCCATGGTTGAATTTGCCGGAATGTTGGACCATTTACAATACTTATATAATATTATATTAAATTAATAAGTATATCATACATAATAATTCTAACACTTATAATAATATGTTATATATGCTCCTAATAATAATTATAAGACATGTATGAACTTAATGTAGTTATAATGAGTTCAATAAACGTATGTTTGTGTAAGTATATGAATATACAACTGTGTTACTGAATAGCTAATAGATATAAGTTAGAGTTTAAGTATACATTGTTACCCTTTAACCTTTTCAAAACGTTTGAGTTCTTTTAAATTGAGTTAAATTAAATAAATACACGAACTTGTCCTTTCTTCTTCTTCTTCAGTTCTTTTTTTATGTACACTTTTACTTTATACAGCAACTTCACCTAAATACACAAATTACTCAACACTTTTACGCCTTAACACGACTTTACTTTATGACTGCAAAGCTTTAACTGAACTGCTAAGCACAATGTGCTACCTTTTATAGCAAACCAATTTAAATGTCGAATATTCTTGTAGTTACTTCAAATTTCTATTTACGTTACATTCAAAAGATGTAAAATTATAATACACAAAAAGGAAGCGAACTGGCAACACCGTTAAATACGCAAGCGGTAATAAGACAATAAGGGCATTGATAGATATACAAGAGCCTTGATATAAACCAATCAATGCCATCATAAAGTTTATGCTAAGTCTACTACTGTATTATTTTGGCTATCGTTTACATAATTTAGCGTATCTTTAGGCATAGTTTATTTTCGTAACAATATTTTAATTTTACTCGCTAAATTTGATAATTTTATTTATCGAAGGCTTTATGAAGTGGTTCTTCTGAGTTCAATAAAATTTTATTTAATAATTTTATATAACGGAGCCGAAGCTGAAAGTCTTCAGAATATTTATGAAATTTTGGAGAAATTACTTTCGAAGGTTGTGACAAATTACGAGCGTATTCTATTGTAGATATGACGATTTCCTTTGATTCTATGGAACTCGAATGTCGATTAGATATTCTCAAACCTATTATTGACCAGGCAATGAAGCTCCAATCAGAAGTAGTTAATTTAGATCCTGATAATGATGATGGATGTCGAAGTTTATCAGTCTTTTGGCAAGGAATTGAAAATCTAATATACTTGAAATATATTTCAGCGTAGTACAGTAACACCAATTTAGACTCCCAAAAATAAAGCTCTCTAAATTTAGCGGAATATTTTTCGATTATGAAAGTTTCATGAGCTTATTTGAGAACTTGGTCCACAACGATTCGACATTAACGGACATCGAAAAATTCAACCATATAATCTCAAGCTTGTCCGAATTGGCTTTTAAGATTTCTGAGGAAAATTATCCCAAAGCATTAGCCAGCTTGAAAAAAGTTCATGCGAAAATTCGATTTGCCACAAATCACAAAACCTTCGTTATTAAATTGTACAAAACCCAAACAATCTGCTGATAAATGCTTATATTGCTTTTACTGCTGAGCATGTAGATAAACGATTTGATTTCATAAAATCTGTGCCAGCATGAATAAACTGTTTGAAGAAAGGACATACGCGACATGCAAGATGCCCATCTTCAAAGTATAGAATATGTAATGATCACACAATTCGTTACTTCGTCGGAATAATACAATTTTTAGCAATGTATCAGTTAATAACTCTGAGCAGCCGTGTACTACCCACGCTTCATCGTCGGATGAACGAATAATTACAGCAACTGTTGTGGTAATAGTAAGAGTAGTTTTGGTCAACTGATAGCCGACAGAGCTCTTTCAGATTTTAATTCTTAGCCTAATTTGATAACCGAGGAACTTGCACAACTGCTAGTTGAAAAGAAAAGGATGCAGATTAAATTTAAATTGCATTGGCGAAACAAATTCGTTTTCAAAGTCTTGAGTCAATTTGACTGTCACGTCAAGAGTTAAAGCTACTGAATTTAGTTCAAAGTTTTGGGTGTTAAGCTCAATGACTAACTTGCAGCCTGATCATAATATCAGCATGACTAAATTGAAAACTCCATCGAATGTGGGATAAGCTGATCCTTACTTTTATGAATAGCAAAGAATTAATGTATTAATTAGCGCACGACCTTTATTTGACTTAATATATATTGACCAATTCAAATTCGGCCCGAGTCTTTCAGTTCTTCAGAAAACTTCGCTTGGTTGGATTGTGATGGGAAAGTACAATCATCCCTTGGTTGGATAACACTTCTATAGAAGACGCGAACAATGTTGACTCAGGAAATTTTGAGAGTTCGAGTAACTTCCGAATGAATATAAGGAAATATATTCTGAGGAGCAGAGAAATGTAAAAGCGATCTTAGGAACACAGTGCAATGTCTAATGTCAGGGCGATTTGAGGTTTCTTTAGCTTTTAAATCTAACCCTAAATTATTGGGAAACTCGTTTGAAACTGCCAAGCGACGATTCCTATCTATATCTATATCAAAGATATATCTATATATATATCAAAGATACTATAAGGCAGATGTATCCTTATTTCATGAGGAAGTACTTTAACTTGGGCCATATGTCACTTTTTGACAATATTCCAGATACTCTTCACAACTTCATTCCACATCAATGTGTTCAGCGCCCTCAAAGTACAACTACCAAACTTCGGGTGCTATTTGATGCTTCTTGTAGAACTTCACACATTCACACATTTTACTGAATGAACTGCTAATGGTTGGTCTTACAGTTCAAAAAGAAATTGTATTCCTCGCTAATTTGTTTTCGACATCATAAGTATGTTATTACCGCAGATATTGAAAAAATGTATCGTCAAGCCCTAGAAAAGGACAAACATTTTCAATTCATCGGATGGATGAATTGAAACCATTTCGGTTGAATACTATTAACTATGGTACAGCGTAAGTGATAGATACAAAGAGACTGCATATTGGTTCAATGGTTGTTCGCAGTGATTTCTACACAGATGATTTGCTGACAGGTGCTTTAATTTTTCAGAGCTTATATACTTCATTGAAAACCTTTAAATACAATTTGCTGGAAGTTGATTCAATTGCAATCCCAAGATTCGTTTACACAACGCCCACTTCGCAAATTCAGATTCATGGATTCTCTGATGCATTAATTCGAACTTATGGTTGTTGCATTTATATTCGAAGCTCCGGAACAAACGTAATTGTCTCAAGACTACTAACGGCTAAGTCCAAAGTTGCTTCACTTTAGACTAAACCACGTCTTTGGCTTCAGTTATGGCTACACACCTACTGGCTAAGTTGTGGAATTGAATTTAGCATATGATGAATTTGGAAATCGACTCTGTTTATTTCTGGACAGATTCGGAAATAACCTGGACAAAGATGCATTCAATGGATAAAGATGCATCCACACTCCCTAACGACTTTCTTATCGAATAGAGTCGCTGAAGATTTTTAATTAACAGAGAACCAAAAATTATTGGAGACAAGAAAAGTAAATGTATTTCTTGCAGTGGTGGGGACATCTAACTGCCTGTTGGATATAATACAAAGATAGTCTTTGTATAAGAAGTAACTGAGTAACGTGCTTTGTGCTCAGATTAATCGATAGTCTGAAGAAACATAGAATAGATAAGACTACGATACCTACTGCATCGGAGATGAAATGGTCATTTTATTGGCTCGTAGATGCTATTCAGAAATCTAAATTTCTAAAACACAGAAATCTCTGGTCTTGCTGTCGTATATACAGAAAGAAGGAAGACTTTCTCACTTTTAAGTGTAGGTGGGAGATTGCTTAATGTCAATTTTCCATATGATGCACAATTCCCACTCTTATTACCGAAACAAAATGAATTTGTCACACTTTATTTGCGAAATCTTTATTTCGAGAATTTTCATGCTGGCACAAAAGAACTTATCGATCTCGCTAAAGAGAAAATTTAGATAATTAACGCCAAAGAAGAGTGCAATAGAATTGTTCGCAAGTGTATACATTGTTTCCACTATAAACCTCTACTTATGTCCCAAAACATTTGAAATTTACACACTAATAGTATGAGAACTACACGACTATTTCTTGTTGTCCCGTTAACATCTGATTAAGAATTCGTGGTCGACCACCATTGAAAATATATATAGCAGTTTTCGTAGGTTTCACATCTAAGGCGGTATATTTAGAATTAGTGTCTGATCTGTCGACTAATTATTTTCTCTTATCTTTCAAAAGGTTCGCTGCCAGGAGAGATCTTTAGAGAGAGGTAATATGAGACAGTGCGACCAATTTCATAGGAGCCAACAGCGTCCTGAAGCAAGTACAACAAGCGTTCCACAGAAGTCGACATGGCCTAGAATCATACGCAGCGTCACCATAACTCAGTTTAAAATTTCCAATTTCACTTAAACTTGACAATGTTCATTGTAGAACATGTTAATATTCTTCGTACCTTTATGAGACAATCATAATGGAATGGCGCTCGCCACTGTATTTTTGCTTTGTAGACTGCTAGAAGGCCTTTGACAAACTAAAGCATTTTGTGGAATGGAGTTCACTGGCACGTAAGCTCTTGAACTCAATGCATCTTGCAGAGTTAGACATGACAAGCTGTTAAATAGACCAATAGGAGTGGGAATACGGCAAGGGTATATTGTGCTACCACTGCTATTTAATATAGCTCTGGAAACGATCCTTGAGATAGCTCCCTTCGACGGCAGGAGGATAATATGGGGACTGCAAAGACGATTGAATGGCCTCGATAATTCGAATCACTTCTGTCTCCTGGCTCATAATTTTCCGAGCTTTTCGACAAATTTACATAACGTAACGCTGCCATCGAAAGCGGCAAGTTTGAGAATAAATATCACGAACACTAAAACTCCTCGTATTAACGCGAATTATTTGTTAATGGCACTGAAGAAATTTTGGACATTTATCAATTCTGCTACTTAAGGAACATCATATCCACAAACGGAGGTTCGAACGAGGATATTGAGAACCACTTTCGGAAATCTCGTTAAACTCTTAGATCAATTTGAACTCGGCCAATCACGAAATGAAAAAGTTACAAGTTTTACCGAAACGCCGTCTTCGCAGGATCCTAATCATTTTCATGCCGATAACTGTGTCTAATCGTATGATTTGCCGTAGAACAGAAGAAGAACCATTATCGATTGACATAAAAAGCGCACATGACGGTGGATGGCCACGCTCTTAGATGGCAACCCAATGATATTAGCAGAATTGCTTTAGATTGGAATACAAAAAGGATAATTTTGTAAAACTCAATTCTATATTAAAAGGTATTTGCAGTAGTATTTAAAAGGCTACTTGCTAAAAAATTGCAAATTTTTTGAAAAATCAAAAAAATATGGGCCAAAAAAATTAAATTTAAAAAAATTAACGAATTTAATTATAAATAGAATCAAATTGGCTGATTTTCACTTTAATTTATACAACAAATTTATTTGGACTTGGTTTTATTTATAAGTATACTTAAATATGTACATATGTATGCTTTAAGCCAAATTTTATTGAAATATTTTAAAAATTCCGATCATACTCAGATTCACGATGTCAACGTAGACAAATATATGGGATTACATATTCGACTATGCTTAAATATTAATTTTGAATTGATCATTATAGTTTAAGTATAAGATAAGTTGTGGTTCGAATTTATTGACCGCATTAATGGTGGATGGTATATTATATTATCTGACCCGATCTGCTTAAATGAAGGGTATCGGAATCGTATGAATCATGAGTCGCTAATAGAGCGTTTGCTGGAAATTACGACCTTTTGGTATCTCGGCAGCATCCTTACTGTATCCGGCACATACAGTGTTGATGTCCAAAATAGATCGAACAGAAAATATTTTGTTCGGCCTAAGCCTCATATGGCGATCATCACACATCTTAACATTAAACTCGTATGTAAAGTCTACACTTTTGTATGGCTGCGAGTCATGGATGATCAGTTGCATGCAAGCATTACTCAACCGCTATCTATGGCGCATTGTGAAAATATATACAATATGATATTCAATATTAAACCAACAATAAAAAACCACAAAAAGTTCGTATTTAAAAAACAAATTATGCAAAGAAAATGGAAATGGTTTCCAAAACCGGATGACAACATAAAGAAGACAATCATAAAATTGAATTCACAGGGAAGCCGAAGAATTGAAAAACCAACCCTTGGAATTACAAACCACGAAAATCATAGCAAATAGTTATCAATCTATTCTGCAGACAGCATTTCCAAATTTCAAGGCTTGTTTGGACATATCCCATGTACTTTCCAACAGAATAATGCTCCTATCAACACAGCAACGATCGATTATTAAAACGTAGATTAGCTAACAAAAAGTGGAATTATTGCCATGGCCACCATACTCCGCAGACCTAAACATAATGGAAAAGGTGTGCAATTTGATTACCGAGAAACCTTAATTGCTGCAAGAAAATCGGCATGGTCCGTAATTTCCCTGCAATATTTATCGCAACTCTATAACTGCCTTTCAAGTAGAATTTATAAGGTAATCTTACTTTATTGTATTCGTATTTCTTTGATTTTTTTTTTTACTGTCTTATGCTTTTTCAATATGCAACTATTCAACTGACGCAAAAATAATTCACATATTTCTCAACAATTATAAAAAGAAGCACAGATTAAATACCACGGAACTTTTTCGACTTTTTTTAGTTTACAGTCTTTTTCGAAATTGTTAGACTCTTAATAAAAAGTAGAACATAACGCTCTCCATAAATCATCTTTGCACCAGCAAGCTTAAATTGATTGCTAAAATACTGCACCTATTCATGTGAAGTGAAGTGTATATGAAATATATATGTATGTAGTGTAGATAACGTAATATGATGTTCGTAATTAAAATGATTTTAAAGTCTTTTAATATTAAACGCATGGTAAGCCTTAATTTAGTCAAAAATTTCGAAACAAAAGGGTCTTTTTATTTTTATTTAACTTTTGAATTTTCTCTGGTTAACTAAATTAACAATACCAACAACAACATAATTAACAAATAAATAAACAAAAACAACAAGTAAACAATAGAAAAACAGTCATTATATTAAATAATGTTGGCAAAACAAATAAAAACGAAAAAAAAAACAAACTCAGCAAAGCAAACGCATCTCAGCGAACAAAAGAGAAAACAAAACTCATCTTTTCTACTGACAAAAGAAATAAAAATAAAAAACAACAAAATTAGACAGAGCAAAGGTTGTTAAAAGGCAGTAGTTGTTGTTTTTATAAACTAAATGCATATGCGTTGGCCTGTACAGTTTTGTTTTCTCTTCTTTTGTTATACCCGTACTCGAATTTTGTATTGTTAACACATGCCGAGACCACCTGTTTAAATCCGCTCCAAAACAACAGAAACATTAGAGCGTAAAACAATCAAAGTCGTAATGGTACATTTGCCATTTATAAAAGGCATCTATGCCTATTCTCTCTCTTCTCGACTATCCTTTTTGCTCTTCTTACATGACGGGTGGTAAATAATTTTTTTTTTTTTTGGAAGGATGGTAGCAGTTCTAAAGAAAGAGTTTGCTTTTGTATTTAAAATACTAAAAGTGCCATAATTATAAGTATGCATGTATAACATGCTTTTAACTTTAAACTTTGCATGCGGTATGTGTTAATGTGTGTGTAAGATTTAATCAATATTTTCATTTGATTTTTGATTAACAAATTAATATGATTCATTGATTCATGTCCGTATTCACTACCGAATTCTCTTAAGATGTTATGCCAGTAGATGCTGTATATTCCGTTGTATAATTGAAGATCTTACATTTACATACATATGTACATATATGTGTTCAGAAGTGTTTATTTTCAAGAGCCAGTTGAAATATACAAATTTTAAGATGGAACAAAGCACTTTTCATTTGCAACCCATAGACTCAGTAGAAGTTGTGGCAACAACAACAAAATCAATCTGTGTTTATGCTCAAGTAAATGTTGAACTAGTATAAGTAGTACAAGGTAGTACAAATGTAGTCCAAAATTAATATGTTCAAACAATACAAAAATTAATTTATATAGATAGCAGTAGAGAAAATTCGGGTAAATAATCTCAATTTCTTTTTTTTTTTTTTGATACTCTTCGAAAAAATTTGATTTGATCTTGTAAAATATCCTATTAATCATGTTTTTGCCAAACTGGCAAATAGTCTTGCTAACAAATAAATTTTCTCTATTTACACGTCGTATTTTTATAGCCCGTGGTACAAGGATCAAATGCGATCCCTGGAAACGGCGTTTCGATCCCGCAATATGCCGGACAACATTGTTGAATGATGCTGACTTCAGCTGAAAACTGGGACTTGGTGTGTGCTTTCGCAAGGTAAGTCTTGGTGCGTCAGACAAGATCAGTAGAAGAGAAATCAGGGTTCGCTGAATTACTACTCCCCATGAAGTAATAGTTGATTGTGGTCCCGAGGGAAGAAATGGATGGAAAAATAACTACTGACGATGGGGTTTAGTACGTAGGCGTATGGCAAGCCAAATAGTAAGTCTTATTGGTTAGTCCGGACTGCCAATATTTTTTGAAGATTACCTAGCCGTAGCTCTTATAGCTAAAAAAAACTATTTAATAGTCAAATAATGAGATTCATCTGCGCAATCGATGTCCGTATTGCAATTGCCTTTGTTGCAGTCTAAAAAATGAAATCGTACCAAATATGAAACTTATAGCCCTGACAGACATGTGCTTTATACACCATGGTATGTATACTGTGGTTTTTAATACTATATTAGTAAGACAGACATGTAGTATACATACGTACTAATATTATATCATCACCTAAGTATAAAAAGGCATATCATTACTTTTTATAATTTTTCTAAAATGAAAATAAAAAACTTAATAAATTAAATAGTGTTGTGATCATGTTTTTAGATGATGCTTGAATAGCACAGTTAAGTCAAACCTATTTTGTTTGGTGTGACCTAATATGTTGTTAAGCTTCTTTGAATTGTACAAAATTATTTGATGTTATGCACTTCTAAATTTTTCTAATAAAGTCGTTATTTTTACAATGTGTATCATTATCAATTATAAACTAAATTTTAATTTTTTAAATTTAAATTTAAATTTTTTTTTTGTTGTTGTTAGACCTTTTTGTTTTCATGCGATGATATGTTGAAACCATTTTTTTTTTTAAATAAAAATACAAAATTAACTGTCATTCAAATAGTAAATATGAAAAAAATATATGATTAAAGTGTAGTTTTTTATTTGTTTCAAGTAATAAAATAAAACCGTATAAAGAAGATTATTTAAATATTTATTTTATTAAAAATAATGATTTTAAAAAATGTCATTAAATATATGTACGAAAAGGGATTTTTCATACTGTATTTTCATCTGACTTTATGCTAAGGTTTCCCAGTTCTTATCGAACGGAGCCGTGTTTAATTAGTAGTAATAATATACTACATTTATACTACTTTCACTTTCATAGTAAACGAAACAACTTTAAATCACACTAAAATGGCATAGTATACAAATCCTATGTCTGTCAGGGTTATTAGTGGAATAACACAAAATATCGAAGTTTACCGTGGTTGAAATAGTAAATATACCGTGTTCTGCATAAGTGTTCAATTAGTACTTTGACACTAAAATTTGAGCATTTTTATTTAATTTAATTATTTTTGTTGTTGTTGCAAATTTATACAGAACTCTTTGTTGATTCAAAATGTAAATTGTACAGTATAGTCCTTTAGAAACAACTATAATTTTTTGCAAAGATCCTTTAATTAGTTTGATACACGGAAGAAAATTAGAAATACATGCTGTTCCATTATTACTTTGACGCAGTTTAAAAATCTTCTTTAAAAGGCAAAGTAGCAATTGAGCTCGTTACGCGGGTAGAAAATGATCATCATACAGATGCAGTTATGGTTTGATAGCGTGTCTCTGTTGAAATCACTTAATTACATTTCTGTGACAAAGTGTCAAAACGTTTTGTATGCTGTTGTAAATGTATTTAACCATTGTCTGTTCCAAAGCCAGTGGGATCTTAGCCGGCTCATAAGTCTTAAAAGTAGCTTAAAGTTGAGTCATAAATTCTTTTTAAGTAATACAAAGAGTAAAAAGGTCAATAATGATTAACTGTCTGATTTTATAAAACAGGTCTATGGTTTCTGTGGCGTTTTTATGCGATAAAATGATAAAAAGTGTTGAAAAAAATTATCATAAAAGTTTATTATGTTTTACTAAGCACTTATCGTATCTGAGTTTTATTAAAATTTTGTGCATTTTTTAGGCTAATTTAAGCTAATATTGATCACTAGAGATTTTTATTGTAAACTACATTTTATTCGATCTTAATAAAATTGATCATCTTGAAATTTATATGGCTGAGTTTTAAATCAATCGATTTCTACCAATTTTAGAAGAGTTTAAGGTATGAAATTACACTCCTTTAAAAATTTATCTTATTGTTATAATCTAAACACTTTATTTAGCACAAGATGGATATACTGAAGTGGCAGACTTATGGGCCTCTGCAGTTTGTCCTTCCACATTATGCGACCTAGAGGACACCTCGTCGGTCTCATAAAGGTTTAAGCCTCTCAGGCCTTCTAGATTGTCATTGGAATCGTCAGACATGACTCGGAAGATTATTGCTCACTTCTGGCTTAGCGCACTAGTAACTTGGCCACTAGCATAGTCTGGCACTGCCACCCTACTAGTGGAAGTGTCAGTAATAGACAACCCACTACTGTCTGAAACCGTTACGTTAATATCATATTTACCGGGATCAATTACATTTTCATAGTTGAACTGTAAATGTAATAAAATGTATATATTTTGTAAAAAAAAAAAAATAAACGCAGCAAGAACAAGAAGAAGAAAAACCACTTAAAACCGTAACAATTCGCATAAAAATGGATTATACAGGGTTGTCAACGTATAAAATTATGCTCAATTACAAACCCTCACAGTGTTAAACGTTTTAAATGTGACAGTATTTTCGCACTCAATTACTTACATTAGCGTTAACAACTGAATACGATTGTGTGTCTGCCTGTCTTTCTGTCTATCTGTCCTTGTGTCGTATCCATTAAAATTTTATTTCCGCAATCGAAGGATTAAGGCATTTAGTATCATTTAGTTTCACTTACTCTTACTCTTATTATAGTTATAAATAAATGTATGATAATTCTCCGGCAAAGTCGATGGCTGAGACATCAATAAGGATGTAATAAAAGCCCACCACCATCATCACTACCCCCTTATTTAAACGAATAGTTGTAAAGTTTTTTTAGTTAGGTTTCCCTTTTAAAGCCTTTTTTCAGAAAAAAATTTTGAAAACAATTTGCCACCCTTTTGCCCTCTCTCACACACTGTGTGTTTGAATATTTTCATTTGTTGTTTTTGTTGTTCTCTAGCATAAAATATAAGAATGACATGGTTGACAATGATGTAGTTTCGCAAAGAGTCAGTAAGACTCATACCAAGAAGTTGTGGTACGCAACTACTGTTGTAAAATGTGTCCTTCTTCTTAAAAAAAAGTAAGGATAAATGACAATACAGCCGTTATTGTTGTTCTTACATTGTTGTAAAGGATGTAGAAAAATTTAAACATGGCATTGGTAACAAATGACTGGAAACAGTCATATATTTCTTTAGGGTTATTGTTTCCTAGTGAAAGGCCTGTAATGTTCTTAACATTGAAGCTGTTGCCTTGCGTGGCCAACAAACTAACCAACCAACCAACCAGCCAGCCAACCAGTCATTCATTTAATCTTTTTTTTTATCTTGCTGGTGCTGTTGTTATTTCTCTTTTCTTTTTGACTTAATAATGTCCCCTCCGGTAATGTCACCCAGTGAATGGGTATTATTTGCAACATATGGCATTTTTGAAAATCAAATCATTTCGTTGACTGCTTTTCTGCCTTTCGCCACTGTTTCATTCATTGTACAGTGGTAATGAAATAATCATACCTATTATGATTAGGGTGGTCAGATAAGATAATAATGTTAGGGAACGAAATTTAAGCTAAAACATCATTGATGTCAGATATATGTTCTTATTGGGTTAGGATTTCTTTTAAAAGTACATTTTATATCGAAATATGCGGCGTTATTATAGCATTACTATTAGTTTAGACCAAGAAATTGAAATATATATTTAGTTCAAGTGAAAATATTAATTTAATGTACGCTCGTTATAAAAATACTAAAGACTGAGAAGTTAAGAGCGCATTAGACCGATCCTTATTTTCCAAAATCTAAATTTTTTAATGGAAAACCTCAGAGTTTCCCTTAAACGGAAGAACCAATGATATTGCATGGACTTTATCCCGATGCGAATAAAGAATGGCTAAAGAAATCTATCTGCAACGAAATCCGAAAACTCTGGTCTAATTTTAGGAAAATATGCGTACGCCATTTCTGAAAAAGTAGCAAAAATAAAGAAATGGAAATTTCTTTTATTGTCCAGCATTTAAAGGAACTAAAGCTAACCTTGTTTACCTTAAAGAAGGTTTAGTTGTTAAAAAAGCTATAAGAATGCAAGTTTTTATAGAATCAAGTAACCAAAAAATGTTGAACTTTGGCTTGATAATGAACATGTGGTAACATAGGTAACCAGATTTAGACACAATCGAACTGTACCGCCGTAGGATGCTAAACAAACCCAACTTAACCTAAAAGATTAAAATACTTTTTTCCTCTTCGTAGGGCTGCCACAAAGTATCTCCATTTTAAACGGTTTGCTGTCGTTGTCTTTGCCTCTTACCATGTAAGATTGTTTTTCCTTAGTTCTCGGATAATTGTGCGTCGACAAGTGTTACCTGTAGGTATGCCCGATTCAGCTCTATTTTCTTTGTTAAGTTCTATAGCTCTATGTTGCTTATGGTGTTAGGCTAGAATATCTTCCATATGCTTCTGAGCCACTTGTTAATAAATACCTGTAACTTTTACGTGATGATGTCAGACATATGCCAGGTTACACTGCAATACAACAGAATTCAATTTATACATGAGTTGAATATTTTGAGCAGTCGTCTGAATGCCCGTCGATCGTTGCGACAGTACTTCCTAGGTGGCAGAAGCCATCCACGTACTCAATTGGTTGGCCATGTAGCATAATTTTTTCTGTGTCAATTTTCATGTCTTTAGCTTTTTTGCTATTTTTCTTAAGTCCAACATTACATGTTTGAGATCTTGTGGGAGAGTAAGCAAATATCATCCGCATAATCTAGATCCTCGAGATCTGCTTTGTACCCTTCCCTGTGTTACGTTTGCTGGTATCTTGTACATGGTGTTAAGCTTAGTTATTCCTCTTCAGTTGTTGCTATCTTTCAGGTCGCCACTTTTTGATAATTTCACAATGATGCCTTTCTTCTAAGTTGAAAGCAGCCTCTCTTCCTCTCACGCTGATATATGACAGACTAGTTCAGCTGCAGGTGTGGTGTTAGCTTGAAGGTTGCGGCAGGTAAGCCATCTTCGTCAGCTGTCTGTTATTCTTCAACTTTAATATTACCTCTTTCTTTCAAACTAGAAGGGCTAGATATAGGATTGCCAGATGGCCTTGATTTCGCTTGATTTACTAAAAATTTTCACAGCATGTCAAGAATCAAGAAAAATATGGCTTATCAAGATTTTTTTAACCACACTTTTCCTTACACAAAGTCTTATGAATAGCTATTAAATATTTTATTGAACTAATAACGTAGTGTTCTAAGTGTATTTATGTCCTAGCTTGGTTTATATAAAAAACATTTAATTAAATTTTTATAATAGGTGTTAGAAAATCCACTTTTTAAGAAGCGGGTAAAGCCATGCAATTAAAACTAAGCTTTGTGTATATGAATATATGGAACAGCCTCATTCATATGTATCAAATGAAACGAAATAATCGCTGTCGTTCAAGCAACGAAACATATAAAAAATCACAATATCACGTAGATAACGATATATGGAATGAAAATGAGGATTACCAAAAATGCAAATTCTATTAAGCAATGACAAATTTTAAAAGACTGTAAATACTACTTAAGGCTACATTTGTAAAAAAAATTCAATTAAATGTAAAATGATCTTATACTCAGTAATATTTTTAATATTTTTTTAAATTTATTATTTTTGGTGTTTTACTTAAAAAATATATTTTAGAATTTTTTGCGTTTTTTGGAAAAAAATTCCAAAATAATGTACTAGAGCTCTAATTTTTTAATTTAGACCTTTTTCATTTGTCTTCACTCGTTCAATACCTCAAGAGTTGGCATCACTGGCTATATGGTGGCTACATCAAAACTTTTCAGTCAAACTCTTTCAATTTCTGTAGGGCCATCAAAGACATGTGTGATCCGGCGTTATCTTGATGGAATAGAACACCTTTTCTACTGAACATTTCTGGCCGTTTTAATTGAATTGTTTGCTTAAATATAATTAATTGTTCGATTTTGAATCGATCATTTGACCAGGTTGTAGAACAATTTCCTTCCAATCCAACCATACACACAACATTGCCTTACTTGGTTTCAATCCTGGCTTTGCCTGCATCGTCCATGATCTTTTTAGCACATTATTGTCATATGTGATCCACTCTTCATCGTCCGTAATCATTCGGAACTATCAAATAAGCTATAATGTTGCCTGATGCATTTAATATTACCAGACATATTACATTCGATAGTCATTTACCGACAATTTTTAACTGAAGAATTCCCGAACACCCAATATTTTTCACAATCAAGATTTTTTTTTTTTTATAATTGTCAAGAATATTTCAATGTTGAATCTGGCAACCCTAGCTACATGCTATATTCAAGGTGCTTCCAATAGAATTGTTACGGTATATTTCGATATCCTTAACGGTGTCTGTACGTACTTTACTTATCAGGTTTTGCAAATTTACATCTTGTTCTAAAGAAGTTTTGATAATGATAACTACATACATATTATGTAGTATAAGACTTGTTCAAAATTTTAGACCAAGTGAATGCGAATATAAATGATTTTTTTCTTATTCCTCACAATGAGAACTTGACAAATTTAATCGACTTATCTCACATAATTTTATTATAGAATGTACAGATTCAGTGTAGAACCCTTATTTTAAAATAAAACTATTTACTCTGTGGGTGCAAAACTTAAGAATTTTATATTTTTAAAATTTTCAGCATTTTTAAGCACTCATACCACTGTATATTGTTTAATCCTGAGCTCATCACTCTCTCTCTCACTCTCTCTCTCTCTCTCATTTATACAGTTTCGGTATAATTTGTGACATAAGTTTTGTTTACTGAGTATGGGCATGACAGTAAGAAAGTATGTATGTATGTATGTGTGTGTGACTGGTATTATCCACATGAATATTGCAATAAATAAATCTCAACTCTATTCTTTAGAATGAATTTACTAAAGATTTACAGCAACTACAACAACGACAATGATAAATATCAACAAAAATATATAAAAAAAACCTCTTGTGGAACTTACACTTCTCTCTTACTACACAATCTCATTGTTTTGTTCCTCAACCGCAGAGAATGTAAAGTATGGAAAATCTACTATGACTGCTATTGTATGACTGCTCACTAAAGAATAAATTTTTTTTGTGGCCTTAAACAGATAAACATTTTGATAAATACACTCGTCTTAACATGTAAATATTTTCATTTCATGTGGAAAATTGTAGAAAATTGACTTTTTGTCTCCTTTTTTTTATTTTTATTTGTGTTGGGTTTTTGTATAGTCCTATTCGTTTCTTAAACACAAATTTTGCAAGAATATTATTGCAAGTTTATTAATTTAGACAAATATAATGATATGAAAGCAACCAAAACCAACTGAATTACACTCATCTGTTCTCCTTATAAAGACGTGCCTGTCATACTTTGTAAACCTTTTTGGTTCCTTAGAGATGTTACTGACTGACTGACAGACGTTGTTCAAATGTCCTCTGTACGTTTATGCATTTATGACGAGACACATACGGAAATGCACGTTCTTTGCTTTACGACAGTGTACAGTATTGCAAAGAGAATGTGAATATGACTATAAAATATTAAGAAATCCTTTGTGGTGGAAGTGTCGGCTTAATCTGAAGGTAGTAGAGATTTTTATTTAATGTTCTTGCTTTTCAAGAATCTGTTAATACATGTATGATACAGTTTTATTTAATTTTTTTATGAATTCTGAAGACAAAGTAAATAATGGGTGCAATGGTGGTCTAGTTGGTAGGTAGTGTGCAGGAATGCGAGTGTCCGAACCGTCGGTTAGATTTTACCAGATATTTTGGTCAGTTACATTACACCAAGCAAGTGGTCTGGGTTACTCTGTTTATAATAATATTAATTGTTTTGTAATTTCATTTAAATAAAAAGTAATACCCAAATAAATTACTTAAGATATTAACCCCCATATTCATAAAATATAAACTGATTTTGAAGTGTATTTTATTTCAAATTTTTCATACACAATTTTATTAAAATATATTTCAAATATATTTCAATTAACATTGGAAATAACTTAATACTAAATATGGTCAAGTTACCCTGCACTTTACCTTTAATTGTATTTTATAAATTTGTTTATTACATATATTTTAAAATGAATAAATAATATTTCGAATAAATTTTTGTATTTTTTTTATGAATATACAATGCCTGAATGCCTGGAAAAACAGCCCTACACCATAATGTTGTCTTCGCCAAACTTGACTGATTTGCACGCATAGTCGAGTTTGGTGATGGCAACATTTTGTTGAGGGCCCGTTTTTCTGGCTAAGAAATGGGTTAAATACTTCTAAAAATGAATACAACAACTGGCATCGGCTGCATACATATGTATGTATCTCTTTCAAATAATATAATATAACATGTATATATAATATAATATAACATGTAATAATATAATATAACATGTAGATATATATAGAAAACGTGATAGTAATTTAGAGATACCATTACGAAATTTATCAAATGTTTCTGATAAAACGACTTTCTTCAAACGACTCCGGTGATAAAAGTCATTTATGTTGCTATAATTTGGATTATCCAAGAATATATGTAAGTAAAAGCCTAAAGATATAAAAAAGCGAGCAGCTACTCTTCCTGTAAAGTTTTAAGAATTTATTTTAAATCGCAAAATGAAGTGAAATGTCCAAAAAACAATGGTGAAAACGGAAGCGGAGAGAAGGGAATTCTACGTACTAAACAGTGCGTCTAAATAACTACATTTACGTGTGCTGTACGTAAAATACGTGATTATTATGAATTAATACGATTCTTTCGTCATAGTATCGATAGAACAGAGAAACACACGTCAAATTGATATTATGCTCAAATGAATCAATAGAGTTGGATACCTTGTACGCGGACGAAGAGCTCCATAATGGGTTTTGAAGCAACGGCCAATAAGTGAGAGTTTTATTTCATTTTGGATCGGATAAAGGCCTTTTAAATACTAAGAAGGCCGAGTGGAATAAATTGTGTCTTGTGGCGTTTCAAATACCTAAGACACTTAATCTTACTTAATGCACTTAAAAAATATGAGCGACCGACTTAGCATTCCATCCAGGGTTGTTAAATCTGGCGATTTCTCACCAAACATGGCGATTTTTAAACTTATTTAGCGTCCTAGTGTTCGCTCCGTTTACATGGCAACTTTTTGGCGATTTTTAAGCTAATTGGCGGTATTGTTGGCTATTTTTAATGAAAAACACGAAACATTTGAACATGAACATGTATTTTCAGATTTTTTTATTTATTTATTTAAATGAGGTCTATGGATTACATTTCCTTACAGACTAAAGTAAACAAAAAGTATAGAAATTCAAAAACATTAATTCATATATAAAATAATTTTTCTCTTTACAATTTCAATAGAATCACAGAAATCAATTAGGTGATAAAAATTATTAAATTTCAAGCATATCTGACGAAAGGAGTCGTTGTTCGCATAGACTGATCGATAATACTTCAAGGTTAATAGTTGAAAGTTGCGGGTTGGTCTAGTAGGAACATTAAGCATTATACGACTTAATAGGAACTCTGAATCAATGTTACCTTGAATTAAACTCCACATAAAGGAAATACTCAGCATAGTTCGCCGACTTTTCAAAGTAGGTAATTTAATAAGTGCGAGCCTGCTTTCATATGCAGGAAGTACATACGAGTTCCATCCAAGTCCTCTCAAGCAAAATAGAAGAAGGATCGGAAAATTCTTTCGACCATCGTTTCATAAATCCGAGTACACCATTAGCCTTATTCACCATCATTGAGATATGATCATAAAATGTTAATTTATGATCCAACAAAATTCCAAGATCCATAATGTTAACTACTTTATTCAGAACATTTTCATTAAAATAATAGTTGGTATCAAGTTTCGAAGAACGGAAAAACGACATATGTTTGCATTTTTTAATATTTAAATCCAGTAAATTAAAATTACACCATTCAGTGAAATAATTCATACCAGTTTGTAAAGATGATTGACTAGTAAAATCATTAAAGGAATTAAATATTTTAACATCATCAGCATACATCAGGATATTAGAATGAAGAATAACGCTTGGAAGATCGTTTATTAATAATGTAAATAATACCGGACCAAGATGACTGCCTTGAGGCACTCCAGAGGGAACATTAATAGATTTAGATATAGCATTTTTAAATTTTACTTGTTGGGTTCTGCATGAAAGGTACGATTTAAGCCAGCGAATTGCATTATAACTAAATCCCATGTGTGATAACTTGTAAAGTAGAATATCATGATTGACTCTATCAAACGCTTTACTAAAATCAGTATAGAATACATCAGTTTGTTTGTTTTCAATAAAATGTTAGCAGCCGTTGAACGTAATTTCCGGAAACCATGTTGGAATGGAGATAAAAGTGATGAGATTTGATGATATAAATTGTCAGTTAAAATCTTTTCAAAAAGCTTAGGGATTGCATTCAGTTTAGCAATTCCTCTATAGTTCGACACATCAAGTTTACTTCCGGATTCAAACAATGGAATAATGAATGATTGTTTCCAAATGGGTGGCAAATAACCAAATTCAATAGATTTGTTGAAAATAATAGTCATTGGTTCATAAAGATGACCAGAGCAATTTTTAAGAATACAATTGGTATGCCATCAGGACCAGGAACAGATGAATTCTGGAGGGACTTTAAGTTTGATAATACGGTTTCTGCAGAAATAAACGAAAAACTTGTTCCCGCTGAACGAGATATATTATAAGGATATGAGGTTCGATTATCAAATACTTTATCCGAATATGTTGTAGCAAAAAAATCCGCGAATAAGTTGCTTATAGATGTATCATCATTAGCATAACATAAGCCGTATTTCAAATTAGTAGGGTAAGCACTTGCTCGACGTTTAGAATTAATAAAATTATAAAAAGCTTTCGGATTAAACTTCAATTTAATTTTCATTCTCGATAAATAAAAATTATATGCTAATTTGTTTGCAGCAATGTAATAAGATCTTATTAAACAGTAATTTTTGAAATCCAATAAAGAGCAGGATAACTTATATTTCTTAAAAAGTTTATTCTTTCTATTCTTTATGTTAGATAAATAATAGTTACCCCATGGAGGACCATTATTCTTGCGTACCCTTATTTTGGGAACCGCCTCGGAAATGCAGTGATGTAAGACAGCATATAGGTTGGAAACCATAGAATCAAGATTATTTCCAGATAAAATAAAATTCCAGTGAACATTTGATAATAATTGATTGAATTTTGTGAAATTTTCACGAGAAAAGCAGCATAGGTAAGAGGATGTAAGCTCTGAAGGTTTATATCTGATGGCATATTAACAAATGCAAGGTCAAGTAGCTTACCAGATGTATTAGCGACGTGGTTAATTTGAAAAAGCCCCAACGCAAGCATAGACTGAATAAATTCATTAGATCCTAAAGGAATTAGGTAGTTATGTTCAGCAGTTTTGCCCCACAGTATATTAGGAATATTAAAGTCACCGAGAGCAATAAAGAAATCCGAAGGGTTAGATAAATCAATAATGTTTTTAATAGCAGTGATGTGATTGTTGTATACTTCGACAGGTGAATTAGGAGGTATATAAGAACAAGTAATATAGATGGACAGCATAAAGTTTTATTTTTACAGCAATCAATTCAGTATCATTCCTGGATTGAAAATTAATTAATTCAGAAGAAAAGCAGTCAAGAACTGCAATGAGAACACTACCACCAGATTTATGTTGTCGATCAAATCTAAAAATTTGGTATCTTGAGCATAATATTTCGAAATTATAAATGTTCTTTCTTTCATTTAACCAGGTCTCAGTAAAAGCAATGACGTGATAAGAAAAATCAAAACTGCCGGCGTAAAGCGTGGTCAATTTAGTATTAAGACCACATACATTTTGGTACGCGATATTTATCGGGTTAACAATAAACAAATTTAGTTTTTTGGAACAGTATTATCCCTCGATGAAAGTCGTACGCCATTATTTGAAGTCTGATTGTCCTTAATAATGTACTCACGAACGAAAGTATTTACAGGCCAAAATGATGGATCAAGAATTATATCATAAAGATCAAAAGGAACAGTAATTTTAAATGATGAAACGTTTCTTCGTTCAGAATACGTAAACTTTTTCACATATACATTCGGAGTAAAATTTAATTTGGATTTCAAATAGTTCTGAATATCTTCAGGAGAAGTATCGAAAGCAAATCGGGATATAAAAACAGATTTTCGTGGTGGTATAACTTTAAGATGAACAGATTGATTATCTTGTGAACATGTGGATGGTGCAGTAGTAAGTTCCATTTGAGCAGAATTAGACTGGGAAAGATTTTTACTGGGTAAAGCATTTTGCTGAACAGAAATTTCAGATATATCCGTAAAGTCACGATAGACAGAAGACACGATATTGGGTGGTGTTTGCAAATTTAGAGCAGAAGAATTGATATCACGAACATTCTGCTTTGAATTAGATGAATCAGAAGTAGAGTTTGATTCGCCACTTATACTAGGGAGAACAGCCTTATTTGAGTTTCTGGCAGACCTTCGGCGTTTAGGTGCTGGTTGAGGGGGAGAATTAAGTGCGTCCAATGATTTGCAACTCTCAAACAAATCCCCGTACGAAGTTACACTTTTAGATAAATTGGATAGCTTATCCTGAATTTCCAAAAAAATTTTTTCTAGTACTTTGAAAAAATTTGTAAAAATCGACGCCTATATTTCTGCAACCAGTACAGCACCAGTGTAGACCATTATGCTTAAAAATAGATTCGGCAACTAAAACCAGAAGGCCGGAACATTTGAAGTGGCATAAACCATGGCATAACCAACATATCACAAATCTCTCATGATCTGAAGTAACCGTGCAATTTTATTCAAACAATTTGCCCCGTTATAATTCTCCATGACAAAAAATCAAAATTATTAAAATTAAACGGAAATAAATGAAAAATTCAAAAAATGTTTGTTGGGTAAGAGCAAATAAACTATAAACCGCAAGATGGCACCACTTAAATTGTCTTTTCTTAGCTATGTTTATTTGAAATACAAAACAGCTGTTGTTTATTTATTTGTTTATACACTGCAAATTGTCTTGTTGTTATTTTTATCTTTTTTCAATTTTTTCAGTGCTTTTAGATTTTGTTTGTTTTCTATTTGTTGTTATTGTTAATGTACTTACACTCGATGATCTTTTAAAATATTTTAAAATTGATTGTTGTTGTTTTAATGATGTTATATTACTGTTGTATATTATTGTTAATGTTTATGTATAAAAAGAAAAAGATGATAAATTTATGTGTTTTAAACATCTATAAGGTTTATGCCACATTTTGCCATTTATTAAAAAATTTTATTGTCACAAAAAATTTATTGATTATTTTATCTATTGTTTATTTAATTTATTTAGTTTATTTGTTTATTGTTATTATAATTGTTTATATTTTGTTTTCAATGTTATAGGACAAATGTAAGCACAAAGATATTTTTAAATTGTTATTGTAAATAATATTGATTGTATTAAAGTATGTATTTATAATTGTTTTGTATCGTTTATTTATGCTCTGCAAATCAATAATTTCACATATTTATAAAACAAGTAATTTAAATCAGAAATTTGACAGAATAATGTCAGAATAAAAATGTTCACAAATAATAAAAATAGGTAAAAATATAGAGAACGAGCAGAAAAACACGTCCGACCACTTCAAGAGCTTTTTACTAAGATCATTCAAGTTACATACATATATCATTTTTTCGTATGTATTATAATACGGTAGCTTTTCATATTTATTGTGTTAATAAAGCATGTACATACATTCAAACAAAATTTTTGCAAAGTCCCAAGTAGAACAAGAAGGACTTCTCTCAATCAATGAGCTGCATCTGATTCTAATTGAAGATTTTTTGATAAGCATCTATAGTCTTAGTTAGAGAAGTTTTTCATAACGTAAATACTTATAACCAGTCGAATGGTGTGGCCTGGGATTGAAACGAGAACATCTTGGTTGGTAGGCGAGTTTCGTCCCTACAATACCACACCGGCACGCAGGAAATGTTGCACTTCATTTTTACCTTCTCCAGATATGTTAAATAAATGTAATTCCTATACTATATATCAGAAAAAAGAGGACAATGAAAAATGTGTCGACGATAAACTGTATAGGGTTTTGTAAGTCAAGTGTGGTCCAACCTAAAAGCGCGATGTTCATTGTAAATAAAACAAAAAGTTTTTAGATAATTATCTTAATATTTTTTATTATGATAGAAAGATCTAAAACAATTATGTGAAACAAATTATCGAGCAAAGGTTTGCCATGGCTTCGGTGGCATACCTCTAACCATCGGTCCATATTTTCAATGACTTTGAGACAGAATTGAGGTTCAATGTCGTTAAAGGACCGAATTATCTCATCCTTTAGCTTTTGAATTGTCGTTATTAAAGTACAATTATTCTTCTATATATTGCCAAGGAAAGAAGTCTAATGGTGTCGATTCACATGATCGTGGCGGCCAATTAACATCGCCACGACATGAGTTAACACGGCCATTGAGTTTCTCCCGCAAAGGAAACATTGTTTCGTTGGCTGTATGGCAAGTGGCACCATCCTGGCGTAACCATACATCGTCCAGGTCCATATCCTTAATTTCTGGACACAAGAAGTCCGTTATCATCCCGCGATAGTGAACACCATTCACGGTAATTGCTTCGCCAATCTCATTTTCGAAGAAGTATGGCCCGAAGACGCCGCCTGCCATGAACGAACTGCGAAAGCACGCACAGGTGCTTACACATTTCCTACAGGACCGGTATGCTGAAATTTGCGCATAATTCTACCGATTGTGGACACATTTTGTCGATTATGTTAACCAAAAAATCACGAAATACATATTGATTTGAACGAACATTTTCGTAAAAGCTTTCAACAATTTTAATGCGCTGCTCAGTTCTGTACCTCTCGATGGTTGAATTTGTCAAACACTGAAACAAAAAAATTTCAAATTAAGTTGGCAAAAAACTTGACGTTAACGTGTAACTCATAATTAATATCGTGCATTATGGTTGGACTACCCTTTATATATAACCTAACCGAGGCAACATATCTGTGTACGTATATCCAAAATCTATTTTATATTTATGTTTCACAGCTTTTAGTAAGATGTAAACTATTTTAAGTAAACACTGTATACCTTTTGTTTTTACTATTTTTTTGTTTGTTTTCCTTTAAATTAAAATTAATAAAATAAAGTACATACACTCAGAACTCGTTTTATCCGATCAATTCGTTCCACGAAAATTCGTATAAGCCGAATTCGCATAAAACGAAACACCACCTTAATATAAAAACTACTGTCTTGTCCCTGAATTTGAAGGAAATGCATAAATTTAAATCAAAGCATTAAAAGTTAAGCAAAATCGCATAAAAAAGATAACAAAAAATTTATTTTATTTTTTTGAAAAAAAAAATAAAAAACGATAATTTTATATTAATTCAATAAAAAGAAAAATAAGATAAAAATAAATTTAGAATATCAGAATCGCCAAATATGTACGTATCTACACGGTTTTTGGATTGGTGTAGATTATCATTTTCATCACTAGAAATATTATTATTATGACTAAAGGGAAACGGTCAACCAGTTTTCAGGAGCTTCATCTTTTTCTTCTCGTACAAAATAATTTATCATCGGACTTTGTTAGGTTGACTTTTCCAATAGTTTATACAGCTTCTGATATCCAGAAAATAGATCGTTAAGTCTCTGTAGTGAAACTAATGTTGTTGACATTGGATATCTCAACTAGCGCTATTTAATTGCTATATTCAGTAATAAAATGCAAACAACCAAGCCAAAGGATTTGAAGACAAGCAAGAATTGATCTGGCGTTACTTTACATATTGGTTTAAATGCCCATATGTACACTGATACAAAAAAATAAAAAATTTACAAACCGCATAAATTTTAATTCGTATAAAACGAAGTTTACACGACTTTTTTCCACTGTCGGTGAATTTAAACAATTCGGAACAATTTTTTTTATTTTCAAAAAATATTTTTATTATTTCAAAGGACATTGATTTTATTCTCAATCTGTGAAAAAAATACTTTGCGAATTTTGATATTGAATTTAGCGAAAAAGCTTAAAATAGAACTGACAACCCTGGTCACAGTGAATTCTCAACACTTGTATTACCCATTGACAGAGACTACTCGGTAACTTTGTGAGTTATTCGTATATCACCTTTTCGCTACAATCTCCAAGGGGCTCAACCTACGATTAAAGCTTAGAAGATATGGGGGATCAGAGTGGTAATAATGAAACTTCTCATGCATTGTTATAGGTCTTAAAATGTGGTTTCAGGCCTTCAAATTTAATGTGCGTTCTTGGGTTAAATAAAAACGTAGCGGAGTAGGAAATAGAAACCGTTTTTGATGGATAATAAAAAGCGTTCGATGTTTCATGATTATAATATTCTGATTTGATTAACGATAATAATATTCATTATTTCTTTATTTATTTAATGAAATGATATCTATTTAATGCATTAGTATGAGGAAAAATATAGCATGGGAACTTCAATTTCGTAAACGAAACTCTTAGACTATAATTCAGGAAATACTTTTAAATTTCAAGCTAATATGTATGTATGAATGTATTCAAAGAAATAAGTTTTATCATTTATTTATAGCCTTTTAGTTCTTAATAAAAAATCTGGGTAAAATTTGGTAAAACTTATTTAAAACGAACTTTTAAAACAGTGATCGGCATATGTTGCACACAGGGGCGTGTGTATGTAGGGATGCCAGACGTGCTCTTTTAAAGAGTACACGTACTCCTTTTTCCAAAATGTACTCTAAAAATCTCAAAAGTACTCTCTTTTATATACATATTTAATGATTAATTTCTTCAACTGGATGTAAAGTTAATTTTAAGCTCTTTATTCAGATATCGATTGTTATGTTTTGCTGGATTCTGATACTACAGAAATTGAAAATGCTTCAAATTTACTCTCTTATCCGCTCTAGAATCAGGCATCCCTGTGTGTATATGTTATTGTTCATATCGCTCTCTTTGTGACAACCACTGTTTTAAATTGCCACACAAGCCTCCAGCTTTTCCACACCTTTAAAATGTTCATCAACCCGTTTATCAGTTTGTCTGCATTCTCTATTCAAAGATTGCACTTACAAATTATGGCCACGCTATAATTTGCACGTCGAGGGAATTTTTTGTGTGCTTTTTTTAATTTTTCGTATTTTCTGAAATACTTCTATCTCTTTCAATATGTATATGTATGTATTTTATGGTTTCAATACGTTTGTAAAATTTTATTTTTGTGTGACCATAAAAAGTTTTGCTGAATTGCCAACATGCTTTTCTATGATTTTTTCTCGTCTCATTGTTAAGGACGTGCTTGTGCAAAAGTTGCATAAAAATGTGCTTTTTTTCTCTCGTATTTTCCATTTTCTGCAATTCTTTTGAATTGTTTGGAGGATGTCAGCAGGATAAATAAGTGGAATGAATGTTCATTTATTAATTTTGGGCAAACAAAATTGCAGTGGTGAAACTTTTTTTTTCAAAGATATTATTCCTTTGGCCTCAGCAGTTTTCTACGTGTTTTATTGGAATATGTCAGAAGAAAATATTTTAAATAATATATGGGTTTTAATGTTGAATATTTTACTTAGATTTTCCTTGAATCTGTTAGCAGTGTTAGAAGAATAAAGGACTGTACTTAAGTTTTGAGTTTCTATATATGTGTATTAACCTCTGCAGAAAAATATTAATGCGGGTGCAAGTACAGGGGCTAAAAATATTGCAGTATGATTTAATGAAAACAAAAAAATAGATATTTAGCTGCAGTACTGACATTGGAATTATTAAGCTCAGAGTATTGACAGCTTCTGAACTTCTAATATTAATTGGTATAGTTGACATGCAATAAATTCCTTATTTTTCAGTTATAAACATGTAACGATCGTGTTAGCAAGATCCCACGCAGAGATTATCTGTAGGTCATGAGTGAGTACGACCTAACCTATAAATGGTATGGCATGTGATCAAATAAATATATTATTGATAAAATATTGCTGTTATTTGCGTAAGAGTAGATGGTAAGGGAATAGAAAGAAAGTTAGTATCAATACCAACTACAAAAATCTCTGACAAGTACTAAAAACAATTAAATACCGAACTGATTAATGGATCAATTCCACTTTGTGAGAATAGTATCAGTACGGATACTCTACTGTCTGTCTCTAAGCAGATTATTTGACTGTAAGTAGTTTTATCGGCTTGCAAAATGCAGAATATTAAAGCATAAACAAACTCGTCGGCATAGTACGAAACATTGAGAAGCATAGCTAATGGACAATAAAGTGTTGAAGAGCACTACTTCCGAACAACTGCTGGAACATCATCAAGTCCATAACGCTCATTAATGTTGTAATTGACAAGAATATAATGGGATTTTCCAAGATTACGACAATACAATATATTTTTTTTAATAATTATTAAGTCTATGTACCACAATGGAATAAACAAAGAAATAAAATCAAGTCGATGCTGCTCTTGACCTTGACATGTTATTTGATCGAAAATTCAATTTTAGTTCTCACAATACAAATATGATCACCAAAGCCGAAAAAGTTTTATAATCTGTATACATACTAAAGCACTGTACGAGTCACATGTGCGAAAATATTATTAACTATATTCTAAAGAAATTAAATCGGTGCAAAAACAGTTTTTATTATTTTGCTTAAGTGGGTTACATTTTGTCTGCTGAAATTTGCCTTCACACTCTGCCCGACTAGCTCTTAATAAACTGCTGACATTACAAAGTCGTAGGGTTACGTTAAATATGATCTTTTTATGAAATGTGCTTAAAGGCGGAATACAGTCAGCGCCAAATTAAAGTAAAGTTTACAAGTTAGAAACCTATGCGACAGGTATTAGGTAAAAATATTTGGGGAAAACATACCATTTTTTTGACAGATGCTATCGAGTACACAAAGAATCTGTGTTTGAAATTTTGGAAACACTTCCAATATCTAAAGTTAAGAATAAAAAAACACAATTTTCGTACAGTCACGCACTTATGTATACGTTAATAATAGGGAGATCGATTATTCGACTTCATTCAAAAACCGGTTTTAGTATAATTGAAAAGTAGTAATTTTAAAAAAACCGGTTTTCGATTAATAATTTTTCAAATAACCGGTTAACCGGTTCTTTTATTTAAATAAAATTGTTTTTAATTCTTGAAGCGCAGAAGCTGACGGAGAGCGTAAAATTAAAGTGGCAATCAATACTAACAATAATTATAACAATCTCATAAAAACTATGCCAAACGGTGTGCGGAGACCATAAAAAAATTATTACATAAAGTACGGAAAGTTGCTTAAGTTTCGAACAGGTACTCAAGGACCACATATCGTTTTTGTTATTGTATTACTTGGTAGAGAATGGAATTAAAGGTTTGTTATTATAGTTATAATTTAGGTGCCTAAGATAACAAGAATTAAATACTTTGAATAAATTTTTTTTAATGTACGAGACTTTAGTTGTCCCGACAAGAAAAGTTATTAAGGATTCGAACAGCACTGTGTGTAAATTCATGCACCACGTATTTAATAGTGTGTGTGTCACTGTGGTATATTAAGTAAGACACCCACCTTTCAACCAAAAAGCCGTCGGTTCAATCCCAGGCCACACCATCTGACAATTTTCAACAGCGACATCACCTTATAACATTACTAGCGACTGGTTATGTGTATTTACGTTGTGAAAAACTTCACTACTATTATATCTGCTGTTCGTATCCGGTTTTTGTGGGTCACTTTCAATGAGTCTGGTTGATAATTCTCCATTTATAAAAATCATTTATTTACAGAACATGAGTAAAAGTTATTGCTGCTCAAGTGTACATATCTCATTCGATCTACCTTGGTTTCACGTTCTTTGTGAGACATTCAAGGTTGTCATATATACAGGGTGGGCAAATTTGAGGTTAGGAAGTAAACTGGCTGAAGTGTCAAGTCAAATGGTAAACTGTGATGAAATGTGAAGAATTGAGCTGTCAACCTTTGACATTTATTTAGTAAAAAATTGGGAAATTTTAATTATGGAACGCTACACTCTTGCACCAAGAATTTTAATTTTGAAAATTTACTGTTCGAAAAACTGACGGAAACAACGCATTTCTTGACGAAATCATCTTTAATGATAAGGCCCATTTTCAATTAGGCGTTATGTAAACAAAAAGAAAATTGTAGCATATGGGGCTCACAAAATCCACAAACAGTCCTCGAAAAACCATTACATCTAAAGGTGCGGTATCTTCGGCCCCTATTTTTTCGAAACTGAGTAAAGAAACGCCGTCACCGTGAATTCTCTGTGCTAATAAACCATGAGGCTAATGTTGACATCAGTGACTTTTGATTTCAGCAGGACAGCGCAACAAGCCACACAGCCAGCCAAGCAATTCAGTCATTGCATGAAAAATTTTCCGGTCGCGTAATTTCTCGATTTGGAAATGTCAATTGGCAGCCTCGTTCTTATGATTTAACGCCGCTGGATAATTTTCTCTGGGGCCATTTGAAAGACCGGGCTTACGTGAACAAACCACAGACAACTGACACTCAGAAAGATAAAATTCGGCGCTGCATTGACGAGATAAGCGAATCTTTGTTGCAAAATGAGGTTCAAAATTTTGTGAAAAGAGCGAACGTCTGCCGACACGCTAGAGGTGGACATTTGCCCGACATCATATTCCATTATTAATTCCCATATTCTTATTTTATAGTGGTATGAATAAAACTGAATTTGTCAAAAAAAAGTGTTTTTGAGCCAATTTACTTCCTAACATCAAATTTGCCTACCATTTACAAAAATAATAACTAAACTTATACAAATAGTTAAATGATGAGCATATTTGCAATAAAAAATACACAAACGTACAAAAACTATACTAATTAAACAGTTATTTGTGTTAAATCAACCGATTTATTCGGTGTTCGAAAAATTAGGAATATTCGAGTAAGAGTATTCGACAAAACCAAAAAAATAACCGCTTAAAACCGATCGAATAATAACCGTCCGATCTCCTTAGTTAATAAATATATATGTTTTCACCGATTTTAAATATTTTAGCGGAGATAAAAAAAATTAAATAGAACTTTTAAATGTTATATACTTTACTTAAGTCAGCTTGAGGAATTTCTCAAGCAAAAACATTTTTCATCAAATTTAGATATGATTTTACACGATATTTTGTACAGGAATCGTATTATTTATGAAATTATTAAAGAAGATTGTTTAGTTGCGAATAAAATGTTGTTTATTAATTTTAAATCCTTCGGAAATTTAGTAAAGCATCTCACATAGTTAGGACTGAATTTAAGGGCTGATAACACTGGTCTATAGCAAAAAACGCCTTTAAATAAGATTATATGGAATGTAATGATTTTGATGCGCTGAATTCATATCCGTTTTAAGTTTTTTCCATCGGGCTTACATTTTTTTGTGGGCGTGGCAAATTTTTCGCCCAAAATATGGTAGTTATGTCAATTATTTTCAACTTAGCTGCAAAAATAAAATTTGCACAAAATTAGAGCAAATTTGTTTTTTCACAAACTCATAAATAATTCTTCAGAATGAAAATTTTATGTAGATGTTAAGCGTTTAAATTAAAGCTTAAAATGTTGAAAATAAAATAAGATCTAAATCATGAAGATCGGTTGGCTATTGCTGATTTTATTCAAAATTAAATGCAGGTACCTGGCTTTGATCAAAATTAGCGAACAAATTTTTTCTTGCAAAACTAGCGAAAAATTGTTTTCTTGCAAAACTAGCGAAAAATTTTTTGCTTGCAAAATTAGTGGAAACTTTTTTCCCTTTATTTCCAAAAAGTTACAAAAAAATTCATTATATAAAAATTTTACATTTTAAACATTTTAATGAAAGCCAGGTGTGGGTTGAAAGTAAAATAACCCTTAAAGGCGGGTGCCTAACTTTGGTGGTAATTTTAGTAAAATCGGTCAAGTCGATTTCAAGTTATGAGAAATATATTGACATAACTACCATATTTTAGGCGAAAAATTTGCCACACCCATAAAAAAAAATTTGAGCCCGATGGAAAAAAACTGAAAACGGGTTTGAATTCAGCGGATCAAAATGATTATATTCCACATAATTTTATTTAAAGGCGAAAAAATTTTCGTTTTTTTATAGACCAGTGTAATTAAACAATTTGGGTATAAAGATAGCATATACCCACTAAATTAGTTGTTCACATAGATTTGTTCTATGTATTTATATTATAGTTTTTAAGCGGAAAGTGGGTGCCACATAGGCCACCGTGTAGTGTGCTCGTCTGTCAGTTCGCAGGAGTAGGCTCGATTCCCACCAGAGATACTGTTTACCATGCCGAACATATGGTCTTAGTTAACTGTTTGTAATAGTCATAATATAATTTGTATTTACATATATTCTAATTTAACCCTCCAATGCACTACCAAAAAATACGTGTTTTTCCAAATTTAACTATATTGCATTGTTGTTAATGAAGAGATCACTCTCTTGCTTGAACAATTAAGAGAAAATGCAACAAACTTAAGTCCGATAAAAAGCAGATAAGGGCATTAAAGGGTTAATTAAATAATTATTACCCGGCAAAAATTTGTGGTCAAAGTATCAAAAATAATATACTTACTACTATAATGGAAACTCTTTACTGTTGAGAACGCGGCTTACACAGGCTTACTGATACATGGTCTAGCATATGGTACTCCATTCGATGTAAGAAGTGATTCGAATTTATTCGGAATAATAAATCAAAACAGTGTTAGATGGGACTGGGTACGAAAAATATTAAAAATTTTGTTATCTTACCATAGGAGTTTGTCTTTACTTTAAATTTCAATTGATTTTCATAGAATAGGGACTAAAATTTTATAAAATACTTTCATATGTAAAAAATATTTGCTTTTTTGCTATTCATACATACATATTAGATAGCAACTGATTATAACGATAATAATTACACAATATGGATGCGTACTCGTATTTTGAAATTCAACTGAATCAAATGAAACGAATGAGACAATACGAAAATATCTGCGTATTTTGTATTTGGAAATACCTTTAATTTGGAAATACTTTTCACGTGAATATGTTACGCTTTTGTTATATTTCGATTTCTCAATAATATTCACTGAATATTAATAAATTTGTTGGTGTGTACGTGTGTGTGTATATATAATGTTTATGTATCTATGTATGTTAGATGAGAATTTGTAGAAACCTTTGTTAACTTTTGTAAAGAAACATCAATATCTCCCAACCATTTATTCATTCAACCATCCACTGAACCATCCATCCATTTGCACATCTTTTAGTTCAGCCAACCATTGAAAGACTTTGCCAACCTGCTTTGCTTGCCTGCCTACTTGATTTTAATATTTTTTTTTTTTTTTTTGCATTATAGTCGTCCTTTTTAATGTACATGTTTAGGTATGTAAGTGAGTGTGTGTGTGTGTGTGTGAGTTAATGTGTATGTATTGTTTAACTTTACCATTTCACTTATTTATTCATCCATGCGAACATTTGAAGCATTTCAAAGCTTTGGCAATATTAAGAAAACGCCATGAAGAATGGAAAAAAAAGAAAAAATACTTTTAATGGAACAAAATCATAAAAAACTTTGAACTTAAAAAAGTAAAACAAACTTAAAAAATATATTTCAATGAATTCTTGCTTTTATAGGTTATTTCTTTTTTATATATTGAAGAGTGATAATTGTAGTAGAAAAACAAATATTAGAGGTAACACCTAAAAGGGTATGTCAAGTCTAGCAAATTTCAATTTTCCATAAGGCCGATAGTTTGATACTGTGCTCCGTGCAGGCATTTAGTCCAATAGCATACAAAATATGCAATTCATCACGTGTCTTAAGAGTTCACAGCACGACGCATAGTGCGTCGATTCCATAGAGCGAATGGACAAAAAAGAAGGAGTTATTGTAAACAAATGAAATTTCGTACAGACAGTTATTAGGGCAAAATATATACCGGCAAAATTTTAACAAAACAGGATAACGGACACGCCCACCGCCCGTATTAATTTAAATAAAAAAGCCAACCTTAATATAGTTTTTATATTTAAATTTTTTTAACAAAAAAAAGGTTCTTTTTAGCATAGATAACATATAACAAGTTTTTAATTTTGTGGATTTTGCAACAAACAAAAAATAAAAATAAAAATGTATTGTAATCTGCCGGAAATACGATGATGTGCTACAAGTTTGGAATTTGAAAAATAATTTTAGTTATTTCTGTGTTAATATATCCTATACTTTTAAATTGATGATCCAAATTATTTTTAATTTTTTATTTGCCTTAAGCTACTTAAAATCAGTAAAATTTATTAAAAAATTCGCTAAATTATACATTTCTAAAATTTTAAAATTTCTTAAGATGTATGAAGAAGTTGGTTCCAATTTTTCTTTATTTGTTAGAACATATGATATAGTTTCAAAAAAAGATTTGGAAAATATCTATTTTTTAATGATATTCTTTACTACTCCATCAAAATTTGGTAAATTTTTATTGCAACTAGTATACTCAGAGGCTGACGTAATCAGCCGGAATTTAGCACCTAACATTTTAACTATGTATGTAGGGTCACTCAAAAAACCGTCTCAATGTTTAGCTAGTGTTAACAAATATAAGTACAACAACAAAGCTAAAGACCCAATCATTATGATTTTTGACCTAATTGAGAAAAATATAACATGAATTCAAGCCGACTATGGCCAACATAAATCTTTTTATAATTACTCTTCCTCTTATTCTCTCTCTCTCTCTCTCTCTCTCTACAGAAAAGAATTATTATACTTATGTACATACTAATTTTGAACCTATTTTTTATTGTAAAGTATTCTATCTTTTTTTTAAGAGTAAGTTATAAATAAACTTCCACAGAAACTGTCCATGAATCGGAGTGTTTTCTTTAAATTATCATTAATTTTTTACACTAATTGTTTATTAAACTTTTATTTACAACTACAGTTAAATATACATATTTGTTGTGATATGTAGCGTCATCAAAAAATTAGCAAAACGTATGTATGTAATAGGTCATTGAGACGGTTTTTTGAGTTTACTTTATATAATAAATTTTATAACTTTTTTAAGGCTTAGTATTTTGTATATACTTTTTTGGAAGTAAAAGCTGCCTCTATAATGCGCGGCTTACTGTCCGCTAAATTTTTGCAATTGTTTGGGTCAATAAAATTCCACGCTGGTCGCACATGTGTTCGAAATTTTTCTAATTTTCGAGGCGTACTAGAGAGATATTTGATGGGGTTAAGACCGGGTGACTGGGGCGGTCAATTAAGAACTTTGCTGCGGTGGTCATTTAGCCATTTTTTTTGTAAGTTTGGCGGTATGATTAGCTTAAAATTCCTATTTTAAAGCAATTTTAAATAAATGAATATTTTCATTGGTTCGAACCTATTTTAAAGCTTTTTTAAGATGGCATTTTGTCTTTATATTTATTTGAATTTTATATCTTATTGATTTTAAATATTATTAATTTTTTTATTTAATAATAGACACGCTATTTTTAATAATGTACTTATTTATTTTTATTTGAATATCTGTTGAAGATGAGGTAAAATAATCGAAACAATTTAGGGCAATTATAAACTTTTATGGTATGACTGGCTCTATAAATGGAACCTTCGTTAAAATAAGAAATTTGGAAGCAAATTAGAAATTAGGAAGAATTAGGGAAGTCTACAAAAATAGGAAGGGATTTTGTTCGCTAATTCAAATTTTATTTCCTTAGTTATGTAGTTTGTGTTGCGGTGACCAACATTAGATGCAGTGGCATTAAAAATTTAAAATAAAATAATGAAATTAGAGGACGATTGCTTTAGACTAACGCCATATTATTTACTCTCTTATAACGATATCAAGAAGAGAAAAAAATTAAATATAACATATTCATTTTGCAACACTAAACCCTGTAAAGCGATGCTTTGGAGTTCGGAAGCGATGTTATACAGATGTTGAATGGAAAATGAAATAATAATTGGATACCGCAATACATTTTTATGGCTTTTGACAAATATTTTGGACATTAAATCTTTGAACAGTTTGGCTGATCTGTAGGTCTTTCTATTCGTATCGAAATAATAACTATTGAATCTTTTGCACGTTGAAATCGGTAAAGCATTTTTATGACAAGCTTCTGTGAACAATCGATGTATTTAGCTGCTCTTTTTATTTTGTTGGCACATAATTCGACATTTACGAAATATTGGAAATATTTAACTTTAACGCTGCTCTTTGATTCGTGTATTTTTCGATTTATTAAGAGTGAGATATTTAGCTAAAAATTAAAAAATTCGACACTAACTTCTCAATTACAATATTATACCAAGTTGTGTTACCCCAGTCTATATTTAATTAATATTTCTATAAAATAGATATACATACGTAACATTATCATAATTTTATGTTACATACGTATAACATTATCATAATGTTTTATCTCATCACTCATCGTTTTATCTTATTTTTTACTAAAATTTTGGTTATTTCTTGGTACTTTTTATTGAAATTTAGTTACAAAAAATTCTAAGTTGTGGCAACACTGATAGTGATTTTTTTCGATCTCGGCTATCCCAGAGGCAGAGAAAACAGCAATATTTTGTATAGCCACCTTGGAGGCCTGTTGAAATAGCAACAACTTTTGAATGTCAATACCATATTCATCTGCGCTTTTCATAATTTGCATAGCTTCATATGTTTCTTTTATATTCACGGCGTATGCGATAGGTGGATGGATTCTTGTCCTTGCTTTACCACTATCAACGAATAGTCGCCACTCACTTGCGACATATTTTTAGCCGAGCTACTCAAAAACCCCACTTATGTCGTAACAAAAGCACATATCGTCTCTCGTTGTATAAAAATTGACGTATGGCTTATGTCGATTCCGATACTCTGCTGTCTTACTACCACTTTCTAAGAAATTTCGGTCTTTTAAGCGAGACGCCAGGAGCTCTGATTTCTCTTTTGTTAATTCGAGGTCTCTTATAAGATCATTAAGCTCTGACTGATTGTAAAGATTCGGTTTTAGAACATCTGATGTACAACCGAAAAACAGTTGCTCTGCAATTACAGCAATAAAAGTGTTTTTTTTTCCAAAACTAGATACTCTCACTTTATTGGGAATAAAATAAGTATTTACCCATCGGCTTTCATGAATTATGGTTTATTTTAATTCTATTATATGTATGCAGCTTTATGAATAAATAGTGAAACTGGTAAATATTTGGTGCTTTCTATTTTTTGTGAATTTTTAGAAATCAAAAATTTCATAATTAAAAAAAAAAAAAATTATAATTGTTTCTCAATATCTCCAAAATTATTGGTTATATTAAGAAATGATATTAGAATGACTTAAGGCTGGTACAATTTGGAATTTTTAACATATGGCGTGAAGAATAAATATAAAATAATTTATCTTAAAGGTGTCAAATGAGATTATTTACTTTAGCTTAGTGATTTCAACCAAACAATACCAAGACCACGAGTTTTCTAATGATATTCATATCTTATACTTACACACAGTGGTTTAATTGATTCCAAAAATTCTTAACTCCTGTGTAATGTACCGTTGCTCATCGTCTCATCCTAAAATAGAACTACAACAGAATTAGCCTTAGACAACATACTCATAAAACATACATACATAGTATCATACAACATAATTCTCGCTACATCCCAAGTGGGACTCTCAATAAATGAGCTGCATCCGATTCTAATTTTGACTCATTGAAAGGGACCTACAATTTAACGCCAACATTAGTTAGAGAAGTTTTTCATAGCTTAGATACTCATAACCAGTTGCTAGCAGTGCTATGAGGTGATACCGCTGTTAAAAATTATCTGATGGTCTGGACTGGTACCATACCACATCGGCACTTAATTCATAAAACAGCTGTTCAAATTAAAATGAACTGTGAGTAGACTTTGAATGTTAACATGAAAAAAGAGATGAACAAAAATTTTTGAATTAAAATTTAGAAATAAAATTTTTATAATTCGAGTATAAGTGCTTCGCTCAACAAATCGATTAACTTCATAAAACAAAAATTTAAGGAAAATTATAACGTAATATAATAATTGTATTAAAAAATAGTCAGTTTTTATGGTCCTCTTCACATTCTTAGGTAACGCCACTTTTATGGTATGTATGGATGGTAACAGTAATAGTAAAACAACAAGGATAAAGTGTACACCCATATTTACAATTTAGTTTTAATTTTGCCGCTGTGGTATGGTAGGTCCTCGGTTCGATCCGAGGCCAGACCATCTGAGAACAAAATTTTTTCGACTTCACTATTGCATGTGCTGTTCGGAGCCGAAGTTAAACTGTAGGTCCCTTTAATAAGTTTAAAAATAGAATCGTGTGCAGCTCATTGACTAAGAGAAGACCACGTGTTCTTTCATGGAATGTTATAGGAATTATTATTGTCAAACTAAGATAAATTTAAACATTTTGTGTTTCTTTAAAGCTACCTAGGGCTTCACAAAATTTACAAAATTATAAAAGAATTCTTGGAATAACTATATGATGTAGTTATATTATAGAATGTACTCTATATTTTAGGCGTCAAAAAGTGCACTGCATTAATTTGATAATTTCATATAAATTATTACTGATTAATACTAATTATTTATTGGTCAAAATTGTAGAATTTTTCGTAAAGCAAATGCAATGGGTAAACTAACTTTAATTGATATTTGTAAACTTCAAATCAAATTCAACAATAATCCTAAAACTTTGAAAAAGACTTTAAAAACTATTCTCTATTCTATTTCTCGAAGACTAGATGCTGTTGGTTAAGCACAAGGAAAAGGAACCGAATACTAAAATATTCTCTCCTTTAGGAATCGTTTTTTTACACACTTTTTAACGCGTTAAATATGGTGGACCTTTTATTTTTGTTGCGTAAATTTTGTTGTAGTAAAAGATTTCTTGCTGTTTTTTAAGAATTTTGTAAAGTCTCACAAACAGCGTAAAACATATGTATAATATGTTTAATTTGAATGTATTTTAAAAGACTGAAATAAAAATTGAAAAATTTTAGGGAATGAGGATGTACGCTTTATATTGTCGCTTACAGTATATCGACACATTTAAAAATATTGGTAAAAATTGTTATTCATATCATAATACTTATGTATGTTTTTTATGGTTTTTGAAAATTGGTAATTTGTAGCATTTGTTTTTAAAACATTTTGGTAGAATTACATTTTTTTGGGGCAACACTGATAGTAAGTGTAATTGAGGAAAATATCGTACAAATTAATCAAAATAATTGTGCGAGCTATGTTATGGATATGATCATTCAAAGTTCTAAAGCCGGGAATGGACAAGCTCTTCATCAATTTTAATAAGTAGTTATTATTTATAAAATAATATGTGCGAGTATGTATGTATATTTTTTATTTTGTTTTTATTTTTTTTGAATAGAGTTTGATTTATTTAAATAAAGTTTTGTTTGTTTTGAAAAAGGTTGAATCAAGAACTTCTACTTGTACCATTTTCAAGATTCACAAAAATTTATATTTACTGTGTGTCGCAAGTGTCACGATTTGTATTGACTAAGATATACAAAAATGAATACTTAGTGTAGCATCTTCTAATTGGAGTTTATAATAAAGAATTAAAGATTATTTCCAGACATACAGAGAAATACTGAAAATTCAAACAAATCGGTTCAGCATGCTACAAACATACAATCATTTTTTTTTCATAGTATAAAAAAAAATAAAAAAAACTTTGATTTTGCGGCTCCTCAATTCTTAGATGGAAGGGCTTACAAGAACAAACTGCCACCCTAACTTGAAGTTTTATCAAATTTCTCAAGTTTATTATGAACAAAACAATACTGATCCCCAATGATTAGAAATACTTTTTTTTTGTACATCTTTTTTTTTATTGGAGTTCAATAAGAAACTACCCCCAAAATAAATGTATGATTTCAACTTGAATGGGTTGTGTTGAGGTGGATTTGGAAAAAGGGTTTCTAAATTACGAGGTTAAATAATAAAACTTTTCTTTGTTAAAAATATTTTCGAAAATTCTTCCACCATTTTTTAGCTTTGGTACAATTTTTGTTAAAGTATAAATGAACTGTAAAACTTAACATCTTGTGGTAAACTCATGCAAATATAGCCCAACAATCACCTTAAATACCCATCTAATACCTACAAATTCATTTTGAATCATTTTCTCCCTTTAACGCGTTATAGGTACGAGTGGTGGGCAATCTCTGTTGTCGTACTAAGTTTGACTAAAAATGCAGTATATCTAGGGCTAATGCGTATGCTAAATTTTTGTGGTGTGTAGGATATTATTGCAATTGTATTAACTATCGTGAATGTGGATAGTACTGTTTAGCGTCGTAATTAAACAGAAAATTTAACAAAAAATTAATCTACAGATGACATATAGAGTATATCGAACCCATTAAGATTAAGATCAGTACATATTCAGATCTGAGAACTATGCTTCTTTATGTCAAAAATTCACTCTCATGACTTTGTGACCTTTGAGCTTAAATTTGTTTATATAGACATATAGAACAAGTCCAATGTAATTCATCATGAAAGGTTTCGAACCGGAGCTGAATATACATAAACGAAAAGAATATATATTGCAACCGGACTGATATTTTCTAGTTGAAGGTATGTAAGCCTAATTTGCCATTTAACAGAGTTTTTTAAACATTAATCTAAATTTGATTATATTGGCAATGTGATAATCGGTGTGTGAGGCTATTCCTACCCAATACATAGATAGAATGCTCAGTTATGTAAGAAATTTATTATTCAAATGTATGGTAACATTTTACTCTCATATAAGAGTTAAAAATGTTTATTTTTCTTTCCAAAAAACTATAAAACGACCCAATAGCTTAAATTTTTTTATATCTTTCGTTGGGTTCTCTATTAAGAGCATAACAATAAAAAGATAGAAATAGAGAAAAAAGTCATCATTCATGATTTTAGGGCAAATAGCCGTTCATTCATTCATTTATTCTTTTCCATATTGTGTTCTATGCATTTATTTAACCGAAAATATAAAATAGAGAGAAAAAAAATATTTTTTCATGTCTATTGTTCAACAATGAATATGGCTCACATACACAGAGTTATTTACATACAATATTAGTTGTGGCAACTATTTCTTTTTTTACGATTTTAACTATTCAAACTAAAATTCGAGCCGTTCTCTATGATGATGTTTTTGTGTTGATTCGAAATTAGTTTTTCTCTAAGTTTCAATATGAATTTTTTCTTCCTTCGCATTTATGTATATAAAAGGAAGCAAAAAAAATATATATTTGAATTGTTTTCTAGATATACTCGACAAAAAGAACAATAGTTGATATGCGGTGCAGAAAGAATAGTATTTTAATGACTTCTTTTATCAATAATATTGTATTTTTTTTAATGTGTATGTATCTGTGCATATGTAAATTGTCAAAATTATGAGAAATATAAAGAATTTTGGATTATTTAACCTCATTTTGTTCGAAAAAAATAATAATTAAAGACTTGCCATCTGATCAAAAACTTCTTTTATTCGATATATCAAAAAAGGTTATATGTTAATTGAACCCATGCATTTATTATTATCGCTTGTATGGGAAACAATCAATATTTCTTTAATTTTAATTGCAAATTTCCACGAACACAGATATTCATAATACTTTTTTTCATCCGTAATTTACACTCCAAGCACGAGTGATGCTATGTTCACACGACTAGATTTTTTTAATGGCTCTGTCATTCCATACAATATTTAGAGGGGGATCCCCTAAATTGTGCGTACTTTAATTTCAATTACCCTGTAAATAAATCTTTTCTCTAATGAAAAAAAAATCATAAGCAAATACAAGTTAACAGACAAACTAATGCCCGCTCGCAACACTGATTCCCTTTGCATCCTTTTCCTTGCAATTTAACAATTAAAAAAAATAAATATAAAAATTTTCAAAGCCAATTAGAAAGGTGGCATGCGTATACGTTAATTCATATAAGTAATTCAAGCAGAGAACAAAGTAATTCTAAGTCTCATGCGAACACAGCATGAAACAATGTGTTCCCATATAATAAACTTTGTGAGTGAAACATTTAACTTTTAGTATATTTCAATTTTAAATCATCTTGCAATATATGATGAAATTATTGTCTTCTCTACTTTTTCTTGAAAGCTTATCTGAAAAACTTATCGGAAAAATAACAAGTGCCTTTAAATAGGAAGAACGAACCAGCATTGTCAACTGAGTGCTTTTCGACGCGTAAAATTAATACTTAGTGCTTTTCTATTTTAATTTTAGTGAATTTTTTCTTTTTTGGTAGCACCAAAATATTATTTTAAATGGGAATTAAAAATTTTGCAAAAAGTTATGTGTATATAACACTATACAAATTGTTTTTTGCATAAAAATACAACCGTTCTAATAACATTCTGAATTTCACTAACAGTTAAAGTTTTTAAATCTGTATGATGCATATTCAGTAAGATGGTGTTGCCGTTACAACAATTAAGTTTTTAGCATTTGTTTTTTTATGGTAAACAAACGTCAACAAGTGGACAGAAATAATGTAAATTATGTATAAATTATATAACACAATTATAATTAATTTCTTATTTGTCTTAAAAGTAACTAAGTATGTAAAAAAGCTAAGATTTATCAAACTTTTAATAAAATGGGATAAGAACACCTAAATATTAAAACGATTATATTTGTATGTATTTACTTATTAGTAAATAAAACTAAAAACAAACAATTTTAAATCTAGTGCTTTTCCGAAAAAAATTACGCGCTTTTTTTCCGACTTGATTGCTTTTTGAAATTTAAAAGTTGACAATGTTGAAACGATCGTCTACTATTAAACTCTTGATTGAGAAGAAAATTAGTATCGGGCTCTGAATGATTGTAAAAATCCCTAAACACCTTTAGTTATCCTGGAGTTTATATATTTAGCCCATAAAAATGGTTACTGAAGCCTTGATTTTTATTTTTTTGGATTTTTAAACTTAGTTCGTGCAGGATTCTATCAAGCCTTGCTGTGTCTTTTGGACATCTACATCGTTGTCATTGGTAATCTTGGGGAATGAATTGAAATGAATCTTTAAATTTAAAGCTGGAAATTAGTTAAATCAATAAAGTCGTAGGTAGACAATCTTAACAAAACCAAATTAAGAAGCTTGTTTTATGTGGGCCGCTAGCAAATTGCGAGTTCATTACAGTTCCCTCACGTGAGCCAAGCGGTACCCCTCACGAAGTCAATCAACTTTGACAATGACACATCCCTAAAATAGTCTAGATCATGGAAGTGATATGCAGTCACAGAGAAGGCGCTGTACCGATTCCTCTTCATCCTACTATCATACGGTACCTGGTAATTATGATCACAAGAAACCCGATTGATCCACCTTTAAACTTAAGAAGAGATTTAGTTCTCTCCATAGAAAGACAAGTCCAAAGCATTCTGAATATTTTACAGGTGGTGATATTGGTCCACCTGTACTCAATCTTGCTCAGTGTCAAATTTAGAAGCAACATTTGCTTTCTTTGTTTTAATTTTGGTAAGAATCGGTTTATTAGCGAAGATGACGCCAGACGAGCTTAGTGATTTCAACCAAACAAAATTATAATTTGTTTTATTTTATCTTTTTCTTTAAACCACAACCTTTCCATTGATACCCATATATTATACCTATTCCCTGCGGTTTAATTGATTCCGGAGATTGTACAATCCTGGCACACTGTGAATTGGTGGCTCAAGACATTGCTGGTGGATAGGGATAAGTTTGCGATCAGGCTTAAATTAAAAATAAGTTATTCTCAGCAAAATTTAGGAATTTTTTTTTATGTTGTTGATGAGTTAAGTGGTTTTGTGAATAAGCTAAGTTTAGCGCATCTACTGCATCTATTACCGAATTAATTTTTGTTCAGATCCAAACTCATTTAGGTATTCAACCTCATTAACAATTTTTTTGACGTACTATTGACTTTGATCCTATTTTATCGAGTAATCTACTATGTTTGTTAAACATACTATAGAAGGAGACATATTTTACTTTGACGCTTCGGTAAAAACACATTTGTTACTATTAAATTGTGGTCTAGAGCATTATAACTTGGAAAAAATTTGTTTTTGTTTTCAGAAGCTCTTCTGTAGATTAAAAAACAAAAAAAAAACAACAACAAAAATTTTAAAAATGTAAAAAAAGGTTTTAAGGGTTGCCTATAAATACAAGTACATGTTTATTTAAATGGAAAAACATATTTGGATTACCCCAAATCGCGTAAATTTCTATTATTCTTTCATTTTTTTATTTTTCTTCATAAAGGAGGGTATGTCATAGCATGATATGGATGTAACAAGCTGTGTTGTTTTGTTGTTATAGTACGAGTATCTATTGCATATTTAACGTCATTAAATGACTTTCTTGTTCCTCTTGTAGAGTTGCTTTCTAAAGAGGGTGTTCTTGTCTGGTTTTCTGGTTTTCTGGTTTCCTTTAACAAACAATCTGCAGGCAATAGAAAAAGTTAAGTTAGTAGTTGTTGTATACTTCGCTCTGCAATGTTAAAGTGCGTGATAAGTGCTGTGGCTGCAACAGTTTGTTGCAAATACCTTTTGATACAAACATGTTTACAAAAAAAAGTATCATCAGCCCATATCGTATGTCTAATACTCACCAACATTTCATCCCTCAGTGCATACGACTCTTATGTTGATTTCGAAATGTTTAGTGATGGTTTGTTGTTATCGAGTAGAAACCCCTCCCGTTATAGTCGATCAAATGAATTCTTTAAATTGATTAGGGTCATTACATTTTCCCAATGGTATAATCAGCAACATATTGTGAAAATTTTCAACTTATAGTTGCTATTGCTGTAAATTTTTTTATTTCATTAAACCTAAACAAAGGTTGAGTATTTCGGATACGTTTTTTATTTTCCAATATTGTTAAAAGGGTTAAAAGTGATTTGTTAGACAAATTGCATAAATTTTACAATAAAACAATTACCGGCATATAAATTATAGGTTTATATAAGCGAAATTTTCGTTTCACTTTTCCAAATTTAATGCCATTGTAATAAATTTGATTAAGTTTATAAATGTAAATTATTTTACATCGTACCAATTTCTCGAGAAATTAACACCATTACACTTTGCTTGCATTCTTCGACTACCACTGAGATTTTAGTTTCTTATATTTTTTTTTCTTTTAATCGTAACAAGTGACTATAAAGTTGTAGATAAGGTTTAAACAAAGGTTGTTATGTCACAAGCCTTAAAACAGATAACGGTCTTCCTCTTCCTGACAGGCTGTCAACCTAAGACAATAATAGCAACCTCTGCTTAAGGAAATACTGTAGTTATATGCAATTGCATTTTTTTTCTTTCTTTTGGCCTTTCGGTTTATGCATGGCGTTATAACTACTAAATATATTCTGATTAAAATCAATTTAATTTGTTTACATCTTAGCAAACACGGACTCCATGTTACATATAATAATATCCTCAGATATTTATATTTTTTATGGTTATAAAATAAATATCATAAGATATCACAATCTAGTATCTAGAAATTTTGATATCACTGTCATTCCCTTATGGAACCAACTACCATCAAATATTCAGGTAAAGTGCAATGCAATGCTATTTATGTCAGACCTTAATATATATTTTTGGCACACGTTTCTTAAGGTCAATTTGCCTAAGAGCTAAAAATGTATCAGATATTTAATTTTTATAAATTCTATCAATCAGAGGTGTTATAGAATTTATTAGTGTCGTAATTGAATTTTAAAACGAAAAAGAAACAAGTTGTTGGTGTTAAGAAATCCAAGATTATCGGTTTTATTTTCGAACTTGAATAAGTACCGGTTTTAGTTGTCACAGAATGTCTTGTTATTGGCTTTGTTTTAGGAAATAAATCAAGCAGCGAATTACTGTCTGTTTTCAAATTTATATTTATACATGTTATAAAATCAAAGTTAACTCATAATTACATAGGGTCCGCCAAATAATTTTTTTTTTTTTTTTTTGAAAATGCTATAAAAAAAACTACTGAATATTTTCTCAAATTTCTTTTTTTATTTGAAAATACAATCCTTCCGGTTAATAATTGAAAATAATTTCATTCAAATGGCTGCCTCGGCTGGCCACGCAGTAGGCTACACGATCGGTCCAATTTTTAAGCACATTATCGATTGTGTGCAGCTGTATTTCACCAATGGCTTCACGAATATTGTCCTTTAATGCGTCAATTGTCTCTGGCTTGTTGGCGTAACACTTATCTTTGACGGCACCCCACAAATAATAGTCCAACAGTGTCAAACCGCAACTCTGAGGTGACCAAACGACATCAGCTTTGCGGCTGATAATGCGATCTTCAAAAACATGGCGCAAAACATCGAGTGTAGCTTCGGCTGTGTGGCATGTAGCGCCGCCCTGTTGAAACCAAATGTTGCTAATATCCTCCTCTTCAATTTTTGTGAACAAAAATTCGTTCAACATAGCCCGATAACGATCGCCATTGACTGTAACGGCCACTTCTTGCTCATTTTCGAAGAAAAATGGCCCAATTATGCCTCTGGACCAAAATCCGCACACACAGTGATTCGTCTTGGGTGTATCGGCTTTTCAATGTATGCGTGCGGGTTTTCTGTGCCCCAAATGCGACAATTTTGCTTGTTTACATACTCGCCAAGATCAAAATGAGCTTCATCTGAAAAGATGATTTTTTTTTGGCAAAATCGGCATCTTCTGTAAGTCGATCGCAGGCCCAAATTCCCAGCGTTGTTCAAGCGTATAGACAACCATATTCGTTCAGCGGAAGGATAAAACTAATTATCTGTCAAATCAGACATGAGCTAAGTGTTACCATTCACGAAATAAGCACTAGTTGAAAAAAAAAACGTTAGATGGCGGACCACATATTTATTTATGTACAATGTACATACATACATATGAATATGTGCAAACATAAAAAAAAACTAAAATTTCCATAATAATAAGAACGTAAAATTGTATTTTATTGCTGAATTGTTGTGTATAACAATAAAATCAAAACTAATCGCTCGATTATGAATGGAAACATAATTTTAGTCGCGTTGCCAATTGCAGAAAATTATAGGTATTACCTATGGCAGTAATTTAGTTGGCATATAGGCCATTAACAATTTGTAGTTGCCGTTCGACACAGCAAATAAAGTTTAGAGGATCTATTTCTAAATATTACAGATACTGAAGAGGATATTTTGCGTACATATATGTATGTGTGTACATCTTTACGTACGTAGCACTATGCAATCTATAGATACCCACGGCGTTGTATCTTGCATTAGTGAAATACAGTTATACGTCTTCATTCGGCCTTTCTTTATACGGCATTTCGCTATAACGGCCTGTTTGAAATATGGAACACATTCGCTTTGCGGCGAAAGTTATTTCATTATACGACTGAAAAACCTTGGATTCACAAGGCAAGAGTAAGGCAAGCAAAAGCAACACATATTCACATCGTTTTACAACATTTCGATTTACGGTCTACATTTTTAGACCCTTTTTAGGCCGTATAAAGAGGTATGAGTGTACCATCGACGTCGTCAATCGACGTTTTTGAATAAAGATAGTAAGAAATTGCAGGAATTTAATGAAAATGTGGACAAGTTGTCAAAGTTTGCAAAAGAAATATTAGCAGCTTGCTGTGAATTAAAGTGAATTAATCTTAAAACGGAAACACAGGAGGTGCGTATTTATTAGGGAGATCGATTATTCAACTTTTTTCAACAACCGGTTTTCGAATAATTCGAAAAATAACATCTTTTAAAAATCCGGTTTTCGTTTAAAAATTAAACAAATAACCGGTTAACTAGTTCTTTTCTTCAAATAAAATTTTTTTAAATTTTGATTGTTTAATTCGGTAAAATTGATATATTTGCCTTGTTGATTAATCCGGCATATTGTAGTTTCTAGCAAGTAAATATGCTAGAACAACGTTCAGCATTTTTAGGGTCTTGAAGGACATTTATTCCTCGACATCACAATGTCCTAATATTTCATCCAGTGATTCATTTTTTACAGCGCATTTTGTAAGAATTTTATTTGCCAGCGCCTGGAGACTACTTGGTATAGAATCAAGTTTTCCTTGCAGCACAATAACGTCAATTTATAGACATATTTAAGGTGGTTAAAAATTCCTGGTGTCGGAAAGCCTTTTCAGCTTAGTATTTAAGGACACTCAAAATATCTGGACTGGATGCTCTTAATCGATTTCTAAATATTTTTACACTTCAGAGGACATCTGTAAAAACATAAATCACGTATTTAATAATGTGTGGCACTGTGGTATGTTAGGGAAGAACTCCTCTACCAACCAAGAAGTATTCGGTTCAATCCCAGGCCACCTCACAAGAGGTGCGACTGCTTATGAGTATTTCCGCTGTGAAAAACTTGCCTAACTAATACATCTGCTGTTCGGAACCTGCGTTTGTAAGTCCTTTTCAATGAGTCCGATTGATCTTCATTATCCACATATAAATTAATTATTTATTTACAGAAAATGAGAAAAAGTTATTGTTGCTCAAGTGTGGATATCCGTGGTTCTCATGTACTTTATATATATATAAAATATATAAAAATAAGACTTTATATTATAAATTTAGACAAAACGATGAGCAAATTTGTAAAAAAGATATAAAAATGTATAAAAATTATACATATTTAAATTAACCGGTTATTCGTGTTATAATAACCAATTTATTCGGTATTCGAAAAATGGACATTTTAAAAAAACCGTATTCGACAAAACCAAAAAACCGTTTAAGACCGCTGGAATAATAACCGTTCGATCTTCTTAGTATTTATGCTTTCAATTTAGAAACATCATTTTTTTTATTTTTAATAAATTTAATATTTAATAAAATAAATTTAATATTTTATCAAATATTAAATTTAAATTTATTAAAGACAATATTTTATCAAATATTAAATTTAAATTTAAATAAGTAAACAAATACACAAACGTAAACAACTACTGTTTCGTAAGAACGATATATTAAAGATTACGCCGTCAAGAAAACAAAATTTAAACTTTCTGCGCATGTTGGAAATGTGACGTCATTTTCATATTTTTTAGTTTTCAATTTATTTATTATTATAGATACAAATAACAGTGGGACAATATAGTATTCTTGCTCTACAAATTATTTGGTAGCAAACATTTATATTTATATCTTTATCGTATTTTTGGTATAAGATATGGGTCGTGGTATTGGTATTATGAATAAGTGAAAAAAATTTACTTCGCAAAATATAGAAAATACTTAAAATCAAAATATATTATTTTGTTTGATTAAAAGCACTAAGCTAATGTAAATAAACATAAAAGTTAAAATACACATTTATAATTTTTATTTTCGTCACTGCTTATGTTGAAATCCACCTTATCAGATGATAAAAGAAAAAGACTCCTATAGCCGTCATATTATTTAATTTCATATATAGGTTATAAGCGTTAATATAACAACATGTATGTATGTATATGTATGTGTACAATTGTAAAAAATATAATAATTAAATTTAAGGCATTTTGTAATGGTCAAAACTTTGTGCAAAAAGCTAAATCTTATAAACATTGTTTTTTAGTTTTTTGTTTGTACTTTGAGGGCGCGTCCTTCGTTAAAAACGAAATAATTTGAAAAAAAAAATGTAAATACAGTTCAAATAAGAAAAATTTAAGCAAAAGGACTTTTTCTAAAAATTTGTTTGGGGTGCTCGAATTGCAACGTACATCAGTGACGGGAAATGGGATTTTCGTTCGATATTAAAAAATTTTTTGAAGAGTATGGTACTCTTTTAACGACCTGTCTGGCATCAGTTATGCATTTAGTAGCAAGGCAAGGATTTTGTCCAAATTTTTGTTTAACAAGCACAAAAATCTTCAAATCGTCTAATTCTGAGCAATGCCAAAGAAGGTGTTCCGTAACTCTGCCTGCTCAAGTTCAACCGCCATGCAGTTACCTTAAATGCCCTCTTGTCCGTGAAGCCATGTTAGGGTAACCGTCTAATGTGTCGTTATATCATCTAGATACAAGCGGCAATAACGAAAAATTCTAGGCATTCGAGTAAAATTCTTATGTAAATAAGGGGATACATCTATGAATATCCAGCATTAGCGTACAAGCCGCGTAGCTTTATTTCTTTTGCTTTTCTTTCCATATCAGAAACTTAAAATCGGTTAATATTCATGCTATTATTCTAAGCGCAAGGGTGGAGCCTCCCAAAGCTTCAAATTTTCTACCGAGTTTGTTGCTACGTGGAGTAGCCAGAGACTGTGGAACATATTCTCTGCGATTGCTCGGCTCTTCAGAGGCGCAGGCTCAGGTTGCTGGGTCGAGGCTTTTTCAATGGATTAGGTGAGTTTGCGCCAGACAGAATCTGTGACCTGTAGGGTTATATATCAGGTATAGGCTTGTCGGGTGAAGCCCGGTTTCCATTTGGGTGTTCATTCTTATCTCTTTTTTTTACCTTTTCCTTATTTATTTCTTTTCTACCTTTCTTTCTCTTTTCTTTATTTCTTACTTTCTATCGATTTTTCTCTTTAATTTAATTGTTTCCACAATGGACCTCTGTGGTATCTGTTTGGGGTGCTCCGACACCACCTATTCTATCTACCTACCTAGCTACTTACCACTTAAAAAATATTTGAAATAAATTATAAGCTTGTTCTGTTTGTTTGTCAAAAATATTTAGCAAAATACTTAGATAACATACGCAAAGACGAATCTATGTGGATTTCAGTAGATAAAATAACTGATGCCACTGGAAAAATGTCACAAATTTTTTTTTCGAATTCAAAAATTTGACATAAAAGCTTCATGCCAAAAGCTCTTAATTAACAGTTGTTTTAAACAATTTGTTAAAGATATTGGATGTATATTTCAGTAAAAACTTAAGTTTGCTTTTTGTGACATCCGCTGCTCCGTATATTATAGAAACTCCCGAAGTCATAGAGGTATCTTCCCCAACTAACTACATGCATTGCTCATGTACTGCATCCTTTATGCGAACACATAGAAAATCAACACAAAAATGTAAATGTCATTGAAAGCTCTAAAAAGTGATAAAATTTTAAGAGAACAACTCTTTGTGAACCTTGTTTTTTGGCCACTCATTACAACGTTTAGAATTATAAAAAGATCTTAGAATTTATTAGCGCATTCAATAGTGTGGAGTCTGAATACATTAAAATGGCAATACCATATGTATGTATATGGACTATAAAATGTAAATACAAAAAGTGAATTGATTTTTATTGCTGCAATCTTCGGTTTCATTGAAAAGTTACTTAAAAACTGCAAACCGTAGACACAACATTAGCTGATTATGCCTTATTATGTAAGACAGTTCAGAATATGAGCCAAATGAAAGATTCTATTAGAAAACTTAATATTAAAACTAAGCTCAAACAGATTATAGTAAAAAACGAAGGACTTGATTCAGTAAAATGTCAATTTATATGTAAATATCTAAAAAATAATCTTTTTCAATTAAAGTTACAAGTTTACATTGATATTTTGAATGTATAAAAGTTTGCTCAGATGTAATAGCCAACGCTTTACATTTAAAAGTTGAAGTCAATAAACTTAAATTAATACCAATAAAAAATGTCTGCTTTATTTATCAACAATCTTAAGTTATGCCTTCAGATTTCCCTATATTGTTCATTTTTCATAACTTATTTTAAAATTATGCAAAAGATATTGATTAAAATCTTTTTCTATTAACAAGAAAACATTTTTGTTTTTTAGAGCATATTTTTATATTTTTAGATCATATTACCGGATTTTTACTGCATATTTTATGAGCATTAAATACATTATTGTTTTTTATTGTTTTTGTTAATAAACAAAAATTTTTGTTGACTTTTTTATGCGATTTTGATTTTTAATGCTTTGATTTAAATTTATGCGTTTTTTTTTTAATTTAGGTACAAATCAGTAGTTTTCGTATTGAGTTAGTGTATTATTTAAGTGAAGAACTTGCGGGAGAAATCTGAGTCTATCGTCATGCCTCTTCATATGACTATGGCCCGTAATAGCCAAAATAGTGAGATGGATAGTCATGCGATTTTAAAAAAGACAGTCCTATTCCCTTCCAGAAACTAGCGATACCGCATGTGCTTTCATGCTGCTAACGATATTGAGCCTCCTTATCCATCAATCGTAGAGCATTCAGTTTAACCACACCTATGCAATAACCACTTTAACCAGTTACTTAGCAACGAAATTCCCAACGATATCTTTGTGTCCTAGAACTCATATAGTAATTATTTTCGAATGGACGCATATAGGCATCTAGAGGATTCTCATAAGGGACTTGATTGCAGCCTTACTGCAAATTCAAAGGCAGGTATCTCGTAGTATTACTTCCGTCTCCACAACAATGGTTCACAGCAGTGACGAGAGAACTTCCCACTGCATGGTGCCACTATTTATCACCCCAAGGAAGGCAGTAATAGCCCTGTCGGTCAAAGGATTCGCTATAAACCTCACCATACAGTTACTAACGTTCCGTGTACTGAAAGCTCTAACAATCGCTACCGATTGCACATTGTTAAAAATCCCTTCCACATCAATGAAGACCTCCAGTGAGATAAGTTTATTCTTCAAAGCTTCCCAACCTAGCCCATCGCTAGAACTAAGTGCGGTCAAAGGTAGTGCTATATAGGTATATAGGTATACAGGTAAAATATACTATACCAATTTGCAAATGCGACAATGCAAGACCATATACTTATATAAGATCGTAAATTGGACTATTAAATATTTTTGTTTAATTTCTTGACATTTTATACTCGTGTTAATTTTTATTTTGCAATATTGTAGGATATATTTTTCATAAATATGTTATAATAGCTAAAACCACTATCTTTGGTTTTATCTTAAATATCAACTTAGTTATAATTTTTACCTTTCCTCCCCATCTTATCCCAAATCTTAGTCCAAACATTTAAGATACCTCCTTCTACAAAGGCACTCTAAAATATCAAGATAATTAGTGCTTTTTATGTATGCAGTTTTTAACCAAACATACACTAATTTTTATATAAATACTATACCATATATACATAACTTTTGCCCGTTGTGGTTTGGGCAATACCCGTTTATCTTTAACATTTTATCTGATTTAACTGTTATCGTTTTTCAGCTATACAAAATTCCAAATATAGTATAAATGGGAGGTACCACGCCCACTTATCCAATCTCACACAGTTGTTGATTATGATGTGTTTTGTTCAGGAAGTTGTTTGAACCAAATTTATAAACATCTACTATTGACACTCTCAAGAAATACAAATATTTTTATTTCATATGTACGGTAGATGCCGTTGCCACTTATCCGATTCCACCCATTTTAGACCTTTGAATCAGGAGACTGCTACCGTTCTCAATATATAGAAAAAACAATATTTAGTTCGTATGAAAGGTACTATGCCCGCTTGTCCAATTACGCCCTTTTTTGGGCCAAATTTTTGCCTTTCATTTAGATCAAATTTAGAAACTTCCTCTTTTACAGTTCTTATGATATACAAAAATATATATTTACTCTGCATGGGTGCTATCATGCCCAATTATCCAGTTCCGCTCACTTTTTGTCTGATCAGTTGCATTGACTACGAAGCTATTTAAACCAAATTTAGAAACTTTATTTAAATATATATTTTGTATAGATTTGGCATCGCCCAGTTTAATTTTCTGAAATATATATGACCTAAAGTTCCTTCCGGATATACAGAGAGATATTGTAAAAATTTCTAAAAAATCGGTTCAGCCATTTAACTATCTATAAAACACAAACATATAGTACATGCAAACACACATTCGTTTTCATATATAAGACAAGCTAAAACTTTTAGCTATTATCTCTTAGTTATAATTTGTTACCATTGTTTGCCATTTTTTCAGGTCCAAGCATTTAAGAATGCAGTTTTATTTATATGAGATAGGATAGATAGCCGGTATGCTTTGTACAATACACGCTTATGCAATCTCTTTTTTGACTGATCTGGATATATAACGAAGCATTTTCATTTTCGGTTTCCAGATATGCAAAGTTCCATATTTAGTATGAATGTGAAGCGTCGCACAATCTTATTCAATTCCGCCCACTTTTTGACAGATGATTTTTGTATTGTCCACTAAGTTGTTTGAATCAAATTCATTAATGTCTGCTATTACCTTTCTCTGATATTAAAAAATTGATATTTATTTGTATGAGAGATGTCACTCGCTTTTATACAATTGCGCCAAATTCTTCACTGACTACGAAGTTTTTTCGACGATGCTTGGGGACTTCTATTATTGCCGTTCTCAAGTTTTTTTTCGTTACTCCTCTTTGGAGCATAGGGCTTCCACAAAGAATTTCCATCTTACACGATTTTCTGCTGTTGGCTTTGCCTCTTCCATTTAAGATTGTTTTGCCTTAGTTCTTGGATAATTGTTCGTCGCCAGGTGTTTCTTGATCAACCGGGGTTCCTTGATCCTTGAAGATACAACTCAAGTGCCATTCCTGTAATACTACTGGGATTTTTCGTTAAGGTATGGCCGATATATCTCTACTTTCTTTGCTTATCTGATTCAGTATGGGCTCTTCGTTTGTTAAATTCCATAGATCTATGTTGCTTATGGTGTTAGGCCAGAATATCCTGCATATGACTCTAAGACACTTGGTGGTGAATCTCTGTATCTTTTGCGTGATGGTGTTAGACACAAGCCAGGTTCCACTGCCGTACAACAGAATTGACTTTATACATGCGTTAAATATTCTGAGCTTGGGTTGCCTGGATATGTATGAGCTTCCCCATACTGACTGTAATCGTCCGAATGTTGACCTTGCTTTGTTGAGCCTGTTGTTCACGTCTATTTCTGCACCGCCGTTTGTTGCAATTGTGCTTCCAAGATAGCAGAAACTATCTAAATACTCTCTTGGCTGGCCATTTAGTAAGATATTTTTTGTGCTATTGTTGTTAATTCTCATAGCTTTGGTTTTCTTGATATTTGGCTCAAAAGTCCAACATTGCGAGCCAGTTTTTCGAATTCATTTCATTTTGACTGCATGTTGTTGGATATATTCCATGTTATATCTCTCCTCTGTGAACAGACTTCGCTCATGATCTCATCGATTACGACGGTGAATAGAAGAGGTGAGAGTGGACATCCTTGATTTACTCCAGCGTTAGTATGGAATGGTCGGCTGATGCTCCCGTTGTGAAGAACCGAGAGTTCTGCATTCTCCTACATATCTCTTATTATTCGGACTATTTTCTGGGGTACTCCTTTTCTTTTCAATGCTTTCCATATGGCAGTCCTTTGGATGGTATCGAAGGCTTTCTTGAAGTCGACAAACAATCTATCTAGTTTGCCTATGAAGCCTTCCCTGTATTGTGACTGATAGAATCTTGTATATGGTGTTAAGCAGAGTAATTCCTCTCAAGTTATTGCAATATTTCAAGTCGCCACTTTTAGGTAGTTTCACAATGATGCCTTTCTTCCAAGTTGATTGATGGCAGATTCTCTTCCTTCCATGCTGATGTGATATGAGGCCGTAGTAATTCAGCTGCAGTTATAATGTCTGCCCGTAAGATTTCCGCATGTAAGCCATCTTCACCTGCAGCTGTGTTATTCTTCAATTTTGTTATTGGCTCTTTTACTATGTTCAATATATTTTGCATAGGGCTGTTATAGTACATTTCGATGCCTTCATCTGTGTCCGTTACGTTGCTAATTTCCTCGAAATGTTCCCTCCATCTCAGCATCTGTGCTTCACTATTCGTTACAATTGTGCCACTGTGATCAGTAACTGCTTGGTTCCTGCTACACTTCCTGTTTGTGAGATGTTATTCTGTCCAGCTGCTTCTTGTTAGACATTCCAAGAACTTCCTTTTGTTTCTTCGTGCAGCTTTTTTAACCCGTTTCGCCAGCTGATGGTATTGCTGCCTCGTAACATTATTGTTGTTTAGCTGCAATTTAAGTTCCCTCCTTTGAGAGATCAGGTTCCAAGTATTGTCTTATATCCATGCTTTTCTAGGTATATGCACTACACCCAGTGTTTCTTCTGCGACTTGATTGTATGTTGTTGTGATATCCTCCCATGTCTTATGTTGGTTTATTAGTTCGCGTATTGCCATGGCCAATGTGTGCCTGGCCGTGTTGTTCCGGAGTTGCTGTAGGCGGAGACGCTTTCGTCTTGTGACTCCAACGTTTCTTCTTAGAGATTCCAATTTGAGCTTGATTTCACCTGTGATAAGGTCGTGATCACTGCCGATGTCAGCGCCGCCTCTTTTATTTCTTACATCCCCCAAAGAGCTTCTCCTTCTTTTACTCACGCATATGTGATCGATCTGAATGCGTGAGTTGCCGCTTGGCAATGTCCATGTATATTTATGAATTTCCTTATGCGGGAAGATGGAGCCACCTATGACTAGTTGGTGGAGCGGGTTTTGGTGTTGTTGCTTTCTATTTTCGCGTCGAAGTCACGCATGAGAATGATGATAACTCCCGTTCGAATACTGCTGAGCGCTGATGTTACTTGTATGTAGAATTCATCCTTCTTATAGGATTTTATCTGATGTTCGGGTTCCGCAAGCCGTGATGCTCCACGAAGAGTCCGTACATTCCATTGCGCAACGCGCGTCGTGTTTCGTGTGCTGAAGGTCTTTGCCGTGTTATTCTGTTCATTGTTTTACCTTGTTTTAATTTCTCTAATCGTTATTTCTTAAAGCTAAGTAGATGATTAGTCTACTGTAGCCTATTCCAGCAAGATGGAACGCCGCCTAGAAACGACGTCTCCATTGAATTGTATTGTATAGTGGTGAGAAACCTTGCTAAGTGTGTGTGTGATGATCCATACTTTAGCATTGCCGTTTTTTCCCGGTAGCTGGTGCTTTCTCCTGATCATTCTTGTGATGATTGTCATTTTCGCCAGAGATAAGCTGGAATATCAAGGAGGGCTTCGATGTATTCGCCTGGAGGGAGTTGAATTCTCTTATAATTAACTACTCGAAAACCGCCATTAATGTTTTTTTCCTTAATGCCCTCTGCTGGGGCTCGAACCTGGACTGTCAGAGCTCTAAGCCGGCACTCTAACCACTACACCATGGCACCCTCAAGATATATAAAAATCAATATTTATTTTGTTTTGCTTACTTATCCGATTCCTCTCACTTTTGCCTGGTGATTTGTATTGATTACGAAGCTGTTTGGACCAAATTTAAAGACTCTTATTGTTACCATTTTGAAGATATCGGGTAGACCATTTAAAAGTTTACATTTAAAAATGCAATAAAATAAAAACGGTTTGAAATTTTGCCTAACTTTGTTGCTGTGGCTGCCGCGGTTGGCCTCACAGTACCCAATTCGATCGGACCAATTTTCGAGAACTTTTCCCAGTTTATGGGGTCGTATCTCGGCATTGGCGTCACGAATGTTGGCCTTCAAATGTTCAACTGCCTCTGGTGCGTTGGCATAACACTTGTCTTTAACGGCGCCCCACCGAAAATAGTCAAAGGTGTCAAATCGCAGCTTCTTGGCGGCCAACTGACATCACCGTACCACGAAGGGTGGGCGCAAAAAAATCGGTTATCATGGTGCGATAGGTATCTCCATTGACAGTAAGGGCCGCGCCGTCCTCATTGTCAAAGAAATAAGGGCCAATGATGCCTCCGCCTCACAAGCCGCACCGTCACTCGTAATGGGTGCATTGGCTTCTGTAAGACCACGTTTAGGTTTTCTGGGTCCCAAATACGGCAATTTTGCTTATAAACCAAGATTTTCATCGGAAAAGATGATGTTGTTTTGTCTTTGCTTTTTGTATTTTTGTGTGCTTGTTTTGGAAATAAATTTAAAATAAATCCCAACGTTGCTCAAGCGTAAATCCATTCATTTCGTTCAGTGGAGATAGTATACTAAATTTTGTGACAGAATAGAATGACATAATTATTTCCAGATTCAAAATAACCACTGGTTTAAATTTAAATGGATGGATGGCCCACCCCATTTAAACGAATAAATACTTACTTTATATAAGCGTGGCCATTTGAGTTTTTAAAATATTTATGTATATATGCATATAGAATAGTTTCTTTCAGACATACAAAGAGATTCTATAAAACTTTCAAGCAAATCGGTTTAGCAGTCTAGCTGTCTATGGATTTCAAACAAACTTACATATCTACGAGTATATACAAAGACACATTCATTTTTGTATATAGATAATCTAACTTTATCTATAATAGCCTTCTTATTAATTGCATTTGTTTTTTCACTATTCAGCTATTTCACTATTCCACTTGAGTACTATGGTGAGACTGAAATTTCTAAACTACTTCCTGCGTTTGAGATACGCACGTTTTCGATATATTCTTTAGTTCTAATACTGTAACTTGGCCCCCTACAGACCTTAAGGTTATACAATTTTGATTTTATTTTCAATTTTATTATACTAAAAATCAAATATTAAATATTCACTTCGGCAAGATTTCTTGTAAAAGTTTATGTTTTTTTAGTGTAGGGCGAAAGTATTCATTAAATACTATATGAATCATTTTGACTTTCAACGTCTCTTAATTTTTATGATTCCCTTCTATTAATTCTTAACCACCTTTTAAGTAATTTGTGTTTCATGTTGACCATGGACACCCCTCAACCGCACGCATCTAACTCTCGCATACAAAAAAGAAAAAAAAAAAACATATCCATATGCGACCAAAAGTAAAATAAAATTAAACTTTTTTCTTTTGTGAAGCTTCTCCATTAAACTACGAAGAAAAAAAATGTTAAAATAACATGGCAGGGACTTGAATAAAAAGAAAAATACAGACTGGGAACGACTTTCACCTTTTGTTTTCGTTTTTTTTCTTCTTTATATCTGTCATTTTGCGTTGGTTACATATATCCTTAGGCCATATTGCGTTTTACCATGATAGCGAAGCTTATATTGAATACAAATACATACATACTTTAAAATTCAAGTTGAACAGCCGATATCAATTAATTAGAAATGTTACACAAACGGAAAAATTGATATGAAATAGTCATTACTTTTAGGAATTTATCATAATTTAATCGAGTTTCGTGCCGCATTAGGCATTAGTTTTCAAATTTTTAATAGCTTATGTTAAGTACATATACAGTCCTTGAATACAAATGTTACAGATTAAGTATTTTAGCTGAGCACCTTTAACTAACCGCTCTGAGAGGTCAGTGTGCTAGTTGTTTAACTGTCATGCCTTGGTTCATAAGACTCAGATTTGCTCTGAAAAATATCCCCTTCACACTTAACTAAGTGCTCTGGATAACATCTTGCGGAAATTCTCAGGGATCTGGTTGCACACGAATGATGCCATTGATTCCCTTAAGACTGCATTGTTTCGTGCTGTGGCTTTTTTTTTTAATAAAGCGTTTTTTTATAGAGGTATTGAACTTTAAGTTGGCATTACTTTTCAAGATGGCGACGGATTTAACAGCTGTTAAGTGATTTATTCTCAGTTTGGCTTGGCAATTCATCATGAATAGACTCACGCCTGAATAACGCTTGCAAATAGTGCAATTTTATTTTGAAATTAATGGTTCCGTGCAAAAAACGTATCGCGCATTACGTCAATTTTTCGTCGACAAAATCGTCCATCAGAGCAGTTAATTCGATTAACCATGGAACGTTTTCGCACCCCGTTTACTCTTGTTGATAACACGCATCCCCAGTGACGCTGTACGGTGCGTACAGAAGAAGCTATTGCTGCTGTAGAGCGTAGCATTGAGGAAGACCCGAATGTGTCCATCCGCCATCGAGCACAGAAATTGGATCTGTGTCCATCCACTTTATGGAAGATTTTACGGAACTATCTTGGTTTGCGTGCTTACAAAATTCAACTCGTGCAAGAATTGAAGCCAAAGTATCATCAAGTAAGGCGTAGATTCGTCGAACGGGCCCAAAACGAGATTACCGTTGTTCCCGATTTTCGTAATTGAATTTTGTTTAGCGATGAAGCGCACTTCTGGTTGAATGGCTACGTCAACAAACAAAACTGCGGCATTTGGAGTGAAGGTAAACCTCAAGTGTATGTGGAAACAAAGTTACATTCAGAAAAACTGACTGTTTGGTGCACTTTATGGGCTGGTGGAAACATTGATCCGTACTTTTTCAAAAACGATGGTGGCCAGAACGTTACAGTCAATGGTGATCGGTATAGAGCCAATGATTATTAACTTTTTCATTTCTGAATTGAATAACCATGATGTCCAGGAGATGTGGTTTCAACAAGACGGCGCAACATGTCACACAGATCGTGCCACAATAGATTTATTGAAAGACACGTTTGGTGACCGCCTAATTTCACGTTTTGGACCTGTGAATTGGCCTCCAAGATCTTGTGATTTAACACTACTAGACTACTTTCTGTGGGGCTATGTAAATTCATTGGTCTATGCGGTAAAGCCACAAACGCTTTAACATTTGAAAGACAATATTCGCCCTGTTATTGCCGATATACGGCCACAAATGTTGGAAAAAGTCATCAAAAATTGGACGTCTAGATTGGACTACATATGCGAGAAATCATATTTAGAATGTAATGCCACAAGATTATCTTTCGGATACAGAAAATTCATGTCAATCGAATAAGCCATCGTTGTTTTATTGCAACTTAAAGTTCTATACCTCTATAAAAAACACGAATAGGCTGTGAAGGCCGATGACGATCATTTCAAATGAGTCTTGGCTTTTTGGAAAACAAATAAATAAATTTAGACATTTGGTCCAAAAGCATTCAAATATGCAAAATAGTATTTATTATCTACTTAGTAAATCAAAAATATGACGAAATTCAACAAAAAACCTCACTGTAGTCGGTTAGAGACTAAGGTTCTAATGGCTTTGAAGACTCGTGGTATCATTAGCAAGCTTTATGTCAGGATTCCTCAAATGAGTTAAAGCTACACCTATCAGTTAAGGCCTAAATAATTTTGGATTTATGACTCACACAAATTGTTATACAATTCAAATTTGTATTAAAAACAAAAGCTTTTTGAAAATGATCGTCAAAGGTTGACATCTACGAATAGGGCTTAGGAGCAATAACTCAATACCAAACTTCAGATAGTTTTAAGTTCATGCTTATGTATAACACTACTACCCACATTAATTTCATACAGCTGTAAATTCACTCCGACAAACGGAATAAAAAATATTTATGTTTTTAAGTAGAAGTATAAAACAGGAGCAACAAAAAATGGATGAAAAGAATAAAGTTGCCAACCAACCAGTCAGCCAACCTACTTTTAATACAAATGATTATGATGCCTCACAAAATCTTTTAGGTTGGGTTAGAGTGAGTTTTCTTTTATTATTTTATTTTTATCTTTTTAGTGGGTGGGTGGTTGTTTGACTAAAAGTATGTAAGTTGTTATACGAAACGTAAGCCATTATTGAGCTCAGGTGGGCAAAAAAAAATGAAACCGGGTTAATATTTCATGAACAACATTTTTAATTACAAAACACTAAAGTGGCAAAAATGTGCACTTTATGTTTTTAAGGACCTTTTACTTTTTTTGGTTAAACGTTTATTGTATTTCTGCTTCTTTTAATGGTTATCTTTTCTTTTGTTGTTACTATTCATGTTTGTGCTGTTGTTGTTTTTGTTGTCCCTATTAACTTAAATACTGTCGTTACCTTAATGACAACGTAACACTAAAAGCCTCATGCAACCTTTTGTGCTGTTCCTTTTATATTCATTTACTCTTACTCTTAAGTCGCTAATGCTCTGGTCTTGGTTCTGGCTGGCAGTTGGGTTAATATTATACGTGTGCCTTGGTCCTATTACAAGGTTAAAACAATGAATTTAATATACATAAAAACCAAGAAGTTCTCTTGTCATTGTCATTTTCATAAATATAAGCATAACTTAACTGAAAAAGAAAAATAACGATATATAAAGTGAGGTTAAGTAAGATTCCCCCATAGTGCATAAAAGTGTTTAAGCGTATGTTGTGTTGTGTTTCCTTTTTAACTTGTTTATAGCATAGTTAACACGGCCTAATTGCAAAGTGGCTTCCTAACTTTGTTTTTTTCCAAATATTGAATTACTTTAATTGGTAGCACGCGTTTATCCATACGTCAATAGAGTCATCGACTCACTATAGAATAAATTGCTTGGTATTGATTACCGGGGGGTGGTAATCTCCCTCTCATAAAACTATTATATTAAATACTTAATATACTTACTTGTATTCTTAACCCCTTCCAATACATAGTGAGTTTGAGTTTGAGTGTACGAGTGTTTAATTATGAGTATTCCGTTTATAAGTTGATTGTTTTAAGTAAAACCGTTTAAACGTTATTCCGCATTTCTAAAGTAATATTTTTAACCATATTTTGTTATTGACACCTTTTAACTCAAGTCAAGTGTAAAAAAAGGTTTGTTCATTTAGTTTACTACTACGACGAAGCCGGTGATGATGATGGGTATTCAGGTTATTGCATTACATTCGTAAAGTGTGCAACAAAAGTTTAAGAACTGTTTTAAGACAAAGTTTTCAATTTCTTTAGAATTTTAGAATTAGAAATTTTCTTTATTTATATATAAATTTTTACATCGAATTTCTGTTACAGTATTTATTCAAGTTCAAACAAAGAAAAAGACAAGAATTTATCGACATGTTTAATTCAAACGTCTGTCAGCGATTAAAGTATATACTACTAATTATTATACATTTAAAAAGAAGGAAAAAAGAAAAATTATATATTTATTTAAATTTAAATTTCTTCAGAAGGTATTCTATATACTTTACTATGCATAGATAAAAACTTCTGCAAAAGTGATATTGATAGTTTTCAGCTACATAACTGCCAATTGATACGCCGATGAACTTTTAGAGGAATGTACTTAGTTACTCAATCAATATTGGCTTATTTGTTGTGACAAATCATATTCTCGGCTTATAATTCGGAATTCAAAGGGTTGATCTTAACCCTAGGGGTTCATTTTCAGACTAAATGAAAGCTGACAAAATATTTTAACCCAAGCTTTAAAACGTTTTAGCCTAACGAACCGTAGCAGAATCCTACTGGAGAGTTCACGATTGATATTAAGGATAGGGGAAATTTCGGCCGATACTTCACAGAAATGCAAGTTAGTTACTTCATCGTAAGAGACCACCTACCAAACCATAACTACAGCTGTATGATCCGTCAGTGATCTGAGATGCTTCTTTCCTATTTTTGTTGTTGAATTTTTTAGAAAATAGTATACGTTAACAATGCAATTTTTCATAAAAACATTACATAAAATCAATACAGACCAACTAGCAATTTTAATATAAATTTGTAAAAATATTAATTCCGAGCGATTATTAGTTTCTCCAATATTTCTTACGAAACATTGTTAAAGCGCATAATAAGGTCATATATCGATTTAAACGCTTAGGTAATTGTGTGGTTCTTATTAAAGATGGCATTTCTTCATTCTGGTGATGAATACATTTTTTATATGCGTTTTTCTGCCTTCATACGAGCAGTATTAACGCCAAGTTCTCTATGAATATAAGAATTTCTAACATTTCATGTTGTTTTCCATACTGGTTTTAAAATTTGCTTATAAAGCATTAACTTATTATGTACAAATAGATTTGATTTTCTACTAATTAGCCAACCCATTTTTCTTTACTTTAAAACTTTTTTTTCCGTCACTCCTCTAGGGAGCATATTAGCTTTCCACAAAGTGTATATTGCTTTGTTTCAGTTTCTTTAATCAATATGATATTTTTAAGCTAAGCAGATGATTAATCCGCTGTAGCTTCCTTCATATGATTTTTTTTGGGTGTGTAGTGGTGAAGATCCTTGCTAATTGGTGGTGATCTTTACTTTAGCATTGTAATATTTTCCCAGTATGTGGCGTGTTTTTCCTGATCATTCGTCTGATGTTTCTCATCATCGCCAGATGTATGCGGGAAGGTCAGGGGGCTTTTTTCTTTATTTTTATTTTTTTTTTTAGATGGAGTTGTCTGGAGGGAAGTTGAAGCCTTTTTTTAATATTATTATTATTATTATTATTATTATTATTATTATTATTATTATTATTATTATTATTATTATTATTATTATTATTATTATTATTATTATTATTATTATTATTATTATTATTATTATTATTATTATTATTATTATTATTATTATTATTATTATTATTATTATTATTATTATTATTATTATTATTATTATTATTATTATTATTATTATTATTATTATTATTATTATTATTATTATTATTATTATTATTATTATTATTATTATTATTATTATTATTATTATTATTATTATTATTATTATTATTATTATTATTATTATTATTATTATTATTATTATTATTATTATTATTATTATTATTATTATTATTATTATTATTATTATTATTATTATTATTATTATTATTATTATTATTATTATTATTATTATTATTATTATTATTATTATTATTATTATTATTATTATTATTATTATTATTATTATTATTATTATTATTATTATTATTATTATTATTATTATTATTATTATTATTATTATTATTATTATTATTATTATTATTATTATTATTATTATTATTATTATTATTATTATTATTATTATTATTATTATTATTATTATTATTATTATTATTATTATTATTATTATTATTATTATTATTATTATTATTATTATTATTATTATTATTATTATTATTATTATTATTATTATTATTATTATTATTATTATTATTATTATTATTATTATTATTATTATTATTATTATTATTATTATTATTATTATTATTATTATTATTATTATTATTATTATTATTATTATTATTATTATTATTATTATTATTATTATTATTATTATTATTATTATTATTATTATTATTATTATTATTATTATTATTATTATTATTATTATTATTATTATTATTATTATTATTATTATTATTATTATTATTATTATTATTATTATTATTATTATTATTATTATTATTATTATTATTATTATTATTATTATTATTATTATTATTATTATTATTATTATTATTATTATTATTATTATTATTATTATTATTATTATTATTATTATTATTATTATTATTATTATTATTATTATTATTATTATTATTATTATTATTATTATTATTATTATTATTATTATTATTATTATTATTATTATTATTATTATTATTATTATTATTATTATTATTATTATTATTATTATTATTATTATTATTATTATTATTATTATTATTATTATTATTATTATTATTATTATTATTATTATTATTATTATTATTATTATTATTATTATTATTATTATTATTATTATTATTATTATTATTATTATTATTATTATTATTATTATTATTATTATTATTATTATTATTATTATTATTATTATTATTATTATTATTATTATTATTATTATTATTATTATTATTATTATTATTATTATTATTATTATTATTATTATTATTATTATTATTATTATTATTATTATTATTATTATTATTATTATTATTATTATTATTATTATTATTATTATTATTATTATTATTATTATTATTATTATTATTATTATTATTATTATTATTATTATTATTATTATTATTATTATTATTATTATTATTATTATTATTATTATTATTATTATTATTATTATTATTATTATTATTATTATTATTATTAAACATTCGAAACCACAATTAAATTTTTCTTCGTCATGGTCTCTGCTGGGGCTCGTTTGTGGTGTTATGCGTGCGCTCTAACCACAACACCACGCCACCCCCTTACTTTAAAATTTATTCACCTCATTATTTCTTTAAGTGAGCTTTCGAGCGAAGCTTTGCATTCAAGGTCATTCCAAATATTTCGATGTGTTGACATATGGTACCTTTTTTCCGTCAATAAGAACTGGTTTGTAGTTCGCAAAAATTAAATGAATAGATTTTAAATTATTTAGTTTAATACACCATTTCTTAGCTCAAATATCTATATGGTTTATTGCCTTAGATAGTAATATTTTTAGCTGTAGTTAGACAAATTCATCTAAAAGAAGTCTCCTGGCCTTCCAGCTTACCTCTGTCCATGATGATAAACATGCCACCTACTGGGCAAAAATGACAATGCTAAGTAGGGATCACCACCACCACTTGTTAAGAATCACTACCACTAAACAATCATATGGAGGCCAAGCTACAGTAGATTAATCATCTACTTAGCTTGAAAGACAATTTAATTAATGAAATTGAAACAAAGCAATGGATGCTTTGTGAAGAGTGATGGGGAAAAAATAATAATAAATTTAGTTTAGAGAGTAATCCTTTATGACAGACACAATCGAAAGCCTTTGAAACGTCTAAGAAAACCGATTAACAACTCGCTTTGTTTAATTTTAAATGGGCATGGTACCGCCTAGTTGAACAGAAACCGTCAGTGAAAATACACCTTTCCAGCGCATGTATTGATTTGTAAATTGGTTTAGTGGCTCTCGAATTATAAAATGACAAAGATAGGAAAACATATTTTTATATTTTATTACAAAGGGTTTCACTCTAACGTCAATAACTCGCGAACCAATGGGTGGGTGTATTTTTTTAACTACTGTCAACATATATCCAATACGGCGTTTAAAGCCTCAAGTCCCAAGTCATTTTTAATAATCGACTTATAGAATTTCAAGTGATATTCATCTCAATTTGTTAGCTGAGAGAGTTTGGATTTTGATTACAGAGTAACGCTATAGATTAAATAGTTATAATGGGCATCATGTTGTCCATAAAATGTACTCGTACATTGTTGAACGACTTTGACTTCATTAATTCTATTAAGTTATTCGCTGTTGGTCGTAAACTGTTTAGACTTGAAAAGAAATTAAATTTTGTTAGAAACTGTATATATTTTCTTAATAAAAGTTATGTTAGTGTATGTATGTAAAGTGTATTTAACGACGTACTTACATACTTATACGTACATATATAAAACTTATCTTTATATTCCCTAAGTGTTTTTTTGGTTCAACAAACAAAAACTAAACTTTAGTGCAACATCGGTAAGAAAAGAAGCAGCACATTTTGTTTTTTTTCTTTTCAAAAAATTTTACCTTAAGTTACCTGATATTTAATCCACTTAACGAATATTGTTTGCAAGTTAAGTGAACTCTTTCGTTCATAAGTAATCCTTGTTTTCGAAATGAAGTAAAAAGCGACAACTATTAGTAGACAAATTTTGTTTTCTTTTATTTTTCTTCTTTCGTACTCTTCTAAAAATTAAGAGATTAAAAACACCTCGGAGGTCTAAATAGTCTTAGAATTTCATGAGAATGTTAAATGTGACATAAATAGTTCTAGATAAACTGTATACCGTTAAAATTTAATACAACATTGTTTTTAATTGCAATTCTTTAACTGCAAAATTTAAGGACAGGAAAATAGTATTGCCCCAATTGTAACAAACATAATGAAAAGAGATATTACTACACCTTGTATTTTTATAATGGTGTGCAAAACCACTTTGTGCACTTTGTGATTCTAAATAAGAATTTTTAATTATGGCATCGCGTACTGCATTGCAAAGATTCCTGTAGAAAAAAAGGTAGGAGAAACGCTAGTTTCACAGGAAGAAGGAAATGGACCCGCTTGAGTGTGAGCTCATTGAAATACATAGGAGCCGGAGAGTCCAGCTTCAAACTGAGGGCTTTATTATAGACGAAACCAATTATAAGGATAAGGAAGGACATCTGATAATGGATAGAGCGCATGTATCGGCTTATATGCAATATCTGGCTAGCAGAGCGCATGCCCACATATTGAAACCTCAGTTTATTATGTCCAGTGTTTCCACTATCGGTAGAATTCTACCAAAATTTGTAGAAAATTTTTCGTTTGGTAGGATGGTAATCAACATAATTAGGTACAAGCTATTGTTATAAAAAACTTAATTGTAAGAGCAAACCAACGAGAATATATTTACTGTGAGCGTCAGTGCACATTCCCATTTTCGAAAATTTGGTTTTAACTAAGGTAAGACACCCGCCTACTAACCAAGAAGTCTCGGTTCAATCCGAGGACAGACTATCTGAAAAAGAAAAAATTGTCCACTTTTCTATTGTATTTGCCGTTCAGAGCCGGCGTTAAATTGTAGGTCCGTTTTAATGACTCTAAAAATAGAATCGTGTAAAGCTCATTGACTGCGAGAAGTCCCGAGTTCCTTCATGGAATGTTACGGGTATTATAATTATCACACATTCGTTTTTATGTACATATATGGTAAGATAAAATTATATTTTCCACTTACATCTTTCGCAGGTCTAGTCAGTATTTTGCCAATGAATTGTCAATGTTTTCTCTATATCTTGGCTATGTTTAATACATGTGTTAACTATATCTTGTTTATGTATATATGTCCAAGTTATGTTTATGGCTTGTTTATATCTTTTTGTTTTCTTGTTTCTATCTTTATTATTATTATTAGTTTACACGATTTTTGTACATAAGTTAAAACATGCATAGGCTTGTTAGCTTAGACTCTCTAACTATTGGAAAAATTCTAAGAAAAAATCTTAGACGTCAAATTTTTGAGATGTTTATTAAAAACGAAAAACGTAAAAATAAGGTCACCTTAATATTTGCTCAATTCATCCAATCTATCAAATGTTATGCATTAAGCATTTTATATTTCTTCAAGACTATCTAAGGATTTACAAAATTTAAAAACTTACTAAACAATTCATGCAATAACTTTAGTTATGCTACGGAATGTACTTTATATTTCAGTCATCAAAAAGTGTACTGCATTAATTTGACATATAATAAAAACTTTTATTGTATTCTATTACTCGTTTTCGCTTTGTATTATTACTGATTAATATTGGGCCTTATTATTGGTCCCGCACGAAACGGAAAATTCCGCGGAAAGAAATATCGATCGATATGCTAATTGAAATTATTCATTCCTGTGGTATAGTTTTTAGTAAAATCGATTTAATTGTGTCAACCATTTGTTATAAAAAAAAATTATCAAAAGGTTTATAAAACTTTTTAATATAAAAAAACTGTTTTATATGCGAAATTTACGTAAAAACATGGATACAGTAGCCTTTTTTAAGGATCGTCACTACTATTGACTCATGCTATTGATTGCTTAGACATTTGGGAAGAGAGAAGAGGTTTGCGCTATAAATCCCAAGATGTGTTCCAGATAAATGATCGAAAGTTGGAATAAATATATTTATATACACGTTTATAAAATTTTTATGTATAATACTATAGCCTTTTAAAACTTTTTTTTTTGCAAATAAGACAGCATATAAATATATTTTATCTAAGCTCGAGCTTAGGAAGTAGTCGCCAAGGAGCAGTTTATGAAAAAGATATATGTATGTACCTTCGTCTTAAAAATAAATTGCGTCTAAAATTTTAAATTTTTTCTTTAATTTTTGTCTTTCCATCAGCGTTATAAAATTGTAGCGTAAGCATAATAAAGAAAAATATCAATTTTGCGGAATCAGTTATACAGAAATGCCGCAATGGTAGAGATAATTCCGCAAAAACGGAAATATACCGTAGTAGCGGAACCAAAAATTTCAAATTTTGCTTCCGTACAAAAAATTCTTTCCGCAATCGAGGAACGGAATCTACAATGAGATCCATTAATTATTTATTGGGTTAAATTGTAGAATTTTTCATAAAGCATATACAATTTGTAAACTGACTTCAATTTTTATTCCTAAACTTCTAAAAAGAAAAAACGCAAACAATTTCGTTTAACTAGAAAATTTCCAGGTCGAAATATTCAAATAATGCGGCCTATTGTGCTCTATATAAAGAAAAATCCACCAAAAAGTGACTTTATTTATTTATTTAGTAGTATTCTCAAAATAAATAATATATACAATATCGTCTAATATTTTAGCTACATCGGATGCAAGCATTAAAGCCAGTACTGCATGCAAATGGTTTCTATGCCAGATTTAATAAAGGGTCCGTCAAATAAATTTTTTTTAAATGCTATAAAAAAAAACTACTGAATATTTTCTTAAATTTCTCTTTTTATTTGAAAGTACAATCCTTCCGGTTAATAATGAACAATAATTACATTCAAATGGCTGCCTCGGCTATCCACGCAGTAGGCTACACGATCAGTCCAATTTTTAAGCACATTATCGATTGTATGCAGCTGTATTTCACCAATATTGTCCTTTAATGCGTCAATTGTCTCTGGCTTGTTGGCGTAACACTTATCTTTGACGGCACCCCACAAATAATAGTCCAACGGTGTCAAATCGCAACTCTGAGGTGGCCAAACGACATCAGCTCTGCGGCTGATGTAGCTTCGGCTGTGTGGCACGTAGCGCCGTCCTGTTGAAACCAAATGTTGCTAATATCCTCCTCTTCAATTTTTGTGAAAAAAAATTCGTTCAACATAACCCGATAACGATCGCCATTGACTGTAATGGCCACTTCTTGCTCATTTTCGAAGAAAAATGACCCAATTATGCCTCTGGACCAAAATCCGCACACACAGTGATTCGTCTTGGGTGTATCGGCTTTTCAATGTATGCCTGCGGGTTTTCTGTTCCCCAAATGCGACAATTTTGCTTGTTTACATACCCGCCAAGATCAAAATGAGCTTCATCTGAAAATTATCGCACACATTCTGCAACATTACCATAATTTTCAAAGTAATGTCGCAATATTTCCCAGCGTTGTTCAAGCGTATACACAACCATATTCGTTCAGCGGAAGGATAAAACTAATTATCTGTCAAATCAGACATGAGCTAAGTGTTACCATTCACGAAATATGCACTAGTTGCAAAAAAACGTTAAATGGCGGACTCTTTATAAAGAAGTCTTTTATGACAACAGTAATTTAGAAATGACTTCTTGATTATGTAATATATATAAAACCAAAGATGTTTCTTTCTATTAAGCGATGAAATAAAATTTTATGTGTTTGGTCAGAAAAAGAAAAAAAAAACATCATAATACCATAAGCGAAGAACTTTCAGAACTATATTAGCTCTGTTCACAATTTTGAGCATTTAGATGGGAAATTTATGTGAGCGGCGTTTTTGTTTAAGTGTTGCAATTTATTGCAAAATGCTAAACTCACAGCTGATTGCAAAAAAATAGAGAATTTTTTACTTTAATTTTAAAACTATAAATTGTCTCTAAAGAGACAATATTTAAAGAAAGTAGAAGAAAGACTGCTCTTGTTAACAAAGCCAGCAATAACAGGAACACTCGTTGCATGGCTTTTGCTTAAAAGCAGCCGTAGCATGTGCATTTCTGTGTATTTTGTTGGTGTATGGTAAAAATATACCCAACAATTTTGTAGATGCCATGATGCCAGACCATTTGCCTAAGATTGTGAACAACGCTATTGTATATTCACGGTGAAGCTTGGCGAGCTTTTGGTAGTAGCGTGGGAATGTTTAGCGGAAGTCTAAATTTTCATACAAGGCACTATGAATGAAATAGATTGTTTAAACATATTCAAAGAACAATTAGGCGTGCAAAGATTTTAATTTATTTGACAAGACTATGATTTTAATAACAATGCTCGGATGGATCCTTTTTCGCTCTTCTAACCAATGGTTTTATCCTTCCTAATATTCAAATTTAACCCCAATTGAGCAGTTTCGTACGAAATGCTGTCAAATTACATATAAAAATATTTCGTTCGAAATAATTGTGAAATAATGTTAAGAAAGCAGTACTCTGTTCCTTTTACTAAAAATATGTGAAATGTATATGTTAACATTATTTTCCAATTTCAAAAAATTTTTGGCAGCATTTTTTTCAACTACGAAGTAACATGGGAAGCAGCAGTAGGGACATAAATACTGTTAGAACATAGAATGCATACAGTTTTCTATTACATGGCTAATAAAAGCTAACCCCATTGAGTGGTCAGAAAATGTAAATCGCATTATAGTGCTTTTTAACTAAAGAAAATCTTTTTACTGATGAAAAAATTGTACCGCACTGGGTGTAAGGTCATAAAAAAATCAAAACTGCACACAAAATAATTTAAAACCTTTTAAGTTTTCTATAGAATAATATCAATATACATAGAAATAATATATATAATAAATATTGTTTTGAAACTGTTCGTTATTTTTATACGTGTAAAATATGTATGTGCCTATTGAATATTATTTGTAATGTTGTTGGAGAAAACATATGGTTTTTGTTTACAAATGTAATACCATGCAGGATATCTTAGGGCATAAAAACGAAAAATTTTGAAAAATTGCTAAATGACTACATTGGTTGGATGTCAATTTTTTCGTACGAAAAAAGAAATATTGCAAAACATTTTTCACAAATTTGAACAGAGTTCTAAGCCTAACAGAGAAATGGCGGAAAATCTTATCTTAATTTACAAAAAAAAAAAAAAACAAGGGAATCTCTTTCTCGAAGATAAGATGCGGTTATTTAAGCACACGGATAAGGAACCGAATATGAAAATATACTCTCCTTTAAGAATTGTTTTCCTATACACTTTTTTGATGCGTTAAATATGGTGCATCTTTCATTTTTGTTGTGTAAGTTTTGTTGTAGTAAAACATTTCTTGCTGTTTTTTAAGAATTTTGTAAAGTCCTCACAAACAGTGTAAAACAAAAAAATTTTTTTAATTTTTTAAAAGATTGAAATAAAAATTAAATTGTAGAAAATGATGGTGTATATATTATATTGCCGCTCACAGTATATCAACAACATGTGAAAGTATTGGTAAAATTGTTATTCACATCCAAATATATGTGTTTTTAATGGTTTTTGAAAGTTGGTAGATTTGTATCGAGTTTGGTAGATTTTTGGTAGAATTAGAATTTTTTAGTGGCAACACTGATTATGTCCATTACATAAAAAAGACACAAAGTAGTAACTGTGCGAACGATTGAAATCTGAAGTGAACGATATAGTTGTGTCGCATCAATGTGCATAAAAAAATTATGGAAAATAAGAAAGTGTTTTTTAAATAAAATACTCAATCCTTTATTAAATTTAGTTTATTTATTTTTATAAACAATAGTACGTATGGGTTTTACAAACCATGTTCTTAAATAGCTTGTATAAGAGTTAAGATGGGAAAATTCCCCTCCGCTCCCTTCAATTCCAAGCGCTGTTACTCACAGAGCGACCATTCAGCGAATAGAGAGTGAATAGAGTTGGCAAGTTTTTATAACCATAACGCGCAGCCTCCTGCTCAAAAGCCGCAAAGAGCGCTAAAGTAAGATACTCGCTAGATCTATAGACCAATCTGCATTGATGATGAAATCCGACCTACGAGATGTGGGAGCTATGTCGTGACATTGGTATAGTTAAGCGTATTAGGAAATAACGACTACGTTGGTTGGGCCATGTTTTTGAGAATAAATGAAAATGCTCCAGCGAAAGGTCGTAGGAGAACGATTTTGGTGATGATTCACGCAAAAGCGGATGACCTAAATTTAGATAAAAATACAAAGTAGAAGAGAACATCTCCAAGAATTGGAGAAGAAGCGCAGAGGATCAAAGTGTTTGGAAATCTATTTTAAGGTCGCCCAATATAAGCAAGTTTTTGTGTGTTTTTAACTGCGTATGAAAATGTTTGTTTGTATGCATGTTTATGACAAGAAAAATGTCAACATTTTGACAAGAAGAGGTCTGTTTGCGTCCACAAATATTTTTAAAAGCTTTTCACAGGATGCAAGAGACCTTACTGGATTTTAAAGTTTTGCCAGTAAAAACTAATAAGAAAAATAAAAAACAGCTGATAAAAAAGCATATATGTATGTAAAAACAAAAAACCGTTTAAAATAAATCAAAATTTCTTTCTTTTAATATTAAAAAAGATTAAGTGTAAACTTATTTAGAATGAAAGAGGCAAGTAAATATCCAGATAATTTGGTTTCATTATTAATCCAGTTGTTTGAGTATGTTCCCGCTAAAAAATTGAGCTTGTGAACTAAGTGTAATGAAAGCGTCGGCTTCAACAACATTTTGTATCGCATATTTTTTTTTAATATTTATTTATTTTTCTTTGTGTTTTTGTTTTATTTTTCAATCAGCTGTTTTCAATATCTCACTAATTCTTAGTGGATTTCCGTCTGCGTACTTTTCTAAATATTTTTATTTTTGAAAGTAAATTTTGTCTTACTCTCCGTAAATTTCTTACTCAGTAATTTTTACTAGATTTTTCTGGAAAAGTACCCAAACAGACATAAAGTGAAGTAAAATGAGCTTTTTAGAAAATTCAACGCCATGATTGTGATCAAGGTCGTATCATTTCATTTTTGTACATAAGTTAAAACATGCATGGGGGTGTTAGTTTAGATCCTTTAGCTATAGAAAAAGTACTAACATATTAACACCCATTCGTTCGAAATTCTTTAGTAAATCAGTAATTGTGACTTTGTAATTTAATTTTTTTTTGTAATTCCTAAAAATTCGTGGAGAACAAGGAGTTCCAAGCAGCTCATTCATCGCCGGTCAAAAGACTCTCGAATTTCGAATCAATTAGAAATTTTATTAATTAGAGGACTCACAAATATTTAGTTTGTTCAGTTGTTAGCAGGTTCTCTCTAGTTCATTGGTTCACCAAACTTCAGAGATCTATTCTTACCGGAGCGAAGAACCCTACAAATCACATGAGGAATTCACTTTTTATCTTGATGCTACACCGAAAGACCAAAATAATGAAAATAAGCACTTTGAACATATTTTGTAATAAGGAATGTTTGCCTGGCATAAACAACTTTACCGCAAATATAGCAAAACCGATTTGGGTTAACTTTACACGCTCTAGACAGCATTTCATTGAATAAACGAAATTTTTGTTTCATACAATTACAAGACTAAATATAATCGTAAATTTATATTGATTAAAATATTTTTAAAGCAAAGAATTATATTTTGCTTAAGTGAAAAGCAATAGGCTTAGCAACAAAATACATCTCTGAAAGCATTAAGTAACTCATTTTAAGTATTCTGTGTAACAAAAACTCCATTCAAATTCGAATGTACTTGATAACAACTACTTAAGTAGTACTATACTTACAATATGTGGGTGAAAATTGAAAACTTGTCTCTCATAAAACAATGACTTATAGGTGAACAAACAAATAGTGGTAATTAACTACCATAGATAGCACAATATATGTTTCTTTCCATGTACAAAACAAAAAAACAAAATTTAAATTTGCGTAATTTAGGTTCACACACGTAAACCCAAAGAGTTTTTAAGCACTATAAAATAGATGTAGATAAGTACTTTCTCACGCACTTTCATGCTCCCATCGCCTCATATCCTTCTTCATCGGCGTTGGTTTCCTTCTTTAAAAATAAAACTTTAAAATCTGTAAAATATGCTTAAGAAAGTATTTTAAAATTCGTTACAGTTTTTTGTTTTTTTCAAAAATCTTTTAAGGCTACTTTAAATGATGAGCAACCGACCAGAAACTGACCAGCAACCTCAACGCATTTGACTAACATTTTAATTCTTATAAAACTTGACTCCCATCCATCTATCATTAACCGTCCAACCAACAGATGGTAGAAGGTGTAAAGTTCATGTGGTTTCACATTATGGATTATGCATAATGCTTTTGTCTTTTTGTCTATTTCATTTTACTCCTTTATAATTTACTAGCTGAGACCCGGCGTGCTTCGCTACTTCTATATTAATTATTATTTCTTCCACATTTCATTCCTTTCTCGTTCAAATTCAAGCATTTAAGATAGTCCATGCATACATAGATCCTTCCAGAAAGACACTGTAGAATCTGCTGTTTAACTGTATACAGTTTTCAAGTAAGCGCAAATTAATTTTACATATTTTAATTTTATATCTATATACATAGATAGATTTTACCCGATATACTTTGTTCAATACCACTTCTTGGCTAATGTGAATAGATAGTTAAGCTTTAATTTCTATTCTATAGATATAAAAAAATCCATATTTAGTACGAATGGAAGGTAGTATCACACCCATTTATAGTATTGACTACGAAGTCATCATCATCGTTCTCAGGATAGACAAAAATCAATACTTACTTTGTTTGCGAGGTACCATGTCCACTTGTTTAATTCCTTCCAGTTTTTGACTGATAATTTGTATTGACTACAAAGCTATTAGAGACTCTAACTGTTACTATTTTGACGATATAGACAAATAAATATTTACTTTCTATGGGATTGGCGTCGCCTAGTTGGAATTTTTGAAATTTATATAGCCCATAGTTCCTTCCAGACATACAAAGAGATACACTGTAAAAATTTGAAGAAAATCCGCTGCTTATAAGGCACAAACAAACAAACATATATACATACGTACAAACACCAAATAATTCTTATATACATATGTACATATATAATTTATATATTTAGTCAATGGTTAATTCGAATACATTAACAGCAAAAATAAAACAACAACCAACCCATTAAAAACCACTTTAACTGCGCGAAGAATTGCTAACAAAATCGACTGACCGACCATCCATATTTCCATATTTTATACGAAAAAAAAGTAAGAAAAAAAATAGGAAAAAGGCATTTGTCTTTTTGGTGTGGTCGCGTGTTTGCTATTAATGGTGTTCAATAATAAAGAGTTTTACTATAAAATATAGGCACACTCACATGTACATATGTATTTATACAGACATAAAAAGGATAAACCATTAAAATATTTATACATTTATAATGCAGGAAAGATATTTTTTGTTGAACAAATTAGAGGTTCCAGTACAAAATTATTCCATAAAAAAAGGAAATCAAAAATATTAGCTGTCAGTCAGTTGTAACGAGTTAGCAAAGTTGAAAATAGGTGGATCAGTTGTAAGTTTTTAATAGTTGAAGTTCCACCTTAAAGTTACAATGTTTACTTCAATTCAATAAAATTTGCCAATTACCCAACTTATGGTTCAATTACAAACACTATTGCTTTCGATTAGAATACACGTAACTCATACATCATATAAAAATAATGCAATTTGCAAAAATTTTGGCTTATGGTTTTGTATTTCTTGCAAAATAGTTAATCCCATGATCATTCCGCAATTTAGACAGGGCTCTCAAGTATGGCAGACAGGACGTAAAACTCTAAACGAATTTTGTTAAGGGCAATTGTGGACTGAGAGCGCATCTGAATAGGATGACGGCCACGGGTGTGTATGTTCGTAGTCTATGCTTACAGGCATCAGAAACGGCAAAACACAGCCTCACTGGAAGGAGCACAAAAGATTCTATGGGTCACGGTTCCTATCCACTACACAAAAACAGGTTTTCCTGTATACCCATTTTGAAGTTACTTAGCTCTTCAAAATCTCTTAATATTAAACAAAAATACACAAAAATATACGCTACATAACCTCTTCCTTAACTGCTAATAAGATACTGACAAATTTTTGTGTCTCGCACACATTTTTTTTGTTGTAATTATGGTTGAGGTTTGGAATAATGTAAACAAAGCGTATGAATATTTTTATGCAAGATTTTTTAGCATTGATAATTCATTACAATTTTTTAAGTTTTTTAACGAAAAATAAAACAAAAACAATTTTCCAGGAATTATAAAAGCAATATTAATAAATACTGTATGATATTTAAATTGAAAGACTATGTAAAAAAGTTTAGGGATACAGTTGATTTTGGTACATTTCAGGAAAATTTGGGTAGGATTTTTTTTCTTTTAGCAACCCTGGTTGTAATATTCACAAAGAGAATACATAAACAGCCGAAAAACTTAGTTATCTGAACAATATGAGCGAGCACCGCTGGTCTGGCGACGTGGTTTTACATGTTCATACTTACACTCATAGGCAAAATAAAAACAGAGAGAATTAAAGAGGAAATACGTGAAAAATACAGAGCGAGAAAAACTGTTTAATTGATGTTTTAACAAATTTTATTTAACATTTTTCCTAATTTTTTCTTCTTGTTTTTTTTTTTCTTTGTTTTTTTATTTGTGTAACTGTTGTTGTCTTTTAAAGTATGCAAACTTAAGAGTTGAAAGTACTCCTTCCAGTGTTAGAAAAAAAATGTATTTTTTCTTGCTCTTAAATTACTTACGCCATTGTAAAATAAAGTTGTATAGGTTTGCCTGCCGCTGACCTAGAGGCATTGTCCCATAGTTGACCAAGCTCCTTCTCAACACGTAGGCATGTGTTGGATGTAACATTTTTATTCCGTGGCTTTTTGAGAGCAAGATATGCAACATTTTTACATTTTACAAGAACACGATACCCTCTCTTTAAAAAGAGCAAAATATTCGAAAACTCGTGGATTTTCCACCATGATAACGCACCGTCGCGCAGTGCCATCATTATTCGAAATTTGTTGACGAAAAATGCAACAAATACCATCCAACAGCGACCGAAATCACCTGATTTGGCTCTCTGTGATTTCTTTCTGTTCAATTTAAAAAGCCATTCTGTTTCGATTTAAAAAGCCATTACGGAGAACGTGTTTCGGCAACCGTTTCTAAAATTGTAAAAACTCGCCAACACACATAGAGATAGATGTACTCTTGACTACGTAGCCTCTGCAAATGTCAAGGTATGACGCTAAGCGGGACTTAGCGGGAATATCAACAACAGATGTACCAACCTAACACAAAAGAAAAACTGAAAGCGGAACGATTGGACCGCCACAAAGAGGTTAAAACTTTTTGATTAAGATTTTATAAGGACACTTTACAATTGTGGTAGTAATTTGAGAGTATCTCTCACAGACCACACTGCAAGAAAAAAGTGTATTTTGTTTCTTACACAAATAGTTGTGTACACTGTGCTATCACACCTTAATTTTACATATTTTAACAAAAAAAATTCAAATGAAAAAAGGAAAACAACGATACTGCCAGTAACAAGAACAAAAGAATATAGTTACGAAAATCTAGTTTGTGACTAAATAAATAAACAAAAGCTGCAAGAACAACTCTATACGTGCTGTTTACAAATAACCAAATCTACAACAACAAACATTAGCAGAGATAAAGTAAATAAAAATATCACGGCAACAACAATAATTAAGCAGCAAAGAAAACAAGTAACAGACAATGAACAAGCAACAACAAATACTACAAAAGAACTAAAAAAAATTAAAGGAAAGAAATGGAATTTACCTGTATTATTTACTCAGCCATATAAAAAGCACAATGATGCGAACAACAATCAGCTTAAGTAAAGTAAACTCAGCGGATGTGTTATTGTTTTGAACTCAGTGTAAGGGAGTTTAGTGTGGTTAAATTCTGGTTGAAGAGGTTGTGATCGAACCTAAGTTATAACTACGATCTGGTTGGAAGATCTTTAGGTAGAAAGATCTGTCGAATAATTGTTGTTGTTTACAAAGTTGTAAACAGAAATAGTAATTAAGAATAAAAATTGTCATTGCTTATAAAAAGTTGACAAGCAGTGGTGTACAAAACTGCGTTGAATAAAGGATTTTTAATTAAAACTAAACACAAGAATTATTTTATTTTAACTACAATCCACGAACTTATAAATACACATTTTTTAAAAGGTAAAAATGTAACAATATAATAAAAAAAACAGCAACATATTGCTAATCTCTATCTCTGAAATGATCAAGTGAGTTGAACTTGACCTAATTTATTGTTTGTCATGTGCCGTTAAAGCAGTGTAGGTTCCTCTTTTGAATTTTTTTATAAGTTTCACGATTTTTTACATAAATCATTACCACATTATGGCTCTATAAAGTGGTAAACATTAATTTTTACCATCTCTGATACGATTTATTTCCTTTTTTCACCCGTTTCAATTTAGTAAGCTGTAGTCACTAACTTTAGCTCTAATTTTATTCAGTTTTTTAAAAGTTTATCGCAACGGATGACCGATCTTAATGAATACTGAAAATGGTTCTAGCCTGTTGAACCAAAAAAAAGCAAATATAATAATAATAACTAAAAACTGTGTGCTTGACTAGAAAGACGAAAAAAGTACCAATACAATAAGTTAGGGCTTGCTTTTTGAGTTTAGTTTCTCATTTAAAGTATCTGTTATACATCTGAAAAATATGTTCACTTATTATTTCTTTATTCGCGGTTTATGGCCCTTTAAAAAAACCGAAGAGTATATTATACTAAAGTTGGATATAATGACATCATTAATACATTTTGAGATATATAAGACTAGATTTCGAAACATTCAGATCGGTATATTTAGCATTTTTCCAAATTGTCGGGCGCTAGCATAAGTGTTGTGCCAGAATACCCAAATATTCTCTATTGAGAGGAATTATGACAGAAATTTTTCAGTAAACGTCGCTATCCTTATTCCGTTAAAAAATATAGTTTTTTAATTACAATAAGTAAAATTTCAATACATTAGTTTTATATCTATATTAAGTTCTGACCTAAAAAAAGTGTAAGTTGTAAAAGTTTCTGGAATAAAACCACCTGATCTTTAAAACCCGATATGAGTGTTGTACGCTGTATTTATTTCGCTAAGTGTAGTCATTTTAAGTAGAGAGATAATCTTGTTTATTCAGTATTAACTGGTAATGTTCCGAACCTGTTTTGTCTTGTATTTTTTTGAAAAGATTAATAATTATATATTTCGTCCTCCTACGAAAGTGAAGTCCTTTTTTCAATACATTTTTCCACTTTTGTAAAAAACGCGAAATACCAGCGATCCTGCATGATAAGTATGGGTCGCCTAGAGTACATGTTTTTTATAGAAGTGAAAATATTTCTGGGCATCTTTTTGCATTTCAAAATTAATTTCATTAACTACCAATTATGTAATTATTATTTAACGTGATTGAAAAATTTAAATGCGAACACTTATTGACGTGCTATATCGAAAGCCTGAAATTTGTAACGTATTTTTTCGTCACTTCAAATTGACATGCGATAACTTAGCTAATTGAACTCAGAATAGCACAAGCTTTATATTTTTGAAAAGCTATGAATGTTTCTCACCAAATAACGTTTTTCTTTTCTAATTTTGTTATGTTGTTTTGGATTTAATCGTGTAAATGTAACAGTATAACCGAATGGATCATCACATGTTATATTTTGAAATAAAAAAGCCATTTGTGCGATAGGTGCCAACACTGGTTAGTTTCGACTATGAGCGCAGCAGTGTAAAGAATGAAAGACGTGTCTTGAGATTTTAAAGTGCAATGCGAACTGGTTTTAACGTAAATCTGTAACCATTTTGTAACTATGGAGTAGCCGAGGTCTTTCACAACACAGCTGATCGCTACTAAAGTGAATCTGTCAAATTAAAGCCACAATTTATTTATTTATTTATTGATCTACATCGAAAAAATTGTATACTTCACCTGCGAATATTATTCAGAGCTTATGAACAGGTTTAATTTTGATTTAAAGCAAAAATGACCACATCTAGTAAAGAATAAGGCAATGTTTCATCAAAGCAAGGTTTGGGTGCTTAAATATACAGTTATTTAGATACTTTGATAAAGAATACTATTTTTTTAGCCACTGTTTCCACATTCCACAACATGTCTGAATCAAAAGATATTTGAGCTAAAACAAGACGTCGTTATTGCAACAAATATCTGTTTAAAGGTCGCCGAAAACTTTATTCTTACATGGGAGTTAAAAAAACTAAAAAACCATAGGATTAAATGCATCACTAATAACTCCAATGAATCTTTCGCAGCTGCTTATAAATAATCCAATCCCAAAATGATTGAATGCAATTTCTTTCCTTACTTGAAACCCCTACCAAATTAAACCCTTTTTCAATAAAAAATAGCGTACAAAACGGCTGATAGACAATCAAAATGCTGGACAATCCAAATTTATATTTGTGTGTGTCAAAAACAAAAAAATGTGCATATGTGACATACAACCTATGAGTGGGACCATTCTATTTTTTGTTTTTCACGCACACAACCGTATGTGATTGTCCAGCATTTTGATCGCGTAACAGAGGCTTAAAAGCGTTATTTAGTTAATAACGAATGAAAACCACTCATCTAATTGTATGTGTGTTTTAAAAATAAACCAACACCACTTTTCATTCATTCATTCATTCGTTGCACAATATCAATTTAATGGTAATATTTCGCTCTAAAAGTCTATTCATTCATTTATTTATTACTATATCCTTTCATTAAAGTGATGTGCGTGTTGGTTTGCCTGTGTGTGTGTGTGTGTATGTGAGTGCTGTTTGTGATAATATTGTATGTATATTTAAATGATTGAAATGTATGCTTAGTTTATTTATTTATTTATTTATATATGTGGTTTGTTTGTAGATATTTGTATTTACGCATGCTTGTATGTGTGTAAGCCAGGAATGCGAAATATGATTTTCAAATTGTACCAACTTTTATGAAAATGTGTACTTTTTTCAATCCGATTGTACTAAATTCTTTATATTTATTTATTTTTTAATAAAAATTAACTAAAAACATAAATAAAAATTCAGTTTTACAAGCTCTGTATCGTATACTAAAGCATAAACAGTCGTAACTCAAAAATAATCAAGGCCTTTTTTTGTTGACCAATTTTTAGGACAAATCTCTAACGACCACGGCAATTTCATTTGGTTCATTGTCTTTTTTAAAAATAATTTTGAGCTCTGACTGCTTATAATTTAGTAAGCGATATGTTGTCGTTTTTTTAAAACTTAATAATTTCTACATTCGCTACCTTTTGAAACCTTAAATTTCGTTAGAAAGTTCAGCCCAAAACAGATGATTAGACAAAATGTGTCAACAAATTCTCAACGAATGTTTAACTAAAATTTGGCATATGAAAATGAAAGGAAGGCCAAAAATGGATAATTTTGAAAGAGTGCTATATTAGTCATTGGAGTGCGATTGTAATTTCGCCTTGCAAATAGTGCTAACAAAAGTACAATTGTAACAACTTCTTCATCCCTAGTGTATGCCTATATTTGTGTATTTATTGTGTTATTGTTGTTGGGTTTTTAAGATGATTTCATTTGATAACAATTGAGTAGTTGTTATTGATGGTTGCACTACATGGATTATTAAAAAAAATTAACAAAATACTTAAAATATATAAATTATAATTTATTTCACTATTATTACTTTTGTAGTTATTTTTGTTGCTTTATGTGTGTTTTTATTATTATTATATTTTATGTCGATTGTGGTCAAGTCATTATGACTACCACTTTGTTGTTTTAATACTCATACGAGTGCACCTAATTGTTATCACTATTTACTCTGAATTAATGTCAATTATGTAGGTATTATTTGAAATATTACAAACATCGATTACACCCTTTTAATGGCCAAAATATAAATTAAAATATTATGCATTTGAGAAAATTTTAGAAAATAAATATTTAAATACGTACATACATACATACATACATTGTAGATATAAAGTATTTATTATGGGAAAAGTACGTATATATATATAAAATATTTAAACAAATATCAAAAAAGTTAGCTTCAATGTTAACGATTTTTATTTAATTTTCTAATTATTTTGCATATTTAATTAATTATTATGAAATTTGACATATTTTTGTTGTTGATATTAGTGAGTTTTGTTGGTAGTTTAAATAAATTCAATATGCTTTTTTGCTTATAAGCAGGGAAGCCAGAGATATTATTTAAAAGATCTTTTGTGTGCATAATATATGCAACGAAACCCCAAATATCTGTTCTAAAAATACATAATATTTTATATTTGTTAATAGGAAATAATAATAAATAATAAATATTTATATAACATATTGTTATATGAAAAGGTCCTTCAAACGTGTACTTTTGTATTGGAGCATAGCTGAACAGATAAGCTCTTTTGAGATTGAATTTCAACGAAAAACCTTATATTTTGTGGATTGTAGTACTATAATTTAATAATTTTGTAGTTTACAGTCCAGTTAAAGTCGTGGACAATTTTGTCATAAGAAAACTTAACAAGCGGTTAAGCATGGGAGCTTATTTAGTGATGGAAGGGGCTTATATGGCCACTCTATGAGTTGAAAATATTCATTTTATAGAATATCATGACATTTTAAAGAATAATCTAAAGGATAGAGCACTCATATTGGTTATTTTTGATAATTTTAAATTTAATTAAGGCAATGACCCAAAGCATACATCACTGATAACGAACAATTAGCTGTTGTACAACTTCTCAAAGGTCTTGAAAACGCCGCCCCAAAATCCAATTTAAATATTATTGGGTATTTGTGGGCCTGGACGTCCAATGCAAAATCGTTTGTGTACCAATAAAGAACAACTAAAAGTCGTTTTCAGGGAGAATGGAGTCAGATAAGTCCTAATATATAAAAAGTAATAAAGGGTCCGCCATCTAACGTTTTTTTTCAACAAGTGCTTATTTCGTGAATGGTAACACTTAGCTCATGTCTGATTTGACAGATAATTAGTTTAATCCTTCCGCTGAACGAATACGGTTGTGTATACGCTTGAACAACGCTGGAATCTGGGCCTGCGATCAATTTACAGAAGATGCCGATTTTGCCAAAAAAATCATCTTTTCAGATTAAGCTCACTTTCATCTTGACGGATATGTAAACAAGCAAAATTGTCGCATTTGGGGCACAGAAAACCCGCATGCATACATTGAAAAGCCGGTACACCCAAGACGAGTCTCTGTTTGGTGCGGATTTTTTTCCAGAGGCATAATTGGGCCATTTTTCTTCGAAAACGAGCAAGGAGTGGCCATTACAGTCAATGGCGATCGTTATCGAACGAATTTTTGTTCACAAAAATTGAAGAGGAGGATATTAGCAACATTTGGTTTCAACAGGACGGCGCTATGTGCCACACAGCCGAAGTTACACCCGATGTTCTGCGCCCTGTTTTCGAAGATCGCATTATCAGCCGCAGAGCTGATGTCGTCTGGCCACCTCGGAGCTGCGACTTGACACATTGGACTATTATTTGTGGGGTGCCGTCAAAGACAAGTGTTACGCCAACAAGCCAGAGACAATTGACGCTTTAATGGACAATATTCGTGAAGCCATTGGTGAAATACAGCTGCACACAATCGATAATGTGCTTAAAAATTGGACCGATCGTGTAGGCTACTGCATGGCCAGTCGAGGCAGCGATTTGAATGAAATTATTTTCCATTATTAACCGGAAGGATTGTACTTTCAAATAAAAAAAGAAATTTGAGAAAATATTCAGTGGTTTTTTTATAGCATTTTCAAAAAAAAAATTATTTGGCGGACCATTTAGTTTACCCGACTTTCAATGTGAGCTCAAATTTTGAATTTTTCACTTTGGTTTGTTTTACAAAATTTTATGTTACAATTAGAAGTTTCTATGTTGTTAGTTTTTATTGCTTAATTTATGCTTTATAAGATGTAATTAAAAAATATTGAAAAAGTTAACTTTTGTTCCTCTAACGTACATCCAAATTGTTTTTAATGAGTTGCTCGGCTTTTAATGTAAGCTACTGTGAGTATATTAATATAAAATTTAAATTATTCTTACAAATAAATATTTATATGTAAATAATATAAATATTATTAAATTAATATATATATATATATGTAAGAATAATTTGAATATATATATATATATATATATATATATATATACATTAGTGATTATTCAATCTTTTTAAATAATTTTTCCAAAATCGTTTAATTTCGTGTTATATTTTGGTCGTTGTGTGTTATTTTATTTGAAACAATCCGTATATATTGCACTCCTAGATGTTAACCTCAATTTGTGTAGGAAATAGTAACATTGTTTATTTGGACGAGCGGACAGTTTCCTTTTATTAGCGTGAACGTAATATGTTAAGATTTGCTGCGGTTAATTTTTATTATCCATTTAGTTCACCATACATATGTTGATATACATATGTTGAGGTAGTGCTGAACTAGATGATGCCTCTGTGTTGGAGTCACTGACGGAAAGTATTGTAATGTCATCAGCACATGTCGCCACTAATACTGTTTGGCGTAAATCCAATATTGTATATATTGAAGAAAACTAAGAAAATAAAAACATAATTATTATTTTGTATATTAATAGTGATAATAAATCTCTCTTTATTACATTTTAAATAATTACCTTGAAAAGGGGTGAAAAATATTCAAAATATTTGGTTTCAACGACAAGTTGTTTTCTCTTCTCCAAATGTTGAAGACATAATGAAAATAATAACCGAATTGAATACGGTTAAAGATTACAAGCCAAAAACAATATTTAAGTACCGTAACTAACTAGATTTTACCTTATATTTTCATCTTTGATGGAATAAAAAACACTTAAAGAAAAAAGCAAAATAAACTAAAGTGAATGTGAGTTGTATTCAAACAAATACATATTGTTATATAGGTGTAATCTTGGTATCTTAGTACCTCAGACCTGACCTGAATTGAGTCAACTTTCCAGTTTTGTGTAAATATTTTTTTTAAGCTAAAACTACTCTTTAGTCATCTAAATTGAGTAATGATGTTGTTGTAGTAATTTCAATTAAGTATTGTTTTTTTTAATACAAAAAAAAACTTTATTCATTTAGACGTTCAAATAGTACGAATATGTCATCAATAAAATCTAGATTATCAACTGAAATAAAAAATTATACGGAATCATAATAAGCTTTCCTCTATACTTCCTTCCCCTTCTTATAAATGTGTTCTCATTTTGTTTGGCCAACAAACAAATGCACCCTATTCTATAAACCTCTTTAACTCATTATAATTTCCAACTCATCTATTGTTATGACTGTCGGTTATCGGTCGACTGAGTGAATTTTTAAAGTTGAACAGTTGTCAGCATTTAGTCAAAAGAAAGGCAACAAACGCAAAGGCTTGAGGAAGAAAACAATAAGAGGAAATGGCAAGTTAGAAAAGTAATATAAAAAACCGGCAACAATAAAATATACGTTTATTCGTACAGCAGCAACACAATTGAGAGGAAGGAATTGTAAAAAAACTGCGGCTGACTTAATGTCAGAAAATTCAGTCAGTCAGCGAGACAGTCAGTTAATAAGGAGAAACAACAAAACAGACTAACCAACTACCCTATAATAAAAAAATGAATCTTTAAGTGCAAAGCGAATGTTTGTGGGTTGAATTTTCACCCTACGCCAGATATATCGTCCTGCATATACATATATATTCATATTTATGTATGAGTATGTCTCGTTGAGCACTTATACTCACGCGTCGAATACGTGTCTGGTCTTGCCTGCTTTGGCTGATGTTGTTTGACTTTATGAATTGATTCTGTTAAAGTCAAAATAGGAACTGAAGTAAAAATATAATTTGAAGAAAATAAATGAATTGAAAAGAGTGAGACAAAGGGGGACAACTAAAGGGTGGTGCAAGCATATTGCGCAATGTTAATTGTGAGTCACACCTTAACGTCAAGTTCTTGCCCAACATAATTTGACATTTCTTTGTTTCAGTGTTTGACAACTTCAACCATAGATAGGTACACAATTGAGCAGCGTATAAGGATTGTTGAAGCCTTTTACGAAAATCGCGAGATAATAACAAACTACTTATGGCCAGAAATTGGGGATATGGACCTGGACTATATGTGGTTCCAACAGGCTGGCGCCACTTGCGACACAGCCAACGAAACAATTAATCTTTTCTGCAAGAAATTCAATGGCCGTAATATCTCATGTCGTGGCGATGTTTATTGGCTATCGCGATCATGTGATTTGACACCGTTGGACACATTAACGATATTGACCCTCAATTATGTCTCAGAGTCATTGAAAATATGGACCGACGGATAGAGGTATGCCACCGAAGACGTCGCGAGCATTTGGTCGATATTTTGTTTCACACATAAGTGTCATAGATCCTTCTATCATAATAAAAAATATTAACAAATTCGCTGAATAATTTTTGTTTTATTTATAATTAACATCGTGCCTTTTTGGACCACCCTTTAGAATATGATGGAACGCATAAAGAGTGGAAATAAGTAACACCCTTAAATTATAAACATCCGTTTAAAAACATTAAGTAAAGAAGGAATTGTTAATGATTAAATCAGCGTGAGTACAGCTCACTCAATGAAAGTTAAGACGAGATAGAGACAATAATACCAGTGAGCAATTTTGTTTATTTGTCTGGCTTTTATGACAATATGACATAGCAAATACTACGCACACAAATGTACGGATATTACCCAGCAAACAATTAAATTTAGGGTTAAAAGATATTAGATTAACTCCTCAAAATACGCATTAGTTTCGGTAATCACTTCGTTTGAGATGAATCTTTTTCCTGCGAGCCATTTTTTCAAGTTTGGAAACAGGAAACAGTCACTAGGGGCTAAATCTGGACTATAAGGTGGATGATCAACCAATTGGAAATGGATTTTTCGTAGTTTCAGCATCGTATCTAATGCTGTGTCTGTACCAGTGCGTTGTTTTGAAAAAAGAGTACTTTTTTCTTGTTTAAATGTGGTCGTTTTTCCTTGATTGCATCAACCAATTGATCCAGTAATGCACGATAATACTCTCCTGTGATTGTGGATCCCTTTTCAAGATAATCGATGAGCAATATTCTGTGTGCATCCCAAAATACAGTGGCCATATCCTTGCCAGCCGATTTCGCTGCCTTCGGCTTCTTCGGAGCACCCATTGTTTCGATTGATTTTTGGTTTCAGGTGTGTAGTGGAGGACCCACGTTTCATCAACAGTTATTAATCTACGCCAAAAATCAGCAGGATTATTATCATTATCATTATTATCATGTCCAAACACCGCTGTGAAGTGATCTGTCGAACTCGTTTTTGTTCAACACTGAGCAAACGCGGCACTCATCTTGCCGATAGCTTTTTCATATGCAAATGTTCATGCAAAATGTTGAACACATGTTCATATGATATGTTTGCCATTTCATTCATAACGATATCGAGGATTTTCTTGATATTTTCTTCAGTAACCACCCCTTTAGGCCCTCCTGTTGATGGTATTGTTGCAGTGCTTGTTCGGCCCCGTTTAAGTTCAGCAGTCCAATATTTTACCATATAATCTGACAGAGCAGATCCGCCATAATGTTTATCAAGCTTTTCTTTTGTCTCTTTCGCCGTTTTGCCTTTCAAATAATAGTGTTTAATTTTAATTCACTTTTTTCCATTTTCCAAGAAACACAAAAGTTGCTTACTTCAAACTAATCAATGAGTTTGGCTAAAATCTTAACAGCTGACGTTTGACAGATCGTAATTTCTAAGAAAGAAAAAGTTTTTGTGTTTGTGCTGCCATCTAGCGCTAGGTAGCTTCAATTTCAATCCGCCCTCGTATAATACTGTGCACTAGTGGGTTTGAATACGAAACGGAACACCTCAAAAAACGTCTCTGCTTGCCTATAATTTAAATTCTTATAAACATTGCATTTAAATCTTTGTGTATATCAAAATATTTTGATTTACAATGTGATCCCAAAATTAGCCGACATGTTAAAAATAGAACAACAAAAAATGATGAAACATCGATATATTTTACTTGATGCATCAAAGTAAAAATTTAATACAAATACTTTATAGCCGAAGTCAAATGACATTTTCATCTTTTTTTATACGACGGTAAATAACAATTTGAGATCATTGCAACAAAAAAAAAAAAAAAAGAAAAAAAAAAGTTATCCGTCTATAGTTTTGATAAAAGTTTATTTGATCTAACCGAGAATTAATGTAATATATAATTCTAATATATTGTTGAGTTTTTTATTTTAACGACTTTTGTTCTAGGAAAGAATTTCGAAAGATAAAAAATTTTTATTTGTGAGTCCTTTTACATTTTTGACTCATATATATAATTAATAGGCAAACGCGTTTTTTGTAATCCCTTTTACGACTGTACCACTGTACCTATTTTGAAAAGATATACAGTGGTGAACATTAGGTTAGCACATTTCATGTGTGCTGTATAGAAAAGACTAAATTTTTACCTATATGTGTTGGCTACAATGTGCCCAGTAGGAACGGTAGCTTTTTTAATTTTGTTTTTCGGTTTTAATTTTATTTAAAAAATATGTGATCTGCACTGGACACCAATTTAGCACATTTTACGCATTTGGATATTCTTCAATTTTTTTTGTTTAAAATCTAAAATTTTTAAATTTTGTAAATGTTTAATTTCCAAATATTTAATAAAATTCATAAAACAATAAATAGAAATGGGTCAAGGTAAACGGTGCATAAAGGCATAGCGTGAAGTTATTGTTGAAGACATTGTTTCCCTATTAAACTGCAACAAAAAGATGGCGTATAACTTATTAGTTCATATTTAAGTCCATAGGACAAATAAAAGTATTAAAAAGCGCACCAGGCCTTGAAAAACAACGCGTAAAAAGGACTGCTGTATTTAAAATGCCATGGTTGCAGGTCGCTTTCAAAAAGATTTGGTATTGACATCGCGAACTATTAGAAGGAAAAATGAAAAAAAAATTGCTTGGATGCATTGTACAACATAAGGAGCATGTTTCAAAAACTGAAATTTATTGTGCTTGAGCATACAGTAAAGCCATCGCTCTTTTGGAAAAATTTCTTCTGGAGTGCCGAAACCAAATTTTTTGGGCTTGGATCTTATTGAAAATGTTATATATGGAGTTCTTCAAGCATATAACACAACCACAGGTAGACATCAATGACAGTAAAGCATGGTGCTGGAAATGTGATGGTTTGGGTCGTAATTTCTGGGCACGGTGTTGGTCCTACAATCAAAATAGGTACGCAAATGGATCAGTACGCTTAGAAGGAAATACTTTTAAACATAATGACTCCATTTGCAGAGAAAAACATGCCAGTTAGATGGTATTTCCTGCATGATATTTATCCAAACACATATCACCTACAGTGAAGAGTTGTTAAGAACAAAATAGAAACAACGCTTGTTAATGACCAGCTCAATCACAGTGTCTCAGTTCTATTGTGAAACCCATCGAATGATGTAGAGCAACACATTATTGTTGTTAAAGCTAAAAGTGATTTATGAACAGAAATCTGAAAAAATTGGTAAGGAAAGAAACGTTGTTTCGGTCTTATGGACAGTATGTAAAGGAGATGTGAAGATGTTATTAAGAAAAATGATTATCCTACCAAGTACTTAGTTTTAAATAAAATAAATATGTAGTTTTGTTTTTTTTTCTTCCTGCAAATATATGTTACTGTCCAGACATTTTTTTTGGTTTTGCTCTATTTTAACACAAAATAAACGAATTGAAACGAACAAAACTAAACTAATTCTACGTATTCCATGGACCACGAGTGACACATTGGGTCATAGTAATGATTACAATAATAAGCACGTAAAAAAATTGATTCCAAAAATACGCATTGGTAATGTGCTCAATGTCCACCACTGCGCGTCTATGATATACATTTTATATGAAATTTGAAGCATTTCTCTTTCAGATGTGCGCAATGTCAGTTTTAATTAAATCGACATTGTGGATCGACATTTAAGTGTAATAAGACTATAAAATTCTTACGAACACCAGTAAACAAAACTAAACTAATTCTACGTATTCCATGGACCACGAGTGACACATTGGGTCATAGTAATGATTACAATAATAAGCACGTAAAAAAATTGATTCCAAAAATACGCATTGGTAATGTGCTCAATGTCCACCACTGCGCGTCTATGATATAAATTTTTTATGAAATTTGAAGCATTTCTCTTTCAGATGTGCACAACGTCAGTTTTAATTAAATCGACATTGTGGATCGACATTTAACTGTAATAAGACTATAAAATTCTTACGAACACCAGTAAACAAAACATATATTTTCGGCTTAAGGACAAGGCACATAGAATTCGTCGTACTTTATACTCTATATCTTTTTATTTTATTTTTTTAAATTTATGTGGTGGAATTTCCTCCAAGGATATATGAATCAATTAAAAACAATTTACATACAGTGATGGAAGAAATAATAGGGACACATCAATATTTTCTTCAATTTTTAGTTATCAAAAATTATATAAAGAATCATATTTTTCTTATAAGAGATTTTTTTTGCATATTTCAATTTCAAGGGCATGTTTTCGAAACTTTTTCTTATTCAAAGAGCATTTCGAATCAGTTTAAAGCATATTTGGATTTTTGTGCTGTAAAATATTTTTACAGAGAAAACACAGCGATGTTTTAAACTAAGCTAACACAAATTACATGGATTGATCATGGACTGCATCGTTTATTCGAACGTACTAGAGATCAGTACAAAAACGCAAAGAAAGTATCTTTAAAAGATCCAAACAAGTTGAAATTTAAAAATTTAAGAATAAATGTATGCTTTTTTAGAGCATATTTTTAAAAATTGTAGGTCTTATTTTCGGATCTGTAGTGCATATTTTATGCGCATAAAATCGTTTTTTAAGAGCATATTTATGGGTTCCACGTTGATGAAAATTCGCCAAGTACACTATTGAAACATTTTTTCTATGATGTTTTTGTTCTATTATCAGCAAAGACAACACTCATCTTGCGCACAGCTTTCCCATCTGTATAATAAATAAATATCCGATATATACTCTTTAAGTTCAGTTAAATAATAAAACTTCCAACAGGAGTACACTTTTGATGGCTCCAACAAAAAGTGGCGCCTTGAAACCTGAATAACAAGATTTTTTGGGCTGGCACTTCTTACAAAAGGTTTTTTATTCAAGCTTGCTCCTTGATCCATCTACATATGCATACAACTTACAAAACAAATAATAAAATTAATGTCAGGTATAGTTGACTATACTATATGATTCTCCGCAGCATTTAGTACTTATAGACATTGCAAGAGTTATGTAAAAATGTTACATAATATTTTACATAAGATTTAATGGAATAGAATTGCACTCTTAATTGCAGCATCGGATGATTAATTAATTCCCGGAATTATAGTCTTCTGCTAGTATTGGCATTTGAAAAGGGGCCTTATAGGAGCTTTCCAAGCGTTTTCCTGGTACACTGATGATGTTTTTACCCCTTGTGCACAAAATTGCATATCAGTGATCGCATGTAAGATATATTCTACGAAATCATGACTGCATATAAATGAGAACCGTTTTCGACCCATAAGATAAGATCGTGCATAAACCCTATCATATGGTGAATGCTGACACAGCTTAGACTAAGACTATAGAGATGCGTTATAGCCTAACGCTATAGAGATTATATAGGTTAATATACAATACTTTTTTGAACTTAATTTTATATTATATGTTTGCTGACATTTACCGATTTAAAAAAATATAGAGTATATCTGGGTAATACTTCGTTTTAATTGTTTTAATCTCTAAAACATGATTAGATAATTTCAACAAAAGAACGAACTTACGGTCTCCTTCTTAAATTAAACTTTACAAGAATACTTTAAACAACTTTAAACTTTACAATAAGCACAAACAAAATATACTTTTATCACATGTAATGGTAATGTAAAGCTACTAAACGTTAAAACATTCGAATCGTAAAATATATGTTTGCTGGGTTATATCAATATTATTCACCAAGGCAAGTGAATAAACATATTTTTGTGCTATTTGAATATCTATGTATGTATGGTATGTATAATATTTTATTACAAATATATGGACTGAATATTGTGGTATATTCTATTAACGATAATGTTATCCATAACGATTTTGTAACTTTTATTTTAGCCCGAACACCATCCCCGCACAATGTACGAGTATGACAGAAGCAAACAATTTCAATTCGTCTGATTTTTCTTTCCATTTGAACTAAATAGAGCACTTAACGGAAACTGCAAACAAATTATTGCACTTGCATACACTTAAAGGATTACATGTCCTCATAATATGTTATGGGCCTGAATAAACGATGGTATGAGTGCGATGCTATTCAATGTGGAATGGGGTAATAAAATATAAACAAACCGAGGAAGACTTTTCTTTAAATCGATAGTAGTGGTGGTGGTATTAATAGTAGTAGTCGAAGAACATTGATGGCATTGATGATTATGATAATGATGATGATGATGATGACGAGAACAATGTTGGCTATTATTGTTGTTCTTGTTTTTGCTTCTGTTGTTATACCATTAAATATGGGCCAACATTACAAAGTGGGTGGATCATAAAGTCTGTTAAGGTATTGTATTGTCTCGAAACCATTTACTTTTTACGACTTATTCATTCGTTATACATATTCTTCTTTTATTTTTTGTTCGTGGCCAATGAATATGAATATATACGAGGAGTACAAACAATTAAAGATGAGGACGAAAACGCGCGTTACTTAATGGATTTATTTTAAGTGCTGCATTGACATTTTGATAAATGTTTTAGTTTAACAGATGTGCTGTTACGCTCCGTTTATTTGTTGTTTTGTTGTTTTCTTATTTTTTTTTTGTTCCATCGCCACCAGTTTAAATCGTTTTAAGTAAAAACTGTTCGTCATAAGCCGCGTTAAGTAGTCTCTCCATTTTGATAAATAGTTTTGTTTTCTTCAATAATTTAATGCAAAAAATAAAAAAATATTTTGAAATTTATGTTCATGCTCTTCCAATCTACCGCTTATCATTTTAAATTGCCATGATTATTTATATGTTTTCAAAAATTTGAAAATTTTTGATAACTCAATAAAACTGTGATAAAAAGTTTGCTTTTAAATAAGGTAACTGTGTTTTGTGGCATTTGACGGCAAAAATAGCAGCAAAAAAAATCAAGTAGAATACTTGGAATATGATCTTGAGATACATAGGCATTATCAAGTACAGTAAGAATATGCCAAACACATCCAAAACCTTGAATTACGGGTAAAAATTTGTGACTTATCATTATTCTCATGCTTATCACAAGAGCACTTTGATAATTTCAAATCTCAGCTTTTTTCTAGTTTTTTATTCTATTTAACACGAACATCTTAAATCTTAAGTGAGAACTTGTATACATTGAGTGCAGTTTTTGCTTTAAATCTGCCTAGAATCTGAATGACAGCCCCTAAAAACTAAGACTTAAGCATCTTAGCTTCCTATGGCACACGTTTACTTTTCGAAACCTACTTTTTGAAACCTACTGTTACTGAGGACAAATATCCACCTCACTGTGCAGTGTTATACACCAGGTTGTCTAAATTCAAGGTATTCACTCTCCTGCCATAGAGCAGCCATTCATTTCTCAATGTCAGGAGATTCACAGGCGACAGGTATCTGTGCATTCTCAGTGTCTCCATTACGCTCCTCCTCTCGAAGAAGCTGGTCACTATCTCATTTTTTATGGTGGACGATCGCTCCAAAAATGCCATAACAGTTCTCATCAGAAAAACGTCGATTATTTCGAAACCCGCATGGTCAAATGACCCAACAAGGCGGTCTATGGAATGAACCATGGGGGAACTGGCGAGTCCTCAATCCAAGACAAGCCGACAAAACACGTGTCTCTCAGACCCTAAGCCTCTCTATCTGACGGGTCGAAATCCCAAGCCAAACAGGGAAGGCATAGGACATTAGAGGCCTAATGATTTGCCTGGATACAACCAGCTTTATCTCCCTACGTAAACCTTCCCTCCGGCAGTGCCTTCATACTATCCAGAACAGAATATACATGTCGATAGTACACAAAGTTCTAGTGGAAAATTACCCCGTGATACTTAATCCTGTCAGAGTCTTATAACCTCTCCGCCCATTCTCAGCACCGGTACGAATTACCTTGCGTTGGGATACAGCCGTCCACTCACGCAATCTGTCTTCATATACATTTGCAGAAGTACTCATGCAGCTTGCTCGGGTATCCATTGGATACCTAGTAGTAACCCCTGTGGCACTCCAGCAACAACGCCCCTCTCATCAAAAAGTGTATTATCCACTCTCACTCTGAGGAAGCGATAATTTAGGAATTCCGCAACGATTCTACTGAGATGTGAAACGACTTAATTTTATAAACGATTCCCTCCTGCCAAACATTATCAAGAGCCTTAGCGAAGTCCAGGCTGACGGCAATCTTCGGACACCTTCTATTAAGTCCTTTTGTCACATAGTCCGCAAGTGCCATCAGTGGATGAGACGTAGAGTGGCCCCTCTTCAATCCAAATTGGCAATATCCCTTTATCGTCCACGAACTCCCTTATACGCGTCAAGATAAACCACTCCATAAGTTTACCTAAAGTAGAGAGTAAAAAAATATGGGCCTATAGTTACCAGTTCCCCCCCTTTCAGTCACGGTTTGGGTATAGTTACTACAACTGCACTGTTTCACGCCTTTGGGAAGAAACCAAAGTTAAAACAATTGTTAAACAGGCTCCTCCATGTGACGGCGTCGGGCCTCCTCAAAATTAGGTCCGGAATCCCATCCGGCCCGCTGGACCTCTTGTCCGGCATACTAAAGAGCGCCATGCCAACATTAGAGGGAGTCAAAAAGGAAAACCCCTTTCTAGTGGAATCCTCTACCAGAACACCACCCGCCATAATACCCGTACCAAATTGAATGATGTGGTTCGATTCCTAAGCCTCAATACCTCCCCCAGGACCGTCTCCACAATAGTGTAGGACTGGAGATTCACCGCGAACCTCTGTACACCGCAAAAACGCTCAGGCCTAGTCATTGTCATCCGTAATGAGTACACCAACATCCCTCATTACGTCAGCAGCCACCAACCTTCGCCGCACGCCTGCAGGTCCCTTCACCTTCCAAAAGGTCCTGTTATCCACTCTAATATCCCAGATAATTCGTCCAATAATCCTGCTCCAACAAAGGAATAGCCCCCTGGATTATCCTCTCCAGGTTCCCTATTTCGACCCCAATATGGGAATCCTTGTGATATCACCCGTCCGCCTCATTATCCTTCGAAGTCTTCTTTTCTCCGATATGTAGGGGAGTTCTAGCACGCCGGCATGCTGCATTGGTATCCTGGAAACCGTCGGAAACATGAAATTAAGCAAATCACGAGAAAGTATCGAATTAAAAATCCTCGTATCAATTCTATCAAAATCAAATAGATATCGCCGTTCTCTAATACAGAGCCCATCTACCTGAAAAATTAACTGTAGAGCTCTATTATCTGACTCATAGTGCAAGGTTCTAAGCCCTTCAGCACTTTCCGGCGTAGGCACAACATGACCACATCAATAAACGACGGGTTTCCTACATGGAAACACGTCGAGTAATCCGTGCGACGTATCTGCAGGTCAGAACACATCCTCAGGAACTCCCTAAGGCAGTCGCTACTGCGGTTGCAGACATTTTTACCTCGGTGTACTCATGCTTCGCATTCAAATCACCTCCAACCAGGAGCGATCTTGCCGCTGACAATCTAACCAGGGGGTCCAAAACAGATGGGCAAAGGTTCCATGGGTCGCAGATCATTGACACAACAGTCGATGAGAACGACGAATCCTCGCTGCCGTACATTCCACATTCCCCATATTCAACAGTGCCATTGCAGCATGAAAGGTGCTTCGATTGGGGTACTCCAACACCCCTTGCCACAGCAGCGTAGTATACGCCCGTACAAGCAGAGTTTCTCGTAATTATAATGCTGCCATCCTTGGCAGCGGACTTCTTTATAGCAAACTTCCTCAGCAACTCTTGACGTCTGGAACTCTCAACTGAGCTTGCCGCGTGTTTTTCCAAGCTGCAGTTGACGCACTTTACCGGTATTCCAACCCTCCTTACAGCCTGACCCGTGGTAGGATCAGTCGCTATGCATTATTCTCTCTCTTATGTGAAACCTTCGCATTTCGCGCATCTACAACGCATGTTGCAGTTGGCCAACACATGCTCAAATCGCTGACAGTTGTAACGCTGTGTCAGCCCCTTTCTTCTCGCCTTCTCAATATACACTCTACAGTGCAGAATGTATCTGATGCCTTGGAACGCCTTCAGGTCTAAGTCACTGCTCAGAATGAGAATCCACTTGTACCATATCAGTTTCCGGAGACTCAAAACTTCCATGAGAATGCCTAGTCCACATAGGTATCAGAATGCAAACTCTATCTGTGTTATTGATTCTATATCTTGTTTCAAAAAATGCAGCATTCTCAATAGGTGGCAGAATTTTAAAAAGGATTTTTGTTTTTATTGACGAATCAACCTCAAAGCGAAATATCATTAGCGAAGCACAGAGGGGAGAAATCCATCAAAAGTGGCGATTAATTCAAAAAATTAAATCTTACTTTCACAAGCGTATTTAGTACCGGATAAAAGTTAATAAAATTCTACATCTCTAATGGCAAAAATAGAAATTCTAAATTGTTTACTTTATTTGCAGTGGGTATTTAAAGTACAATAATCATTATTCTTTTATGTGCACATTGGTTAAAAATGGAAATTTTTATATTACCACCTATTTTTTTTTTTTTTTTATTAAGACTTCTAAAACTAAGAAAAGTTTTATAATGGAATCGTCTACTTTGTGTATTTCAGCATATAAAAATTATTTTTTGCTCAGATATGTTATGGAAATATTGAAAAAAGAAAAAAATTTAATTGCTGCATAAATTGGTATTTTTGATATATTTATTGAGTTTCAACAATTTTTTGCTTGGAAACGGGAAAAGCCTCTTACATATTCTTAAAATAAGGGATTTCAGCTAATTAATCTCAGAATATCTATTTGTGTTTTTTACGGTTTTGGGCTTACCAAAGTTTTGTGAACGAACTTCAATTTGCTAAAAAACTATATACATATATAAAAAACGTATTAAGCATTTATTCCTTTTAATTTTTTCGAAAAACACATTCAGTATGCTCTAGTTTTCAAATTAATTTATTGTTTTAAATTACAAAGTTACAGCGAAAACTGTTAAACAAGACCATCTTAAAAAAAAAAAAAAAAAAAAAAAGCCCATAAAAGTTTAAAAAAATTTATTCCACTTTTTTTAAACAAATAACAATATTTTAAATATATGATTTCAATAAATTAATTGTCACTTTGCATACCGTTCACCCCACTGTGCTCCGAAACAATTCTCTGTATTTAGTGGGTCCTATCTATTATAAGGTGCTGAAATTTAGCGACACGATTTCAAAAGACAGTTGTTTCCTTTAAAGTGAGCATTAGCTGAAAAACATTCTGAATACGAGACCATCATAACAACGCTCTGTTACATGTTGCAGGGTCAGTTAAAAACTATTTAGAAAGTAATAGTTGGAAAGTTTGGTCTCACCCTGCCTGACAATCATTTGTTTTGATCTATACAGAACCCTCTCGCTCTAATTTATTTTAAAAGTACTGCAATCATCTTATAAAATAATGAAGTAGCTTCGAAATCACAACTACGTTAAAACGCTAATTTTTATTGATTGAGATCATAATCCACACATACAGCTTTTAAAAACTGTATTTCCAAATTGAAAGGCCATACACTTACATATCTGTTAATATCCCCTACACACTACCCTCCTGACTATCAGTGACTATCAGTGACTTTAGGTTATCAGTTTTGTTTCTATAAAAAGTATCGCGTGACGATACTTAATGCTGTTCGCATTAATAACGAACACGCATCCATTAAAGGACCCAGTTGTTCACTTTGTCTTCATTTACATTTCAATAATAATTTGTATGGGTGTAGTACCAGCAAGTTTGCATCAGAATATGACATAAATGTCTGTTCATATACACATGCATAAGTATGCATGTATGTATGTTATGTACATATATATTTTTAATATCAAAAAATTTTATAGAGTTTTTCCATTACACTCGTATATTCTGTATTCTTTTGCTATTATTTCTCATTTCATTTTTTTTATACGAGTACGTATTGTTTTTGTCTTTTCTAAGGATGTTTCTCTGCATGTTAGAAATGTCTGTGTATGTACATATGTATGTTTGTATGATTTGTGTCTGTGTGTTTGTAATAAATGAATGTGTCTTTTGTAACCGTACTTCTATATGCTCTTTTACTTTTTTATTTTCATTCTTATGCATTTTGTACTTTTTTGTCGGTTTTATATCGTATTTTTTATGGCGTTGACTTAATTGAGCACGCGCCAACACTTTGTTACTGTTTAACTAACTATACACTATGGAATATGAGTGTTATTATTTTTTTTTTTTTTTTTTTTTTTGTAACTACAACATATTATTTTTACAATAGAAAATGCTCATTTAAATGTATTTAATCTTTACAAAAAAAAAACCTTATAATACATGCAATTTATATAATAAGTAAATCATTTAATTACGAAAAAAATAGTGAAAGTAAAATTGTAGAACATTAATGGCGTTTTTTTTCTAAAAAGGGTAACAATTTTAAGGTGTTGCTCTTACCATATCTAAATGTTGCCCTTTTTCTAGCCGAAAGCGATGTTCAATTCAGTTTCATTTACTAATATGTAAAAGTGTTGCAACAGTGACCAATCAAAAAAATAAAACTATTGAAATTTAAAGCACATATCGCACTAATATCGCTAAAGTGAGTCAATTAAAAATTTGTCAATTTTCACTTTTTGCAAGAAAACTATAAACAGTCACATCTACTCACTGTTAAAAGTATACAGGGAAACCTGTTTTTGTGCGGTGGATATGGACCGCATAAAACAAATTGCATAAAAAAAATTTACACAAAACTTCACAAGATGCTATAAAAAATTGTTTCGCAACATAAATAAATATTTCTCTTTTGTGCGGTCAATCAATTTAAGCATTATTCTGCATAATCGCTTTATTACTAAAAGATACCACCTTACTTGCCATTTTTTGAGGTACCATGTAGTCGGTAATCAGTTTTTACGACGTTGCTTGTTTTACCATACGCTTGTATATATCTCGATACTAGATAAACAAGTTATCGATGGCCAGGAAATGATATTCTTATTTATTGCTAAGTTGGTGTCCAGCATGGATGTTATTCGCTGCCATTTTATCGTGTTCTTCTTTTTTATCGGAAATATCTCTTTATAATGTCACGGTCCATTGAGGTTTCATTACGAATCATTTCGATAAGATGAAAAACATATCAATAATCGATACAAAAAAAGTAACCGCTATTTCGGTCAACAACATATATTTCACTATTATATACGAAACAAAAATAACCGAAATATTTTTTAATTATGTTCCTTTTTCAAACACTGCTAATAACGTCGTTTATTATGCTTACTTATTATATAACAATCAAAAACTTTCGTAAAAATAAAATAAATCGCATAAAAAAAGAAATCGCACAAAAAACGTCGTACAAAAATAAAATCGCACAGAAATAATCCGCATAAAAACATGTTCTTCTGTACATCATTTTCATATACTCTTGTTACACTTTATTGTGATAGTAATTTATTAATATAAAACAGACAAGTTTTTAACTCTACTAAAAATTTGAAAATTTTGTGTTGACACACTTTAGTGGTACAAGTATAATATGCGGCAGACTTAAAAAAAATATAGCCAAAAATAAGTAGTTCAATTCGAATCATTTTTAGGACAACATTTTTGCACTTTTACAATTTTTGCACTTTATGAGGCAACATTTGTAGAAAAGAACACCATACTCTTTCTAAGTGCCATTTAAAAACTTTTCAACTCAAAATACAAGCTTTTAACAGATGGTTCGAAATTTCTGATTTTTAAATGTTACGACTCCTACTGGCCATAGAAATAATAATCAATACTTAAAAAAAATAAATATATGAATATGGTTTTGGTATGACTGTTGTATGTACATGGCAAGCCCGTACGGCTCCATAATCCATTAAACCAACGACTTTTAATACAGGATTTAAAAGTTTTTGGGATGATTTTTAATAATAAGGGTTTTAAAAGAAGTATTTTTCTCAAAAAATGCACAAGCATAAAGAGGTTTGGTCGAAGTCCGTTATATATAAGTTGGCGTATTTCAAAGAACATCAATTACAGCGCAGTTTATAGTTTATATATATGTATACATACATATATATATATATATATATATATATATATATACTCGTATAAGTTTTATTGAAAACGAAATTTGTTACGGCATTTAAGCTTTATATATCTTTAAATTTAAATTAATTGTAATAGTTTTTAATATTGGCCCAAATAACTTTGAGGTCAATACAAATCATCAGCCAAAAATTGAAGGAATTCGGAATAAGTGGGAGGTGCACCTCCCATACAAAGCAAATACTGATTTTTGTATATCTTTGGAACGGTAATGAATTTGGTCTAAATAACTTTCTAGTCAATCCACCTCATGGGTCCAAATATGAACGAAATTAAATAAATGGATGTGGCACCCACCATACAAAGTAAATATTTATTTTTTTACATCCAGAGAATGGTAATAGTGAAAGTTTCTAAATTCAGTCCAAATAAGTTTGTGGTCAATATAAATCATTTCGCAAAAAATTTGAAGAATTGGATAAGTGGGACTAGGCACCTCCCAAACAAAGTAAATATTGTTTTTTGTATATCTAGAGAAGGATTAGAAGCCAAGCTTAGAATTTGGCACAAATGACTTCTTAGATAGTACAAGCCATCAGTTAAAAAGTGGGCGGAATCGAATAAGTGGTCATGGTACCTGCCATACGAAATAAATAATGATTTTTGTATATCTTGAGAATGGTTAGAGTTCAAGTCTCTTAATTTAGTTTAAATTACTTGGCAGTCAATACAAACGATCATAAAAAAAATATGGAATGCATGTGCAGAGAACGGTAACAGTTAAAGCCTTCTTTATCTATACACATCAGTCAAAAAGCAGGTACAACACAAAGGCTCCAAGCAACGCGGGAGAGATAACTCTGCAATATATAAGAGGACTATAAAATGCGTTGTAAGTGATGTTCTTTGAAAAGCGCCAACCGATTTTTTTCTAAGCCCTTAAACGAAAGGTAAATTCAATACCAAGGTTTCTAGGAGTATACGGCTTTTTTAGGTTCATTGGTTCGTGAGTTATTGATGTTAGAGTGAACCCCTTTGTATTACATAAGTTGTTCTAGACGAAACGAAATTTGTTACCGTATATAAGCTTTTTGCAAGCTAGAAAATATTTTTAAAACTGTGTATATAACAAGCTTATTTGGAGTGTGATTTCACTATTGTTCAACTAGGCGGTAACAGGTACTTATATGTCTATATCTTTAAAACGGTAATAGTAAAAGTCCATAAATTTGGCCCAAATAGCTTTGTGGTCAATACAAATCAGCAGTCATACATTGTGGCGTATTGGATAAATGGTAGTAGCACCTCCCATATAAAGTAAATATAGATTTTTGTATATCTTTAGAACGGTGATAGTGGAAGGTTCTGAATTTGATCTAAATAACTTCCTAGTCGATACACATTATCAGTCAAAATATAAGCAAAATTGAATAAGTCGGCATGGCATCTCCTACACCAATTAAATAATGATTTTTGTATATCTTGACATTGGTTAGAGTTGAAGTTACTAAATTTGGTTTAAAACTCTTGGCAGTCAATACAAACCATCATGTAAAAAATATGAAAGTTTGCATATGTAGAAAAAAAGTAACAGTCAAAGCTTTCTTTATCTATCCACATCAGTCAAAGGGGAGCAACGCGGGAGGGAATACTCTAATATTTTATAAATACAAAGTCATTAAAAAGTACTTAAATTGGTTAACATGATACATACATGCAATATAGTTTAAGTAAAAAATTGTATTTTCGAAAGTATATTTGATAGTACATGTTAAAAGAGCTTTGTATAGCTTTTTTAAGAGTAATTGTTGAATTATTGTTGTTAAGACAACCTAACCTCGTTTTAATAAATAGTTATTGCTGTTGTCCTGTTAAGTTATTAGGGAATATAGCGTTATGTATTGTAAGGAAGGATTAATTGCGAATTTGACGAATTTCGTATTTCGCTAATCTGTTAATATCTTTTCTGGGGTAATTATTTATTAGAATTAATGGTGAACGTTTAGCTTTTTTTGCTGATTTATTAGCTACTTCATTGCCAGGTATGTTGACGTGAGCTGGTTATGTAGTATCTTCGTATTTTTAATGCGGATCAGATATTTTCTTATTCGTGTAACGAGCATGTCTTGTTGACGGTGTGATTCTAATGCATTTATTGACGAAAGGCTGTCGGTAGAGATTAGAAGGCAGAATTTCGGTGGTTTCATTTTCGTTTATTCATTTGATTTATTTGAGTTCATTGTTTTTGATCCATCGCAATACCAGATTAGGTAGTGGTTGTTTTTGAAAACATTTATTTGTTCCAGATGACCTTGTTTAAGTTGTTGGGTGTTAGTATTGCTTTACTAGTTGTTGGTGTTTTAACAAAGTATATTCATCTGTATTAGTCCAGGGTGGAGAAAATACTCTAAAGTTTGGTGAATTATAGGGTTGTGTTGATAAGTTGATTGAATGTTGTACGATAGAATGTATTGTTGTTTTTATTTTTGGCTTTCTCTTTAGATTATTATAATTTGTAAGATCTTTATATATAACCTTATTTTTTAACTGCATAATTTTCGCGATTTGTTTACTCAAAAGGATTTTTTGGTAGACCCAATTCAAATAGGATGCTAAATATGGGTGTTGTTCTGAATGCTTGACTTATTAATTTTAAAGCTTGATGGCAAAATTTTTTTATTTTAAGCCGTAGTCTACATATCTTACTTAAAAATATATGTTAGATCGGAGAATATTGATTAATGTGTTAAGATGGCTTGCATTTGAAAGCCCGCAAATGTTTTTAAGAATGTTAATTCATTTTGTCAGGTTATTTGCTAAATAGTTTGCGTGACTATTCCAGTTGGCGGATTTATTAAATATGAGACCTTAAACTTTAAAAAGGCAAGTCGTTAATTTTAAATTGTTTGATGGTGCAGTTGCGTTTTCGACAAACATTAAGATGCTTGCTTTTCTTCTGAGAGTTTGGAGCGCCAGATGTATTACACCAACTAGTTAGTTTGGACATTATTTTACTTAACTTATTTTGAATTGTTATTGATTATTAATCTATGTAAACAGATAGAAATCTTCGGCGTATAGACAGTGATTCATTGATTTGTGTTTCTCCATTAGTAGGCTTATTGTCTCAAAAGCTGTAAGGAACAGGACTACAAGTAATGGCTAACCTTTTTGTATACCATTTTCAAGTTTTGAAGGTTTTGAGAGATGAAAGTTAACATTTACGGTAAAAAAAGATTGTTGATAAATGATTTTCTGTAGTTGTATATTTTCTTTCCTACTTTTCATTTCTGAAATTACGATGATATATTGTGAGCTCCTATTTTGTCAAATGCCTTTTGACATTTAACAAATACTGGATTTATGTACTAAAATTCCGAAAATATATAAAAAAAATTATTGTTTTATTTTCTTACATTTAAAGAAATAATAATTTGTATTCTTTTAAAGACCTGCTATGTCGTAATAGCAAATTGTTGCTAGACGCTTTATCTTGCTGATATTATCTAATTAGAGGCCGTTTTATAAAAACAACACAAAACTTTTAGCCATTAAGGCCATTATGGCGAATAAAACAATGGGTGCAAAAACAGCACTCAAAAAATAAAATAGAAACAAAACAAAAGCCAAATAGTTAAAGGCCTTTTTTATGTTCCTTCTAAAGTAGACAAATTGTCTATTATTAAAGGAAACAAATGTTTTATTCAACACTAAAGGAGAACGCGGCTGCAATACCGTCAAGTGTGGAGATGGTCTATAACTTTTTTTTAATATTTTAATTGTAGTTATTCAAGGCAAAAACAAATGGACAATTTTGTTTAATAAGAGAGTAAAAGTTTTTAACCATTATTTGACCAATAAATTGCATAATTTGAGTGTTTCTTGTTGTTTTTTGTTAAATTTTTCTAATTGTTTAGAAATTATAGAATTTTTTTACTTAAAAAAATAATGAATTCAAAACTTTTTCAAGGCAATTAAATAATTTACAGCACAAAATTTTAGCCAAATTCTTGTCATAAAGCAACAGGTTAAAAGAAATTTTATTTTACATTTTAGTTCCATTGGTTATCTTTACTTGCGAGAGCATAGTTAATAAATTGACTAAATTCGTCATTACAAAACATACCACCATCAATTACTCCCACCCTTACCTGATTGATTGGTCATCGTGTTCAATGAATAAAAACCTTTTTAATATTTATTATGCAAGCGAACAACGGTAGTGGTTAAGGGGGATACAGACCTTACTTCATCAATAGCAGTCGGTGTCGCCTGTAGAAATAATTGTGGTCATGGAAATCCCTTAAGGGTCATTTTGCAGCAAGTCAGTAGTGCACATGTTTCATTTGCTTTACTTAAATATTTTGTATCTACTATTTTGGACTCATACATATAAAAACCACTTTATGAATAGAAGCGTAAGTATTGGTATAACTTAAAAAACAGGGATTCACAACAGATTTCGTTTCTTGCAAATGTGATTTGTGAACTTAATATATGTAATATACATATGTAGCTTATATGGCATTTTATCTCTCAGGTGGAGAGGTACTTACACGGTTGAAGTCTTTTTTAATATCGCTGGGGCATACAATAATTCAATAGTTAGCGCTCTATGTGACCTTGGAGTTGATGTAACTATGATAGAGTCGTTGCTTATGTGGATAATATCACCATCTACAGACGCTGTCGGATAAGCTCAATTTTGCCCTTGTAAGTCCGATATAATGCTCTTCATTACGAACTACAAAATACAAACCTTATAAGTTGGCCTAGAAAAAGCCAGCTTATGTGAGGAACCTCGTAAAGCGGCTTGGGCCAACTACTATTGTAGAAGATCAGTAAATCACAGGTGCGTTTTGTACCACCCCTACAAAGGCTCTTTTGGTTATGGTGATATTGACTATGTCTCATCTGGACCAGATCAGTTTGTGAGATGCCACATCGTGATTCCCAGTAAGGATAATTTGGCTCTGAAACTCTTGAAAACTTGAAAACACAAACTAGTGTAGAGTGCTTCAGACCTAACAAATGGCCGCTTAATATGCTGCGGATTTGATGAAGTTCCTACCAATCATACAAACGAGTATGTACAACCTTTCTTATAACCATGCTGCGATCAGATCTGAGCTGGTTAGAGACTGTCGTCATTCCATTGGTATACATTCCGGGCAACTGTGCTGCTGATGAGCTCGGTAGGGTGGGCATACTTCCTTCGAACATCCATCCGCACATCAGGGTGGGTATACCTCTTACATCTGTCAAGCTATTATTATTATTAACGAGATATAAAAGTACTGCGATCTTCCGATCTATTGTATAGCCAAAATCTTTTCGATCTGACGAAATTCACGATGTCGGTTGGTACCAACCTCCTTACTCAGTATCTGATGGGTACTTCCTAGAGTGCATCAATGCCCTACATGTACCTAATATGTACTGTGGTGATTCATTTTCTCATCACAGTATCTGCACATCGGACTTCAGATTAATCCCATTTTACTCAGATGCCCATTCAGCCTACAGTGACCGGTCAAAAACCTCTGCTATATCTATTCTTACAGATCATTGTGTTATAGTAGGCTCGCACAAAAGTTGCGCCTACCTGCAAATGGCTTCTTGTCGAGCTTGTGGTTCAGTTCATCTGCCAGTGTCTGTCTCTGACTTAGTGTTTAGCTCTCACATTGGGCTTTGCCTATTTTCCTTTACATCAGGTTAATAGCCAGATTGATTATGCTGTTGGGCTGGTTTCGGACATAATTTAGGGAGTTGTGCTTCTATGCGGGGTCTTTGGTGACTAAGACAAGAGCACCGCTTCTTGTGGTGTCAGATCATGCCCCTATGCGTGCTCGAGTGTTCGGTGGCTTAGTGAGGCTGCCAAACCTTCCTCTTCTATACCATACGGCATTGTGAAATGTAATAAAATAAAATATTGAAGGTAATAAAGCTTTTTTCGCTTCAAAAATGTCGAATGTTGTGAAGTAATTTGTTGTTGAGCATTATTTGCGAAAAGTTTTGCATTTGCAGACATTGCTCTATGAAAATTGCTGTCAAACTCAAGACGCACTCACAAACTAATTAAATGCTAGCAAACTCTCTAAGTGTTTAATTTTTGATTAACGAAAGCAGCAATTTCAAAACGTTTGCAAACAGCAGGATTCGTGCAAAAGCAATTAAATTTGGTACCACCCACGAGTTGAAGCGAGACACTTTGAAGCACAATTTTTCTAGTCCGAAATGCTGCTTAAGCGCTACAAAAAGTAGTAGCTTTTTCATCCAAACATTACTGGTGACGGAAAATAGTACGACAATATGCACGAAATCATGTTTATCGGGCTGGCGAAAATCCGGGTCTAAAAAAACCCAGCCCAACGGGTTTTATTGGGTTTCTTATTGGGTTTTATAACTGTTTCCAAATATCGTTTAATTCGACAATATTTTTTGTTTGTTGGTATAATTACGTTGTTTTAATACTTATTTATAATGCAATTTTGCATTCTTAGTGGCATCAAGGTAGCATTGTGTACTATGAGCTGCTAAAACCCGGTATTCGGAGTAGATTGCAAGCGGCCAGAATATAAAGACGAGCAGACAGATAGACATATAAAGTTTTGCTTTTGCATGAAAACGCTCGGTCTCTAGTGGCAAAGTTGCCAAACAATTTTTAGAAACGATAAAATTCTCTAAACATGGCTCCTTCTGACTATTGGATATCGATTACCGAATCAGTTCTTTTGAAGAAATATAAGATCGGCTTCAAAGTGTATCGCTTCAAAAAACGAGAATTTTTTCCAAGACGGGAATCGGACATTAGTTCAGAGCTGGGGGAAAGATGTAAGCCATTGATTTGATAATTTTTTATTTTGATAAAATTGTTGACATATTATCATTTTTGAGCTAAAAATGTGACTGAATTAATTTGTACTCCCACTACATTAATTTTTAATTTTTATTGTTGCAAATAAACAACAAAAACCCTTAAATAAAAAATCCAGTGGGTTGTCAACCCTGATAACCCCGCCAATCAACCAAAGCCAAATATTCATTGTAATAAGTTAACGATTGGCATATGGTGGAACCTGAATTGCGTCTTTTATTATGAGCTAGAATAATTGAAACCGACGATTACAGGAAATCTGTAGCGTACACAATTAATTCATTTGGCCGAAAAATACCCGGATTATGCCATCAAACATGACCACATAGTATTTGATCATAGAAACGCTTGTCTAAATGTTGCAAGACCGGTTAAAAGCTCTTTAGCCACTTTATAGATCAGACATTGCCGCGTTCGATAACCATTTGTGAATAGAATACGCTTCACTTCAGAACAGGTTATACGAAATTGGCTTGATTTGTTCTTTGCCATAGAATATAAGCAGTTTTTTTTAGCACAGAATCAAAATGTAGCCAGAAAGATGGAAAAAAAAGTTAAACGAATGTCAATACTTGGAATAAACTTAAATTCAAACAATTTTCTACAAAAAACACAGAAATTTTACAAAACTCTCACACTTCTAAGTTAGACTTCTAACAGATAGTAAACGGCTTAGAAAATAACTGATTAAAGTTAAACATCACCAGTCGTGCTACAATATAAACTGATATGATATATGATTCGAATTAGTAACCTTCTCAACACTTAGAATGATAAATCATTTGAATGTTTTTTTTTTTCAAGCAATTGAAATCAAACGCCTCAATAAAAGTATTGTATTGTACTGGCTTGAATGAGTATGAGTCATAAAGTTATGTCCACATTTATGTATAGCGATAAAAAACGATAAATAAATTTTAGAAACTAAATGCATTAAAAAAGACTCAAGAAATACTGTCTATAAAAATATAATTTTTATAAGTGAACAAATATTTATTGATGACCAAGAGTATATAAAAAAATTAAAAATGTTTTCCTGCTAAAACACAACGATCTTTATTTATGTAAAGGGTGTCGAAAATTGAATTATCATTTTAATTTTAATAAAAAAAAGATTTTTTCAGATATTAAAAATATTTTTATTTCACTTTATTACAAATAGGTTCCGGTTAAAAACAAAATTATGTCGGTCAAGTGACCCCTATACTGGCTTGGCAGGCTTCCAATCTTTTACCAAAATTACACTGATCTACAAAAAACAAAAAATTTTCTCGCCTTTAAATAAAGCTATATGGAATATATAATTTTCGTTCTCAAATTTATTTGTGTGGGCGTGGCTAATTTTTTACCCAAAATATGGTAATTATGTCAATATATTTCATCATAACTTGAAGACGACTTGACCGATTTAATGCATTTATTTTATTTTTTTTTTTTTTTTTTTTGTATTTTCAACAGTCTCGGAGTTATTCGGCTCTTAGTTCTGACAAATAAAAATATTTTGTACTGGATATTTTACCACAATAATAAAAAATTGTTAAAAATTGTTATTGCTAACTAACTAACTAACGTTTCATATTAACTAACCGGAATGTATTTAGAATCTGAAAATAAGAATTTGGAATAAAAATTATAAGTAGAAAAAGAATGGCAGCACTATTATTAAAATGATACCTCAATTTTGGACACCTTTTATATTTTTTAAACTAAATTTTTTTGTATTCTGGTGGTGGTAAAAGAAAAAATGGTGCACTAGTACTCAGACCATCCTGATTTAGTTATATCTTATACCAAAACAAAAAATACCGACTTGAATAAAAATTAAGTTAAAAACCAAAACTCTGTTGTTAAATGAACAACCGTCTATAAGATTTTTATTTTATTTTATTTTATTTTATTTATTTTTTGATTATTAAGTACAGTTAATTTTACAAGATATAATTAGCTTTGATTAACGATTGTTTTTTGAGTTTAAAATTGCGACTAAAGTAAAAAAAAATGTTGTGCTGTTTACTAATTATTTGTTGTCAGCAATTAACAGGTTTCGCAACAACAAAATGTGTACGAGGGGTACTATTTATATTTCGGGAATGGCAAATAATAACAAATAAGTTTAAATGAAAATGACTGTATTGGTTTTCAAAATATTTCCCTTGATTATCAATACACTTTTGCATTCGTTCCAACCATTTCTAAATCCAGTTTTTCCATACCTCTTGAGACACATCCAAAACATGGTTTTTGAACAATTCAACTACTGCTTACTACGAGCTACTTCGGCGCTCGTAAATCGTTGACCACGCTGTTTACCTTTGATATTCGAGAACAAAAGGAAATCATTAGGTGCCAAATCAGGACTGTAGGGAGGATGAGACATCAATTCGATGTTTTGACTGCACAAGAATTCACCTGTTTGACGAGATGTGTGAGAGCTCGCATTGTGATGATGGAGAATGGTTCGTCTTCGGCCGTTGATTTTACGAAATTCTCCGAAAACTTCCGGCAAATAAGTGGTCGTGTATCACTCAGAATTGACCGTCCTACGTTGCTTAAGCGGAACAGTGGCTACATGACTCATTAGGACGAATAAACAGGAGACCATTTGTTACGCTGTGCTTTTTCCACGAACAACTTTCATTGCACTTAGCTCGTCTTGCAATAGCCACACGGTCGATTGCTGTTTCGTTTCCGGCTCATATGCATATATCTACAATTCGTCACCTGTCACGATCTTATAGACGTCTTTTGAAGCACCATGATCGAACTTTGCTATCATATCCTTACACCAATCTACGCGAGCCTTTTTTTGAACGATATGTCAAACGGCGGTCTTGCGTTATCAGTTCAGGCACAGCATCAATGTTTTTTGGCACAACAACCGATTCTGGACGATCTTCACGGAATTCTTCGGCGACCGAACTACGGCCACGATAGAATTCACTATATCAGCAATATACTGTAGTTTTTGATCGTGCTCTATCGCCATATAAAGAACTGAATTCATTGACACATTCTTGTTGAGATAATCCACGTCGAAGGTTGTGAAAAATAATCCAACGAAAACTTTCCCTTGAAATTTCCATTTTTTGGCCAAATTGATATTCCTAACTCACTGTAAACAAAACTAACAGTACTTGTACATCAAAGCGTTGTGAGTAAAATATCGGGTGGGTAATTTAAAGGTTTAAATTTGAACGAGCGGTTATTTCGAATCTGGCAATACTTATGTCACTCTATTCTGTCCACTGAACGGGTGAATCTTTTCGGACGAAGCTCATTTTGATCTTGGTAGGTACGTTAATAAGCAAAATTGCCGTATTTGGGGCACAGAAAATCCAAACGTGGTCTTACAGCAGCCAATGCACCCATTACATTTGACTGTTTGATGCGGCTTGCTAAGAAATGTCAAATGTCAAATGTCTCTATGCAACTAATATACAAAAAAATACAAAAATCGAGGATTCTAGGGAGCCAGGGCTAAATAAATGTAATCTTGGGGGAGAAAAGCGGCTGAATTAAAAAAATAATTGAAGAGTTTTTAACTTCTTGTCTCATTTTGAACACGTCTTTATTATATACTTTAGAAATGAAACAAAATTCTTCTGGTTTTCGCTATAAGATTGTAAAATTGTTCTTTTTATTTCCCGAAACTGCTCTACTTTATTTGCAAAAATGACCGAAATATAGGTTGTCTGAAAATGGACACTGCTGAACGTTTTCCTTTTTTTTGCAAATAAACATACTTTTAACAAAAATAAAGGATCCGCTATGCTATAAAAAAACTACTGAATATTTTCTCAAATTTCTTTTTTTATTTAAAAGTACAATCCTTCCGGTTAATAATGGAAAATAACATTCAAATGGCTGTCTCGGCTGGCTATGCACATTATCGATTTTGTGCAGCTGTATTTCACCAATGGCTTCACGAATATTGTCCTTTAAAGCGTCAATTGCCTCTGGCTTGTTGGCGTAACGCTTATCTTTCACGGCACCCCACAAATAATAGTCCAATGTGTCAAGTCGCAGCTCCGAGGTGGCCAAACGACATCAGCTCTACGGCTGATAATGCGATCTTCGAAAACAGGGCGCAGAACATCGGCTCTGTGGCACATAACGCCGTCCTGTTGAAACCAAATGTTGCTAATATCCTCCTCTTCAATTATTGTGAACAAAAATTCCTTCAACATGGCCCGATAATGATCGCCATTGACTGTAACGGCCACTCCTTGCTCATTTTCGAAGAAAAATGGCCCAATTATGCCTCTGGACCAAAATCCGCACCAAACAGTGACTCTTCTTGGGTGTATCGGCTTTTCAATGTATGCGTGCAGGTTTTCTGTGCCCCAAATGCGACAATTTTGCTTGTTTACATACCCGCCAAGATCAAAATGAGCTTCATCTGAAAAGATGATTTTTTTTGGCAAAAGTTTCAACGTAATGTCGCAATATTTCCCAGCGTTGTTCAAGCGTATACACAACCATATTCATTCAACGGGAGAATAAAACTAATTATCTGTCAAATCAGACATGAGCTAAGTGTTACCATTCACGAAATAAGCACTAGTTGAAAAAAAACGTTAGATGGCGGACCGTTTACCAAAAACGTAATAATCGAACAGCAATATCTCTGACACTTCATCATCATCTAAAAATTGCCGACTTTTAATAGCTCTACCACCCATAATTTTTATCCAATTAAGAACAGCTTTTTTGTTTCATGATCAGTGAGAAGTTTTTTATACGATATACAGTGGGTTATACGATCTTATTGTGTTAGTACATTTCGTGTGTGCTACATTAAAAAGCGTATATTTTTTGAAGGCATCAAAATTGAGTAAAGTATTTGCCCACATGTGTTGTCTCCGATGTGGTTAGTATGTACCATAACTTCTTATTATATTCTTTCGCGGTTTTAATTTTTATTTTAAAAATTATGTAATCGGCAGTGGACACCAATTTAGCACATTTTACCAATGTTTATATTCTTCACTAATTTCTTGTATAAAATCTTAAATTTTTAAATTTTGCGAATATTTAATTTCAGAAGTTGTAATAAAAACCATAAAACAATAAATAAATAGAATTGGTTCAAGGTAAACGGTGCACAGAGGCATAGCGTGAAGATATTCATCAAAAAAGCTCTAAAGTAACCATCGTCTGTGACATTGTTTCCATATTACACTGCATCAAAAAGATGGTGTATAACGTATTGGTTTATATTCAAGTCCATGGGACAAATAAAAGTATTACATAGTGCGCTATGCCCTGAAAAACAACTCGTGAAAATGACTCCTGTATTTAAAGTGCCTTAGTTGCTGGTCGCTTACTCAATACTCAACTCAAATTCAAAGGGAGTTTTCAATCAAATTTTTTATTCCCATTTGACATTGGATATTGGTAAATTTTTATTTGCAAGTAGTGCTAAAAAAAGTACAACTTTTGTATCCCTAGCAGAGATAGTTGTCGTTACTCTTTATGCGCAGAAGCAAACCACACACAATGGTATGCGATGTTTATATTCACAGCAATTTCTAGACTTGTTATAATGACTTACTAATAATAGTTTGCTTTGTGTTTTAAAAGACTTAATTTCCTTAAACATATAATCGATTATTTGAAAAAAAAAAAATACTAACAGTATTGAACTTTACCGAAATTGTACTATAGTTTAAAAAAAAATTAAAATTTGCCTAATTTTTACGTAGTAAGGTTCGCCACTTAATCAAGCTTCGCTCTACGGTTGTCAAAAATATGACACTCACAACAAAAGTGTATGTAGAATTGATGGATACTTTTTTATTGCAAATGATGACAAAAAACACCTTTACTACCGAGGTCTCTTTGTATAGAATGATATTAATAAATTTTCTGTGGCCAGGGCAAAATCTGTAAAGCAAGCTAACTTTTTAAAGCAATTTGTCAAACTGATAAACTATATATTTTGGCATTACTGGAGTAATAAAATGATATATGACATATAATTGATACAATACTTGAAGGTTTAGTAAAAAAAATTATACAACTAAGATATTTTACACCTTTAATTAATTATTTTCATTCAGGTAAAATATTTCATGTCCAAACGAAAAAGCTAACCACTTTGAACAAAATCTAGTCTAACATGCGCGGTGATTTTGCAAAAATAGCTGAACACATTTGTCGGAATTTTCAAGATTTTTAAGGTTATAAAGTCCCTAAGACAATATTCTTTCCTATTAATTTTACAACACTGTAAATCATTAAAAAGACATTTAGACTTCTTTTAAAACAATCGTATTTAATTTACTTTTACAACTTCACTTCGCCGCTCAACCTCTCTTTCTCTCTGTAATACTTTCTTAAGTGAAGTCAACCATTGAGTTTGAATTGTTTGTTGTCTTTTATATGAATTCATTCCATAGAGAATGAAACCCAAACAAAAATTCATAAATAAATACATACGAACTCGTTATTGCTCATACGCCAAGTTGTCTCTATAAAAAGTGCAGAGTGAAAACATCTCTCCATAAGTTTCTCAATCTTTTATCCACTTTGGCTTCAATTTCTGCTGTAATCAAATATTCACTAAAATAAACAAATAAATAAAAATAAAAGATTTTAATGGAACAAAAAAATATTTTTTATTTATCAAAAACTATACAAACAAAGAATTGAAAAAGTCGAAAAAAAAAACTTTTTACTTCACCTGAGCCAACAAAATTTTATTTAACGTCCGCTCGTTTTAGTTGAAGATAAAAATTATTGAAAAAAAAATATCTGTTTAAAAGCATGAAAACCTAATAAGATAGAGAAAGAGAGAAACGACAACAGCAACAACCTAAAAGAAGCTTTAGCAAATCAAACGGTATATGAAAAATAATGTTTTGTTGGTTGCCAAAAATTTAACAACAAAAAATTTCCAAAGTCAGAGAGAGGGAGAAAAAATCCTTAAAAAAGTAAATCAAACAAAAAAAAAAGAAAAATGAAAGAAAAACTTTTTTCTGTATTTTTACTGCCATTATTGTTGAAGAGGATTTTGTTTGTTAACACACTCAGCACAACAGCAACAAAAATTCAAAAGAAAATGTACAAGTGGAAGCCATTAGTCTTGATAAAACAGTCAAAAGTGTAAAATGTAGAGACAAACGTACACACATAAACATACTTGTACACCTACACATACACAGAATAAATCACACTAAATAAGGAGAAATACTAATAAAAGGAAAATATGAATGCGAATAATAACAGAGAGTGATAGGAAGGGAAGGGAAGAGTACACAAAAAGTAAAAAAGAAAACAACGATAAGGGATTTTTGGTAAATATTCCAGTGTGTACACGTGTATGTTACTATATATGGGATGAATGATGATAAACTGAACACAACTCAACTGTTGGCATTATAAAGTATTTAGTCTCGTTTAAAGGTTGTGTGTACGATTGCCCAGCAAACAACTGCCACTGATTTTAAATTTATAATAAAAATTATATTTCTTTGAATTTCTCATAAAATAAAAATAAATAAAAGTTAAAAACGCTATACCACTTTAACAATTTTTTTTATTTTTTACACCTGAAGTAATGTTCGATAAATGCTATTCTCGTTTATTAATAATCCTCACCTAAGAAGTGGTTGGACTTAACTAATTTTCAATGTTAGAGTCAATTACGGAGCTATAGTGGCAATTTTTTTACTTTTTTCATAAGAAAAAATATCGAGTATCATTAGATACAGACTACCACTACCACCATCTACCACTACCACCATCTTTACATAATCACCACCACTATTATTGATGCCTCGAGTTAAGTGGCCTCCGAAGTTTTAATTTAATGTTAATATTTCGTATTTAACAAGACTTTGCCTCTTCTTCATCCAAAAAGATTCTACAAGAGTTATTTCTTTGAAATTTCATCCGATTATTCAGAGTCTAACAGAGAACAACAACTTAATTTCCCTGCTATCGCATAAATTCCAAGTTATAACAAATGACTGTTTATAATCTTTCTTAATGAGGTTTTTCCCGTAAATCTCACTCGAAGACCCTAGCACTAATTAGACGTTCAGGTCTAAGCAACTTTAGTATACTTATCACCAATATTATTTCCGCGATTGCTCAAGTGTGCCCATCTTTCAACTTATCTTACTTATGATCAACAAGTCTCAAAATGCTTAATTCAATTCCTTAGGTCAACACACACATTATCCATTTGAACCAGTACAGTTTTAAAAGAATCTTTTGAAGCAAACCGTGTACTCTAAGACGGTCCATAATTTTTTATCCAGAGGTTTCAAATCAGAAGAATAAGAGAAGGCCATTATTCTGATCTAATATTTCGAAACTAAGTTTAGGTTTTAACTTTATCAGTCTAAATAGAATTTTCCTGGAAAGTTCACTGTTGATTTTGGAATTGAATATAGATAACCTACACAATAGCATCTATTTTAACTTAAAGATAGCTGTAGCTCGAGAATAACCCTTTTCTTAGATGAACGTGCATACACCCGAATGTGTTTGTTAAATTTTTTGTCCAAGTTACTATCGTACTTCATGGTATGGATTTTTCTATTATATTATATTCTATTTTTTTAGGTCCAGTCGGCAATTGCCCTGTACAACTTTTGAAAGTCACAAGTCCTTAGTTTTTCTTAATAACTCGATTTATCGACTTTTAGGTGATATTCATCTCTCGAGCCATATTGTATTTCCCTAGATAATTGATTTAAGCGCTTCGATGATCTATTGTGTTAGAACTGTACGATGACTGCCCGACTAAGAAAGCACCCGTAAAGCGTTTTGAAAATATTGGCTTTTTTAGTTTCACACTTAAAAAGGGCTACACAAGTTATAAGATTCTCATTGTCTCACCACTTCATAGTGAAAGCAGGCACAATTTAAAATTTCTGTTAAAGACATACAATAGAGATAAGCTTTCATAAGCTATATGATAATAAAAGCGTATATATACCAGTCCAATCTAAGACTCATTTAAAAACGTTTGCAGGAAATGTAAATATTAGGGATGTAACAAAAATGTATTAATTCATTGAAATGGCTAGTGAGGTGAGACTGTATAAATTTTGAAAACAGTTTATCTAGTTCGATAAGAAAAAACAACCTGTTCTACAGACATTTTTTAAATATTAAAGCCCACAAAGAAAATTTTGTATAAATATTTTCTAGATACAATATGTCTTCCAATAGGGATTTCCGAACTTTGACTGTTGATAGCGGTCATATTGTTTAGTGGATACGTCATAAAATAAAAGTGTTGAATTATCCAAGAGCGTCCAAGATATGCCGAAAAATTTTGATTTAACGGTGTCATCGGTTCAAATTTTTTTCGAAATAACGTTAGGCAGGCTATAACAGGCATCAACGAGCATTATAGATCGATGATTATCAACTTCTTTTGGCCTGAATCAGATGATATTGACGACAACGAGATGTAGCTTCAACAGGAATAGGATAAGTGCGACATTTCCCAAGCCAAAGTAGCTCTCAAAACAAACAACCTGATTATATGCCAGAGCCATTCAAAATTTTACATTTCGGACGTTCCACATGCAGTTAAGATAAGGCGGTTATTTGTTCTATGTTAGATTCCATACATTATGACATCAATAGGCCTTTTACACAAATACAAATTTCCGATGATATTACATGAAGAAAAATATATACAATGCTACTCGTAAATGGTAGTTGTATTTGTATGGCTACATTATATATGGGGAGAACAACACACACTTACTTATACATAGAAAAGAAGAACACCATTTTAAGGCGGATCTGTTTGGTTATGGCCTCCCCATTGTTTAACCAGGGATGGTTATTACAATAGTCTGATACATACGGCAACGACAACACAATTTTGTTGTCGTTTTATGCAACAAAACAATCAAGCCGACCAAACAGACGAAAAGTATCCACACAAAAAGAATATACCAATACTATTTCACGTACTTTCAAGCACAAGTATCATCAGCAGGGACACCAGAAATATGCTCTAAAAGATGTATTTTATGCGCATAAAATATGCGGTAAAAGTACAAAAATATACTCAAAAAATACGAAATTTCTCCTTTGTTAATAGAACAAAGGTTTACTCATCAACTCAATTTTCAAAAAATATTAAAATATTTAAAGTAAGATATGAAAAATGAATTGCAAAATATTTTCATTAAATTTAGTTTGTTCACACGACAGTGTACATTATGGTGGTTTTTAGTTGTATGGAAACAAATTTTTTTTTTTAAGTTAGAAACTGTAACTACTCGCTAAAATTTATGGTTTTGTGTAAAAATACGTTATGCAAAAAGTTATGGTCGTCGGAAAAAGGAAAGGCGTGGCGCAACGTCTCTCAAGTTGACCCCTTTTTTTAAAATTGTACATGAAGTAATAAAATAACATTTCTCTGTTTTTTGTTTCTTAATTTTAAATTATTTATGTACGTACTATGCACATAAACATATTTATGTGGAAAAATTTAATTTCTGTCAACCTCGAAATTTTATTTTTAAAGTTTTCAAGGCAAATTTCAAGTGCGATGCGCCACGTTTTTACCTCGCCAAATCGTGATAATATTTTTTACACCATATTTTTAAACGATAACATAATTTTTAGGGGGAGTTACGCTTATCGAAATATAAGTACCACCCTAGTGTACATACATACTGATATGAATAATTGTTTTACGTCTATGTTCTGACTATCTCTTAATTTAACATATGCCGCGTTTTCCATATGCTCTAAAAATGTTTTTTCCCCAGATATTGCTTTGTTGCACACAGTATAAAACAAAACTCTTACTTCATTTCGTAAATCGGTATATTTGTCGCAAATTGCTTTTAATTTTAACGTTTTAGAAGGCGTCATCTTGGCTATTTTCTACAAAATAAAAATAGTCGACATATTGGAATAAATAGTAAACATTACGCATTATATTACAAATATATATGAGCACTTAGTACATTGATTTTTTAACTAGGATTTAGATATAAATATGCTCGTGTCCTTTCCAATTTCAAAATTTTTTCCTTTTTAAAAGAAACTTTTTAATCAAAACTTTAATACTTGATATTCACTTTACCAAATTATGGTTTTTAAACATTTCAAAGCTGGGAAATGATAAGAACAGATTAAGCCAAACTCTGCAATGCTATTAAAATAAATTTTTTGCGGCGGTGAGAATATTATTTTTTTGTCTTATATTTGAAAGTTCGGTTTGGCTTAAGCGGCTATAGATTTAATTGTAATCTAGATTGCGCAATAAATTTAAGCTTGAAAATAATGCAAAAAGGCTTAATTAATTTAGAATTTAAAATAAATATTTTGTGACGCTATAAAAAATATTTTAAAGCATAAAAACTCCAAATATTCTCTAAAAAGTGTTGAACTGCTCTTTAAATAAGAAAAAAATATCGAAAATTTGCAAAGATATGCTTTTATAAGCAAAATATGCGAAAATATTCACTAATAAATCGATGGCAATATTCATGAAAATTCATGAAACGGATTTGATTGGTTGCAAGAGAAAAAAACACGCAATTACATATTTTTGGTTTCCCTGATCATCAGTGTATATGTGCACATAATTGGTATTGCCATGAGTTTTAAATTCATAATTCCAGATTCAAAATTCCACAAAAAAAAACGTTGTAAAAACTGAACAAATATGTAATTTTTCTGAAGATTTATTACTTTTTTTGCACCCTGAATGGTTGTAGCGGAATTAAAAAAAAAAACATGTAAACAGCCTTAAATTAAATATGTGTTCAGGAGTACAATATGTTGATTTAGTTTTAATATAAAAAAATTACTTTGTCGCATTCCACATATTTACCAGATGCGTTTAGTGATCTGAAAAAATGAATTTTTTATTATGAATTTTTTCATTATTTTTATTTCTTATATATAAAATATAAAATATTTTTTTCACATTATGCTATATAAAATGGGGTAGTTTTTTAGCTGCCTGCGAATTATCGATATCGATAACTACAGTTTGACAGTTGAAAATTTAAAATTGCGTTGACATTTCTGTTCAGTAAACTTTGGAAAGTCTCGTTAACGTCAGAACAATGCTTCCAAATTGTGGATATTAAAAAATAATAATAATAATTCTGTTTGCGAAGTTCTTATCAAAGAATTGTGTTTAGTGTTGAAGCTTATTTCTAGTTAAATGGCTACGTCAGTCAATAAGCAAAATTGCCGTATTTGGAGTGAAGGTAATCATCGTGCCGAATCACTCCATTACATTCGTTAATATTAACTTTTTAGTGGTGGCATCATCTGTTCTTATTTCTTTCGAAATGAGTAAGGAGCTGCCGTTACGATGAATGGCAAGCGCTAAGGAGCATGGCTGGCTGAATATTTGTTTCTATAAATTAATCAGCTAAACATCAACTACATTTAGTTTCAACAAGACGGCGCAACTTACCATACAACACGCTTAACAATTGATTTGAGTAAAATAAGTTTGATGACAACTTTCTTTCCAGAAGTGGTCCATTGGAAACCAACATTCAAGCTACCAATGACGCCATACATCCAGATTCGTTAGAAAAAATTGGAATGATCGGATGGCATATGTAACTTGTATCTGCGGTGGACGTATGCCTGCAATCATATTTAAGAAATAAATGTCACGAAATTATCTATCAGATTATAATAAAAACAATTTCATTCCAACAATATTTCTGTCGTGTATTATCATTTTAAGTACTCAAGCGCTTAAAAAACATCCTATATATAATATTGTTATGAAAATCAGGTTGGCCATCCCTGTCGTTTATTACTTTGCTAAAAAAAATAAACAAAAAAGTACATAAACAACTATACATGTTGTTTAATAATAACCATGCCCACAATAACAACTTAAATAAAAATAAACGGCAACAACAAAACAGATAGAATAGAAAACGAAAAACAAACAATAACAAACAACGAGAACTGAAAGAAGTAGTATGTTTACATTTGCATGACTTCATAATAACCAAAAAGAAGTAAAGGAATTAAATGGAATCTACCTGAAATATCGAGAAGTTCGAGAGCTTTCTAAGTATTGCTTACTCAGCCATATAAAAGACATATCGATGCGGACAGCAGTCAATTTATTTGGTGTAAACTCATCAATCAAGTTAATGTGTTGTAAACTCAGCGTGAGGAGAGTTTATTTGGAGCAAACTCAGCAAACAGGTTATTGGTTTAAACTCAGTGCACTAAGTTGTAACAACCATCAGGTTGGAAATTCTTTAGGAAGAAAGATCTGTCGATTAAATGTTGTTTAAAAAGTTGTGAACATAGAGTGTAATTAAGGACAAGAATTGTAATTGCTAAATAAACGATTTTAATTAAAAACCAATTAAAACAAGATTTGTTTTATTTTAACTGCAATCTACGAACTCATAAGTAAACGTTTTTGAAAAGCAAAAAAAAAAACATAATAACATAATTTTCTAACACATATACATATTAATTATCGTTTTTCTTCACCGCTTCAAAAGTTTTTATCACAATTCTGCTCTCAGACCAACCCAAGAGTCGATTAGATCTCTGCTTCTAAGCGAACAATGTATACACTAGGCGAGGTATATTATTTGCGTTTAAGTAAATATTTTTAAACAAATCATAAATAACTTACCTTTCAACTCTTCCAAATAAATGTATAACAGTGTGGCAACCTTCTGGTATCATGCTATAAGTCATACAAACTCTGTAACAAAAATAAAATGTTACAGCAGAGTTTAAAATGTGCAAATGCCAACATTAAATGTTACAACAAAAAATAGTCAAAAATAGTCAGACCAAGTTAATCCGAGTTTCAAAATGTTGAGTTAAAATCATTTGCTTTTCGGAAAGGGAGAGAATATTGCAATCAAACACATACAACATGTGTATGAACATATCTAGGATAATATCTCCCCCATAATAAAAGCAACAACAAAAGTTACAATAAAACAATGACACAACAGAAACTAAAGCTAAATGTATAAATGAAGGGGAGTTTTAAGAAGTGTGGTGTGGGTGGTAAAAACAAATAATAACATGCACATACATACACGCATGCATACAATGACACAAAAGAAATATAGACTGAACAAAACGAAATAAAATGTTTAAATACACATACACTAGGGAGAGCGTAAATGAATGAATGCGTGTGTGCGTAAGTGTATATATTTGTGAGAGAATTTTGCATATTGTGTGTTTTGTTTTTGTTGTCCATTAGTAACTCAAATGATCTGCAGGATTGACAGAAATAATATTTCACATTTCAATACAAAAATAACCGACTAACCATGAGGAGTTTATTCAAACTTTAAACATTTTGTATGATTTTAAATACCCACGTAGATGAAGCATATAGATATGTATGTATGTATGTGTGTATGTATGTATGTATGTATGTATGTAAGTGTGTATCGATGTATGTATGTATCGATGTATGTATGTATGAGTGTGTGTATATGTATGTATGTATGTATGTATATATGTAAGCGTGTTTTAAATCTTTGTTTCGTTTACCATGAATCACTATTTAAATAAAATTTGAGGAAATTTATAAAAGATTTTTATTTTTTTCAAAAGCCCTAATATATTGTGTATGACCATAGAAATGACTGCGACCTCGGTTTACTTTTTGCTTAATTTTTCTATTACTAGAACAGATTTACGCCATGTTTATTTATTTTCATTTATGTATGTGTAGAATCCCCTTTAACTCTCTTATTGCAATAACAGTCAGTCTGCGCATTTGTTAACCCCCAAATAAGGTGGTGAATGGTATTTGAATCAAATCAAAGTCATCTAAGATATTATAAACTGAAATGGCGCAACAATTTTCTATTTCTTGGCGTTACAACAGTATAATGACTGTAACTTAAATTTTTATGCAGATGCCATGAAAAGCATGTTTCAAATTTTTGAAAATTCTTTTAACTTTTGAACGGCTTGGTTTTTCGCACATGGGTATCTAATATATGTGTTATATTCTTTTCAAGATATTTTTTATTATTTTTAATAAATTTTTTGTTAGGGCCTCCAACATCTAAAATTTGCTGCATATCATAATGTCTACCAAAAATATTTATACCAATAACACTGTTTCCAATTGTGAGATTCTTACACTTTCTTACACCTTGGCAATTTACAGGCTTACTACAGAAATAAAAGAATATTTTAATATCATTCTTGCATGGGAAATTGAATAATTACAAAAAAAGTTCTTAATTAAAAAAAACTAGCCGTTTAAATAAAATATTATTATAAAAAATTGTAATCGTTGTGTAAGAAGTAACATACATTTCATGTATCAATCGTCAGAAATATTCTGTAGACATTTTTAGAAAATATTTTAACAGTTAATATTTTTGATGTTGTTTTCTATATATGTTTATAAGTGCCCTATTGTGCTTGGGTTCAATAATGATATTAGGTATTAAAAAAAGTATTATTTGACCGACTACATGAATATTGTTACGTTTTAACCTTTTTAAAACGTTTGAGTTATTACAGTTTTATTTCCTCACTTATCTTTTACACAGTTTAACTTAATACAACAACTAAATATTCGTTTATACAACACTTTTCAACTTAAACACGACTTGATTTTATGATAGCAAAACGATAACTAACTCACGTTACCTATATACTATATACTATAATTGCTTACAGCTTGGAAAGTTCCGGAAATGTCTCACATCCTTTATTTATATCCGTTAATTCAAATGTAACGTAAAGATGGTCAAACTGGTAGTGCTGCTAGATAACGCAAATGAGTACGGCATTGACAGGGTGACACATAATTACCAAATATACCAAAATCACACAATACAATTTTAAAAGCGCTGATGTGTGTTTTCTTTTTATTTTTGTAACAATATTTAATTTATTAAAAAAAGTAGGAACACTTACAAATGATAAGGAGTCTTAAAACTACTATCTATGCCAAAATTTTTAAAACTCTGTTGAAAATCAGACAAATTTTAATCAAAAATAAAAAAATCTGGTTTTACAAGGCGAAGCCAAATTATGACTCAAATCTTTTTATCGTATTGGGTGTATTGCTACAAAATAAAGCCGACAGCGAGCATCACTGCACCAAACCGGAAATGCCGCTCAAAGGCATTTACTGCCATGTTGTCGGATTTAAAAATGTTTTGAAGACGGCAGAAGCAAAAACAGCTGACACTGAAATTCGTAGTATAGATATTTACACACTACAATTTTTTAGAAAAATTATATTGAAGTAAATTTGGTACAGAAATATGTAAATATATCAACCCTTTTAAAAATAATAATAATAATAAGCAAATATTTAGCAACTTCAAAAAACCAAAATAATAATAAACAATTAAAATTAAGAGCAGCTGATTATAATAAAGATTTTGTGTAAAAAACAAAGCTATGTAGCTGATAAGCTTAACTTTCGCACTTGAGTTGATTCAAATGTGATAAAGAAGCCATACTGTACACGTTCGAGATAATAATTATAGCAGTATTAAATACAACTCTGCCAGAATTATCTATATAAATAAAAATAAGTTGTCCTATGTTCATCATTTTATAACTCGAGAGCCACTAAACAAATACATGCGTTGAAAACGTGCAGTTTTACAGATAGTCTAGCTTTAACTGGGCAGTGTCACTCCCATATAAAATTTTTATTTATATTTTGTGGTTAATACAGATCATCAGTCAAAAAGTGAGCTGAATTGGATAGATGGGAGTGACACCTCCCATACAAAGTATATGTTGATTTTTGTATATCTAGAGAACGGTAATAACTAAAGTTTCTAAACAAACAAAGAATTTTTTGGTCAATACAAATTATCAGTAAATGTGGGCAGAATTGGATCAGTGGCAGTGACGCCTTCCATACAAAGTAAATATTATTTTTTGTATATCTTGTATATCAGTTATACACATCATCAGCCGAAATATGATCGAAGTCGAATAACTGGGTGTGACACCTCATATATTTACAAAGTAAATATTGATTTTTATACAATATAACTAAAGAACGGTAGTAGTGAATGAATTTTCTGAATTTGGTCCAAATTTAAAACGCGCTTAAATGCATACATACATACATATATATATGATTTCATCTGTGTGGGTATATAAAACCATACAAAAGTTTAAATGTAGAAATTATATATATGTGTATGTATATATATATATATATATATATATATATATATATATATATATATATATATATGTATATATATGTATATATATATATGTATATGTGTATATATATATATATATATATATATAAAACAAATACATATATTATATATTATATATATACATACGAAGTTTAAGCTGAACCCTTACAGAGCTTTGTTTTTTACACAAAATCTTTCAATTACAAAGTTAAATAAATGACAACTATTTCGGATGTAACTTTCAGGTCTAGGCTGTACGTATATTGGTCACATTTGGCTTGTTCTTACTCGATAACTCATCGGAACTGTCGACCATTGATATCAGATTAATAGCCAGGTTTATTAGACTGTCGGGCTGGTTTTCGACTCGATTTGGGGGTTGTGCTTCTATGTCCGACCTCTGGATGACTGTCAAGACCGGTTAATCAGGACTTGGCGAATATCTCAGAGGCTTCGCTTCATGTGTGGTATTATAACAGGCCGCTATGTGTACTCAAGTGTCCGTCCCTTGACTCAACAAGGCTACCTCTGTCTCCTAGACTAACCTGCTATACGTAAATAGTCAAGTAGAGGCGAAACAACTCTATTCTGACAAGTTTGAGTCGTTAAATTACTGATCAAATTTTACATTTTGTTTTATTATAAAAACCATATATGAAGAACTTTCTTTTGCTTGCGCCTAGACTGAACTATGTTATCTTAGTGTACATTAAAAAGTCTAGATTAACAAAGGGTCGATGTAAGTCGGAAATATGTAAGTCAGTTTGTTTCTTTTGCAATAAAAAATGATTAGAAAAAGGACACAAAGTAATTTTTATATTTTAGATATACACATATATACAATGTACATGTATACCATACGTAAATAACTTAAAAAGTGTTTTACATACAAAAACCACAATAATTTTTTAGATTAATATTTCATAGAAATTTTGTATTAGAACGAACAAAATTCCATTAAAAATTATTTGAAAATAATAGTGGGAATGGTCAGTTTCTTTTTTTAGGAAAATTAAAGCAGTTTTTCATATTCTACAAACATTAAAGAGACTTAATGTCAATTAATCACACATGCACACTCACTATCTCACACATACATATGAATGTATTTACATATGTGTGTGTATATAAAAATATTGTATTTAACTGTAAATTTTTGTTTGGAATTCATGTCACAAAACTAAGCATTTTTTCGTATATTCGTATACATACATACATACCTACATTTTTATATGGACATACATATGTAGTTGTTTTTATATTTTAGCTTAACTCGGGACAAATGGAAAATACAAAACAATAAAAACACTACAAACACTACAACAACAGTAACAACAATTAATAACAAAGAAAACAGCAAAAAGCGGAAACAAAATAAAAGCTGATGACGCGTAAAAAAGCACAACGGAAAACACATTCATTTAAATAACTATGTATAAAGAAAGAAAGAAAGAGAAAAAGAGAAAAATAACAGAACAGCATTCATGGTTGGAATAAAAGAATAGCCGACAAGAGATAATGTAGAACATATTTATGAGCGCATATAAATTTATATTACACGCGAACACTGACACATAAACGTAATTATTTTCATGTGTGTCTGTATGTGTGCTGGAAAATAAAATGAGCAAAAATATTTACACAAAACATACTTATTGTATGTAAGCAAAATATAGAAGAAAAATACAAGAATAACGCCATCAAATGATAGTTTTTTTTCGCAACATTTCATATAAAAATTACATACAAAATAGCAAAATTCACAAGAGAAAAATGAAAAAGAGAAAAAACAAACAACAACGACAACAATAACAATAACGCGAAAAAGGCAAAAAAATATCTATTTTTTCTTAGTTTTGTGTTTTTAGTTAGACAACAGCTGCTCTATATGAAACAAATGAGAAGAGAGAGAGAAACAAAAAAGAAATAATTAATTAAACTCGGCTCCGCTGATACCCTTCAACACAATCTACCTTGTCTGATAGCTAAGAGCAATTATGCACTAGTTAAATAAATATTTTTCTAGAAGATCATTGAATCCGCCTAAATATCACCCCATTAAGGAAAAAATAGGTCAAATGTCAGAGTTTTGATCACGGTTTTCTTTAATTACAGCTAAGCAATGCATTAATACCGAAGTATATCACTTCTAGCTTGAAATAAATAGTGGTGAAATAATTTAATTGAGGAGATCAAGACTAAATCGATTACAGGCCTTAATCTTGTACAATAAATGTTATGATCAAAAGTTCTTTCACCAAGGTCTGGCTCTAATATGTAATAGGTATAAGGAAAAATGTATTAATAAATAAAAAAAAGAAGAATAAAATCACCTTAGCTTTTAGGAAATCTTGTGACAAACAATTTATTTCGATTAAATTTCATAAAAAAATATGATTTATTTGATAAAACTGTTTTCAAAATGTTCTCTTCTACACAGCGTTGTCATATGTGCAGATTTATCTGTATTTTGCAGTTTTTTGAAGCATTGAGCAGTTTTGAAGTTTTTTGTTTAAGAAATAAGTTTCTCTGTTGATTGTACAGATTTTGCAGTTTTTAACCGAATTTAAGTAGTGACGCGTGTAATTTACTTGATACTTTTTTATTTTATTTTTTTATTATTTTGCTAATAAACAATAATTTTTTTTACACAAATTTTATTACATTTGTTTTATTTAACTTTATAGTTATTATTTATTACTTGCAATTTTATTACTTTAATTACAATTTTTAAAGTAAGAATTTCACCACATTTGCTTAACATAATTGTTGTGAAGTTTATTCGCACCTTTTTTAATGCGACAATCATCCCTTTTTTGACCCTGATCATAAAAAAAGAGAGACTTCACAGTGGGATTACGTTACATACTTCGTAAATAAAACTAATAAATATCACTCATTCGTACGTAATAACGTGATTCCTTTGTTTTTTTTTTGCGAACAAAAATATATATTTCTAAAACGACTACGCAGATCAAAAAGGTTTTAGCCTCACTTAAAGGTAAATTTATTGCGGAATTCCAAATTTCGTAGTTTTTTCACTAAATTGAACCGATTTTGAGTTAAGCGAATATATGTTGTGCAACCTCTACCATATTCGAAATAACAATATATCTCGAAAACAAAAGCTAACATAAAAAACGGTTAGGACCACTGGATTCAGCGAACTCGAATTTGGTGTACCCGCTGGGGGCCCGCTAGTCGGAAAAAGTGTGTCAAATTAGAACACAATTATTATATAATATCATATATGTATATCACACTTAATTTGTTGTAAATTAAAAATAAACTAGGAGATGGATTATTGCGTATGTTCTGTAAGCCGATTTTGATATTTTTTCCTATTAGTTCACTTAATTGCCTCTCAAATAACTTCTTTGATTATCAACAGTTTAAAAAAATTGGCGCATTAGGTCTGATTTGTCTTTAAAAAGTTTATTTGTTTTTGATTTCACTCGTTTCCGACTTACAAAACGTACCCGATACGGCTATATGTATATTTCTTCTTACTTTTTAGGTATGTGCAGTTTTTTCATTTGAAAACCAGATATTTCTTTTAAATTTTAAATTTTTCTAAGAAAATTACGGCAACACTGCTTCAACAAGAAGAATTTAAAGGCAAATAAATGTTTTTTGAATACATATGTATGACACAGAGCTAAAAGTATGTATTTATTTATTGGTTAAAATATTTTTTTTTTTAATTTGATAAATTTTTAATGACCTTAAAAGCGTTTTTGAAGTACTTAAACAATTAATGATAGACTTTATATCAGCACTTCACAATTTTCCTTAAAAGTACATTCTTTACTTTGATTACAGATTTAACGTGGATAGAAAAACTAACTTAGAAAGTCATTCTAGATCGATCGATGTAATTTAAGGTGGAACTGTGTTTAGAACATACACAACATAGCCTTCAACGCCTATGTTGGTGTAGGGTATAAATGCGCCCACCTTAAAAAATAACATCCATATAAATAACAATAGCAACAAATACAATAACAGCAATTGAAAATATTTTCTTCTAAACTTTTTAAGGTCACTCTAGAGTACATTTACATACAAATGACACTAACGACGTTTTATGGTTATTTTGAAAAAAATATAATAAAATAAAATAAAATAAAATAATAAAACACTCACTTAGAAAAAAACTGCAGTTTTTCACTATTAAAATACATATTCAAACGCATTCACTAATGCATATACTCTCAGAGAATTCTAAGCAGAACTTTAAAAGAGTTGTTTTACACACAAAAAATATAAAGGGACATTCAAAAAATCAAAATAATTAAAACGTATATTAAACGTTATTAAACGTAAATGTATATTAAACGTTAAAAAAAAATAAACGAATCTATTTAAAAAATTCAATAAAATTATGAAAATACTGCTCTAACTCAAGATCATATATATAACAATAAGTTTACATTTTCGAATAATTTTACAATAAATATAGGCAGATCAGAAGATATACAGTGAACTCGCAGACCATCTAAAGAAAGAACAAATTTTTCAACAGCGGTATCACCTCATAACATTAGCTAGTAACTGGTTATGAGTATCTCTACTATTGAAAACTTCTGTAATGCATTTTCCGTTCGGACACAGCGTAAAACTGTAGGCTCCTTTCAATGAGTCTAAAAATAGAATCGAGTGCAGCTCATTGACTGAGAGAAGTCCACGTGTTTCTTTATGGAATTTTATTTGAATTGATGATGATGGTGATGATATTTTAATTAGGAAATGCTTTTATTTACTCAAAAATTAAACAATCCTTTTAGTTTTTTTGAAGAAGGCCAATATTCAGTACAAGCTTGATACCCACGATAAAGCATGGAGGCGACTACGTTATAGTTTAAGATAGTAAGTTATTGACTGCGATTTGAAGTGTAATTTTTTGTTTCAAAAACTATAGATCGTCTCACATATTTATCCCTACTTGAAGATAATTCGCAGCAATTTGCATGCAACAACACAATGACCCAAAGCATGCAGCAGTTATGGTCAAGTAGCGATTATTATACAACGTTCTTAAACAGCTTCATTCTCCTCCTCAGTCATCTAACTTAACCCCATAGAAAATTATTGATCACCGAGTACACAAAAAATAAGGAAGAAACATTCAAAACACCATTGATAAAGAATTGAGCAATGTTTCAAGTTAAACTCCAAAAAAAGTAGAGTTTTTAGTGAAAACTTTTATATTAAAGAGTAGATGTGATTCAATGGTTTACTGTGTTACCTTTTTTTCTAAGTAAATATATAATAAAAGTAAATTTGTATTAAAAAAGTTTTAAGTTTGCAGAAAATTATATGTGTGGCTTGGTGCTAAAAGGGCCAATGTCAATATTTTGTTCTGTCGAGTTAGTCCTTGTAAGGGGTGTTTTTTATAGAGGTATAGAACTTTAAGTTGCAATAAAACAACGATGGATTATTCGATTGATATGAATTTTAATTATCCGAAAGATAAACTTGTGGCATTATATTTTAAATATGATATCTGGCATATGACCACCACGGCTGGCGCGGATGTAGTCCAATCTGGACGTCCAATTTTCGATGACGTTTTTCAACATTTGTGGCCGTATATCGGCAATAACACAGCGAATGTTGTCTTCCAAATGGTCAAGCGTTTGTGGCTTTACCGCATAGACCAATGACTTTACATAGCCCCACAGAAAGTAGCCTAGCGGTGTTAAATCACAAGATCTTGGAGGCCAATTCACAGGTCCAAAACGTGAAATTAGGCGGTCACCAAACGTGTCTTTCAATAAATCTATTGTGGCACGAGCTATGTGACATGTTGCGCCGTCTTGTTGAAACCACATCTCCTGGACATCATGGTTATTGAATTCAGGAATGAAAAAGTTAGTAATCATATCTCTATACCAATCACCATTGACTGTAACGTTCCGGCCACCATCGTTTTTGAAAAAGTACGGGCCAATGATTCCACCAGCCCATAAAGCGCACCAAACAGTCAGTTTTTCTGGATGTAACGGTGTTTCCACATACACTTTAGGATTACCTTCACTCCAAATGTGGCAGTTTTGTTTGTTGACGTAGCCATTCAACCAGAAGTGCGCTTCATCGCTAAACAAAATTCGCTTATGAAAATCAGGAACAACGGTAATCTCGTTTCGGGCCCATTCGACGATTCTACGCCGGGCGTGAGTCTATTCATGATGAATTGCCAAACCAAACTGAGAATAAATCACTTGACAGCTGTTAAATCGGTTGCCATCTTGAAAAGTAATGCCTACTTAAAGTTCTATACCTCTATAAAAAACACGCTTTATTAGGTTCCTTCTCTTACTTTCTTTTATTTTGTCAAGACAGCCAATGTCTAATTCAATCCAGAACAGTTTTATAAAGGTTTCGCTAGCCAATATTATTGTGAACTTATATATAAAATAAAAGCTTTAAACTAAATTTTCTTAAAAGTAAATAATTTAACATTGGCCCTTTTAGCACCAAACCACAGATATGTTGTATTACTAATATCCAGAGCGTATATGACCAGATAAGCTCGCACAAGTATTATCTGGCTGAGAATTATCTACTCTGTTTATTTATACAACCCTACGAGATCGAATAGATAATAACAAGATAATAATAAATAAACAACAACTTCATTTAGTTGTACCGCTTTCAGTGTTGTTATATTGCAAGGTTTACCTTGTTTAGATACTTTTTTAAGATGCAGTAAAGCTGTTAAGTTTTTTTTTCTTTTCTTCAAAAAAGTTTTTTCCAAATCTATGTAGTTTACCTAAATTTATGTATTTATTTGGTTAAATCAAAATCGTAGTTAAAAAATCTCCGGAAAGTTATTTTATTAATAGTTAATATTGATCAAAAACAATGTTTCGGCAAGGTATGATAGGCGTATGGGGCTATATACAACATTTTGAACCAGTCATGAGCTTCTCATGGGACTTTTGTTCTCGATCAACTCGCACGCATTCTTTCGCTCTTGGTTTAGTCGTCAAAGACACAGTGACGAATGCACATGTATGGTAAATGTACGCACATTTTCTTAAGGCACTGAAAAATGTTAAAAATGTTCTTTCGCTTTTGCTTTTAGTTGTCACTGAAACAGCAACAAGTACACATGTGCAGGGGATGTATGTTGATTTTTTTTTTTAATTTTTGTAGAACATCAACTTCACTCTCTCTAAAAGAGTAATTTCCATGTTCTCACTAACACAACTACAAGTGGAAAGAGCTTACTTTGGCAATATATACTTATGTACTGTATTTAAAAGCGTAATTAACGTAATCATTAATTTTTAAATATATTAACTATAGAATGCATGCAGTTTTAGTGTTTTTTATATGTTTTGAAAAAAGTTTTTTTTTTCCCAATTGAATGATTAAAAAAAATATATATATGACAATACTGGTCGCTTTTCACATTAAAGTTGTTTATTTGTGTTGTTGTTTACCTTTTTAGTTTTTCTCTTCAACCCACACAGAAATAATTCACTAACACTACTACACAAATTAATTTCTCTTTTTGGTCACCCCTGACCTAAAGCTTCAATTGTTTCTTTGGTAACCAAAAAAGTATAGTACGGTGCTACAAACCTCTGCAATCAAAAATGTAGATAAATTCGAAAATATGAACTACAATGGTGCTTATTAGTTCACATTATGGCGAGTTCATTGTAAATAAGTATAGTGGAAATTAAGTAAAATTTATTTATGTTTGATTTTCAGCTTTTTTTTTAACAATACATACATACGTATAATATAATTTAAAGAAAACACTTTAAACATTTTCTAACTCTGTTCCACAAATGAAAAATAATTCAAAATTCCAAGTAGTGAATAGATGTATATTGCATAAGTATAAATATTTGTAAAACATAAAACTATTAGTCCTTGACCCTACTTTCATATTACATATTTAATTATACTGATTGACTTGAAATTACACTAACGTGATATAAAACATATCAACTATTAAATTATGGACAAGCCTTGTACAAAAAATTCAGTCAGTCTAAGGCGTCCTATATCCACAAATAAGCTTTAAATTTAAAGCGGTTCTAATTAAAGGCAACTAGGTTATGTTGAATTAGGCAAAAAATACAAAAAAATAAAAATATGATGTAGACAATCTTACAGTCCGGCTTAATCGACTAGAACTTTCTATATAATTAAATAGATATTAATATTACAAAGCACAAATTCAAATATATTTTGAAAATAAAGCTTCACTTTTAAAACTCAGAGCTTTTAGTAGTTCTTTTCTCGATTTGGTTCCAGGAGAGACATGCCTTTTACAACTTCCTGCGAATTATTCTTTGCCAAGGTAGTTTAGGGACAGCCTTGTCTTTAATGTAATGTTGGGGATACATTTCTAAGGCAGCCACCTCATGGTAATAATTCAGCATAATGCTTAGACAACACTAGCAAACTTGTAATTCAGATAATATTTTCTAATAACATAAGACAAGTTGTACAAACTTAGCACCTGTCACCACAAGGAAACCCCTTAAGTGTGCAAGAAAAATATTTATTTAAAATATTTCAAAATTTTCAAAAACCTTTGAAATTTAAAGTAAATGTCGCTTTTTTATTTAAAGAGCATCTGTCATACCCTAAAACGAAAAAAGAAAAATTTTACATTTATTCCTATAATGTACGATGTATCACCTATGTTACACCTAAAATATTTCCTATCATTCTAAATATAAATTTCAAGTTTTTCATATATTTACTTGAAAGAAATTGTATTTTTCATTTTTCTGAAATTGAAAAGAAATTTGCAATCGAATTGTGATATAACATTTTGTAACCATTAAATATTGTTTTCCCAGCAAAAAGAAATTTAAATATTATTTGTATAATTATAGTAATAATTACCGACAGTAGCAGGTTTTCTTCATTGTATTAAACACTAAACAACAAAATCATGTCACATTTCAATGTTCTGTTAAACATTTCAATATGAACTTACAATGATGCATTTGCTTTAAATAACGAACTTTTTTTAAATTAAACAAGAAATACTTTTAAATCGCTACACTATGCTATTCCAAATAAAACACAAAGTAAATGTGTGTTTGTAATGACAAAAAGCTCTAAGAATAGAGATGTTGTTTTTGTTTTCTCTTTATTTGTTTTTGTATTATTTCTATTTACAAAAAGACCACTCCCTCGAAAATTTTGCAAATGATAAAAAAATAAAAAAGACCACCAAAAAGTAAAACACAACAAAAAAAAAAACGATTTTTTATACACAAAAACTCACACAGCAAAAATAACCAATCCAGACGATATGAAAAAAATACAGTTGAAAACATTCAAAACATGTACACAGACAGACAGACAGACAGAGCGGCAAACAAAATGTTGATAATATCCTCTTTCCTGCAAGAAAAACCCGCTTTTTTCGTACATATTATCGGTAAAAATGTGGCTAAATCTGCACATTTCATATATGTACACTCACACACACACGTGCATATAAGAAAACAGAAATTGGAAAGAACGGCTTATTTTTGTACTGTGCAGAATAAAATGTTTGTATTCCAACTGGAAAATAAAAGCAAAAGCAAAATCAAAATTGCTTGGAATTTGTATTATTTTTAAGGGTTGGGCTGTTGTCTTTATCGTCATAGTTGTTGCTTTTGTGTTATCTTTATAATAGTCTCTAATATGAACCGCAGACGCACTAGTAACCAGCCCAAAGCCCAACCAACCATTCATATTCAAACAGCTATTGACGACGCTTTACAACCCCAAAAAATGCACCATCACAGTAACATACACATACACTCTCATTTAAATAGATAAGCAAAAAACAAAGTGATAACGACTTTTACAATACCACTATAGCTACTGCCGCCACCGTCACCACCACCCCAACTGTTATCACCTCAAATTCACCGCACTTACACACACACGCACACAGACACAGTTACTCGTTTACGTACTACACTACTTTACTTTGATAAACACTTGCTCTCACCTCTAGATTTAGTTGAATTCGCATCGTGGTACTGATACCGTTATAAACCGACAACGGAAAAATTCAAAAATCGAAAGAAAGAAATTTTATTTAAACAATCGTAATAGAAAAAAAAAACAAACAAACACATTAGAAAGAAAGAAGTACGGAAAAAAAGAATAAAACCAACAATTTAAAAAATCAAAATCAACGTTAGTGAGTGCATTTGACAACTGAAAAAGAGCCGTATAAAAAGCGTATATGTTGTTGTTGTTGTTTTTGTTAAATATAAATCAAATTAAACCCAGTTTAAACTATAGTTTTATAAAATAAGTGTTTGTATGTATGTATGTATGTATGCATCCGTTTGTGTATCTAAACGAGACAAGGTCGTTAAACCACATTTAATTGTTGAATTTTAGCGCTTAAGCGCTAAACACTCTCTCTCTCTCTCTCTTTCTCTTGTTTATGGATTAATTAAATGCCGTCGTAAAGCAGTAACAAGTGTGCGTGAGAGAGTGTGTGTGTGTACGTCTTCAATCGGAAACGGTTCACGGAAGTGAAAATTTTATTACCGAAGAAAAATAAATAAATAATTTCAAATAAAATCCTTTAAATTGAATGCTCCTTCTCTATAATCTGTGATAATTCCATATGATTTTTGCCAACATATTTATGATTCTCCGTTTCATTTTATGAAAATACAAAATGCTTAAAATCGACATAAATTCTTAATTTGTTTTTATTAAAAATTGAATAAAATTTTATTTATAAAAAAGCAAAAAAAAATTTTGCAATATAGTGTTGTGTTTATTGCAGCATGGAACTTTTGAAATTAATGATGTTCAAAAGTGACTTTCTGTCTTCAACTGATAAATGTGATGATCGTGTACCGCCTATCAATTTAAGTCAATTGCCCGAATTTTTATTATGTAAGTTTTCAAAAAATAAAAAACTAATTAAAAGAATAAATATTTTATTTAAAGAACGAACATTATTGGCTTTAAAAAGCATACGTAAAAAAATAACAAAATCTTAATTATCGGATAATGTAATGGAAGGAGTTGCTTCCTAATTTATTTATGTTTAATAAAATCATTTTAAAAGTATTTCATTTAAAAATTATTGCAATATTCGGTATATATGAGTCGTTAATTTCGAAAGTGGCCTGAGTCGATTTAGTTCAGCATTAGTTATAAATGTCACTATAGTTAACTTGAAAAAAAAGATATATAAATAAGGACTTTGGCCACTTTCAAAATAAACGACTCATATATACAAAGTCGTTTTTTTGATTACTTATTAAAAATCATATAAAGCCTATGTATTTTTATTTAACTTTAGTTTTATAAAAGTTTACCGACGATGATATTTGCAACACTTTCAAGAGATTTCTTAACTAAAAGTTTCTAACTAAAAAACGTTTTTTTTTAAATTCATTGAACAGTTCCAATGCGATATTTGATATTTTTCCAATCAGGTTTAATGACTTTGTGCACTGACTTCATATTCGGTTGTATTTCCTAATATTTACATATTTATTTTGAATTATAAAACAAATTCAAATAATGAACATTCTAATTATTACGAGCGGACTGACCAATACTATATGCTCGGTGTAGTGTAGTGTAACAGACCAGATGGTGCATATATAACTCACGATCTTCACGCTGATTTTCTAGCACATTACCCCCTGTATTTCCTAATATTTCGGATTATACTGTCAAAATATTGTAAGGCGTTTTTAGGACAAACCTGGGAGACTCGATAAAATTTTAATTAATTTAATATATGATATGATGCAATGAAGCGCAGTCATTTAATTAAAGCTAAGAAAGGAAGAGTAACTGTTTACATAAATTTGTAAAAAAAGCCTTTTAATTTAGACAAAAAGATACTGTAAAACTTTGATTATCCGGTCCTTGCTAATTCGGATTTTTTAATAATGTGGACACCATTTTTCATTGCATTTTGAATAATCGATAATCCGGAATAATTGCATCTGGATCCGGATTGTATTCAAACCAGTGTTGCTACCTTCTTTAATTACACATATTGTGTGTAAATTTTCATTGTGCGTGTAGGCCGTGTAATTAGCTTCATGTGTAATTTGTGTGTAATTTTATATTTTGTCCCACCGTTTTCTTTAATCGCTATATTTTGAATTTTTATCATATTACAAATATGGGTTGCTTTGCAAACCAAACCAAATTTAATCATTAAAATACAAAAACTACTGTTAAGCATGGCGAACGGTTTGGGACTGCATCTTGAATGCTGGTGACGACAATTCAAATTTGTTTACCTGAATATTCGAAGCTGTGTTGATCGCTGAAAGTATGTTCATTACATTTAAGTGAGATGAAACATCAAGGTTTGGCGGAAATCTGAGGAGTTATGGCATAAAAACTCAATACCAACGATAGAGTATAGATGCTGGTAGTTTCGTTACGACTTGGCGATGCATATCGGGAGCTGAGGTTAGCATTTAAGTCTTTATTGAAACATCTATGGATCTTTTCTCATAATAATAATAATTCGAGCCAATCTGTGAATAAAATGGGTCTTTGAGGAAAAGAACAAAATGTTATTACACTTTGAAATTTTTTTTAAGCGTTAAACCACGGTCACATTTATCAAATATTTGACAAAGAAATCGTGATCACTGTTTTTTAGAAATATTTGTTCTTTTATTATTTATTTTTTTTAAATTTAGTAATTAAAAAATGTAAAAATATTTCCTGGTACTATTATTTGTTTTTAAATAATTTTTTAAGAAACGCTGACACAAAAAGTAAATGTTTCCATATAATGTTTCTATAAAATAGTAGATACGATTTTTTCGTCTAATATTTGACAAATGTGACCGCGGCTTTAGCATTCGTGAAAGTTTATTCAAATTAGAGTAATTTTGTTTTAATATGAATGTAGTTTTTGCGGGCAAAATCTACCAAAAATATTATAAAATTGCAACAAACCAACCAAAGTAACAAATTCTTTTTAAACAACGAAAAACCACCAATTTTGGTCCAATCGTACCAAAACGACAACGCCGGCACAAACCAAGTCATGTTTTATCCTATGTTCTCACAGCCAACATTCGAAACAAAATTATATCGATATCGAACATTTTTTAATCCTTTTATTTAGTTTCGAAAGCAAACGGTTTGTTGCTTAAGTATTGAAAAGAGTGAGAATTAATTAGTTTTATAATTCTGATCGAAATGCAAAAAATTGGAAAAAAAACATAATAGTTTTCAAGAAAATGCAAATAAGTGAAGAAAAAATAAATTATATGCATAAAAAACTTAAATGTATTTGAATAAATAGAATGTGTTTTCGATTAAAGAGATTCTGGGCAATATCGCTTTAAGGTTTCCTCAGGGTACGACCAGTCCATCGCCATTTCCTGCTTTTTCTTATAGATGTTGATTCGAAATTATATTTGGCCAGTGGATTCGCAATATTTTCCTAAGACACCTGTTTACGCACCTGTTTGCATGGATTCTGCAATTGACTCTTGTAGATGTATTCCATATTTCGCAACCATAAATTAACAAAGATTTTACATTCGAATTGAGTATAGATACATATGTACGTATTTACGTACAATCTGTAATGATTTTCAGAATTCGTTCAGGGTTCCAAATGCTTGCCTTGAGTTTTTTATGCGGTTGTTTTTTAATTTTTATTTTGAAGCCATAGTTATTGTTTTTATGCTACTGAGATTAAATTCCATCACTTCTCCAGTGGTGTAACGTATGTGGTTAATGGTGTTGTATTTTCGGTATTAACGAGCTTGGATTTGATTTTGGAGCTATTAATTACAAGAAAAACTCTTTCTGCGTATTCTTGTACTCCGCTAAATTTGTGCTGCCAGTATGCAGGTGATGAGACACATGTACATTAGGCAGCATTAATTTGCATACAAACTATATAGTATACTTCTGAAAATTATGTTAACTGTTTTCCCTGTTTTCCCTTTTCCCGATAAATAAAAACTTCATTAAGGTATTTTGGCATTCGGTGTTTTCAATTCTTTTTTCATTGCTTTCTCCACAAAAGCTGGTGTCCTTTTATGCCAAAAATACAGTACTTCACTTCATCTCTAAATAGATGCTTATTTCTGTGTTCCTCAGAGAAAGCAATTCGCTTCCGTGCTATATAGCTTCTGTAACTGGCCTATTTCAAAATTTTGAATGTAGTATCTTTAGAAACTTGTTCATCAGACTCTGCTAACCTGTGTTTTTCTTCGCTAAATGTACTACAATTCTTCTTTCGCGTTTAATTAAAAAATTAAACTTTTATATAAAAACAGACAACAACTCAAAACGCGAGATTTTTATTTAAAGAGCAGGACTACAATTTTAAAACGTGAACTATTATTCTACAATTTTAAAGTTTTGATAAGAAGTTCGAGTAAACTGATTTGCCTAAATATCTACGAGCTCTTATAAATAAATATAAGTTGCTGTTTTTCTAATCGATACACACTGTGGACTTTAACTAACTTTTTCAATAAAAAATTTTTAGAATGGAGACTGCCGTCATGATGATTAATTGTTGAAATAGGCTTCGTTATCAAATAATAATGAAGTTTTTAGAGTGTTACTGAGCCGGAACATTTGACGTAAATTAATTAACCCTAGAACCGTAACTTTAGTCGATTCGACTAACACTACCTTCATTTGCATATGCAGCTTTATATTTGATTGCGCGAACAACTTGAACTCTTTTGTATTCTCTGTCGCCAGTGTTCTCTTCTAGTGAGCATTCAAATTTCTTCAGTAACTATTATATTTTTTTAGTTATAAAGCTCGTGTTAACCGACTCGAAAATGAGTTGTAAAAAAAAAAAAAAATAATTGATGATTTTAAACAAATAAAAGCAAGATTTGTGGTTATTGTCCCAATTATACGCACATAATGACGAACTCAATATCTACGAAATGTGCTAAGAGCGTAAGGAGAACACGCGGAAGAAGCGTGCTACAAATGCTAAAAATGAATAAAAAATGAATAAATGAATATTTTTATATTATTCACTTAGTTGTTTAAAGGTTAAGCCAAAGCACCAGAAACTTTGTACGAGTCTAACAAGATAACTGATGATTGTGGAAGAGCATGAAGGTCTCCAACGTTATCGGCAAACTCTGAGAACGATTTTACGTCACTTCACTGAATTGGTTCCCAGGCATGTAAAAAGGGTCGGTTATCTGGTTTTAAACCTTCGTTGTATGATGCTTTGAAGTTTTGGATATCGTTTACTTTAAAAAATATATATGTACATACAATATATAAATATACATACATATCGCACTTGCATCGCTGAAGTGAGACAACTTAAAATTTTTAATTTTCAGTAAAGGCAGAAAGCTTCTCTGTTTTATATGATATTATATCACAAAAAGGTAGTAACAAGTGTATTTTTTGACGAAAGAGTAGAAAAAATGATGTTAGATTTTGACAGCGGGTAGATATGACCACTGCATATCGTTTTCTGGCAAAAAGCGAAAATTGACAAATTTTAAGTTGATTTACTTTAGCGGTACAAGTGCTACATATTAGTGCTGGCAACTTCTACTAATTTTCAATACTTGGTAGTATTGAATACTTTTCATTCGGGTACTTAATACTACATTCGATAAGTTAATTTTATTTTAATTTTTTACATATTTTGTATGTATTTACATACGTAGTGTTTCTTTAAATAGGCATAAAAAATATTTTAAGCACGTCTGCTGTTTTATTAAACGATTTAAACAAAACAAATATAAATTTAACTTCAAGTTAAGAGCGACAATAAATTTATTTAAAATAAATATTTAATAGTTCATTTGAAATTTAAATCTTCCATAAGAATTAAATGAAAAAATACAAACCTAAAATTAAGTATTGAGTACCTAGAAATAAATAAAAGTACTCGGTACTCGGTACAAGTACTCAATACTTTGCCAGAACTACCACATTTATATAAACATTATCAAATTAAAATTGTTCTGGATTTTATGATTATTTTTCACAATAATGTTTTTAAAAACGCTTTAAAGTAGGATTGTACCAATTTTAAATTTTTAAAAAGAAATTTAAGTTAAATATCGTTATGATTAAGACTTAATTGATTTTTGTTTAAAGTTGGTTTGAAATGTTCTTTGTTTGTTTATGAATGCAGCCGTTATTCCTTTACATGGTAAATAAATATTTGTGTTTTTCTATAACTAAGGCGTAAATAAACGCTAAATTTTTATTTATTAAATTTCCATTAAAAATTTAATTTGTACTGAAATATTTCTTTTTATCTTTTAAATAAGGTAAACTTACTCGTCTTTTAACCATTGTGCTATTACCACCCAAAAACCTTAAAATTTTCATGTTTAAAATATTAATTGTGAACCGTCGGTATAATAACTTTAACTTTATATGAGTTAAGGCTGGTTGCCAAATTATTGGGGACAATAGATAATGTATTTCTCACGCATTAGCTTCGAATTTATGAATAAAACACAGTTTTAAGTACCTAATATACACAGTGGTGTACATTCAGTTAGCGTATGTCATATAAGCTGCACTGAAAAGCGTATATTTTCTTGGTATCTAAATTGAGTAAATTACACTGGTCTACAAAAAAACAAAAAATTCTCTAGACTAAGTAAAACTATATGGAATATATTGATTTTGATGAACTGAATTCAAAATCCATTTTCAGTTTTTTTCCATCGGGTTCAATTTTTTTTATGGGCGTGGTAAATTTTTCGTAGTAGTTATGTCAATATATTGCATCATAACTTGAAAACGACTTGACCGATTTTTATGCAGGTACTAGCAAATATTTAGGAATAAAATTTCCTAGAAATCACTTGAATGACATTTTTTCTATTTTTATATATATCATATATTTTCATATATGTATGTCATATATTCGAACATTTCATCTGCCCGACGACCAGTTTTTCGAAACAATATTGTTTCTTGACGTACACATATGTGTATGTATTTTTCCCTACCAGATTTTTCCTTTCACTATTTTTGTGTGTTGCCTCATAGTATAAAACACATTTTTTGTTCAAGTTCAACATATCTGGCTTTCATTCAAATGATTAAGATGTAAAAGTTATATTCTAGAAATTTTTTTATAACTTTTTGGAAATAAAAGGAGAAAAGTTTCCGCTAATTTTGCAAGAAAAAATTTGTTCGCTAATTTTGGTCAAAGTTGGGTGCCAGCATCTAATTTTGAATGAAATCAGCAATAGCCAACCGATTTTCATGATTTATAGCTTATTTTATTCTCAACATTTTTAGCTTTAATTTAAGTGCTTTTTGAGAAAAAAAGAATTGCTCTAATTTACGCGAAAAAAGGTATGAATAACTCCAAGACTGTTGAAAATAAAAAATATATATATTGTTCAGGTGATTTGTAGGAAATTGAAATATATTGATATTACTACCATATTTTAGGCGAAAACTTTACCACGCCCATAAAAAATAATTTTCCCGATGGAAAAAAACTGAAAACGTGTTTGGGTGCGGCGCATCAAAATCATTATATTCCATAGAGTTATATTCAAAGGCCTTTTTGCTGTAGACCATTGTTATTTAATTATATGCTACGTCAATGGTGTACTCAGTATGTACCGCAACTTCTTTTTATTTCCTTTGGCGGTTTTAGTTTTTATGTTTAATATATTTTTAAAAAAATATGCAATCTGTACTGGTCAGCAATTAAACACATTTTACAAATTTTGATATTCTTATTGTGAATGTTTAATTTGAAAAGTTTTAATAAAAACTGTAATACAATGAATAGAAATGGATCAGGTAAATGGTGCACAAAGGCATAGCGTGAAGTTATTCATCAAATAAACTGGAGAGGAATCATCGTTCATGACATTGCTTGCTTATTAAACTGCTACAAAAAGATGGTGTACAACGTATAAAATAATCTCATATTTAATTCCATGGGACATAAAAAAGTATTTCGCAGTCCGCTAGGCCTAGAAAAACAACTCGTAAAAAGAACTCTTTTTATTTATAGAACCCAGTTGCAGTTTTTAGCAATATTTTGTATTGACATCTTCTCGTGAACAATTAGAAGGAAAAATGAAAAAATATTGCTTGGATGCATTGTACCATACAAGGCACACGTATCAAAGAACAACTTGATGTGCCGAATTTTGTTTTTCTTGAACATATAGTAAAGCAATCGCTCCTTTAGACAAATGTTCTCTGGTGTGACAAATTCAAAATTTTTTGATTTGAATATGATTGAAAATGTAATGTATGGCGTTCTTCAAGCATGCAACACAACACCAAGCACACAACAATGACACTATAGCATTGTGCTAGAAATGTGATGGTTTGGGTAGCATTATCTAGGCACGGTGTTGGATCAATGATCAAAACAGGTACACAAATGGATTAGTACGCTGAGAAGGAATTATTTTTGAACACAATGGCTCCATTTGCAGAGGCAAACATGCCTTTTAGATGATATTTATCCGAAACACATTTCACGTACTGTGAGGTGTTGGTTAGAGCAAAATAGAAACGAGATTTTTAATTTCAATCACTAGATCTGAGTCCTGTAGTGAATTCATGGAATGATGTAGAGCAACACATTATTGTTGTTAAACCTAAAAAAGTTTGGGACTTATGGACAAAGAAATTGAAAGAAATGGTTAGCAACAGCAAAGGACCGTTGCGTAGAATTTATGGAGAATATGCCAACGAGATGTGAGGATGTTATTAAGAAAAATGATTATCCTACCAAGTACTTAGTTTTAAATAAAATAAATAGTTTTGTTTTTTTCTTGCCGAAAATAATTTTTTTTTAATTTGTGTTAAATTACTGTCCAGACATTTTTTTAGGTTTTGCTCTATTTTAACACAGAATAAACGGATTAAAACGGTCAAAGCCAATGTAACTTTAGTTACGTATTCCTTGGACCACGAGTAATACATTGGGCCATGGAAATTATTAAAATAATAAACACAAAAAAAATTTGTTTCCAAAAATTACATATACATAAGTATGTGCTAACCCAATGTCCACTACTGTATTTATAAATAGAATAATGAACTTTATTGCTAAAAAACAGATGAAAAAGGCACAGTTTATGGTAGAAAAATAAAAGTTTAAAAGGTAAAAGAAATGTATTAAAATCGAATTAGTAATTACTGGTTCGTAGCATTTTCTAAGTGCTGTTATTTGCCTGGGCATGTTTTGCATTTTCTTTTATTTTTGGATAGTGATGCCAAGCATTAAGAAGAGTTTTAATAAGTTAATAAGATCTTTGGCTATTTACGCCTTCGTGATTCAGGGGAATTGCCAGACTAAGGCAAAACTTTAATATTGTTGTCCTCTACAAATTAAGTTACGCTTCTACCTTAATGACATGATGCAGAATTGTGCATAAAAATATACTCTTTACCATTCGGGTAAAGAGACGAGACGAGATGGTAAAATTTGTCAGTGCTGACCTTGTGTCATGGTTCCCTCGATTTGAAGGCGTCCTACTGCCTTATTGCTTATTACAGATCATACCGTTACTTTTGCGAGGTTTTTACCTTTCCCACGATACAACCAAGGTGCTATTATTCGCTTGAGCGTCGCCTGACAAAGTTACTCTTATCGGCGAGAATGTCAAAGGTCGACTCAACTGAAAAACAAACCTGAATAAATTAAATGGGCTTTAAAATTTGTAAAAATAACACTTTATTTGATACAAAATAGAAAAATTTATGCAAATTTATTTTACTCCAGTCTTCAATAGTCATCTGGATGTTCTCTCGTTGCCAGGAGAAATGTTTTTTCGTCATTGCCTCTGTCAATCGAGGTTTTTTACTGGATGATGACTTGTTTAACCCTTTTTTTTATCAATCTTCTCTGCACAGTTTTCTTAGAACCTTGTATGCCAGACTCTTTTACCAACTGCATTTTTTTTGTTCGATTCTATAGGCAGATATCCCGAATCTTCCTATCTGTACGTGGTGTGGTAATGCGTTTCCTTCCACTATTACCTTTTCTCTTTGAAGTAATGGGCTGTTTTTGATTCAATTACATTTAAATTATATTAACAACAGATTTAAAAAAACTTGCAATTTTCGCTAACTTTCTTTCGCTTCCACGTAGTATTAGCTTTACGAGCATTTATTTGGTTTACAAGCAAATATAAGGACAAACTCTATTCTGCAAGGTTGACATATTTATGTCTTCTCCCCCTCTTCAAACCCTTAAAAAAGAATGTCTGGTTTTAATAACACAGGTTACTATAAGAGGCTTATAGGTTTCTATGACTCTATCCTTGTGTGATCCTTTCAAATTTTGGAGATCATGGCAAGTATTTAGTATTCAAGCAGTAGAAGAGTATTAAATATAAAGAAAATTAATCTATTCGCGTACCAGGGCAGCTTTACAATTATTTTTCTGCTGATTTTATCAACGCAGATTGCCTTCTTGTTTTTAGGATTTCTGATAATCCTTTCAAAGTCAGGAATCGCAAATCTCAAAGATGAGGCTGTACTAAGCCATGATGCTAAAAGTGGCAATTCTACAACGATGTCTATAATTTCCGGGTGAAACACTGTTCCAAATGATTCGCCTTTTCGAGAGTATCGTATGCCCAGTCTTCATTGGACTTTCGCATCGGAGGTCTGTTAATTACCACCACAAGAAATAATCTGAATCTGTGGACGCATCCAAATTATCATGCCATTTTTTTAAAGTAGCAGCAAAGTAAATTAAATCAGAAATTTTATTCTGGTCAGTGGACTTATCTATTTAAAATTACATCTGGTCTGATTTAAACAATACATCAAGCAAAATACGTCCCTTGGACTTATTAGACGAGATCCGTAATATGTGTGCTTATCAATGCAATCACCGAGTACCATGAAACAAGATCCCGGAAATTGAATAAATTTATAATATTGTTGCTCTGTCATGGAACACCTGGGTGAAAAATACAACGGTGAAGTCACAAATTTGTGTAAAAATATTTAATACAAATTGTGATGGCCTAAAGATATTTCCCGCAAAATTCGTTCATTACATTATGCTTTACTTGCCATTACGATAATGATAATTAACAATACTCACAATATAATATGTAAAAAACGGTGAAAAGTAGAATTTAAAATACTTTATACATATATAAAAATGAATGTGTGTTTGCTTGAAGGCTGTATACAGCTGGGCGACAGATTCCACAGTGTCTTTCTGGAACTATAGGCTATCTCAAGTGTAATTAAAATAACATTTAAGATAAGAATAAAAAGATGGGGCTAGCGAAGCATGCCAAGTTTTAGCTAGAAAATAATAAAATTGTAAGTCCATAACATATTTATGCAGAACATATATCATATTCGACCCTTGCGCGACTATTAGCTTACTTTCTCAACGCGTCATATCGTGCCAATATTTTTCCATTTTGCTGGAAAAATTTTAATGTATGTTTAATGCCAAACATTGAAAACAATGAGGCTAACAGCCCTCAAAACTATCGCACAGTAGAAGTTTGTTCCACACTCTAAACATTTATGAAGAATATGATCAATCATTAACCTTGTGCTGTATTAAGAGTTCAACAATTTGCTGAGCGATTATCATTACTGTGTCCGTAGGTGCCGCTGTACTGGTGGCGTGTCATACGACGTGATCAGGATTAATTCAGGGGTACGGCAAGGCTCTGATCTTTCTCACACTTTATTTTGTAATATCTCTCCACAACATTTATCAATCATTTGTCTTTGATCATTATTCGGGCATCTCGGAGATTTTGTGGAAAAAGCGGAATATGAATGACATACTCACAAGTGAGCAGGGTCGATTTAAATTCACGCAAGATCCAATGTTGTTTTTTTTCTTTTTAACAGACATGGTGGCGTTGCCGAGTCATCTGTGCTAATAGATGACGTAAATAATATATTGAGGACATTTTCTCTAAATGCTTTGGGCATTAGAATCCATTCCGATGTCCGTTGAAATGATTACATTTTTCGTTACTTCACTTCATAGAATACAACTCTCATGTATGGGCCGGTTTCAAACTTTAAATCTTGTTCAACGCATTCAAGGAAATTAATTCCCAATAATAGCAGTACTTCTATGTCCCGTAGAGCACATCACTTTGTAGTTGATTGTCCAGCGAATCGTTCAAGGCAAAAAACATTTGCGAAAACATTTCCTGCCACTTGCGAAAAAAATGCTAAAAGTAAAAATGCTAAAGTAAAGATCACTACCAATTAGCAAGGATCTTCACAGCGGATTAATCATCTACTTAGCTTGAAATATCAAATTGATTTAAGAAACTGAAACAAAGCAATAGATGCTTCGTGGAAAGCCAATATGCTCCCTAGAGGAGTGACGGAGAAAAAAAAAACAGAGACTATACTTAGAGTATATTTCTACAAAATAAAACCTTTTGAAATCGCTAAGTTACAGCTAATAAAAGTGTTTTATTTTTTTTAATATTTGACAGTTTAGTAAAGCTAATATGGCTATATATGTACACAAGTGACATTTTAGAGTAAAATACCCTAAAGCGGAGAATTAATAATACACAAGTATCCGCTTTGCACTCCAGTTTAACTCTAAATTTATTAAACTAAAATTAAATCTTAAAACTACATACAATGTTAAAATTATAAGAGACAACATGTTACAATTTATTACGCTGCACAGCCATTGCGTATGGGAACCAAAAACAAAAGTTTTAATTTAAATCTGATGATTTCTTAAAAGCATTTTTCAGGCATCAGCATATTTGGTTTTTTCACATTTTACAATTTAATTCCAAAAGAAAAAAATTACAATTTAATTTTAAAAGAATTAATGGAATAAGTCTCTTATGTTACTCACATGTGGACTATTTTCAAAACATTTCAATGGGTTTTAGTTAAAAAATAAAAACTGATAAAAGTTTTGATAAAATCAACATCTCTAAAAATTCATACATATAATAAAAATTTCTCTGATAAATATTTTTACATTTAAGCTTTTTTCAGGATAATTATTTAAATACTTCATCGGTGTCCGGCCAATGGCAACTTTTTTAAGGCATATGTTGAATTTCGATAATATTTACATAATTATGGCAAACCGAATTTCTTATTAAATTCATTAAAAAACTCACATGTTTGATTTTTATATAATTTAGCTTATTAAAATATAGTCACGAAAAAAAGTACCAGATACACCCTTTGATTTAGGGGTTTTAGAGTGTTTGTAAAGAAAATTAAAAAAATGTTTAATATTAATATCTAAGGCATTAATAAATAAGTATATTTATTGAATAAAAAAGTAATTCATTTACATAATAAAAGCAACAATAACAAAAATGTTAAAAAGTTGCAGGAAAAAAGTCTGCTTACAGCTTAAAAAAAATTATTATAAAATTGTATATTGCATATGAAATAAAAATTTTACTTTCAATATTTGGTTGATTCAACTTGGGCATCAATAACCGCTTGAAGACCAAGGGGCATTAATGTTACCAAATTCTCTGTTATAGAAGGTGTTATTTCGGCCCATGCACGAGTAAGGGCAGTTTTTAAATTTTCACATTTATTAATGCCATATTTTCGTTAAAAAAAAATCCCATATTTGCTGTGCTGGGCTTAAGTCTGGTGACTGAGTTGATGAATTTAGCTGTTTTGAAGCATAGACGCCAGTCTAGAAAAAAGTATGCAGTATGCTTAGGTCCGTTACCTTACTGGAAAATCCATTGGTATTCCAGGCTTAAGCTATTAGCAGATGCTTCAAATTTGTTCCAATATGATTTTATAGTGATAGCGAATAAAGCCAAACGAGCCGCTCTATTTGACGCCATGGCGCCACAAACCATAACGCTGCCTCCACTATGTTTGACTGTAGGTATAATATTCCTTGGATCAATTTCAAAGTTTGTTTTTTTCCAAACTTTGGAACTCTTCCGAAAATGTTATAATTACTTTCGTTGGTAAATATAACACGATTCAAAAAATCCATATCATTGTCTACGTGTGCCTTAGCAAACGCAAGACGAAGTTCACGATTCTTACATAAATTAGAAGCTTCTTACGCGCCATTCTGCTATGAAATCCATTGTCGCATAAAACTTTTATTATTGTTCGTGCAGCAACAATTTAGTTGGAACATTTTTCGACGTGTTCCGCTAATTTTGTGGCATTTATTGTCGAATCCTGATGGACTAATTTCACAATATTAGTAAGATCAAGTCTCGAATGCTTCCTAGGTCTGCCAGATCGTGGTTTATTTTCTGTACTATTGTTGTTGCTATAATTTCTGATGATCGTCTTTACAGTGGCGTGACTGAATTTTGTTGCCTTAGCAATTCCTTCATATGATTTATTTTCCTTTTGGAGATTTACTACCATATTTCGATCTGACATATATATTTCTTTTCGATTCGCCATTTTCAAGGATAAAAACTTAAATAATAATATATTGTTACGTTTTTTCCTTTTTGAAAATGTTTATTTATGAGTTCGTAGATTGTAGTTAAAATAAAATAAATCTTATGTTTGGTTTTTAATTAAAATCCTTTATTCAACACAGTTTTGTGCACCACTGCTTGTAATCTTTTTACAGGCAATAACAATTTCCTACTCTTAATAACGCCGTCTGAATACAGTCCTGTAAACAACAACAATTACTCGACAGATCTTTCTGCTTAAAGATCTTCCAACCCGATCGTAGTTATAACCTAGGTTCGATCAAAACCTTTTCAACCAGAGGTTATCCACACTTAACACTCTTTACTGAGTTAGTTCCAACTAAACTGTTTTTTTACTCCACGATTCACTTCACGAGCTTACTCCTTATAAACTCTCTTCACACAAACTGTACTCGCTGAGTTTTACTTTACTAAAACTGATCGTTGTTCGCATCGATGTGCTTTTTATATAGCTGAGTAAAAAAATACGTAGAAAGCTCTCGAACCTCTCGATATTTCAGGTAGATTCCATTTCTTTCTTTTAATTTCTTTTTAGTTCTTTTGTAGCCATGCGTATGTAAACATCTACCTCTTTCAGCTCTTAGTATTTGTTGTTGCTTGTTTATTGTCTGTTACTTGTTTTCTTTGCTGTTAGTTTTTGTTGTTGCTGTGTTATTTTTATTTAATTTATCTCTGCTAATGTTTGTTGTTGTCGATTCTGGCTATTTATAAACATCCTGTATAGTTGTTCCTGCAGCTTTTGTTTATTTATTTTAGCGAAGTAATAAACGCAGAGGTTCCCAATCTTATTTTTGCAACAATTTCTTCTTTTATTAACACTTTGTCCACTTCAACAATTGTAATGCTTTCTTTGTTTTTCAATTTCTATTTTATATAAATAGACTTTTTTCCTGCTAATTATTATGTTTTTCCCTAATAACATCCAAGTAACATTTTTTCATATTATTTTTTCTTCAGATAATCTTAATTATAAATACGTTAAACATTGGTATAATATCTTTTTCCAATTTCGCCACTAATTCTCTAAAACTTCCAAATCGTAGGGTGTAGGTAGACTTTTTTCCTAGACTGCATATTTTTACTTATAATAATGCTTAGCTACATATAAAAACAAAGAACAAATTTACATCTCATTACTAATAACTAGGGAGTAATCGCTGATATACCATATTTTACCAAACATGTTTTGTTTACAAAAAATTTAAAAACATAATACTGTCTATTGTTTTTCGATAATAATATTTCAAGCGATGTGTGGAAAGAAAAATCCTTAATTTGAAGTAGCTAGCTCCGGAGAAGATGGTGAAGTACTTATCGTGGATCCAAATACTGCTGAAGTGTGTGTGTCTTTAATAAGTTGTTGTATTGTTGATGTTGACTGACATGTATGAGAAAATTCTGTCACATATCAAGATTATCCATTTGTGATTTTTTCTTTTTTTTTTTTCTTCTGTGGCAATCATTTGATTTTCCGTGACAATGTCCTTGCGCTGGGAATAAAGCTGTCTAAATCAACATCTTCACCCTACTTTCGATTAATTTATGAATACCGGGTGTTCAACGCTACTAAAAGGGCGATAGTCTTCTATAGTAAAATCCATGAAAAGCAAGCATTTCTCTCCTGGCACTTATTAAAACTGGTGTACTGTTATGAGGCTGTAAATGAACGCACTTATGCTTAATTTAATTTGATGCTGCTTCTTTACAAATCTACAAATTTAAAAATCTTTCGGCACTTTTGGCAGCATACTCTCTTTTACAAAATAGATTCATCCTGCTTTTCAATTTGTAGAAAACAAAGCCATATAACACTTTTTCCAGTTTTTTTAGCACCTTGTATACTCTTTCATTTATTTTCTTTAAAATTTCGTCATAGTTCATAGCTTATTACTTACTGTTTACTTTTGGGAAATTCCCAAATTTTATTTGCCCCATATTTTGTAGAAAATTTTTTGCTTTTGATCTTCCATGTAAGTATAGAAAATTTTTTGGAAATTTGTCATAAGTGAAATATCGTTGATATTCTTATTAAACGTTTGTATATGTGCCTTAGAACATATATTTTATGTACGGTAATGTTTTCGCACAAGTTTTTTAATGACTTTTATAGCAGGTAGTGTTCTTCAGTGGGTTTTCCCCAAAAACAAAAAACAAAATATTGCAATGGGGATTAAAAAATTGAATAACCCTTTGATTTTTCTATGCTGAAGTATCAGGTATTTATTTTATAAATGATTTTTTAATTGGTATTTAAAAAATTCTAGGAATTTGTTTAATGTTTAAAATAAAGAATTTTCTGTCTTGAATTGTTCCTTGGGCATAGATATATGTATATAAACCTGTCACACAAAAGAAGTAGAAAAACAAACATTGACGAAAAAGAGCATACCATTTTTTTTATTCATCCATACACGCATGCAATATGAGTACATACTTATTCTGCAAACCACTCAAAAATATAGATAATTACTTAAGTATACTTTGTTTTTGAGTACTTATTGTCATTCTCTGTTATGAACCTCTACAAGAAACACCCCTTACATATAAATATTTCCATACATGAGTAAGGCAGAAATCTTTGAAAAATGGATTTACAGACGGTTTCTCAAACTATACGATATATATAACTTTGTACCATTCGGTAATTTACAGACCTCAGCTACCGTAAAAATTTTAAACGAAAGTGGAATCATCTGATAGTATTTTAGTTAGGCAGTTGATTTCAGAAAACTATAAATAAAACTCTTAATATTTAAATTTATTGTCACATTTTGCGATAGCCTTTAATTTGGGAAAATTCGCTCCATAGTTTGCTTTATGTGTAACCCTCTGTGTAACCCTTACTCAGAGTAGTGGATCAACATTATACAAATGCACTCAACTATAATAAAATAATTCTAAACATAAATTTTAATGCAGTGTATCAAATAGTCGGACTTGAACGGCTAATAACTTTGTTATTTTTCATAAAAATTGTCGTATGAAACATACATATGTATATATACGTGTGTAAGTATATGTACATACATTTACATATATTTAAGCAACAATGTAAGCCAATATGCATTAGAATAGCATTTAAAGGAGTGTCATATGAAGAATACATATACTCGTACACGAGGAAATAAAAATTAATATAAAAATGGATAAATGAATGGATGGGATGGATGTACAATACGATGAGCACGTAAAGGTGTGACTGGCATTGTTAAAAGCAGTTTACATAACAAATCCATAAAATAAATGTTTGTGAGAAACATATGTCAATAAACAATGTGCTACCTTTATCAACCTGAAGTTCTTTTATCGTCTGAATAAAAAAAAAAACTTTTATAAAAACTGGGTTAAAGGATTAGTTTAATGGGATTTTCCTTTGCATATATTGTATTTAAGACCAGAAACAATATTCAGAAGAAAATGTTAAGGCAAAACTTTATTTTTTTGAAGATTACTAAAGTATATATAAAGTAAATCCAGTAAAATATAAAGAAAACAACAGCAACTAAAAACACTTTTTTCTTTACTTACACTCGTTCGAAAACTTCGATTGAACATTTATAATATTTAAACACACATACATACATACATATGGATTATGTATTATTTATAATATAATTTATTTTTTTTTTTTTTTTTTTTGAATAGATTTTCTTCTATTGGTATCCTTGTAACCAATATTGTTTTTCTACTCGCCATTACTTTTTACAAATTTTTGTTTGTTATTCATCATTCAATTTCACTTTCATATTTTCCTTCGTAAAATTGAACTTATTTTTCTTTTCATTCCCATTTTTTCATTATTTATTTACAGCAACAATACCAAAATGCGGAGGCTGTCATGAACTGATATTGGATCGATTTATTTTAAAGGTGCTGGAAAGAACGTGGCATGCGAAATGTTTACAATGTAGCGAATGTCATGCCCAGTTAAATGATAAATGTTTCGCCCGTAATGGACAATTATTTTGTAAAGAAGATTTTTTTAAGTAAGTAAATTTCCTTACATTTAAGATTTACAAGTATTAATCGCTTTAGCTCTATTACTATCGCTAGTGTTAATTTCGAAATACAAAAAAAAAGGAATTTCTGCCCTAGGCAACCCAAATACAGTGAACCAAAAAAGCTTAAGTACACCTTATATTTGGAAAAACATACTCATGAAACAAAAAATTATTAAAGCGTTTATATTTTATTTCTATATACATATATTAAAAATTACACTAGTCTACAAAAAAGATTTTCTCGCCTTTAAATAAAACTATATGAATTATAATGGTTTTGATGCTCTGAATTCAAATCGGTTTTCAGTTTTTACCATCTGGCTCAATATTTTTTTATTTTTTTTTTTCATCATAACTTGAAAACGACTTGACCGATTTTATTGCAAATTTTCCGCTTATTTTGCTAGAAAAAAATTTCCGCTAATTTTGCAAGAACACATGTTTTCGCTAAATTTAGTCAAAGTTAGGTAACTGCATATATTTTGAATAAAATCAGCAATAGCTAACCGATTTCCATTTTCATTTATAGCTTTTTTATCTCAACATTTTAAGCTTTAATTTAAGTGCTTAACATTTTTTTCGCAACTATGTTAGGAATAGCTCCAAAACTGTTGAAAATACAAAAAAGCTTTATTCAGTTGATTTATAAGAAATTTTGTTTCTAAACGTTTGCATTAAAATTGATCAAGTTGTTTTCAAGTTATGATGCAATATATGGAGATAACTACCATATTTTGGGCAAAAAATTTGCCACAACCATAAAAAAATTTGAGCCCGATGGAAAAAACTCAAAACGGATTTGAACGCAGCGCATCAAAATCATTACATTGCATATAGTTTTATTTAAAGGCGTTTATTGCTGTAGATCAGTGTTATTAAACCCGACTTTTCATTAAAATATAGCATAAGATCATAAACAACAAATCAGGGAAAACCGCAATGTCACTATTCATTACACTAAATAAAAATTATTTGAAAGAAAAGAAAAAATTAAAAATTAGTTAGATTAATATTTTGTAAGTCCTGCACACGCATCAACTACCACTTTCAGACGTCGATGCGTACTTCTGGTTAATCTTTTAATATAGTTTTCAGTTATTTTTTAGTATTCTGTTGATAACGCACTTTTAAGCGATATTTTTTTTTCTGGTTCTTTTCTCTAACTATTCAAAGATGTGTTTTATTGGGTTAACATCTGAATATTGTACGGTTGTATACAGTTACTTACAGTTATATTAAGGTTAATCATTGACCAAATATGACGTATACTATGTTTTGTGTCAATATCTGGTTAAAAAAATTATTTTCGTGTAGACCCAATTGCAACACCTTTTTTGAGCTTGAGGTGCAGGATGTTTAGGTATAAGCTTATTCACTGTATGTTCTTTAGACACTAATTTTCGTGCACTTTCTTTCACCATTCACATTATGCTACCACCCTGTGTTTAAAAGATAATATCAGATTTTAATAAAGTATGCCTCATTTGCCTTCTCCATATTTTGTAAATGAAATACGGATCAAAACTATTATTTTTTTACTCGCTGATAAATACAACATCGACCCAGAAAGAATCTGGGTTGTCCAAAAGCACCTTTACAGTATCCAATCCCGTTCTTTTATTAATTGTAGATATTAAAGGCTACACTAAAGGCTTCTATGGACTACATTCCTCATAGCTTATGTGGTCACGATGATACTTGAGACTTGTAACAACTTATTACGTTTTTTTTTTTGGATTCAGCTTTAACAGCATTTCTTATATAGTGTTCCTCTCACAATGAAATTTTTTTGGCGACCTGATCGCTGTTTTCTCTGCAAACTACCATTATTTAAACATGGTTTTATAATCATTTACGCACTAAAATGTGGTGTTTGTATGATATTTTGTATTTCACGTAAAGACTTATATTCCTGATACAGTTTTACTATAACCTTCGTCAGCATTATAGTAAGTTCAACACACGACTTACTCAATAATCAAAATTAATATTTTTCAAAACTCACATATATTCCACTTTCTAATAAGCTGGTCTAAGAAAATTCTTACTTTCACAAAAACAATAACTTAACTTGAAGAACTAACTGTGTACGGAAACTTTTTTGGCGTCATATTTAGCTCTTTTTGATTTTTTTTAGCAGTTGCTCTTTTTATGAAAAATTTAGTAGTATTACGAAAATAAAGTACTCTCAAAAGTATGTACGGCCAAACAAGATCCAGTTTTATAAAAAAAAATAATAATAATAAACATTATGCAGATAGTAGGTGTACTTTTTTTGTTCACTGTATATATATATATATATATTTTATTAAATTTATTTATTTTTTATTTATATTTTAAAATTTATGTTTAATTTTTCAAAACGGGATAATTTTTTAACCCTAGGATATATGAATATACTTCACCAATAAGGCAGTGATGCCAGAAGAATTTTTCAAAAATCCCCACAAATCTAAAAAAATCCCTTTTTCCCTTAAACCACAAAAATGTTCCCTGCCTTTTCCATTTGGTACAAATTTAGCAAGAAACCACAAATCACATACATATATTTAAATTTGTAAATATCGTATAGGGTGGGCAATTTAAAAGTTTAAATTTGAACCAACGGTTATTTCGAACCTGGCAATACTTATGACATTCTATTCTGTTACAAAATTCCATATATTATCTCCACTGAACGAAATCAGTCGATTTACGCTTGATTAACCTTTGGATTTATTGCAAATTAATCATCATTTAATTTCATCTTTTCGGATGAAGCTCATTTTAATCAGCAAAATGTCCGTATTTGGGGCTCAGAAAACCCAAAGCCAATGCACCCAATGCAGAAGGCAATGCACCCATTACGAGTGACTGGTTGGTGCGGCTTGTGAAGCAGAGGCATCTTTGGCCCATATTTCATATTTCGCAACCACTATGGTCAACGGAGACAACTATCGCAACATGATAACCGATTTCTTGTGCCCGATCTTCATGGTATTGATACGAACGATGTTTGATATCATGCCACAATCGATTTATTGCGTCAAACGTTTGATGGCCGTTAAATTAGCCGAAATCGTGATGTCGGTTGGCCGCCAAGAAGCTGCGATTTGACACCGTTGGACTATTTTCTGCTAACCGTCGTTAAAGATAAGTGATATGCCGACAAATCAGAGACAATTGAGCATTTGAAGGCGAACGTGATGCCACTGCTGAGATATGAACCCATGCACTCGAAAAAGTTCTCGGAAATTGGTGAGATCGAATGGGGTACTGAAAGGCCAGCCGCGGCGGCTATATGAAGGAAATAATATTTCATTTCTAACAAAATTGTAAACAATTGTACTTCACAAAAAAAAATTTGGCAAAATTTCAAATTGCATTAATATTCTTAAAGTGCATTGAAAACTTATAGAGTCTAGTTCGTTACTTTGAAGATGAGATCTAATTACACATATTGAGTTTAAAATCTTTTAATTCAACTTTGTAAATCCCAAACAATGAAAAATAATGCAATTTAGTATTCTATCCTATAGCAACTTCACAGCCTTTAAGCCTTAAACCGCCAACTACTGGTACAAATATAGCGTATAACACTTACTACCTTTTTTTGAACCAAATGGTTTTATTTCAGAAAAATTTTTTTCAACAAATCAAAACCTCTTTAGGGAAAAACTAAGTGTAGATATAAAACCTACATATGTACATATGTATGTTATGAATAACGATATCTTGTTCTAATTAAGAAACTATATTTTTTTCGAATGAAAATTGTGAGTCATATCTTAACGTCAAGTTTTTTGCTTAACTTAGTTTGACACTTATTTGTTTCAGTATTTGATAAATTCAACCATGGAGAGGTACACAATTGAGCAGCGTGTTAAGATTGTTGAAGCCTTTTACGAAAATGGGCATTCAAATCAAAATGCATTTTCTGATTTTTTGGTCGGCATAATCGACCAAATGTGTCCACAATCGGTAGAATTGTACACAAATTTCAGCAAACTGGGTCTGTAGGAAATGTGGAGACACCTGTGCATGCTCACCCAGTTCGTTATAGGCTGGCGGCATCATCGGGCAGTAATTATTCGATAATGAGGTCGGGCAAGCAGTTACCGTAAATGGTGTTCGCTATCGCGAACTAATATTTTTAAGCAGGCTTATAACATATTTTAATGTAACAATAATCGATAAATTGGCATCATTCAATCGGCTTTTGCATAGATGTAACTAGATTTCGTAACGTTTAGAGCAGTTTATTTGCCATTTTCCATAAATACACATCCTCAAACCCTCCAAAGTCTTAAATTGGTAGCCACTAGCATGAAAATGTTGTGATGTAATGGTCTAAATATTATTTATGGATTTTAAATCATATCTACTAGCTAAGCATTCCATCACATTAATGTTTTTGTCCAAAAAATAATTTTTAATTGCCTTGGAATTGTGGACCACCACGATATTCTTTTAAAAATTGTGGAATTATGACGGAAATTTTCCCATTACTCAAATAAAACGTTGTAATAGCATAATCAATTTTATATTATATATGTTTTTTTTATTCACAAAGTCTTGTAAAGTTCTCAATTGAAAAGTACTATTTGAAGTCAAATAGCACTGTTATGAAGAGTATGTCGTATCGTCATGCAATAAATTCTAATACAATTTAAATGTCAAAATATAAATACGAAATATTTATTTTTTAAATATGTACATTAGGGTGCGCCTTACCTCTATGGGCCAAAAATTTTTGCAAGTTTTCGGTTGTAACTCCCTCTCAAAATTTTCTTCACATCGTAGAAATAAGTTTCGGAGAAAATTGTTCGGATCGCATAACGGGAAGGCGTTGTTCATTCGCCCTTAAATTATTGATGTATGCCAATATTAATAAAATCAATACAAATGGTGTTTATGTGCAAAACCTTGGAGTACAGTTAACAAATGGGTTGTCACACTATAATTATTTTGTAAATAATTTAGCAAAAAACACATTAATCCCCCAAGTTTGAAAATTTTCACAAAAAATTAAAAGGTCACAACGCGGTTTCCTATAACGCGTTTTCGTTACAAATCGGTTTCCAAAATGCGAACATTTTCTTACAACGCGGTTTCCTATAACGCGTTTTCGCTATGTATTTTAATTTGAAAAAGGGTTTCTTCCCCAAATAAAATTCTTTGCATGTAGTCAACGACAAAATTAAAAAAGGGGCTTTCCCGCAGTTCTAACATCACACAACGATTTCTGCTTCTTTCATTTGAAGTAATAATTTTTTTGTTAGATTGTTGTCGGCATTGCAAATAAAAGCATCAATCTAAAACGTGTAAAAAATTGCGAAAAAAATATTCAGTCAAATTCCAGTTAAATTATAAAAAATTTGTGAAATAGTTGTTGTTTTTTTCGTAAAATAGTTTTGATAAAATTATTTTAAGGTGAATAAGTAAGTTTCTCTTAAACCTTATTTATATGCGTATGTTGATATGTAACTTTATTTAAATGAAAATAATTTTTTTAATTTAGCCACAAAAATGCCGAATGAAAAAAAAAACGCCGTTAAAACGAAAATTTCTGTGCATTGAATTAAAAATACAAATTTTGGATTGACTTCAAAATCAAGAGATGATAAGTGATGTTGCCAGAAATTTTAACTTAAATGAGTCAACAATAAGAACTATCAAACAAAACGAAGAAAAAAATAAGAAGTTCGGTAGCATCTGAATCCTCTATAGTCGCGAAAGTAACTGCTCGTCCTAGACCGCAGATAATGTAGAAAATGGAGCAATCGCTTATGGTGTGTATAGAAGATATGACAAAAAAAGCACTAAAAATATTTAATTATTTAAAGTAAACAGGACAATCGTCTATCGATGAAGGCAATCATCAATTCGTAGCTAGTAATGGATGATTTGGAAAATTCAAAAAAAGACGCACTTCACAATTTAAGAATACACGGAGAAAGTGCATCGCACATACAGTAGAAGGTGATGGATTTGATGAAATAACAATGGCTGATATTCAAGAATTAATTGCGGACGACGAAATAAACGAAGCAGATTTTAGTGGCAATGACAAATGAAGAATCAGTTGGAGATAGCTCTGACGATCTTTCCGATGTTAAAAATAAGAACTTTTCCCTAAAACATGTCGAGAAATTTTAAATATGGCAAAGCAGTTGGAAGAATACATTTTCTAGAACGACCCTTTAAATGACAGAGCAGAAATATTTAAACGAAATCTTCAAAACAATGTAGCTCCCTATCAAGAAATTTATAAAGATTTCCGAAATAAGAGCAAACAAACTTCACTGCACAATTTTTTCAAACCAATAGTCGTCGAAAGGATGCCCGAATCTGATAGTGGATCGAGCTCAGATTTTGAACTAGTACGAACAAAACGTTCGAAACAAATCATCCTAAGTGATGAGGAGAATGTTATCGTTCTATTTTGGCCTTAATTTATTAAATCTTTCAACTTGAATATTTCACGTAGAATTGAAATTTTATTTTGTTTTTGTTTAAATAAATGGAGTGTTGTTAGATTACATAATATGTATGTTCTTATGACTCAGCAAATTAATAAACAAAATTATATTAAGCACATATTTTTACTATACAAATTCCAATATTTTATTGAAATTTTTTTACTTTGGAACCAAACCCCTTTTTTGTATTGAGTTCATATCTCCCATAACGCGATTTCTTATAACGCGGAATTTTCTAGGAACCTAACTACCGCGTTGTAGGAGGTTTACCTGTACAGAAAAATATAATTTTTTTTTTGATACGTTTTCAAAAATAAGTTTAAAAAAAAAATACTTATAAAATTTGTTTACAATTAATAAGATTTTTGTTTTATACTTATTTATTTACCGTATTAATAATTAATTTATTTACCGTATTAATCAGCTTTACCGCCCGTTCTGGAGTGTCATTAACAACTTTTAGGTTACTTACAATATCCAAGTCTTCATTGTACCCACTGTCGGTATACCATTCTTCTGGATCTTTTAAAAATCCGTTGAAATAGAAATTTAAAGTTTTTTCTGTAGCAAAATCCTCAATGTTTTTACACATGAACTGGCTTATGTTAGGAGGAGGAATGTTAAACTTTTTGATGTCACTTTTATTGGGCTTTTGTAAAGCAGCCACCATAAATTTCCTTGATTTATTAGATATTTGTTCATCGCAAAAGGCCAAACCTACAGCTTCTGATGATAAGTGCCACAAATTATTGCAAAATTTCTGTAATAATTTTGAACTTAGACAAGACAATAAACATATAACATATATAGACAGACAATAAACATATAAATTTTTTAAAAAATTTAAATCTTGATTAGGGGCTTCAGCAGCAATTGACGCTTTTATCCACTATATTTCCACTATAAAAATACATATAAAAATACATATGGCACATTCGGAAAGTAAACTTTGGAACCAATTGTCCAAGGGAAACTAAAGCCAGCTGGAGAAGTTCTTTGGAATCGTCACGGGGTTTCTTTTCTTTTAGGGTAGTGAAAGCAAACCCAACTATATCGTTCATATCGCCTAGTATGTTTTTTACATGCTCATCTTCCATTCAAGATTTAAGACTTTTTAATTTCTGCCAACTCTTTTCTAAATTTGTTAAATATTTGTACACTGGGGCCAGAAGATTTTTCATTTTGTCATCAAAAACGCTATTCAAATGAATTTCAAAGATATGATGACGGCAAGGAAAATACAAAAGTTATTTTTCTAATATATGCTCCAAATGGTCCTATCCTAATCGATGAAATTGAGCGTCTGCACCGGTTATTTCCTGTTCAAGATGAACACATTGTCTGCAGCGGTAACTAAGATTATTCATACACTTTATACTTCTTCACAATCTAATGACAATATTTTAGTATTAATTTTCTTCAACTTTTTATTACATAAACTTTTATTAAAATCAAATTTTTTTGCTACCTTTAGTTATTATATCAAAAATCAAGTAACCTCTTGCGTTGTTTACAAGTTAGTTAATGTTGTCGGATTATTTTGATAATTATGGTTCCGAAGACAGTGCTTTCAATATGCTTCGAATTCTTTCAAGACAAAGGAGGGGTCTGAACATAGTTCACATTAATGCCCAAAGTTTGCACTGCAAAATGGATGAGTTTATTTGCTTCTTCTGGGTTTGACATAATTTGTGTTTCTGAGACGTGGTTTCACTTGGACATAAATGACGCACATTATAGATTGCAGGGGTTTAGACTGTATCGTTCGGACAGACAAACTATCACTGAGGGAAGGGAAACTCGCACAGACAGATTATCAGTTGTGTGGTAAAACTCAAATCGACGGCTGGTGACGATATTGAATTTCTACTATTGGAGGTGATTGCAAAACGAAATAGGAAAATCTTAGTGGGCTGTGTTTATAAACCTCATAGGGACTTTTCAGTTGAGTCTATAGTTAAAATTTTGGAGGACATCTCTGTCTTATATACTGATGTTATAATTCTTGGTGACTTCAATAATAATCTCCTAGTAAGCAATCCACTTATTGATCCTATGACCTCGTTGGGCTTAATACCTATGATTATTGCTATACCGACACATTATCACGGACAATCGAACAGCTTAATAGATTTAATATTTGTAAATGATGAGCCTAAACTGCTCTTGTATGACTAGATTTCGGCGTCTGCCTTCTCCAATCATGACCTACTTTTCTTGACTTACGATACTTGTGTGCCTGATCAACCTGCTCAATACACATATAGGGACATACGTAATATGGATCGTACAGTATTGTATCAAAAGTTTCTGAACATTGATTGGCATCGAATATATTGGCTTAATGATGTTAATGATCAATTGGGTTTCTTGCATGACAATGTAAACAAATTGTTTGAAGAGTGTGTACCAATGAAAATCAGACTATAAAATCGGTTCAGGAACCATGGTTCACTTCGGATATCAAGGATTTAATTAAGGTTCGTGATGCTGCATATTGCAGATGGAAAAGGTTTAGGACCTATGAGCTTCGGAAAATATTCCAATCCTGTAGAAGAGATGTTGTTAGAGGTGTTAAACTGGCCAAACGTTTATACTATGAGGGAAAATTTTCCACTGCGATTGACACTAAAATTGGAATAGGGTGGGTAAAAACTCCTACTATTGGGACTAATGTTGACATCAATGCGTTAAATGAAAGTTTTCTGAATATGGCTATTCCTCCACCAACACATAATATATATGAGCAACTGTGTACAGTTCCAATCGAGGTCAAATTTAGCTTTCAGTGTGTAAGTCCTTGTGAGGTCCTTGAAAGTTTTTCAACTGTTAAATCAAAGGCAACGGGATTGGATGCCTTAAGCCCTTTATTTCTTGAAGCTCTACTACCAGATATTTTGTCATTCGTTACTCATTTATGTAACACCATTCTCACAAAATCTCATTTTCCTGATGGATGGAAACATTCTAAAATAATTCCTATTCCGAAGCGGAATAGCGAATATAGGCCAATTGCAATTCTTCCCTTTTTGTCTAAGGTAATGGAGAAAATTATGTGTAAGCAAATCAATGCTTATTTAACGCGACACAAATTATTATCTGATGTGCAATCTAGGTTTGTGAAAGGGAGAAGCTGTATTACTGCTTTAACGGACGTGGTCGAAAATCTTAGAGGTAGTCATGACAATAGTATGGTATCGTTTCTAATACTGCTTGATCACAGCAAGGCTCTATTTTGACAAGGAAACTTGATAATTTTTTAGTTTTCTGGAACAGCTTCTAAACTAGTACATTCATATCTGAGTGGACGGTCTCAGACTGTTTTTTATAATAACAAGTATTCAGATGCGATAAACGTAAATCGTGGCGTCCCTCAGGGATCAATACTGGGGTCACATCTTTTCTGTCTGTACATAAACGATTTACCAGGAGTTATAGATCACTGCGGCATTCAGATGTATGCTGATGATGTGCAAATCTTTAGCAGTTGTAGGTTCAATGAAGTTTACCGATGTGTTGACAACATTAACCCCGATCTGTTGAGAATAAAAGAATGGGCTTCGCCGAATGGGTTATACATCAACCCTGAGAAGTCTAAGTGCATCTTCCTTAATAAAAACAATAAAATTCTCAATAATAATGTCGAGAAAAGGTCACTATAAAGTTTGTAAGTTCTTGCAAGAATTTGGGTATTATATCCAATGATAAACTTTCCTGGTCCAATCATATATCTACCGCAGTAGGCCGTGTATACGGAATGCTCAGAAATTTATGGGCTGTCAAACATTCGACACCGCTACGATACCGATACGTCTTTTGCTCGCAAAAGTGTACTTGATACCAGTTTTACTATATGGATGTGAAATCTTTGGATCTTGCTCAGGCTATGACTTTAATAAGCTAAAGGTTGCATATAACAACATAGCTAGATATATTTACGATAGGAGACGTCGCGACTCCATTTCTTATTTCTCATATCAGATTTACCAACTTACCTTTGAGAACCTTTTAAAATGGAGAAGTCTAATTTTTTTGCAAAGATTATGACTGCTCAACAACCTAACTATCTCTTTAGATATATAAAATTTGGTAGAACTGTACGAGGAAGGAAACTTATACAACAGAAGTTTAAAACAACCTTTTCTCAGCGTCAATTTTTCATTTATTGCATTAGTCTTTGGAACCATTTACCTAACTATATTCAAAATATAAACAACGTAAGGCGGTTTAAGATTGAACTGTTTGAATATCTATCTTAATTTAATATTTTGACTAGTAATTTATAATGTAAATTTATATTTTCCGTTTAATGATATTACTACTGGTAAACGGTCGACTTTTTCCCTACCCAATAATGATGATAAAATTTACCCATCCCAATAAACAGTTAATGTTGATATTTGTTTGTTTTAATACATCAATTTTTCTTTTTTTGATATCGAATATTTTTACGACGTTGTGTTTATCACTAAATCGCTAATGTCATGCTTCAAAGCTTGAGCGGTTGCTATACGAACTCGCACTGTATAACGATCGCTTATTTTACATTTTTCTAAGACTGACACTAGTTTCGGTGTTATAAAGTGATATTTACCTCTTTTTGACAGCTCATCTTTCTATTCTTGCGTTCCATCTGAATCATTATCGTCGAGTTTTTCCACTTGATTTAAAATCCAGAATTTTGTACTCATCTATACAAAAGTTGATAGTTAGTTTTAAAAACATGCAATGCTTTGACAAATTCGCACATTTTAAATCCACTCGAAAGCCAAGACATGCCTGATAATAAAACTTATTTATACATACTTACCTTCCAAAATGGATTCATGTTTCTCTTTAAAATTTTGCTTTTTCTCTTCGCGTAGACGTTTTCTTTCTTCTTCTTTGCTAAAACCCGGTCATTGCACAACATTAAACCAGGTCTTCCTTTTTTCTTTGATTCATCACAAAAAATTTGTCTTCTTCCATATTTACCATATCTAATGCATTAGCGTGAGCAATATCAATAAGATAATGTTCGGCGCTTACAATTTTTCTGAAATTTCTGCCATTCAAAGTATAAACTTTCCACTTTTGAAACGCATTTGTCGAATGTTCTTGTTGGAATTCTCACTTTATTTCACAAAATTTATATTTCTCTTACCAGAGATGCACTTGCTCGCAAATCCAATTTTATTTTGCGCATATTATAGAATAACACTCGCATTGGAGGGTAATTTGGCACCGACAATCTGGCTTGCGTCATGATCGAGAAAATATGACCTACCTTTCTTTTCCTCTTGTATTCATTTTGCTTTAATTTCAACTTTTTTTTTTGCTAGTTAGCCACAAACAACGAAGATAATTCAAATTTGTTTTTTAAACTTTAACTTTCATTCAACTTCGGAACTAATAACCACTTTTAACTTTATTTTTCACAATATATTTCGACTACAGCAGTTTCTAACACACTTGTAATAAATGTTGAAGAATAAAGAGCTGTCATTCTTATTGGGGAGTTTCCTTTTTATGTAATTAAGAAAAATATTTTCGCAGTTTGGAGTTGCCAGAAATTGTTAATTTTTACATTTTTTTAACTATGTGCTGGACTTCGATTTAGTACCTTTGTTTTTTTCTATGTATACCATAAAATAAATAATAAAAAGAATGCGACAGTATCTACAAGTAAACGAATAACTTAATATTTCGAGAATTCTTTAAACAATTATAAAAGTTTACCTTTTGGTGCGAGAGTAAATAAATAGTCCACGCCGTTGGGTCGCCTCTGACAATTTTTGCATTGCCGACCCGTTTGGTACGACACCACTTCTTAACTTTTAAAACTGATAGTGTTTTAAAAGTATTTATCGAACATTTCATTGTTTTCGTTTAGGGTTTTGATGATAGATATGTTGTCGAAATATTTTTTTCTACTCTTTACTTCTATATCAAGTTTATAGCAACTTTATACCGTAGTGAAGAATTCGAAGAAATGTGGAATTTTCGGTAGAAGTTTACTATATATGACCATATATATTTTGCTTTCTTGTTCAATAGGTTTCAACAATTTTTATGTGTTCTACAACTTCCTTAAATATAAAAAACTTGGTCTGATACAATTCGTTTTGTAATTATCAACTTAAAGTTATAACTTTTAAGTTATTATGAAATTAAATTAAAAATTTATAAACATCATTGATTAATAATAACCACCCTTTTGTCTATTCCCAATGTTTGGGTCTTCTAACAGGCGTTACGGAACTAAATGTTCCGCTTGTGATATGGGTATACCGCCAACTCAAGTAGTCAGACGGGCTCAAGATAATGTCTATCACCTGCAATGTTTCCTATGCGCAATATGTTCGCGTACATTAAATACCGGCGATGAATTCTACCTCATGGAAGATAGAAAATTAGTTTGTAAACGTGATTATGAAGAGGCTAAAGCGAAAGGTAAGAACTAATTTAACATACTGTTGAAATATGTACATATTTATTAATTTGTTTAACTTTTTTTAATATAGGCTTATATTTAGATGGTTCACTGGATGGTGATCAACCAAACAAACGACCGCGTACCACAATCACAGCTAAACAATTGGAAACATTAAAAACCGCCTACAATAATAGTCCAAAACCTGCGCGACATGTTCGTGAACAATTATCACAAGATACGGGTCTTGATATGAGAGTGGTACAAGTCTGGTTTCAAAATAGGTATGTACACTCTAAAATACATAAGTTTAAATTTAGGATCATAAATTGCATAAATTCATGTTGAAAATATATTGTTGTCTAAAATTATATCCATTTTATTTCTAGTTTTTAAAAAACTACAAAATTTGCTTAATTTTACACAAAAACACAAACATTTCTAATAACAATGTTCATTTTTACACAAACTGTGCTTAAAAGTGTCCAAATAATTTCAAAATGTTTAATATTAAACATATTTGCCTACAAACAACATAAAAATACATACATACGTCAAAAAAGAATTTATGTTTTAAATTTGAACGCACATAAAAAATCAAAAGTATTTGTACTTAAAATACGGAAAATATTTCTCAATCATGGGTCTACAAAAAAACATAAAAAATTTTCGCCTTTAAATAAAACTGTATTAAATTTAATAATTTTGATGCGCTGAATTCAAATCCGTTCTCAGTTTTTTCCATTGGGCTCAAACTTTTTTACGTGGCAAATTTTTCGCCCAAAATATGGTAGTTATGTCAGTATATTTCATCATAACTTGAAAACGGCTTGACTGACTCTGATGCATGTACAACCAGACGTTTGGGAACAAAATTTCCTAGAAATTATCTGAACATAATTTTTTTGTATTTTCAACAGTTTCGGAGTTAGCAATTTTATTTTTTTCAGTCATAAAAGATTTTTCAGAATGAAAATTTTAGATGTAAGCACTTATATTAAATCTTGAGAATAAAATAAGCTTTAAATAATGAAAATCAGTTGGCTATTGTTGATTTTATCAAAATTAAATCCAGGTACCTAACTTCGACCAAAATTAGCGAAAAAATGTTTTCTTGCAAAATTAGTGGTATGGGTTGAAGGAAAATAACCCATAAAGGCAGGTGCTTAACTTTGACAAAAGAAAGGGGTTCAATTTTTATGGCTATGGTAAGTCAAAAATATTCTCAGAATAAGAGTTTGTATTATTGTGGTAAAAGACCCAGAACAAAATGCACTTTTAAGAGAGATAACACAATTTTTTTTTCATAGTTCAACACATGTTTTGCGAAACCGAAAAGATAAATCTTATCCGATATTTGATTTTATCAAAACCAAAAGTTAATATTGAAAAGTACTCTAAGGACTATTTCCGTTTTATATTTTTTAGTATGGTAAGTGTTTTATAAAATTTATACACAGAATTAGCTTATTTATAATGGACTTTTGTTTTAGATTACAGTATGTCGAGGGCTTGGACCTGCAAAAATTCTTTAGATTTGTTTTGCTACATTTGTGGGGAATTAACTTTAAAATCACAATGCCATACAATAACTTCCCAAATTAAGAATGACATTATTTTGGATTTCCTATCGATGGAAGAAAGAAACATTGGCTGCCACAAATATGTTGTAATACCTGTGCAAGAGGACGACGATAGGAAGGTCATGTCATTTATGAAACCAATAATATGGAGTGAACCACAAAATCACGATCATGATTGTTATTTGTGCATGATCGCTACACGTCGATTTATGAGAAAAAATAAGAACAAAATCATATATCCGAACATTTCATCTGTCCAGTTTTCGAAACAATAATGTTTCTTTACCTCCAATGCCTCCTAAATGTCACGAAATGGTTAATGAAGAAGATATTTTTTCTGTTCGGAGTGAAAACAGTTACGCATCTGTAGGTCCTACTTCATCTGCATATAGAAGTCCATCGAGAAAACCTCATTTTATAAACCAGTCTGACCTTAATGATCTTGTGCGAGACTTAGGACTCTAACAATCAAAGTCAGAACTTCTTGCGTCAACATTACAACAATGGAATTTGTTAGATACGGACACGAAAGTCTCTCATTTTCGATATAGACAAGATAATTTTTTGGCCTATTTTAGCAAAGATGGTGATTTAGTATTTTGTGATGATGCGAACTGTTACGAAAGCTGGGTTTCCCTGGAAAGTCTGAGGAATGGCTACCTTTTATGGATTCATCAAAGAAAAGCATATATGCGTATGTATTGTTTCCTACCAGACATTTCCTTTTATTATGTTTGTGTTGCTTAATAATGTATTAAAAATTTTTTGCCAAACTTACGTACCTCCCTTTATAGGTCACATATCTGGCTTTAATTAAAACGCCTAGATTTAAAAAATTATATTTTAATAATTGTTTTATAACTTTTTGTAAATAAAAGAAACAAATTATAATAATTTTGCAAGAAAACATTTTTTCGCTAATTTTGATCAAAGTTAGGTACCTGCATTTAATTTTGAATAAAATCAGCAATAGCCAACCGATTTTCATAATTTGAAGCTTATTGTATCCTCAACATTTTAAGCTTTAATTTGAATGTTTAACATCTAAAATTTTCGTTCTGAAAAATTGCTCTAATTTTGCGCGATTTTTTTTTTCGCAGCTAAGTTGTAAATAACTCCGAAACTGTTGAATATACAAAAAAAGAATGGTGTTTAGGAAATTTTGTTCCTAAACGTTTCTTGGTGATTGTATTAAAATCGGTTAAGTCGTTTTCAAGTTATAATGAAATATATTGACATAACTACCATATTTTGGGCCGATGAAAAAAAACTGAAAACGGACTTGAATTCAGCGCATCAAAATCATTATTTTCCATATAGTTTTATTTAAAGGGGTTTTTTGCTGTAAACCAGTGTAATTAATTGCAGTGCACTTAGCTGGTTGTTAAAAATAAAAGTCTAATAAGAGTCACGTGAGCAAAAAAAATTAATAATAATAATATTTCATAAACAGATTTCGTGTAAATTTTTGCAGTGTTATTCGAACAGATGTAAATGACATCTGTACCCCCTTTATTAGCACATTTTCTCAATAATGGTACAGTTGCATATCCAATGATAAAGTGCTTCTCCTTCAGTAATCACGCTTATTTTCCGTCACACTTTCTTCGTAAAAAAAAAACAAAAAATAAACATACATACATACTCGTTTGTACATACACACATACAAATATAATTTGCGTAAAATAATTAGGTATTATATTTTTTCAGTATTACAATTTGTTTAAAATTCAACGTAATGTCTAAAAAAAAATATTGTTTAATCTTAGGTCGAAAAAAGTTGGTAAAGAGTTGCCTACTTTTATAGACCTAATCTTCAACAAAAGTGGCTTAGAATGTATATATTTATGTAAAGGTCCTATCAATATAAACAAAATAAGAGCATATGATCATATGTACAACACACATACATAAATATGTACATATGTATATTGTTTTAGATCTTAACTTTTAATGTAATTTCAAATTTATTCAATAATTTAAATTCTCACCACACATTTTTACAACTAGTGACTGTTTCACCAGCATAACTCTGCATCACGAGTGAAATTCAACTGAAACTTTATACCTTTAACCTTTATTTTCACCATGAAAGGTGATAAAATAGTTAACATACTTTTGATAAAAATTAGTAGTTTTTTTGGGATTAAAGATAGGCTAAATTTAGGTAAAATATTTGGTACATAAACTATAACTTAAACTTTCATAATAATACATTCCGTATCTCTGCGTACAGCCTTGGTGTTTTATGACACTTTAGGTAGTAGTAGTAGTAGGTGTAGTACTTTTGAGGCATCAGCAGATTTTGTGTTTAGAATAGACTATTGCCTCAATATTGATGTAAAATGCAAACAGTGCTTTCAGCAAAGCTCATAAGGTCAGGTATTTTTGATGCTAACACATAGACGACAGCGAGCAATACGTCAGCAAACCGAAAATGCCGCTCAGCAGATTTTCTGCCTTGTTGTCGGCTTCATAAATATTTTAAAGGCGTAGTGTAGATACTTGCAAACATTAACCATTATATTCATAAAAATAGAATCAACATTTCAAAACAATTTTAAACAAAATTCAATAAAATGATGTTCATAAACGAATTTTAGCTTAAAATTCCTGTTTTAAATAAATGAATTTTAAAATTGGTTCGAAACTATTTTAAAGATTTTTTAAGATGGCATTTTGACTCTATGTTTATTTTAATTTCATATTTTATTGATTTTCAATATTATTTGATTTTTTTTAAATAACACTGGTACAAAAAACAACAAATCTTCTGGCCTTTGAATAAAACTATACAGAATATAATGAATTCAAATATTTTTCCTTTTTTTTTTCCAACGGGCTCATATATTTTTTTTATGGGCGTGGCATATTTTTCGACCAAAATATGGTAGTTATGTCAAATTATTTCATCATAACTTGAAAACGACTTGACCGATTTTAATGCCCAGCAAATGTTTAGGAACAAAATTGCTTGACTTGAATAGCATTATTTTGCATTTTTAACAGTTTCGAAGTTATTTATAACTTAGTTGGGAAAAAAACTTTTTTTCGTGCAAAATTAGAGCAATTATTATTATTTTTTTTTTTTCAAAAAGTCATAAGAAATTTTCAGAACAAAAATTTTACATGTCAAGCACTTAAAGTTTAAAATGTTGAGAATAAAATAAGCTATAAATCATGAACATCGTTAAAATAATAATTTTGGAAGCGAACTATAGAAATATACAAAAACAGGAAGGGATTTTATTGTTTAATTCAAATTTTATTTCTTTAGTTATGTACTTGCGGTAATCAACATTAGATGCAGTGGCAAGACAGAGGGCAGTATCCACTAACTTCGCATTAAAAATTTAAAATAAAATTAAGAAATTAGAGGCGGATTGCTTGGTGACTTAGGCTTTAGATTAACGCCATATTATTTACTCCGTTAAAAGAAAGAAATTAAATATAACATATTAATTTTGTAACCATAAGCCCTGTAAAGCGATGCTTTGGAGTTCGGAAGCGTTGTTAGACAGATGTTGAATGGATTATTGATGTGTAAACAATCAAAACCAATTAAAAATTCAGCTCAATAACCTTATTATTTTTAATTATCCTGTAAGTTATGTCCTCTTCTCACATCTTTTGACAGCCCCTTTTGATTCTTCATCTTTTACTTTATAAATACAACATTTTTCTCAATTACGACAAAAAGTTACATATTGTTACGTTTTTACCTTTTTAAAAACGTTTTTTTATGAGTACGTAGATTGTAGTTAAAATAAAATAAATTTTGTGTTTGATTTTAATTAAAAACCCTTTATTCAACGCAGTTATGTGCACCACTGCTTGTAATGCTTTTACAGGCAATAACAATTTTTATTCTTAATTACTCTGTCTGTTTACAACTTTGTAAACAACAACAATTACTCGACAGATCTTTCTTGCTAAAGATCTTCCAACCCGATCGTAGTTATAACTTAGGTTCGATCACAACCTTTTCAACCAGAGGTTATCCACACTTAACTCTCTTTACGGAGTTAGCTCCAACTAAACTGGTGTTTTATTTCATGATTCACTTCACGAGTTTACTCCTTATAAACTTTCTTCACACAAACTGCACTCGCTGAGTTTTCTTTACTTAAACTGATTGTTGTTCGCATCGATGTGCTTTTTATATAGCTGAGTAAACAAGACATCGAAAGCTCTCGAACCTCTCGATATTTCAGGTAGATTCCATTTCTTTCTTTTAATTTATTTTTAGTTCTTTTGTAGCCATGCGTATGTAAACATCTACCTCTTTCAGCTCTTAGTATTTGTTGTTGCTTGTTTATTGTCTGTTACTTGTTTTCTTTGCTGCTTAATTATTGTTATTGCCGTGATATTTTTATTTACTTTATCTCTGCTAATGTTGGTTGTTGTAGATTTGGTTATTTGTAAATAGCACGTATAAGTTGTTCTTGCAGCTTCTGTTTATTGATTTTAGCGATGTAATAAACTCCGGGGTGCCAAACCTTATTTTCGTAACAATATTTTCCTTATTATAATTTACAGTATGCCAAATCAATATCCCTACATTTCTTAAAACAGAATGTGTTTTTAAAGCCGATTTTTAACAAAAAAAAAAAAAATTATTAAAAAAAATTTTTTATAGCATTTTAGATAAAAAAGTTTCTTTTTTGAAATAAATAGACAAAAAGCATAATTTTTTCGAAAAATAAAGAAATTAAAGTAAACAAAATTGTCAGGTTGTATGAATTTGTATTTTTGATATTGTAGATGAGAAATAAAATAATATAGCATTGCCAGTTTCAAATTAAAAAAAAAAAAAAACTTTAAAATATGTTTTAGTTAAAATACCGATTATGAATACGAATTTTAAAAAAAGCTTTTTTAGCCTTAAAATGTATTTTAAACCTGAAAAAAGAAATTTCTATGAATATAGAAATAAGATTTTAACAAAAATATAGATTGAAGCAAATTTTGTGGCAGCAATCGCTCCCGAAAGATATCAATGCAATTAAAAATAATAGAAATTATAAATAAATACTTAGCAATTTCAATAAATGAAAACAACACTTTCAGTTTTTTGCAATCAAAAATTTGGAATTGCTTGTTTAAAATACGCTTGTACATATTAAAGAAATTTAAAAATAAATTAAATAGCCTAGCCTAGCACAGTTCAAACTAAACTGTATGTGTCCCTATCATAATTAAAATCAATTGATAGAAACGTTTCTGTATTTTATTTATTTATTTTTTTTGTAACTTTTACTTTTATTCAGCTTTTAATTATGAATATGAATATGAATTGCATTTTATTGCAGTTATTTTAAAATTAATTTTCCATAAAATGGCCTTGAATTATTTTATCTACAAGTTTTGAATATCAACATATCAAATTATTCTTTCTAAAAATCCCTTTTAAAAAGTAATTAAAAAGTCAGTGCAAAAACCTATTTGGTTAAGTAGTTGTTTGTATAGTTCTGCTTGTAGAAAACAGGCTATAAAACTTCGTTATTATGAATATAAATATGTCTGAATAAACGCGATACCTATATTCATTATTATAATTTCTGATATATAAAAAACGGATACTTTTAAAATCGTTTTTCATTTAACATATTTTTATTGGCATTACTAATTTGTTTTCTGCTGCCCCAGAAAATAAAAATTAGCCAAAGTTCGGCAGCAGCGGCAAAGGTTGATGTCTAGACTTTTGTCGTGCTGCCGTTAAAATATTCATTGTCATATAAATGTTCTTATTCTAATTCCACCATCCTGCTGCCGGCTGCTCGCTGTCGTCTATGAGTTTATACCATAAAAAATGTAGACCTTGGGAGTGTTAAAACATTAAAACCAGTTAAGCCACCAAAGGCAAATAAGCAGATAAAATACGTAAAAAATTTGATTTTTAGTCACCATATTGATGACTCTGAGATTTAAATTAAGCTCTATTTTAGTATAAGTGTTATCGGAGATCGCAGATACATGTCCGGTCACTTAGCGGTGAATGCTGCCAATTTATAACTCTTAATTTATATTCGTATATATTTATATTGGTACATATGTATGTACATATATGACATTTTGGAGGATAAAGATCTGTCATTTATTCTCATTTTAATCATTGAAGGGTTTCGCGTAAAGAACAAAGTTTTTTCTGTTTACTCCCAAAATTCCGAATGATAAATTGCAGTCATTTCTTAATAAAAACATGCAAAATCATGAAAAGTCATTCAAACAGAAATTTCAAAACTTTGTGAGAAAAAGCAATGATGATTTTGCACCTCCGAAATGCCACTTGAGCGCAATAAAAATAAGCCACTTTTGCATCTACTAATTACTCTCTACCAACTAGCCAAATTAAGGCCAAAACCAAATATACATGGCACCATTGTAATGCTCTGTATTTGGTGGGTCCAAGAGGGTCTCATTAATAATGAGATCACAGAGAACTCTTACTTTACGCATATGATTCATATGAATCTAGAATTGACCAGACATAAAGACGTAATATTCCAACATGACGCAAGATTCCTACATGCTACTAGTCCAGGTAAAATCCGCCTTATAATACAGACCTTGATCCATCTAACTACTATTCGTCTCGATCGATGCAGGAACCCGAGCTGGAATTACCTTCACTGCAAAAAGGAAATTAAACAATTTATTGCAATCCATATACTGCTTGAAACATGGCAAAAGGTCATAGATAGCAATGTCACATATGTGTGACATTCCTAAAGTGAAGAAACAAGGGGAGATAAAGTCCACCTACCCCTGCGTAGTCTAGTGTGTTGTGTGCATTTCTAGTTCCTAAAGCGTCGGGATCTGATACTAGATAGCCTACCGCAGAAGTAATAGAAAGGTCTGTTTGCGTACTCAAAAATTTTTAAAAACTTGTACAAATTTTAAAAGTTTTTACTGGATTGTGTTTGTTTACACAAATACTCAGTAAGGAGAGAGAAAAAAAAAGAGTAAAATGACAGTTCGATGCAAGAGAAATTACTGGTTTTTACTGGATACTTTTTTGCCAGAAAACATTTTTAAGATAAATAAAAAACGGCTGATAGAAAAGCATACATACATACATATGTACATGTATGGATGTGTAAAAATAAAAAACAATTTAAAATAATGGATATTTCTTTCTTCATATAATAAAAAAGATTAAATGTTAACTTATTTATTTATTTATTACTTATTTACTTATTATTATTTATTATTTACTAATTATTATAACTTATTACTTATTTTAATTTATTTATTTATTGTTTTTTTATTTTTTTATTTCTCAATCAGCTTTTTTCACTATCTTACTAATTCTTACTGGATTTCAGTTTGAGTACTTTTCTTTATTTTTGAGAGTAAACTTTGTCTTAGCCTCTGTAAATTTCTTACTGAGTAATTTTTACTGAGACTACTGGAAAAGTGCCCAAACAGACCTATAGTATAGATTAAAAAAAATTCGTAATTAAGTGGGAAAATAAGAATAATGGGCTTTTAAGAGTAGTAGTCTTACTTTAGCTCATTTTTCTTTTCTAATTCTACAATATTTTTCAGGCGAGCGAAAGAAAAACGTCTGAAAAAAGATGCTGGTCGAACACGTTGGAGTCAATATTTCCGATCGATGAAAGGAAATTGTTCGCCACGCACTGAAAAATTCCTAGATAAAGATGATCTTAAAGTCGACTATGACAGTTTTAGTCATCACGGTAAGTTCAAATTATTATCAAATAAAATAATACGTGTGTTTTAAATTTAAAATGATTTCTAAATTTCCAAAACAAAATAGACCTCAGTAACGATAGCTATAGTACAGTCAATTTGGGTTTAGATGAAGTCGCCTCACCACACAGTCTAAGAGGATCATATCTGCACGGTAGTTCAAGTCCTTCACAATATCCAACTAGTCGATCGCCACCGCCAGTGGGACAAAATCATTCGTTTGGTTCATATCCCGATAATATAGTCTACACCAATATAGGTAAGTATGAAGTTAAAATAAATATACATACATAACACGTGTACTTTTACGTATAAAACTTAAAATATTTTATTTTAGATCATAATTCCACATCGAATATGCATGGTTCAAAATCGCAACGTTTACATGGCGGCAGTGCCGTTTCTGATTTAAGCAACGATTCTAGTCCCGAACAAGGTTTTCCCGATTTTCCACCCAGTCCCGACTCGTGGCTGGGCGATGCGGGGAATGCCTCCAATCCGAATTCATCAACACCTGGTGTACATTACTGATACTCAAATATACTCTTTAGATATTTTCAAATGCAGTCGCGTAATTTTTTTATGGCTACCCATGGTTTTCCTCAATTCGATTCGTCTACCCATTCTGCAATATCCTCTTTACCTGCACTACAAAAATCTGAGCAAAAATCATAGCATTCTTCTACGGATAACTAACGGCCATACAAAAAAGTATTTGTCATTCGCACAGACACTTAGGGTTTCTTACAATATTCTCGTTAAAAATTCGCCGAATGTGAAATTATTAATAAATATTATCAGAGTTGTAAAATTTTTATCATAAATTATTTATAAAATAATATTTAATTGCTCAAATGCTGATAAACATATCCTAATGACTAAAATCTTAATTTGTTCCGAAATTAAAGTTTCGTCTGCTTCAAAATTTCCATATAATTTCATCTTAGGCAGGGTTAGGGTTGGCTTTTGAGGATTGCCAGTAAGTTAAGATTGAGTTTATTCAGACTTTGAGTTATATATGAAAACGACTAATAGCTCTACCCTATCTGGACGAATGTCTTGTTTATGTAGTCAGTGTGATAACAGACTGTATTAATGACAAATTTGATCGCATTCGTCGAAAGAGACCTCTATCAATATACATACATACATACTTTAGCCTTTGCTCTTTTACAGCGGGGCAGTCACATAGAAAATGTTGCACAAATTCCTTCTTTTCTTCATTTAAACAGCTCCTATAGTAATCATAATATGAATAACCCATACGTTTCTACGAAATCCAACAAGGGGTAAAAATGTCTTGTTCCTTTTCTTTGTCAGAGTAAGCCAGAACAAGCTGGATGATCTACAAGTAGTGATACTAACCATCTGTGTTTCTACATTTATTAAATTCTATATCGCATAGAAAGAATGTGGGTACGGCTAGTACTAGGGAAATAAGTTGTAAATGTGTGAAATGTACATATTGAATGTGAAAATGTACATATTGCATTTCTAAAGTCATCCTTTTCCTAGCTTATTCGCAAACGCAACTAGAGCTTTTTAAAAATTCTTAATACTTTTTATAAAAAAATGGCGGAAAAAGATACATATTTAAGGATTATGTGAGTAAAATTTAGTATTAATTCGACTTAATCCGACTTCCTTAAAATTTACTGACTTCTATCGATTTTTTTGTGGTCTCATGATAGATAACGTAAGTAACGTTCTAAATATTTCCAAACTCCGGGCAGTGATAAAAGGTTGCAAAACACTTTGATACAAATTATAATTTTTATCCGACTTAACCAAACTATTTTTTTAGAATTTATTTATTCTGTGACTACTAAGGTCAATAATAGAGCAAAACATAATAGACTTAACCCTTCGCTTATTTGATAATTTAAATGTGACAATTATAATCATTAATGAAATAATTTCTGCCGAATTTTGAGTGGTAAAAATTCAAAAAATTAAATGAAAACTGTTTTGATATGCATATCGTAAATTTAAACTGAAAAATGAATAGATGGGTGCCACGGTAGCCTAGTACGTATTGTGATAGTCTGTCAATTTGCAGGTCATTGGTTAGACTCCCACCAGAGGCTCTGGCCACCACGTCATCATATGGTCTTAAAAACCTGTTTGTAATAGTTGTAATATAATTTCTGATTATGAATTAATGAATCAATTATCCCTGAACTTAGCATAAATAGAAAAAATACAAGTATAGTATGTGTAGTCATGTGAAAAATAATATGGACACTTGTATCAAAATGGTTCAAAATTAAACTCTGTTTTTATATTCAAATATTGATCAAAAAGATCTTATAAATTGTCTGCCCAAATTTCGACGGGGTAAAGAACTATTATTTGACAAACAAATTTTGCACCATTTCACAATTGTACATATTTCTTTTAAGCAATGTGTCATTATATTTATTATATGTATCCCTTTGTAAATTTCAGTCTCTTTTCAACCTACTGCTTATTGAAGAATTTTCTGACTTAATTATAATACATTAGATACATATTACTAAGCTCAGTACTGTTGAAAACTACTTTAAACAAATCATTTAAATTGAGTTTTGGTTAAAATTGGCCTCAACTGGATTTAGCTAGAAATTATTGTGGCTGCTAGAGTTAATTTTATCAATAGTATATTACAAGATGTTTATCGTTTAAATCATATTTCTACCGGACTTCGTCTATTCAATTCTCTAAATAATGTGATTCCATGACAGACTCAATTATAAACTAATTTTTTCAGAATATTGATTGGTAAAGAAAAAATAAAAGTCTAAATAAAACTGTTTTGATATAAATTTAAACTGAAAATTGAATAGATAAACTGAAAAGTGAATAGGACGAATTCTTTTTATTATTCAATATTTAAAAAGAAGGTGTTACACTCGCACTTTTTGATTTAATAATTAAAAAGAAACAGTATATTCCACAACCATAGTGTATGGTGATGCAGGCTAATAAAATTTTTAATAAATCTACCCGTTTAAGCAAAGAAAAGGAATATGTTTATCACAAAAAAGAAGTCGGTTTCCATCGACTTAAAAAAAAATCAATTTGTTTTATAAAAACTCTTAAGATATCTATCCTTTCCTACATACATACATATTCTACATATATATGTATATATGTAATTATTTAATTTCTCCTAAATTATTATAATTATTAATTGTAAATAGTGTAAAATTATAAATTGTAAATTTAAAAAAAAAAAATTATTACGAGTAATTTTATTATTTGTAATTTATTGTATCCAGTTTTAATTTTTTTTAATTATTCTAAGCATAGAGAAATGATAATGATTGAAAATAAAAGGTTATTTATTATCTACAATAACAACAACAAAATATTTAATAAATAAGAAAACAACTTAAGATATATCTGCTTTATACAATTAGAAAATATCGAAAATTTAAAAAAAGAAAATAAAATTATAAAAAAGTGATGTCATGTTTATAGTATAACTTGTAAGTACGTAATAGAAATTACAAACAAAAATATTAAAAATCGTAAAAAAATACATAAAAAACATTAAAAAAAATAATAATAAAACTTTAATAAAAAGTGAAATTGTTAAAAAATATTACATAACCGTTTTTTCCTTTTATTTAATATATTAACGTGTATAGCAGTCATGAGCCTGTCATAGGATTTTTGCCCCCAATCAACTCCCACGAATTCTTACGCTCTTGCCTTTAGTCGTCAATGAGACAGTGAAGAATTCATATGTGTGGTGAATATACGCAAATTTTTTGAAGGCACAGACAAATAATTTAACGAAGTTCTTACGCTGTTAGCAGCGTTACCGTTGGTACGACTAAAGTCGCGTTTTGCAACTTTTTTGGCGGCCAAAATCACTTTGTGCGACTTTTCTAAATGCACTAAATTTTGTCACCTTCCATAAGTTTTTTCCACTTTTGCCCCTTTTTTTGTGACATTAGTATCACTAACATTTTGTATCTTTATTTTTCACAATCAAATTTCAAAACCGCTAGAATATTAATAAAGTGTGCTAAAAAACATACCCGTGAAGTTAAAAAATTTTTTCCATAATAAAACACTTTTCTGCAGAAGTTGTGCAGAAAAAAGTACTGAAGTACTAAAAGTACTAAAAATTAGAATTGTTAACTCAAAAAACACTGCTGCCAAGTCAATTTTGATTTTCATGGACTCAAAAATCGTGAAGAAGCTTTTCGTGTACTCAAAAGATAACAAACTTTTCAATTTTTGGCTAACTTTTTTAGTTCAGATATCTTAAAAATTATTTTAAAAAAATTATAATTTTATTTGAAATAAATATTTATGTACTATATAATATATATGGTATATATATATGAAATATATATATATATATATATATATATATATATATATATATATATATATATTTACATACATACATACATATATATATATATATATATATATATATATATATATCAGAATTATATATTATATTAATCAAATTTATATATTAAAAAAGAGTATTACACAGCTTTTTGGTCTCTAGCGCCCACTGTATGACATGTGCCAAAAATCCTAACATAGGATATGAATGAGGCTACAACTTGGCATAAATGGTTTTCCCGGCACCACTATGAGTTTCGAACAACTTTTTCCAAATAAGGTTTTTTAGCCAATTCACTCAAATCACGTGTTTGCTTCTAGAGCCCACTGTATGGACTTGTGCCATAAATCCAAAGATAAGGTGTAATAAAGGACACTTATGGCTGCAACCTGATTTTTTTGCCAAAACCACTATGAGTTTTGAACAATTTTTTTCAAAAAGAGGTTTTTGCCAATTCACTGAAATCACTCTTTGGCCTCCAGAGCCCGCTGTATGACGTTCCGAAAATCCAAAGATAAGTTATCCTAGAGGACACTTACTACAATCTGGCATTTGATGCGCTTTGTTCTGCTATCGTTATGGTGGCGACTGGCTTAACAAGCACAGGTCGTACTTTCAGAATTATTGATAAACTCGAAAAATGCTACAATGTTATTTATCATGTGGCAGAAGAATATCCTTTTGTGCTGCGCATCTTACCATTTTACTTGGACATGAAGAAAAGCTTTTCATGGACATTTTTTTAAGAATATCGCATTAATAGCACAGACTATATACATACACGAAAGCAATGACACATGTAAAAAGCCGAAAATCATATTCATTAGAGGAAGAAAACAGAACTTTTCACCAATCGCCAAACTAGTGAGTTAGAACCAAACACTATAAGCACTTGTTTTCTAACGTATGACAAGTAAAATAACAGAAAACAAGAAGATAAGAAAAAATTTGTGAAAGAAATTGTTATTAAATATTTTTTTGTTTTAGTTTAAATTTAAGAAGAAATGAAAATTTTGGGTAAGTATAATAAAATGACGCAAAATAAATATAATTCCTTGTCTCTGCTTCTTTTAATGGTAATTTAATTGGATTTTGCACGTCAGTTGAGTGCACATATTCCAAGTTTTGCAACAAATATCAACGGAATTGAAAAAATGGAAATGCAACAATACAAAATAAATTTTCGTTTTTGTACTTATGTCTTGGGGCAGTTAAAGTCGGTGACTAACATGATGATTTTGTTACAAATGTAGTTTGGTTTGTATTGAATAAGTATGGACAAATGCCTAATACGAAAAAAGACCGACTTTTGGTTAATGTTGGCAACATACTTGAAACGTTAAGCTCAGAGTCTGATTGAAACAACCAAGCGCGAAATCTTTTAAGATAACAATTAATGGAAGGAAACATTCCTGCAGTTCTGCGTTTACTATTATTAGCTTATTAAATTAAGCAACCGAATTGCTATGAACCCTGGATGAAATATTGTAATAAAAAAGTACACAATTAATATTCTATGGCAAATGAAACAATCTTTTCGTTGCGCACAGGTAACTATTACTCGTAGTTTGCTCTACATATCGTAATTGTTTAAATTTTAGTAATTTTTTATTTTATTATTATTTTTTAATTAAAGGCTGAAATATTTCATAACTTAACAAAGTTTTGGGTTGTCAATCGCACGTCCTACGTCAAGGTCATGGAAAATTATTGTCACAAGTACGTCTTGGATGATCAAAATAAATGGAAACATGAGGAACTGGATGAAGCTGTAAATAATTGTAAGTTTAAATAATTTTTTTTAAATTTCAGTTGTAAAAACTTTTCGCTGCTTTTAGTAATGCAAAGAGCTGGTCATCATTTGGAACATTCTTTGAATGGCAGCTATACAGCTATTTCGGTTGGCCACCTCATAACCGATAATGAACAATACGAACCTGTAGTAGGTTCTCATTTAATTGGATATGGTTTCAAAAAAATCATCAGTGTGTTGGAGAAATTTTATAAATCTAACTGCCAGTGTAAGTGTAGAAATAGAAAAAATTGGTTTTAAATTAAATTTTTAAATATTTACATTTTATTTCTTTATTTTAGGCTGAAGCATAAACACGTATAAGTTCATCATCAGTGTCAAATACAAGCAACACGGCAGCAATAAACCAAAGGGTGTGTATAAAACAATACAGTCAAAAAAAGAGGAACTAATTTAAACAAACAAAAAAAATATATGTTTTGAAAAAATTAGATTTTCATTTGTAATAGTACTTTATTTTATTTATTCGTTTTCAATTTTATTGCTTTTTTAATTTTCTTATTATATTTGAAAAGAATAAGACATAAAAGCGCAAGTGTAATATTTGCTTGTAAGCTTTTTAGTTTAATATACATACTTATTTGTATAAAAAAAATAATAATTAAAAAACAACCTTTAAAATTACTTAATTTACTCTTACACATCACTTGCAACATAAAAACAAATGAAAAGAAGCAACTCGCGCTGTTTTATTATAAGCTTAACGAATTAAGCAACCGGAAAGCAATGAAATTATATTTAATTAAAATTAAATAGGTATAAAAAATAACGTAAAACAAACATCAAAAGTCATTCTTTATCTCTGCTCCTTTTAATTATATTTTAATTGAATTTTGCACGTTGATTGGACAAGTGGATATGACACCATAAAAAGGACATTATCATTTTTGTATATCTTGAGTACGTTTAAGATTTAAGTTTTTAAGTGGGTAGAATCGGATAAGTGGGACCATAAAAACTAAATATTGATTTTTGTATATATTGAGAATATTAAGTGGTAGTTTCTGAATTTGGTCTTAATGACTAGACCGTTAATACAAACCAATTTATGTAAATGGGTGCGGAATTGCAATAGTGTGAGTGTCATCTCCCATACGGTCGGTAATAGTAGAAGTGTCCAAATTTGGTCCAAATAACTTATTGCATGGAACACTTTATCAGTCTATAACTGGGCAAGATTGGCTGGTATTACATAAAGCACATCTGTTGTAGTCTTTTCCATATACAGTGATGTTCTTTAAACTGGAGCCATATATTTTCAATTTACTTTTATATCAAAATCTCTTGAAGTAAGACTCAATTATACAAGTAGAACTGAATTCGTTTTTGTTGGTTGCTTGATAGATAAAATGACGTTATTTTTTACAATTATTGTATTATTGATGTCAAGATAAATAAATTCTTTTTTATATAAATAAAGAGAAGTGTTCCATAAAATAAAGCCAGTTAAAGACAGTTGAAATAAAGAAACTAATTAAATTCAATTTTAAATAAACGTGATTAATCAAATTTTGTAGATAATAATAAAATAATAATAAAAAAACACTATAATGTAGGGAAAAAGCTAAAAGTGTTGGCAGTTAAAAAATGAGGAGAATGCTGTGAAATACCAATACAAACCAAAAAACAAAGGAACGAAACCTAAATTAACCGCTCGTTTAAAGAAAAACTTGTGGAAAAGGTCGATTTGTTACCTCTTTTGTCCTTAATAAGAAATTAAATCTTGATGTTTATACTTCAATAGCAACATTATCAACATTTTTTTAATAAAAAACCATTTGAAGACAAAAAGTACACTGAAGGTACCATACCTTACAAAGAAACACACAAAGCAAAGACCGGAATTTGCTGCAAAACATTTGAGCTGGCCTGTAGACAACTGGGGAAGCATCATATGGTCAGATGAGACAAAAAATATTTAAAAATGCTAATTTGTTCCGTTAAGCATTTTTAATTTTAAATCTTACAAACACATAAAAATTTAAAAGAAAAAATACTTGATTCTATTGTAAAACAATATAAAAAACTTTAAACATTTTTACAAGTTTTAGCTCAATTATTACAAATTGTACGAAAACAAATTGGTTGTAAAGAACTTCCTTTTGAAAATCTACGTGTACGTGGGGTGTAAGTGAATGAAAGGTCTTCTGATTCGGAGATTGTTGGCTGCGGTGCAGATATTCATTTAGTACTCCTTATGTGGTGTAGAAATTACTACATCTACTTCATTTTCTTCGAAACTCAGACATTACGCGGTGATTTCTTTGGTCACGTTTACCAATAGTGCGTTTTACCCATTCCATATAGTTGGGTATTTTGCTTGAATGGTACACAAGTCTGTATCTGTGATAACATTAACATATTTTTAATTTTTATATATTTAACGTTAAATAATAAAGTGAACGTATTTCTACGTATATTATGTTTATTTTTTTGTTAGCAAATGTTCAAAAACAAAGTTAAGTTTAAGTTAAGTTAAGTTTTAAAGCATAATAAAACATAGACAATTTTAAATAAATATAAAACCCTGAAAATTTATCTCTTTTGTGTTATAAAGCACCAATTTCACTTATACCCACATCATATAAAAACTATGATAATATACTTATTTAGCTTTTATCAAAATACATTATACACCCAGCGAAATAAATATAACGTACAATACTCATTGTTTTTTTTTTTAAATCAAATGGATTTATTTCAGAAACTTTTTTTGTACAAATCAAAAACTCTTTAGAGAAGAACTGAAAGTAAGTATGACGTACAAACCAATATTATCAATATTTTATAAGTGGGCCTATAAACTTAATGTAATTTTTTTCATTACCAAAATCCATTTAATGGCATAATCAACTTGATATAGATTTAACTAGGTTTCGTAACGTTTAGAGCAGTATATTTGTCATTTTTCATGAATGCATGTTGTCAGATAGTGTAATATCAAAGTGAGGGCCGCTGGCATAAGAACGCTTTGACAGAATGACCCAAATATTGTCTATGAATTTTAAATCAGGATTACTAGCTGACTATTTGATCACATCCATATTTTTATCCAGAAAAAAGAATTTTTAATAGCCTTGAAATTGTGGACAACTGAGTTATCCTTTTAGTTTTGTTAATTATAAAATAAAGTTATTCAATACATACGTTTTATGTCTACACTGAGTTTTTCCCTAGAGTTTTTGATTTGTTAAAAAAAAAACATTGTGCAATTAAACCATTTGTTTTATAAAATAAATATATGTGTTGTGCGCTATATTTATTTCGCAGGGTGTACTTGTGTTATCAATAAAGTGCTCTAAAGCACTAGAAACAGTTACAGATCCATACGGTATGCTACGTGAGATCTCCAGTCTAAAAGCTGGAACTCCACCATTGTCGCAAATGCACCAATATAACAATTTTTTCTTTTCGTTGTTAAAAGTTAAACAGCATCTAAATATTTAAACGTATTGTTCACTTGAATTGCCGCATAAGAACACAATAAATATTGGTGCATTTTTGACATGTCTGTTGACGCATGACTATCTTACCAATAATTAGAAAATTTCAGCAGCCGTGTGGTAGCAACTTTAGCAACAATGAGTTAGTGTCTCCATTATTTAATGTGATGTGCTATACCTTTATGTGGTGTTTTTGCTTTTATGCAAATATCATTTTTTTCAAAAGCACAGAATAAAAATCATTGTTTGCACAAATGCTATGGCCACTATAAAAAAAATTTCACTTGAAATCTGTTCCCTTTTACTCAGTTCTTATTAGAATATTCTAATTATTTTGGCACTTGTGTTTTCTTCCTTTACTCCTTTTGGGAGCATAGGGCTTCCACAAAGCATTTCCATCTTACACGAATTACTGCTGTTGTCTTTGCCTCTTCCCATGTAAGAATGTTTTTTTTTGCCTTAGTTCTTGGATAATTGTGCGTCGCCAGGTGTTTCTTGGTCGACCGCGGTTCCTTGTTCCTTAAGGATTCCACTCAAGTGCCATCCTTGTAATACTACTATGATTTTTCCTCAAGGTATGGCCGATCCATCCCCACTTTTTTTGCCTTATTTGCTTCAGTATTGGCTCTTCGTTTGTTAAATTCCATAGATCTATGTTGCTTATGGTGTTAGGCCAAAATATCTTGCATATGATTCTAAGGCACTTGGTGAATATCTGTATCTTTTGCGTAATGCTGTTAGACACAAGCCAGGTTTCATTGACGTACAACAGAATTGACTTTACACATGCGATGAATATTTTGAGCTTGGTTTGCCTGGATATGTACGATCTTCTCCATACTGACTGTAATCGTCCGAATGCTGACCTTGCTTTGTTGAGCCTGTTGTTAACGTCTATTTCTGCACCGCCGCTTGTTGCCATTGTGCTTCCAAGACAGCAGAAGCTATCTAACTACTCTATTGGATGGCCCTGTAGTATGATGTTGTCTGTGCTATTGTTGTTAATTCTCATAGCTTTGGTTTTATTGATATTTATCTCAAGTCAAACATTGCGAGCCAGTTTTCCAGATCAGTTAATTTTGACTACATGGTGGAGATATTGTGTGAGAGTAGGCAAGTATCATCCGCATAATCCAGGTCCTCAAATTGTCGTGAGAGACTCCATGTTATACCTCTCCTTTGTGAACAGGTTTCGCTCATGATCTCATCGAGTACGATGGTGAATAGCAGATGTGAGAGCGGATATCCTTGCTTTACTCCATCGTTAGTATGGAATGGTGGGTTGATGCTCCCGTTGTGAAGAACCGTTGTGAAGAACTGTATTATTCGGATTATTTTCTGGGGTACCACTTTTCTTCTCAATTCTTTCCATATAGCAGTCCTTTTAATGGTATCGAAGGCTTTCTGGAAGTCAACGAACAGTAGGTATAGAGGTGTACGCAATTCTAGAGACTGTTCTATTATGATGCGTAGACTGTTGGTCTGGTTTACGCAGCTTCTATTTGGCCGGAAGCCTGCCTATTCGTCTCGCACTATGTTCTCTAGTTTGCTACCACTTTTAGGTAGTTTCACAGTGATGCCTTTCTTCCAAATTGATGGCAACCCCTCTTCCTTCCATGCTGATGTGATATGAGGCCGTAGTAATTCAGCTGTAATGTAATGTCTGCCCATAAGGTTTCCGCTTATAAGCCATCTTCACCTGCAGCTTTATTACTAGGAAGGCTACATGCTATGTTCAATGTGTTTTCTATAGGGCTGTTATGGTACATCTCGATGTCTTCATCTGTGTCCGTTACGGTGCTAATTTCTTCGAAATGTTCCCTCCATCTTTGCATCTGTGCTTCACTATTCGATACAATTGAGCCACTGCTTGATTCCGTGTGCAAGTGAAGATTTCTCATGTTATTCTGTCCAGCTGCTTCTTCTGTCGTTCTAGCTAGTCCTTCTAGGAACCTTCTTTTGTCGCTTGGTGCAACTTTTTTAACCTATTTCACCAGCTGTTGGTATTGCTGCCTCGTTATATTGTTGTTGTTTAGCTGCAATTTAAGTTCCCTCCTTTGAGAGATTTCTATGTATCTACACTACATCCAGTGTTTCTTCTGCGACTTGATTGTATGTTGCTGTGATATTCTCTCAGTTTGATGTTGGCCTATTGGTAACTGTTCGCGTATTACCATGGCCAATGCGTTCCTGGTCGTGTTATTCTAAAGTTTCTGTATGCGGAGACGACGCTTTCGTCTTGTGACTCCAATGTTTCTTCTTCGACAGTTCAATTTGAGCTTGATTTCGCCTGTGATAAGCTTGTGATCACCGCCGATGTCAGCGCCTCTTTTATTTCTTACATCCGCCAAAAAAATTCTCCATATTTTACTCACGCATATGTGATCGATCTGAATGCATGAGTTGCTGCTTGGCGATGTCTATGTATTTTTATGAATTTCCTTATGCGGGAATATGGAGCCACATATGACTAGTTGGTATGTCTGGCATAGCTCTAATAGTCGTGCCCCATTGTTATTTTTAACACCACAACTGTGCGTTTGCATAGTGGAGCGGGTGTTGGCGTTGTCGCTTCCTATTTTCGCGTAGAAGTCACCCTTGAAAATAATAATGATATCTCACGTTCGAATACCGCCATTAACATTCCATCTCATATCACTTATACCCAAGATGTCAATCTTATAAGATGCAAGCCGTGATGCTCCACGAAGAATGCGTACATTCTATTGCGCAATACGCATCCTATTTCGAACCTGGACTGTCCGAATTGTACGCCGGTACTCTAACCACTACACCACGCCAACCTTGGCACTTGTGTACTATTTTGTAAAATTTTGCACTCTTTTTGTTAATGGGAAAAAATTCTGTTAACATTTTTTTGTCCATTTTCCACAATAAGGGTGATATTACTATTTAAAGCACAATTCACTTTTATTAACTACTTTATTGGCTGGCCCAAAACAAATAAAAAAACAAGAATGAAGACACAAGCCGCTAAAGCTTAACCAGTTTCATCAGTCGAAAATATATGAAGCCCTGCTCCATTATGCATTTGCTACTCCTGGAAGGAAATGTATTTTTATTTTACCAATACAAAATAGTGTTTAATACTTACATTGAATGTCGTTTGCTATTTGTTTGTTGCACGGAATACGATTTGCTCTAATGACAAAACACAGAATAACAAAAATCACAGAATAAGCGAAATCACAGAATAACACCTAAATTTTAAGAAATTCTTATCTCAAAAGAAAAAATGAAGATATTTCGCACCAAACTTACAATTCATACCAAAATTTTTATGTAAGTAAAAATAAAGACACATGTCAAAATTAATAGTTTCGTGTGAGAGGGACGGATACGGTTCTTTAACAAATTTATTGTCCTTCACCAACGAAACTATTAAGCCTTTAGTTCCAATTTTCTCCGTTTCGCTTCTGGTTATTCTGTGATTAAAAGCATTAAAGTATATATACCTTCAACAAATATATTTGTTGTATCGCTTCTACGCACATGTAGGCATATTTATTTGACTGAAGATGCGGAAATTGGTAATGCAGGTGTAGAATTCATTGGCAGATGTACGGGTGTCAGTTTGAGTAAATAACCTCAACGACAGGGTCTTTGAATTTAAATACATCCGCATCGTAAGCGAAAAACTGTAACATAAATTCACCTTCAGTGCCTAGTAATACATTTCGAAGTTGCGTTTATCTACGTGACATAAGAGAGGAGGCTGTGGTGTTAAGATCTGCAGCCAAGCGCAAAAAAAATTACCATCGACTGCAGTGATGGTGTAGCGTATAATGTGATGTTTAAACCGAAAGATGATTTGCGTAAAGATTTTTTTTTAATGGAATTTAATGGCCTAGTCTAGCGTTTCTTGAATCAAGATTCACAAGTATGTTTTATCCTTTTAAAATTTTAATCTAATTTTATTTCATTTCTATCATTTTTTCTCAGTCTAGTCATTGACGTCTATGCATACGTACTTATGCAGCTATACCCTTTAATGAAGAATGTGCCTTAGTCGAGTGGTTACCCAATTTAAATTCATTCCGTGGCATATGTGTGTCTATCTAACGCGTGCGTGAATTGGGCATACCAGATCGTTCTTTGAGACAATGTGCTTTACCCAAAATCGATCCTATTGGAAAGAAGATGGCCCTGGTTACCGATGTTCTACTAGTGCGTCATCCACCTATTTTCCACCAATGGTTTAAGCAGCGTAAGAATATGTAATAACATCTTACATATAAAACATTTAGATTTTTATATTCTAAGGAGCATTCGTATGTTTAAATTAAGTGTGTAGAGAAGAAAGATTTACCCATAAGAACTTTTAATAAATAAGAATACGTATACAAATATATTTAATAAAATCGATAAAATTTATTAAGCTTTTCGATTAAATTACACCACATTGTTAAATAAAATTCAAAATATAAAATTTGTCTTTTCTACATATACACTGGAGCATATTCCTATAAACGCACACTACTTTTTTTTTAAAAAAAAGGTAAAAATTAAACAAGAAAATATTTAGGGGGCTATAAATTTGTGTATTAAATTAGTTAAGACTTCACTTAAAATATTGTTTACAAAAAAAATTCATTTGTACTTTAATTTTTTTTTTTTTTTACTTAATTTTCGATATTAACAGCCATTTTTAAGGGTATTTTCCTATAAACGCACTTTAATGTTTGGGCCATTGTAGCATTATTAATAATGTGTGGATGATCCTTTGTTATGGATTGTTTCAAAAATACGGTCTGGCATTGATTCCACTAATTTTTTAAGCAGATCGGAATCAATTTCCTACCAGACTTGTTTAATTCTTAGTTTCAGCTCTGTCACAGTCTTTATGCCTTCATTCTGGGCATTATTTGCATAAACTTTACGGGCCATGTATCCCCACAAGTTTTCCATTGGGTTTAAGTCCGGACTACAAGCCGGCCAGTCCAAGAAAGGAATACCATGTTCATTGAACCAAGATTTTGATTGCTTAGAAACATGGATTGCAGCATTATCTTGTTGGAAAATGCAATCTTCATCCATTTTTTCGTCCATAAAAGAGAGAAGAGCAAATTCCAACAGTTCGTTATAAATCGAACTATTCATTTTTGTCGGAACAAAACAAATTTTCTTTATGTTTTCATCGTTTCGTAAAATGTGTGCAACGTGTTTGGAAGTCACAGGAAGATCTAATTTATTCCTTATTTGTGTGGAATTCAATTTGTTGCGGGTTGCTTCTTGTTTTATTAGATTAAGTTGTCTTCTTGTTAGTTTTGTATTACCCTTTGTTGATTTGCGAACTCCATAATTTTAACCTTTCTTAAAGAAATTTCGCACCACACTTTCCGAACGACCGATTTTACGTCCAATTTCTCTATTAGAGCATCCTTGGTCGTGAAAAAATTTAATTTGAATCTTTTCTTGATCGGACAAAAAAGTTCCCTTAGGCATCTTTAAAAGTGATGAAATTTATTGATTAAAATAGGAAAAGTTACAGTAAATTGAGATATTACTATTAGAAACGTACCTTTGGTTGAAAAAAAAAAAATAAAATTGATAATATTTTATTTTTGGTCACTTTTTTAAAAACAAATTTCGAGTGTGCGTTTATACGAATCTTCCACTTAAAATAGCACCAAGAACATTTGATCGCATAATTAAGGCAAACAACAAAAATAAGAAAAAAAAAATGTTTACTTTTAAAAAGTACCGTTAAGTTGTCTCTCATTAAAATAGTTAAATTTTGCTTTTGGATGAGAACAACAAAGATATAACAAAAATACAGAAAAAAATTAAGTGCGTTTATAGGAATAAGCACCAGTGTATGAATAAAATAAGCCACAGATACATACAGTCTGTCAACAATGATTTTTCACACTGAAATTTTTTAGTAAATATTTTGATCTTAACTAATATAAACCAATTTACCGTTTTCTTCTTTTAATTTTTTTAACTCCTATACTTTTGTTTATTCTGTATGTTTAACGTTTAAGGAAAAAAAATTAAAATTCTGTGAAAGAAAAACAAACAAATGCAACAAAAACAACTACTACTCAATTTTCTTAGTGTCAAACAACTCTTTGCACAAAAGTTTTTTTTCTTTGCTTTTGTTTTTTATCTTGATGCGTTGCAATAAAATGCCGTTAGTATTTATCTGTGTTAATTTTTATGATATTTCACAAGTTATTTGGTATGCAATTCTGGAATTACGCAGTTTATTTAGAAAATTAGTGTGCTAAAATAATGCCAGGAAAACGTCTAACGCACGGCGTAATGCAATTGATATATTACAACCACCAATTGGGAGCAAGTGCTCAGGAGCTGGCGGAAAGGTTCCTGGTATCAAGAAGAACTATTTATAATGTTCTTTATCGGGCTGAAAAAGAGAATAGGTTAGAATTAAAACGTGGAGGTAGCCCTACGCCTAAAATAAATACACGAACAGGGCGTTTTATGCTTAGAAAAGTGGACCAGAACCCAAAAGCTTCCATAAGAGAACTTGCGAAGGAGCGTAAAGGAGAGTGTAATGTTGTTTTTTCTCATGAAATTGTTCGGAAGACCTTATTAAAAAACAAATATTCTTCAAGATCTGCCCGCAAAAAACCACTACTTTCTTATGAAGAAGATGAAGTGATATTTTGCGATGAAACAAAAATTATGTTATATTCCAACGACGGACCAACTAGAGTGTGACGAAAGCCGTTACGTCACTGGAAAATCGCAATACCATCCAACAGTCAAATTTGGAAAAATGTCTATAATGGTTTGGGGTTGCATCTCGAGCAAAGGGCTGGGAGATTTGGCGTTTATAGAAACTACGATGGATGCTGAAAAATATCTTAATATTTTAAAGTCTAATTTAATACGAAGCGCAACAAATTTTAGGTTCTTGAGAGACAACAAACCGCAATTCAAATTTTACCGAGACACGACGCAAAACACAAGTCGCATATTATAATTGCATGAAAGTCATAGATACACCTGCCCAGCGCCCGTATTTAAATCCGATAGAAAATTTGTGGGTGTACTTAAAGAAGAAAGTCGCTAAACGTCATCCTACTAACATGCCATCTTTAACGGCCGCAATATTGGAGGAGTGGCAAAATATTCTACGATTTAAAGAAGTTAATTCATTCCATGAAAAGAAGACTACAATGCGTGGCAGAGGCAAATGGTGGCCACACCAAATATTGAAACTTTAAAAACGTTTTTTTAATAATATTTAGTACAAAATACAGGTATCAATATTTGTGCAGAGTTTCTTGACAGCTTTTCTTGCTTATTCTTTAACCAAAGTGGATTTTGTTTTGTTTTATATCATTGTATATAATATAAGTAATTAGAATGAATTAAAAAAAATTACTTGATAATAATAAAACATTATTTTTGTACCAAACAAAATAAAAACATGTATTTTTCTGTAATGTGCAAACTCATTATTGACAAACTGTATACTCTAGAATTTAAGCAAAGAAATCAAAAACTAATAAATACTTTGTGATTCTTTGTTTTTTAAAAATTGATCTCAGTTTTTTGGAATTGATTTACCGGTTTTGGTTCAACTTCTGACAATGATTTGAAATAGTTTTTAATTCCTTTGTTTAAATTCTGGATGTCAATAAAGGTTTTATTTTTTAATTAATTTTAAAATATTTTTTTATTTATACATATTTGTTTCAAAAAGAAATATCATGACTCTGATAAAGAAAATCGTAAATATTAAATTAGCACTCACTTTGTAAGCCAGCTGTATACAAATAAGGTGGAATTGATAAAAAAAATAAAGTTTTAGGTTTTATCACCATGACATATGTCAATTAATTAATCTCCGGACTTCTGACTCCCCTTTAGGCCTACACTATTACCTAGAATTAGAAATATAAAAAAATTCGTTGTTATCTTAAAAGAGAAATAAGATATATGAAGGAATACTTGAAAATAATGCTAGGAACTGCAGAACATATATTAAATACTTAAGTTTGCGTAGAAATGCAAGACATTCTGAGACTTCTATTGTACTCATGGCAAATTAAATGCTGATTTTTGGTTGTTCCACCACAATGAAAGCAGGTTTCTAAAATGTTGTCGGCGTTTTCGTCTCCCTGTATTCATCAGAATTTTCCATATTTTCAATTCTCATGCCTGTGATGAAACTCACCTGTTTATATGTAACATCTCTAAATAAAAAGAAGAAGCATTTGCGATTGCACTGATATTTTACAAATAAAATTAAATAAAAAAGCCGCCTGTTACTATTTCACAAAAAATATTTAAATTTTAAATACATTCTTACATACATACATATATGTAACTACATAAAAAAATATTTTTTAAGCTTAATAATAAATCTAGTTTTCCATGAATGGCGCCGCAAAAGTCAGTAGAGCAATGTAAAATATTTCTGCAATTTATGGAAACACATCAAGATATTGCTAGAGGTATGTATAAAGGTGATAAGGTCAAACTAGAACAAGTGTGGGGCGATTTTACCGAACAGCTTAATTCCAATGGGCCGCCAACTAGAAATGTTTCTAACTGGAAAAAGGTATAAACTAACAAGCTTTTTCAAGCCATTTTAAAGTTTGTGATTTTATTTAGATTTGGTGTGACTGTAGACGAAGCATAAAAACAAGACTTACGGAAAACAAGATGTCATTGGAAAAGACGGGAGGAGGAAATTATCAGCAGCATTTCTTGTCGCCTGTTAAAGAGCAATTGGCTGTAATATGTAATATGTTCCACGCAGTCGACGGTATTTCAAAAGCAAAATCTTTTGGTGCAGAGATAAAAATAAAAACATTGAGTTCCAAGAGGATATGCAAATTGAGCCAACACAAATTGAAATTGAACCAGCGCAAACTGAAAATGCAAAGCCAACATCTTCAGCTTCCCCTCCATTTACGCCTGAAATATCTCCTCGAAGAAAGAAAGCTCGTTTTAACGGTGACATTCAGCAGTTAATGATTGAAGAAACAAAGAGTTTTAAACATATAGCTCAAAAAATAGAGGTCTGGAATGTCCAATGGATTGGAAGAACCCCTTAGTTTTTTCTTTTAATTACCCCTTCTCTTGCTTGTAGCTTTTTTAAAGCCAATAGAGCAAGTAAATACGCTGTAGGCATTTTAATTTTAATTGGTAGTTTATTAAATACTTTCAATAAAAAATGTTTGTTTTAAGCATAAAAATAGTTGGTTTAATTTAAAATTTATTCAAACAAAATTTACTTTTTGATAATTTTTTTAATTGACGAATTTTTATGAATAATTTTTTCTATGTTTATGTTTTGTTATTATAAAACATATGTTTCTTATTTGTTCGAACACAACTTCGAAAAAGGCAAAACGCCAGCATATCGCTTCGTTTTCAGAACATGCTTAAATGCGTTTTGTGTTTTAAAAACGATTTGCGATTTGAAAACGCAGCGTTTTCAGAACATGGGCGATTATCTTCTCCTGCTGCGTTAAATAAGTAACAGTTTCTTCTTATTCATTATATATATATCAATGGGAAAGGCTGCTTATGAAGTATTGGTATAAAATTTGCTTTGTATTTTTCCATCGGTAGATTTAATGTATATTTTCAGTTTAAGAAACATTTTTCATCTTCGAAGTTTGTTAGTGCATAAGCGTTGACCTTGTAGTTCACTATCAATATATAAATATATATGTATCTTCAAATTTATAGCTGTTGTGTTGAGGCTGAAAAAATTCGACAAATCGATTTTAGGAGGAATCATTACTGCATATCCCAGCTTCTCTAAGATATTGCTGAATGTCAGCAATACGTACCTTTTTCTTTTAACCATCGCGCTAGTTGCGAGTAGTTATGAAGCATTTTCTCATAGCATGCTTTGCTAATTATTTTGATTTTTTGGAGCCCTTTTCCATATATCCTCCTCTTAACTCATATTTACTTTTCTTCTCGGTTGTGAGACTTGATATTTATCTAAATATTTCTGTTATACTTCGGCATATACATAAGTATGATTTTCGTATATATATTCAGATGCTCTAATATATGTATCTTTGATCCTATAAATTAATGTTTTTCACATCGTTGAAATAACTTTCAACCGGACTATTCCATATCCGAATTTGTAATTTATTTTCAGCATAGATTCCCATGATATTTGTCCATTGTAGGCAAATGCTGAATATTTGTCAGAATTATTTTGCAAAATTTTTCACTGTGGTATACATTTCTATCTCCTTTTGTAGCTTTATTTTTTTAATATCAAAATATATTTTGAGACTTTTATTGTAAAATAGGCTCTTTATAATTAGCAATAATTGATTCTTCTATCCTGATTCTTTTATATTCCACATCCTCAATTGCAATAACTTTATGTGAAGAGCTACTGCAGTTAGCAACATCTTCAGTAAACAATTCGTGGGAAGAAAGTGTTGGCATTATTGTTAGCCACTTAAAAATAAGGTGGAATTGATAAAAAAATTTATGTTTTAGGTCTTATCACCATGACCTAAGGTACATATGTCAATTAATTAATCTCCGGACTTCTGACTCCCCTTCAGGCCTGACGTCACTTATGTTTATGACATCAATCATCTCCCTTTTAAAAAAGTTTATTACATCTGCATCAGAGTAGCTTGTCGGGATGTCTTTAAGTGTAATTTTCAAAAAAATGAACACTGCAAATTTAGTTATAGTCAGATTACATTTATTCTTCTTGGTGCATATTTGGTAGCATGCTGCGAGATAATGCACCATGGAGTGTATGTTGTTATTTCTATTAAAAACTCTATTTACAGAGTTTGCATATGGACTATGCTATTGGATTTTGTATACAATAAGTGTGTAAAAATAATATAAATCATAAAAAATGGCTACTTAATATCGCTTCTGTCACTGGTAATAAAATTCCTCTTTCATCTTTTTCTCTTACATGCGCTACAAACGAATATAAAAATACACGTTTGGAATCCTTTTCCATTTTTTAACGATACTTCCTGTCGCATCGACAAATAGTGTATTTCTGCTTAATTTTAGTAAGTTTCTTTCTGGTAAAAGATAGGATTGGATTAGACTTCAGTTTCCTTGAAACTTTACGCTATGGCGCTTTCTGAAGTTTTCCAATAGTTCGAAGTTTTTTTATTTTGACCAATCATTCTTGAATTTCTCCATTTGGCACAATTTGGCTCCGTTAATTCTTGTTTCGTTTTTTTTTTTTTTTCTACACACTGCCTTATTTGCCTTTTTGTACAGGTATTAATGAATAGCTTTGTCTTTTATGCCATAAATAATTCCTTTCCCACTGTTAGTTTTTAAATTAATAGTAAACTTAAAACTGACGCAACTTTATAGGCATCTGGCAAATGTATAATTGCAGTTCAGTGAAAGCTCCTCCCTTGACAACTCGTATCACCCAACGTACTCTTTAAAAATAGCTTTCTTTTGCTTTTTTCAGAAATTATATCATCAATTTCTGTTTCATCGTGAAATAAAGTGCCACTATTTCTTACTTTAAAAAAATAAAAATAAAAAATACAAAAAATGGAGTACTCTTCAAATGTTTATATAATCTAAAAAAAATTACACGGAGCGACAAAATAGTACCTCGTGGGCGAAACTATTTTTCTAATAGACGCCATCGAGTAAGATAAGGATTAGGTGAACGCTCTTATGAAAATTCTCCGCAAAACTCGTACATACATGAGAATTATTGCTTTAAACATAACATTGCGATGTAGAGTATTATATACATAGTCAGATTTGACCTACAATAACTTACCTGTTTATAATTGGTACTAGTGTTATTCTAAAATACATGTACATACGCATGTTTATATATAACTAAATAAAATGTGATATAGTAAAAAGATTCACAACTAAAAAACTAAATGTTTAGTTTCTTTCATTTCCATTTTATTTTGGTATATGAGAAAAGTACTATAAAAAAATAAGTTACATATACAATAATATTAGCAATAAAAAAATCATGAAATAAGTTAAATATACAATTGAATATGGAATTTCGAAAAGGGCACATCTTGAACAATTTGGCAAAAGCGTTTTTTCGTATCAATGAGTCCCAAATGCTTACCTGCACCTACTACGCTTGAAAAACTATCCGCCCTAGTATTCTTTCTACCTTAGACGTCATGGCAGATAGGTCACAACTCTAAGAGATGTGCCCTTTTCAAAATTATTGTTTAAACATAGAGTACAAAAAATGCAATGCAGCACTGCTTTTTTTTTTTGTTTAACTCGCAAAGCCGTCATTTTTTCTTCTTCCTTATCTAGCTTATAGAGACAAAGTACCTATTAATAATCCGAAAACTACAGATATTGTAAAACTCAAGCAATAAATACAGAATTTTATGACGAAATGTCCAACTACAAACGAAAAAGAGCTTCCTGAAGAAGATTTTGGTAAGAGTATAGTATTTATTTTTAGTATAAGTATTGCTGTAATTTTTTTATACCTAAAATAAAATTTTTTGCAAATTAATATGGTTTTTTTTTTTGTTAAGTTTTGTAAACTCGTTATCATAAATTTCGAAAAGGGCACATCTCACTAATTTTAAATATATGTACCAATATACATATATAACAAAGTCAATATCCAAATATAACCCGTATAAAATTTTGAACTATTATACATCATTAAAAAATAATTAGTTTTTTTTCATTTCATTTTAAATATTCGGACATGTGCCTTTTTTGAAATTGCACACTCAATTATACACAAATTTTTAAATGTAAAAAGTTAGCTTTGATCATCATTGATCGAAGTCAGCGCATCAACCATAAACTGGTTGTACATTACCAGTTAGTTTTCGTATAATGACATTGAATGTGGTCGAAATACCACCCACTGACCCAGCCTAAAATGTAGTTTAAAAAAAAAAAAAAAACAAAACAAAATTATATACAGTGGCTACAAGCCAAACTCGGACATTCTAATAAACTGATTTTGTTGGTAAAAGTCGAACTAATAAGAAATAACTAAGGAAAACTTTAGTTTGACTTGTTTGATTTTTTAGGTAAGACACCTGCCTAGCAACCAAAAGGTCGTCGGTTCAATACCAGGCCAGACCATCTTAAAAAAGAAAAAGTTTTTCGACAGAGGTATCACCTCATAACATTAGCTAGGACCTGATTGTGAGTATTACTTACTATTGAAAACTTCTCTAATACATTTGCCGTTCGAAGCCGGCGTTAAACTGTAGGTCCCTTTCAATAAGCTTTAAAATTGAATCAGGTGCAGCTCAAAGAAAGAAGTCTCCACGTTCCTTTATTCCTTTATTCCATAAAGGAACGTGGAGACTTCTTTCTTTGAGCTGCACCTGATTCAATTTTTATTTATTCCTTTATTCCTTTATTCCATAAAGGAACGTGGAGACTTCTTTCTTTGAGCTGCACCTGATTCAATTTTAAAGCTTATTGAAAGGGACCTACAGTTTAACGCCGGCTTCGAATATATATATATATATATATATATATATATATATATATATATATATATATATATATATATATATATATATATATATATATATATATATATATATTCAGAATATATATATATATATATATATATATATATATATATATGTTCAGAATAGAAAACAAAATTAAATTCAGTAGTTGTAAGTAGAAATAGGCTAAAAAGACTTCCATTCGGTAAAAAAAGTTACGCAAGCGAAACTCGGACGGCTACATAAATGTCTGAGAATAGTACTTATTGTTACAAAATTAATATTTTGTGTGCAGACCCTTGTTTTTTATAACCATTTGGCGTCTCTTAGGAATATATTCGACCAATTTCTGGCAGTAACCAGCTGGTATTTTTTCTAATTCTTCTAATAAAACTATTCTTAGCTCAGATTTGCTGGAAACCGAATGATGTTGAACTTGTTTCTTAAGATAATCCCACCTTTCCACGGTCACTTTCAGCAATAGTAGCAAGTTTTCGTGCACTTAGGAGGGGATTTACTTTTATTTTTCTGACAAGAAACGTTCTTCTGCTTCAGAAAATATTCTGATGTGGGCATGTTTCGGTCTATCTTGCAGCGTTTTATTAACTTTGAAAAAATTTTTAAATTTCGCGAACACTTTTTTCCTTTTCTTGCATGCTCAATAATAAGCTTTCTTTCTTCGATACTAGTTGTTTCCATTGTCTAGCAATCTTCTTGTTTTAACTCTGTTTTTTCTGTATAATTTTCGAAAACTGAAATAATGGGTTTTCCCCTAAATATTGAAGTTATATCAGCGAAGTTGGTCGCTTTGACATTACATATTTGCAGTTATTAACCCATAAAAGTTACTGTCCGAGTTTGGCTTGTGAAAGTCATTTTGACTTTCAAAGCGTTTTCAACTTCAATTTTTCGTACAATTATCAAATTTCTGAGTTGAAAATAACTGCAATTTTTTTAATAATTAAAATGATGATTTTTAAGAGATCAAAAATATATTGGAATAGTGTCTGAGTTTGGCTTGGAGCCACTGTACATACATACATACTCTCAAAGCTGATAATCAACTAACTTTCAAATTCCTTAGCTGTGTCACAAACAACTTGATTTGATCTTCTGAGAGGTAAGGGAGGATAAGCCGAAGCAATAAGATCCGATAATAGGCCTCCACCTAGGCCACCAGACGCACTAAACCAGAGCGGACAATATCTTCTTCGGAAGAACCAGAGTTATGCAAGTATCTGTAAAGAAAATTAAATATTAATTATTAAAAAAAATGATGTTATATTTATTATTATTAAAAAAAATTAAAAATAAATTGAACAGTTTTTAATTAAACAAAAAAATTTTTATTAAAAATATATTCATTAAATAATAACCAATAATAAATATAAAATATTGATTTTAAATAACCAATAACAATAAAAATAAAAGTAATAATAAAAATAAAAGTAATTCAAAATACATTTAAATATTCCTTTTTTAAGCACACGGCCACATTTGGTAAAATATATGTAAAGAAACATTTTGCAATAGCAAACAAAATTCAAAATACAAATACTTTTTGGTACTTCTTAAGGTACTGCCACATTTGGTAAATATGTCTTTGACAAAAAAAAGAACGTAACCACTATTTTATCAGAAAAATATAAAACAAAATTTTCTATAAAATAGTGGTTACGTTTTTTGGTGAATTATTTGCCAAATTTTACCGTATCCTGTTGGTGGATATACTGCCCCTGCCCTGCAGCAAGCTGAACCTGTTGCGAAGGCAGCACTGCAACAATCAGCACCACCTGCACGGGCAAGCGGGAATGAAAGATACATAAAGTGTTCAAAAGTAAAAAATCATTGGAATTTCTTGGAATTGGCGCTTGGCGTTTTTATAAAAAAAAGTTTGAGTTTTCGATGAATGTTACCGTATATAGAGGACGTCACATAGAGTTTAGCAATACAAAATTTGACAAACGTGCAACAAGAGACTATATTTTAATGAAAATTCAGGGAAAACGAGTCTCAAAAAATTGGGGTATATCCATTGTTTTAAAGTCAAACAAGCTAGAAAATTTCCTGATTTGTTTTCAGGGCCGTGTACAAGATCAAATCCCGTGCAGAAACAGTATGAAGAATCAATATTCACAATTTATTCTTTTTTATCGCATAAGTTTTTGCGTTCCATAAAAGAATAGTAGGACTGAAGAACGAATTCTCATTATAATGCGTTGACAATAAACTACAAAAGAATGCGCTGTGCGAGAAATACCAGTACTACGTAAGAATATGCATATGATTATTAGAAATTAATTCTTTAATTTCGTCAGAACATATTGCGTTATAGTACCTATAGAACAATGAAACACTCCACATTGCGACAAAAATTTTTATTTTTAAAAATTAATTTTGTATGATGATCACCTTGTTCTCCATATTTAGATTTATTTTATTATTTGATTCATTTAATATTTCATTTTAAACAATTTTAAATTGTTTTATTAATATACATATATATTTTATTATATGTATGTATATATATATATATATTTTTTAGTTTTAAACTATTTAAATAACTCTTTCTTTAAAAACACTTGTTTGCGTGAAGACAATCGCAGCTATAATGACGGCAGAACAAATTAAAAATGGCGAAAAAATGCTGCCAATCAAGTGGAAGTCACCATTTTTGACAGTGTTGTCAATTACGCGCTTTTCGCGTCTGGTTGACAGCGTTTCGATCACCAATTGCATTTTTATTTTTAGCGCTTTATTTTAAAACGTTTAAAGGAAAATTTAACTTTGGCACAACTAAAGCAAAATTTGGCGATACTTTTGCTATTCCATTGGTATAAATAGCAAGTTATTTCAAAACAATCGGAGGGACGAACAACGTATGATTAAAAAATATTTTAATTATTTTTTAGTTAATATTTATTTTTCAGCTTTCAGGATAGAATGAATGGACTAAATTAACATTAAGCATTTATAATGGTGATATTGTCGATTCGGCTGCTTTTTTATTTAATGCATGTTTCCGGATTGTCAATAGTTTTATTTAGTTTACACCCAAACCTGCTTTTACATGATCTTTTGCACGGTAATGTACAAAGGGGATAAGATGTATTTTATTACAAATGCCAATGTTCTTATTTTTCATTTTGCACCTAATTGTGTTTTACATGATTTTTTGAACGATATCGGTTTGAATCTATCTAACATATAAAAACAGGGTTAGGTGTCTAGTGTTAATACTTACGATCAGAGAAATTTGTTTTGAATATAACATACAGTGAATCACTAAAATAAGTATGCAGCTATTCAATCTATATATGTATTTGATTTAAATAAAAGTCCATTAGGTAATGCAAATAAAAAAATTATTTCAATTTTAACAATATTAATAAACGAAATTAACAACATTCAGGTATTTGTTTAATTTGTGCATGGAAAACAATAAAATTCCATAAAATAACATTACAAAAGTTAGTATGCAGTAAGTAATAAAAAAAAACTGAGTCCTTTTTTCAATTTAGTATTTAGTAAGATAACTTTTTTTTTATAACTTCTTGTAGTCGACTCGATGCATGTCCATCAAGTCTTGCATCACAGAACTGTGGAATTTTCAACTATTCTTCTACTATAATATTTCTCAAAATAGATATATTAGTTTAGTTTCAGTTACGTTTTTTCCTTTTTGAAAACGTTTATTTATGAGTTCGTAGATTGTAGTTAAAATAAAATAAATCTTGTGTTTTGTTTTTAATTAAAATCCTTTATTTAAATAGCTTTGTGCATCACTGCTTGTAACCTTTTTACAAGCAATAATAATTTATATTCTTAATTATTCTTAAACAACAACAGTTAAGGCCGCTTTAGCCAAACGTAGAAATCGTAAAGGTAGAATTAGCCGAACGTTAATGTAGATGCTGTAAATGTAGTTGTGTTAGCTGATCGCTTTTGTTATATGAAAAGCTATGAAAGAGCTTAGTTGACCGTAATGTAATGTAACTGTAACGTCCTAATCTCTTGAAAATAGAATTTGACGGCAACGTTACGTGACATTTGTCAAGCAGTGATGGACTGTTTGTATATTAAATTATATGGGTGAATTTTTACCCTTTTTTGGCATAATTATAAAGAGCAATTTCAAACAATTGAACAAAGTAATTTATAATTTGAACAAATTTAAAATATATTTTAGAAAATGTGAATCTGATTTTAAAAAATATTAATATTTTTTAAAACAATTTACCATCTTACGTTGTATATTGTAATGTGGAAAAGGAAAAAGCTAAAAAATTAGCTTTAGTAAACATTCTTAGGTGACCAGAACACATTTCCACGCTATTGATAGATAAGCAATTATGTATGTATGTAATTCTTAGATAAACTTAAAAAAACTTTGCAATGACTAGTTTTCGAAGTATAGGCCACTTAGTTTCAACATTTAACTGTGTAGTATCTTGAAATTTTGATTAACAAAAAAAGAAGGATGTTAGGTAAAGGATATTTCCAACATTTACGTTGCATTTACATTTACAATTTCTAAGTTCGGCTAATTAGGTCTTTAAGGTAGAATTAGCATATATCACGTAATGTTGCCGTCAAATTCTATTTTCAACTTTTTCGCCGCTAAGTTGTGAATAACTCAAAAACTGTTGGAAATAAAAAAAAAGTTTTTTGTTCAGGTGTTTTATAGAAAATTTTGTTCCTAATAGTTTGGTGGCAATTGCATTAAAATCGGTCAAGTTGTTTTCTAGTTATGATGAAATATATTGAAAGATTTACCATATTTTGGGAGAAAAATTTGCCACGCTCATAAAAAAATTTGAGCCCAATGGAAAAAAAACAGAAACAGATTTGAATTCAGCGCATCAAAATCATATTCCATATAGTTTTATTTAAAGTTGTTTTTGCTGTAGACCAGTGTAATTTGTTTATAGCATCACTAACAATAAAATTAAAAGGGAGTTGCCATACATAAACTTAAAATCACTAAAACCGTTCAATAGCTACGGAACTGTTATTGTGCGTTTATGGATGCAAATTTTTATGAGTGATTTATAAGCGAAGAAGGTTAATAGCTATTGTGTACTATAAACCTACAATAAGGCTTTTTTATGAATATAGCCGTAATCATTTTAACTTTTCAATTACGAACGGGTTGGTATATTCATTTATTAATCATAGTATTCCTTTTTTAGCAAAAATATTATACTTACATATGTAGTAAGAAAATACAAAAACTTTATTACCATCAAAACTTTGGCTTTAAAAAGTGATTGCTCACTTGAAATATCTGTGGTTTGTTGCTAAAAGTTTTAATGTCAATATCTTGCTGTTTGGACTTACTCATTGCATTAGGTTCCTTTTTTTACTTGCTTTTGTTAAAAAAGTAATTGCCTAATTCAATTTAGAATAGTTTTATGAGGGTTTTGCTATCCGATATTACCGCGAACTCATATATGATATGTATAAAGTAAGTTACAGATATATTCTAGAATTTAAGTAAAGAAATTAAAAACTGTATTTATTAGTCTTGTGATTCTTTTTTTTACAAATTGATCTCAGTTTTTTTTTGATTTTGATTCACCGGTTTTGATTCAACTTCGGACAATGACCTGAAATAGTCAACCTACAACAGTAAGATATGGATGGTCCATAATAGTCCAAAATCGATGGAAACACTCCCTCGATCAGCAGAAATAATTCATATCAAAAGTCTGGGATTATTTAAAGACAACAATTGGTAAAAGAAAAATTGGAAAAATATAGTTTAGTTTCTAATTCTTCCTGTAGATGAGTTAGAAAAAATTCCGAAGTTGCTCCAAACGTGATGAATCCTACCCTATCCTAAACTTGAAAGCAATTCTAAAAAAACAAAGAATAACAAAGTATTCAATAAAGATCAATAAAGATTTTTTGTAATTAATTTTAAAATGTTTTTTATATTTGTTTTAAAAATAAATGCTATGATTATAATAAATAAAGTCGTGAATATTAAATTAGCGCTCACTTTATAAACCAGCTGTATAAAAGTAAAGTTTAATTGATAAAAAATTGCAAGTTTTAAATTTTACCACAATGACCTAAGATATGTCAATTAATTAACCTCCGGAGTTGAAAGGTTAAATTTAATTTTATTTTGAATGAGTAAATAAAATATTGTTACGAGAATAAAAACGCCTTAATTGTAGGATTTTGGTATATTTTCTGTCACCCTGTCAATGCCATACTTATTTGTGTATCTGGCAGCACTGCCCATTAAATCATATCTGGGAAACAATCTTATATGTCTAAAATTAACGAATAGAGGATATGAGATCATTTCCGGAACTTTCCAAACCGTAGGCAATTAGGTATATAAGGAGACTGCTTTGCCTACGTAGTTTTAGTTATCATTTGTCTGTCATAAAGTAAAGTCTGTTTATACGCAAATAAAAGTGTTGTATAAACGAATATTAAATGTTGTATTAAGACAAACAGTATAAAAATTATAGTGGAATAAATAAAAACTGTAAAACAACAACAAACATGGAGCTTATTTTATTTTAACGCAATTTAAACGAACTCAAATAAATATATAAAAAACAAATAATAAAATTCATATGTATAATAAAAACGCATTTCTTGAAAATTGCATGGTCTATTAATGCAATATTTCTGTCATTATGAAGGAATACATGAAAATAAAGTTTCTAGAAACCGCAAGACGTCCGGAGACATCTATTGCACCCATGGAAAATTAAATGCTGATTTTTGTTGTTCCACCACAATGAAAGCAGGTTTTTAAAATGTTGTCGTTCATATAGACTGTTTTTTATTATCTCCTTGTATTCATCAGAGCGTTCATAAGCGTTGGCCTTGTAGTTCACTATCAATATATAAATATATACATATATCCAAAACATTCTTATATAGTTGCTTTTTGTGTTGAGGCTGCAAAAATAAGACAAATCGATTAGAGACTCATTACTGCATATCCCAACTTTTTTTCAATATTGTTGAATGTCAATAATACGTGCCTTTTTTCTTTTAATTTCCGCCGTAGTCGCGAGTAGTTGTGCACCAATTTCTCGTAGCATGCTCTGCTAATTATTTTGCTTTTTGATTTCTTGGAGTTCTTCACCATATACCCTCCTCTAAACTCACATTTTCTTTTCTTCTCGGTTGTGAGACTTGATTTTTCTCTAAATATTTCTCTTCTATTTCGTTTATTTTTGCATTAATATATAAGTATGATTTTCGTATATATGTATATTCAGATGCACTAATATATCTTTGACCCTATAAATTAATGTTTTTCACAATGTCGAAATAAATTTCAACCGAAATATTTGATATCCGAATTTTAAAATTATTTTCAAAATTATTATTGCCAGAATTATTATTGTCAGAATTATTTTGCAAAATTGTTTACTGTGGAATACATTTTTTCTATCTTATTTTGTAGCTTTATTTTTTATATTAAAATATATTCTGAGGCTTTTGTTGTAAAACGGGCTCTTATTATAATTAGCGTTAATCCCGGATTCTTCTATCCTGATGCTTTTATATTCCATATCCTCAATTGCAATATCTTTATATTAGGACCTACTGCATTTGAGTTTTCATGCGTCCGCCAATCCGATGTTATTTCCAGGTTTTCCTATGTCAAATCAAATGCAATTGGCTTCGATAACATGCATCCATAATTTGTTAGAACCATCTTACCTTTAATACTACCCAACATTATACATCTCTTCAACACTATCATTACAAAAAGTACTTTCCCTAATAAATGGAAGCATGCTAAAATAATACCGCTACCCAAATCGAACACAGAATATAAACCAATCGCAATTTTTAGTTTTTTGTCCAAAGCATTTGAAAAATTATTATGTGCCGAAATCACCGCGTATCTAAGCGAATATAACTTGATGACAAGTAAACAGTCAGGTTTTCGAACCCAACATAGTTGCATGACAGCTTTAGTTGAAGTGTCCGAGAATGTAAGACGGAATATCGACAACGGCAATATGAACTTTTTTAGTACTACTTGTCCACTCCAAGGCTTTTGACACTGTTAATCATCAAATATTATCCATCAAACTAAAGAATCTTTTTACTTTACATCAACGTAAACATCATTTTATTTTCGTACCTTTCCAATCGCGTTCAGTCCGTGTGTACCAACAACACCATATCAGTTTCAAACGGAGGTCCTCAGAGTTCAATATGAGGGTCATCTCTTTTCTCAATTTACTCAAATGATTTGCCACAACAACTACAACACTGCAATATACGCATGTATGCTGATGCTTAACAGTGACTTGAACAGAATTTATCGCTGGGCAGCCAAAAATGGACTGTGTCTTAATCCGTGGCTGTGAACTTTACGGTAAGTGTGACTCTGCTAGTAAGAGAAAACACATATATTATATAACATCATTATATATGTTTATAGACTAAAGATACATCCTCATTTTCAAAGCAACTTTACCGCGTATCGTTCGAGGACCTAATAAATATAAAAATTCTCATGTTTCTGCATAAGATCGTCAACATTAAAGTACCAGCTTACTTATTTAATATGATACAATTTACAAGATTCTTGAGAGGTAGAAGATAATACCTGTATCGGAGTGGCAATTTTTCATTAATGCAGTACGTCTTTGGAATTCTCTTCCTCCTGACAAACAACAATAAGCAACACAGCATTGTTCAAAAAATGGCTTTATTTTATTGTTTAACATATATGTAAGCCAAATGTCATATTTTTTGCTTTTTGTTTTCTTTTTTATATTGCTATTTTTTTAATATTTATAGTTGTTATTTTTTATACTTTTTTTCTGTCATTTCTCTTTCCATTTACAATTTAATATTAATTTTTTTATTTTAATTCTATTCTTTGTATTGTAATTTTTTTATACTTAACTTGTTGAGCAGGATTTTAATAAATAACGTAATATTATTATATGATAAATAATATTTTGCAACAAATCTTTGTTTATCTCGTCAATTCAGAGCCGAATTTCATCTTTCAGAGTGTCAGCTATTTGAGGTTTGGTCACGTAAACCCGGTCTTCAAATAGTCCTAGAGAAAATAATCCAGCGGCGTTAAATCACAAGAACGAGGCAGCCAATTAAGATCGCCTAATCGAGCAATTACGCGGCCGGGAAATTTCTCATGTAATAACTGAATTGTTTTGCTAGCTGTGTGCCTTATGACGCCATTCTGCTGAAACTAAAGGTCTCTGTCGTCAAAATTTGCCAATTGTTGCCACAATAACCTGCTTATCGTGGTTTGGTCGCGCAGAGAATTCACGGTGACGGCAATTCCTCGCTCATTTTCGAAAAAATACCGGCCGATGATGCCGCCTAATCAAACAAACCGCTCGATACGGTCATTTTCTGTGGATGTAATGGTTTTTCGAGAACTGTTTGTGTTTTCTGTAAACCCCATATGCGACAATTTTTTTTGACGTAACCGACTAACTGAAAATGAACCTTATCAGTAAAGATGATTTTGTTGAAACATATGGTTCAAAATTTTTCAAAATAGCGGACGTCTGCCAATGTGTTTATTAATTCCCATATTTCTATTCTATATTGGTATGAATAAAACAGAATTTGTAAAAAAAAAAAATTGTGTGTTTTTAAGTCAATTTACTTCCTAACATCAAATTTGCGCACCCTTTATTATACATAATATGTATTTTGTGAATAGTTTGTGAGGATTAAATCTGTTGACTTTAAATAAAAAAAAAGATTGGTTTTGCTTATGGTTAAGACCAGGCAAAACCAAAACGATTTCATGACAGCAATTCATGTCAAAATCGATTGACAATTATATAATTTTAAAAATTTTGGTATAAAAACGAAAAGCATTAAACATATTTCGGAAATTGTTATACATATACACTACATAGTCCTCGTTTAAACGAGGAAACAATTTTGGGAAACATTTAGTTTGGTTCAAATTACGGGTGGCGTAGAGAGAATCGTTTTTGTCTTCGATACTAGGCGATACGCTTTGTGGTCATATTGACATTCTTGATATTTATCAGCTTTACTTCTTTACTATAAGAATGTAATAAAATGTTGCCGACAAAATGTTCGCCTGTGTGAACGCGAATGAAAAAACAAAAGAGTATTCAAAATGTTTCCCTTCAAAATTTTTCCTCGTATAAACGAGGGCATAGACATTTTATTCTAAGTTGTTTTAGAAGGTGTAAATTTCAAAATTTCGATTTAAAAATTGTTTATAATTAGTATAAAAACAATAAAAAAAAATTATTAAATTCAGAAAAATTAATAAAAGGAAAAGCATCAAAAATAACTGCTAGAGAAATAGAAAAATAATAAAGTAAAAGAAAAGACTACCAATAATAAAAAAAAATTAATTAAGTATTTCGTTTTAGGTAATATACTTATGTAGGTATGAAATATAAATTTACAGCAAAAACTAATTAAGCCTAGTTACAATATCGCGTCAATAGACCAAGGAAAAACAATAATAGCAAATAATCGGTTAATCGGGTCTTTTATTTAAAGAAAATTGTTCCTAATTCTTGAAGTGCACAGCTGGACTACGTCATTTTAAGAATAAGCAGACGCTGATGAAAAATTAAAGTGGTAATCAATACTAACAATAATTCTAACAAATCTCATAAAAACTATGCCCAAACGGTGTACGGAGGCCATAAAAAACAAAGTTTAGTACACAAAGTATTGAAAAATGCTTAAGTTTCGAACAGCTACTCAAAAAGCTAATTTCGTTTTTGTTGTATTACTTGGTAGAAAATGGATTTAAAGGTTTGTTATTACAATTATAATATAGGTGCCTAAGATAACAAAAATTAAATGTTTTACTTTGAATAAATCTATTAGTAATATACGAGTCCTTAATCGCCTCGACAAGGAAATTAGTTGATCATTCTCTATGAGTCTAAGGAGTTTGTTTTTCTATAATATCCCCACATGTACTATTTTTTACTTGACTAAAACAAAACTGACAAAACCGCTGTGTACGGTAGGTAAAACTCTCGCCTATTAACCAAAAGATGCTGTGTTCAATCCCAGGACCATCTGAGAATTTTAAACAGCGGTATCACCTCATAACATTGCCAGCGACTGGTTATGAGTATTTACACAATGAAAAACTTCACTAACTAATGCATCCGTGGTTAGGAAATATAAAAGGTCCGCCAAATAATTTTTTTTTTTTTTGAAAATGCCGTAAAAAAAAACTACTGAATATTTTCTCAAATTTCTTTTTTTATTTGAAAGTACAAACCTTCCGGCTAATAATGGAAAATAATTTAATTCAAATGGCTGCCTCGGCTGGCCACGAAGTAGGCTACACGATCGGTCCAATTTTTAAGCACATTATCGATTGTGTGCAGCTGTATTTCACTAATGGCTTCACGAATATTGTCCTTTAATGCGTCAATTGTCTCTGGCTTGTTGGCATAACACTTATCTTTGACGGCACCTCACAAATAATAGTCCAACGGTGTCAAATTGCAGCTCCGAGGTGGCCAAACGACATCAGCTCTGCGGCTGATAATGCGATCTTAAAAAACAGGGTGCAAAACATCGAGTGTAGCTTCGGCTGCGTGGCACTTAGCGCCGTCCTATTGAAACCAAATTTTTGTGAACAAAAGTTCGTTCAACATGGCCCGATAACGATCGCCATTGACTGTAACGGCCACTCCTTGCTCATTTTCGAAGAAAAATGGCCCAGTTATGCCACTGGACCAAAATCCGCACCAAACAGTAACTCGTCTTGGGTGTATCGGCTTTTCAATGTATGCGTGCGGGTTTTCTGTACCCCAAACGCGACAATTTTGCTTGTTTACATACCCTCCAAGATCAAAATAAGCTTCATCTGAAAAGATGATTTTTTTTTGGCAAAATCGGCATCTTCTATAAGTCGATCGCAGGCCCACTTAGCGAAGCGAAGTTCAAACGTATACATAACCATATTCGTTCAGAGGAAAGATAAAACTAATTATCTGTCAAATCAGACATGAGCTAAGTGTTACCATTCGGCACTAGTTGAAAAAAAACCTTAGATGGCGGACCCTTTATATGTTGACCCAGTTGGCCCCGTCTTAAAGACATCTTCGAGGATGACAATAGAAAATCCTGCTCGACACATAGACGACAGTCAGAATAAATCGTCAACGGCTTTTTCAAACAAATGTCGCAAAAATCGTGCACGACTGGCTGAGGGGCAATGTCATTGGGCTTGTCGTCGAACATACTTTGTATGAATATTTCTTTATATAATCGTTAAAGAATACATAGAAGATATTGTCTATTATGTTGCCGTTAACGACATCGTAGTCGACCATATCAGCATTGCTGTCTTTATCGACAGCGTAGACGACATTGTCTTTCAGGTTGTCGTTGACGACACATTAAAGGACATTGTCTTGTCGACATCGTAGACGCTATTGTCATTAACGACTGAAGTTATGAAATTGTACACTGTTCAATGTTTCTTCTAAAAAATAAAAAGTATGTACCCATTTACTAAGAAAAGAAAATATAATAAGCAAATAAAAAGTTATATAATTCGTTAAATGTTAAGATGTGTATATAAAACTATTTAGTATTAATTTCGTTCTTCTTAAGTTCATATTCTTTCATTTCACTTCAAATTTTCAAAATTTTCATATGTGTATCCATCCTTTTTGGAAGACTCTGTAAAAAAATGTGAATATATATGTAAATGTTATATAAAATATATATTTATGTTAATATTCTTTACCAAACTTCTTCGTTCAACTGCTTTATTAATACTAAATATAAATTTTTAACAAAGTTCTCTACCCTTGTTTTTTATAACTTTTCCGTTACATTCTTTAAAAAATTGAGGATTGAAATTAAATATTTATATATTTAAAATAAATTGCAAGGTGAATATTCGAAAATACAGCGACCTCATTCAGTGTCACAACTGTCAAAGATTTGGCCATATTTCACATAATTGCTGTATGCAATATATATGTGTAAAGTGTGGTCAATCTCATGAACCGGGAAAGTGTGGAATTCCACAGAAGTATGAAAATAATAGGGAAATTGTTAGAATTGACCCAGTTATAATAAATAATAAGGAGCATAGGTCTACCTGTAAGTTGTGCTAATTGGAGGGGATAGAGACATGTTGCCAGTTCACAAATTGCACAAAGAGGAAGATATTATTGAAGAAAATTGAGGAAAAAAGGAATCATAAGGATCAGGTAAATATACTGGGGTTAAGAGTTCCTTTTAGATCTAGTGCTGTGGATGGTCGGAAATTTTCCAAAGTATTATTTGTAGGTAATTTTGATGGCGTTAATCCTACTAAGCTTGGATTTAATCCGGTTATCAGCAGTACTGCTGAAAAGATGTTAAGCATTGGTTACTATTGTGCTTTCGGAGCAACAATTTAATATGATAATCGTGAGAATTATATCTAGCTTTCTTAGGAATAGGACATTCCCTACCACGCCAAATTACAGCTGGATTATGGGCTCCAATCCTATACAACCTATTCTTGGCGGATATTCCTGAACCACCGAACGGCCAATTAATGGTCATTTATGCTGACGACATATTGGTTGCTGCCACACATTTTTAGGGCGAAGCTGACAGTGAGGAATTTGAAGTAATTCATGTAAAACCTCAACAATTATTTTGCGAAGTGGCGGTTGAAATTGAGCATACAGAAATGCAACTTCATTATTTTTAAGGGCCTAAGAGGTAGACTGTATAGGAATGCTATAGGTTTTATTCTCAACATTAGATTTAGAGGTGGTTCGATAGCGAATACCGCGAACCTTAAATACCTAGGGATAATATCTCAGGAGAATATGACTTTTATCGCCATATTGACCATATTCAGTCTAGATGTAAAAGGTCATTCATGGCATACTAAAGAAGGGAGGCTTGAGTAATAGGGTTGGAATGAAAATAATGGATTCTCCATTTGGTACGAAATTTCCTCCTCCCAAATGAAAGGGCTTAGAAAAGCTGAAAGGAAAACTCTAAGATATTGGCTGAATCTGAGCTGGCAGGGTCCAATACCATAGTGGCCCATGGCGAGCACTAAACTAAGAACTGCCCATCCCCTCCACCAGCTTCTGTTTTCAAACGGACTGTTTCTCTGTTATTCCGATGAGTAAAACAGACTCGAACCGAAAGTATCCGGTCGGGGGTCTTATAATCTCCGGAGACCGTATTCCCACGACGACGTCCTTGGGTGGTAGTGAGCCGAATGGTACCAAGGTTCAGGTTAGTCTAATGGAGACACCAGGTCAGGCTAGTCTGAATGCTACTGGTATTGAACCAATAGCAGGAGGAAATAAGGGAAAACCTGGACCTTCCAAATACGTAAATCCTGCCCCGAAAGGAAATAGTAGCAGAGTGCCTCAGAATTCAAAGGCAAGCACTTTTAACCCCCTGCGAAGCCGTTGCTTCGGGCCCCCAGGGGCCCTCGGGCTTCAGGTAACCCTGTACCTATTGTAAATAAGGGAAACGCGAACAAACTTCGCCACTGCCAGTGAAGAAATGACAACAAGTCTTCGATTTCTAGATCTGTGCTCTCAGATAAGAAAATGTCCCAAAGGCACATAACCCTGCCAGAAAGGCCTTCCTGAAGCGACACGCTGCTGAGCGCTTCATGGATAAATTGGGTAAGAAGCCTCCAGAATCCCTAACCTCTGAGGAACTTGCTTCCCTCAACTGGGCCAAATCCTATTTGACCGAAAAGCCTAAGCAACCCCCTCAAAGGGCGCACCTAAACGGTAACGTTCGGAAGAGGAGGAGCAAAAGTAGGGCCAACAGCCCGGGACTAAACGTTCGAAACCATCAATGAATGGGTCCTATAGAGTGAGGCGGCCAAAGGTTATCTGTTACGAGCCATCATTGACAGAAGCGACGCTATTTCCCGGGAAAACTGGGATTTAGTGCGGAAGAAGCTGATGAAGTGTTCTGGAAAATCCTTGGTCGGGCGTGTTAAGCTCATGGCCTGCTCAAACGGGCGATCGATTTTGCTTCTAAAGCATGCGATCGCCCTTTTGGAAGGACTATGGGAGGGTGCTAGACTCGACGTGGTTTGTCTTGATGAGATTCATTAGGAAAGAAATCCTGGATCTCATACATTGCGGTACCCTGACATCTCTTCACATGATTGGATGGTTGCCATTGTCTCTGAATCGGAGGATAACTTTCTTCCTGAACAAGGAGTCCTGCCACCTTTACGGAAGAAAATTGGAAAGATCTACTACGGTGAAGGCGCTGCTTTTCCGCTTGATTGCGAGGCACTAGTTCAGGAACCCTGGATAGTTGGTGACAGAGTCTGTGGACTACGTGCGGAGAAACTATAAGCTGCTACATGTTACGGGGTCAGGTATGATCAGATCGTGCATTGTGGCAAGCAAGAATTTGAGTATCTTCATTCTATCTGATTACAGCGAAGAGGATATGGTAGCGGCGACCTGGGGACCGGATCTGGTACCATTTTTGTGGTCCCGAATTACATGGCCCACGACCATTGCGAACCTCCACCAAATAAAAAGGTTCGTCGCTTGACATATGCGGCGAGAATGAGAAATACGCCGCTTATTATTGGGGCTAACGCCAAGGCACACCACATTGCTTGGAGAAACTCGAACATGAACGCAAGGGGTGAGTCCCTTTTTGATTTTATCCTTTGAAGTGGTTTAGATATAACTGACAGGGAACCTACTTTGTAGTTTCGAATAGAAGGCAGGTTCTTGATGTGACATTGGTCAGTTCCAGGCACTCAGATTTGGTAAGTGGATGGAGGGTTTCTGGCGAATGCTCTTCCTCTGACCATCTGCATATTGATTTCGAAATTGCAGCCAAGTCGCCTGGGACTAGTTTTTTCCACAACAGGAAGAAGACGGACTGGGTTGCGCATCGCAACATCCTGTCCCGAACTCTTCGGGATCCTCCGAATAAAAATAGTTGCCGCGACATCGAGGCCTCTGCTAAGACCTTGACGGAAGCTTTCGTTAGGGCAACGGGTGAGACATGCAGACCAAGGGTCTGTAAGGGTAGGAAGCAACCACCTAGGTGGAGTTCCAATCTGGGCGACACCCGCATGGAATGTCGCCGGCTATTTAATGAGACTATGAAGGGGGTGATTGGTCCGCTTACATATCCTTATGGAACAGATTTAAAAACCAGATTAGAAGCGCAAAGTGCAAATCTTGGCATCATCAACGGCGATCCCTGGTTTTAATTAAAAACCATGTGAAAGCTGGACCAAAAGCGGACAGGAGGCCTTGAATGTCTTGCTGGACGTGCACTTTCCGAGTAGTTTTCTTATGGGGGAGTGTCACGTGGACAACTCACACGATCATAACGAGTCCCACGTTCCAATTACGGAAAGTGGGCATTGTGCAGCTTTGCCCCGTACGCCATCAGGCTTCCCTAGCAATGGCTTCCAATTTTCCCATCGGATTTAATGCTGGATCTGTTAGGTCTTCAATCAAAACTATTTTGTCGATGAAAGAGTCAAAAGTTAGAGGGTTACCATTGTAATTTTCCTTTATTATTGATGCATACATTGAAATATAAGATTTCTTTGCCTCTATGGTCGCCATTTCGCCCTCAGTCTCAATGTGATTTTTGTCAGTAATATACGATTCACTTTTTCTCATTCACATGTTCCAATAGCTTAACGTTTTCTGGAATTTCTATACTACACTAAGATTTAGCGAGAATATCATCGAGAACTCTTACCATAAGTCTAGCTTCTATAATTTTTTTTACTAATTGTGCGACTTGAAACAGGAAATAATTTCATTTTTAACGCTTTTTGATGACTTAAAGAGATTAATCTTTGAAGTACGAATTAAAAGTTGATAGTTGTTCTACGCTTTCTTCCCATAGTCTGCAGTTTTCTTTCACTAAATCTTATTAATTACTTTAGTTTTGATTCAATACTCTATATTTATTATTATTCTTTCCCTTTCACTTAAATTATAATATTGTTGTCACTAGTAGCACTTAAAAGAATCCGATAGTATCGATATTTTTGTGCAAACTATCGAAACTATCGAGTGGGCCGACTATCGATAGTCTTGCAGCTCTAATGTATGTTTGGTAAGAAGAAGAGCTTATATGTATATCTATGTTAAATGTATGTTATTAAAATATAAAATTCATGATATATGTTAATAATATTTAATGTTAGTAGCATGTAAAGTATAGAAAGTAGTATGTAAAGTATATAAAAATATGTATTACTGCCTGTTGTTTTTCATATACGCTTATGTCTGTTGGAAAGCTTCTGTAATAATTACTGCCGCTGCTGCTGCCATTGGCACTAGGGCTACCATCGACACTGCTGCTGCCATCGACACTGATGCTGCCACCAGCACCATTATTCTGTAAATCTGATGCTGCTGTGCAATATAACTCTTTTTATTTATAGGTATGTTGCTATGAACTTTGATTTTTCTTCGTATATGTAAGGTGTGCTTCAAAATGATAAGGTCACTTTAATATTTGCTCAATTCATCCAAACTATAAAGTGTTATGTCACCTTATTAAAAAAAAATTCTACGTCCATATCAGCTTTGTCGTTGTGACACTAAAGTATCACTTTTGACCCTTTTTCATGCCAATGACGCTTCTTATGACCCTTTTTTTAATGAATCCCTTTTTTACCCTTTTTGAAAATGAGTAAAGTTCCAAAATTCCTCATGAAAATTGTCAGTACAATTAGCCTTTATTTGTATATGTACATAATATGCATGAGTTTTGTGAACATATATACATAAATTGCATTCATATTATTACTATAACAACTGACTTTTATGCAACTGTCAAATTCTATGCATACCTATTTTTTTCATATAAAGTTTGACAATTGTGTAAAATGAACTGATGATCAAATGCGATTATGTCCCGATTTATGTATGTGTTTCGGTTAAGTTTTGACAGCAACAAGCTTTTATATACTTTTTTAGAAAATTTTAATTTAATTTTGTAGTTTCGCGTGCCATCCATGTACACATATGTTTATATTTGCCACAAAATAAATGCTAATGGACAAGTATTACATTCCCAAATATCTAATTACATTAACTTATGTATAAAACATATGTTTTTGTTTGTCGTTAAATCAAAAAGAATAGATGAGCGGCAGGAAAACCATAAGAAAACTATATAATCGCGGGTATTAAAATTTTATGTTAAAGAATAAAGTTGTTTTGAGCGATAAAAGTAGGAGCATTATATTTAAGTGTGACGAAAAAAAAACGTTTAAAAAAAACTAGAAGTTCCGACATCAAAACTTGACAGTTTAATTCTACTTATAAGTCACCTGACATAAGTCAATTTATTTGATAAATTAGATAACTTAGTACAAAAAGTGCAATTAAAAACAAACCAGACTGCTCTTCCTAAAGGATATCACAATAATTCAAGTGACACTACGATAAAAAATTGTATTTAAATTTAATGATTATATATGGTTCTATAAAATATTAATTAACAATAAAATAATTTTGAATTTTTTTTTTTTCAATTTGCTGGAATCTAGGCTGGAAAAATGGACTATAAGTAAGGAATTAATTACAAAATATAGAAAAAGTATTTCTAACAAGTGAAAAACATTATCAACAGCTTTTGTAAAAGTAGCTTCTTTCTTTTTGGCAATATGACTAATATTTGAATGAATCTGTGATTTGTTTTTTTTAGTTTTAGCGTTGATTTATAATTTAAGTATGTATAATTACTTTTATTTTAGTTTAATGTATTTAACTAACTGTCAAAATTCGTTTTTGTTTTGTTTTTTAATTGAATTAATTTTTTTTTTTCAAAAAACTTGGCCCTTTTTTACTATAAAATACCCTTTTTTGAATTTTTTCTCAAATATTCTTTTTATGACACTTTTTCGAAATTTTCAACGGCAACATTGGTTCAAATAAGTGAATAATAAGCCGGTTTTGCCTTTATAGATGCACCATTATATTATGTTTATTTAAATTTATGTAAATAAGTCAGTGATTAATAAGTAATTAATCTAATCAGAAGGTATAACAATTGTTATAACTTATAATTTAAATAATATCTGCACGGTATGAACAAGGACAATGATATTTTGTAGTTCTTGTTTTTAAACACATGTGGTTATTTAAGAAAAAGATGTTCTTCGTCACAATTTTGTTGTTGTTTTTTTTCAGTCGTTTTTTAACTTTTTATAATTTATATTTTTTAAGCTGCTAATTTTCTTTTAAAAAAAAATACTTATTACTTAGGAAATTTTGTCTTTCTTTTCCTTATGAGCCTTACTTTATACATAGGTGTTTTAAAAATTAGCACATAATAATATAAATATGTGTATTGTTTTAATTTTCGTTACTTTCGTTTAACTTTTATTTGACTTTCCAAAAAAAAAAAAAAACCTTTAGTCACGGTTGTCATGCCGACTCTTCAACTTATCTTTTTTAATTCATCTTTATTTCATTTTCAACTTATCTTTATACGAAATTTTATCTTATAATTATGGATGTATAAAATAGTAGTGTATAATAGTATTATGTGCATTGGAGCATAAAATAGTAGTAGGTGGTGGTGTTGCCCCTACAGTACTACGGAACTTCTTTCCGGCGGACCTGCTGGTTAGGCAGATAGCGGGCATGTCTGGACGGGGTCTAAGGGCATGCGACCATCTTTAGGTATTTGGATATGATCCCTGATGGGATAGATTACTGCACACCCAAATCCTTCCTGGAAAGAATGTTCTCCGTGTGCATCACACCAGAGCCGATAATTCGTCCCGGTTCTCTTGAGGTATACACGGATGGATCAAAATCCTCGGAAGGGGTTGGGGCGGCATCTTTATTCCTGTATACGTGGTGAGGAAATCCTTTAAACTGCCGGACCACCGCAGTGTCTTACAGGGGGGGTCTCGGCGATAAAAAGGGCAGCGGACTGGTTGATGTACTACGGGGTATATGACAGTGATATCCGAATCAGTACGGACAGTCAGTCTGCGAATAGTGCGCTCTCCGATGTCTACCTGACATCGCGACTGGTGTGAATGCCGGGCATCTCTGAACGAGATGGTGAGATATTCAGACCTGGATATTATCTGGGTAAGGGGTCTCTCGGACACCCGGGGGAAGTGTGTGGCAGACGGACTTGCGAGGGTTGGCTCTCTCCTCAGAAATGAGGAGATTGACCACTCTCCTCTTGCAGACTTATGGTCCTGCGGTACATGTTGGGGGCATGGCACAGCTACGGTGGAATGATGAACCCACGTGCTCTGTATCAAAGCAAATCTGGCCCCTTTATGCGGGCTGGCGCGGAGTTTATTAGAAGGATGCTGCGACTTAGGCTGCGAATTCTTGTGACTGTGATTACTGGGCACAGGGCGACTGGTGCGCACGCTATTTATTGGTTCTGCCGTTCAATGACTACTGTAGGGGTTGTCAGGATGAGGAAGAGGAGGTGACTGTCAAGCACTTCCTGTACCAGTGCTCGAGTTTTTGGACATTAGGACTGCTTTCCTTAGCAGTCCGTTTCTGAATGCCTTATCGTATCTGGCTGATGTGAATATCGGCAGGATCTCTTCATTTGTGCATGCGTCTGCTTGATTTGGATCGGACCGGGACGCGGACATGTAGGTTGTTCATTTTCTGGATTACTGATGGGTATCACAGTGAGATCAATATTGGACCCAGGTGGGCGGGACGTTGTCTGGCTACCAGTCGTAAGTAGACGACTGAAATGGCTTTTGGTTTTCTTGAAAAATCTTGTAATAAGGATAATTCCTTGGTAAGAGAATGTTTGGTCTCATCTGAGGAGTTCAGTAATATAATTTTTAATAATGTTTTTTGTCACCTATGTGCCTTTTGAATTTGAGAGATGATATATGGTTTATGATATGGTTGAACGTGTAACTTTTTACCATCGAAGCTATAAAACTTTTAATTTTAAAAATGTTATATACATCTAACAGGAATGGATGAAGAATGAAATATTTGAATTTATATATATTGTTTTGTTTTATATTGTTATATTAGTTTTAGGTATATATTTTAAGTGTTAGAAAGAAGTTTTAAGATACACAAAATAGGATTAGTGTTATAATACTACCGTTTTTCCACCTATTTTTTGCTGGAATATAAAAGTAAATTATGACAATGTCTTTGATAATAGTACATAATAGTAAGGTGGCGTGGTCACACGTCATTTTCATAATTCTTTTTAAACGTCACCTATTCTATATAGATACTAAGTATATTAGAAATAAGTATTTAAAAAAATAAACTGAAACCTTTGTAATGAATTGCTGAAAAGAATAAATTAATGAAATGTTTGGTTGTGCTGCGTATTTTTTTCTACCTGCGGTTGGAAATTCCACGTGATTGTCTTGAAGGAGTATATTTTATATTGAGTGGATATGTTGTGGTGTGTTGTATATCTGCACTACTATAATGGCCGACAGGGAGATGACGTGCCCAAAGAAGATGCCAAGAGTAGTGATGATGGAGGAACTGCTTCATACTTTGGAGACAAAGGAGAGGGAAGTGACTTGCCTGAGTCATGAAAATGATAGACTCAGGAAAGCAACGGAGCAGATGATGCCGTGGTTTAACGGGAAATTCGGAACAGATAGTGAGGGAGAGGAGACTACTGATGATGATAGTGGGGAGTGCTCACTGAGGATGTGTCCTTCGGCTGAGAACTCGCCTAAAGGGGAGATTGGTTTAGACAATGGAGCTTAACTGGCGACCTCAACAAATTTCTTGGACATAAGGAGTATAATAAAAAAATATTAGGCTCGAATGTAACCCATGTGCAGGTCCGCATCTTGGAAGACTACGAAAAAGACAAAACAATGCTGAGAAAGGGTGGTGTATCCTTCTACACGTATATACCAAAAGACCAAATGCCATATTCGATAATGCTGAGAAGCATATCGGGTACTTTAGAGTACCTAACTGAACTTGGCATCAATATGAAAGTTTTGTGCCTCTGGAAGCTGAATTGGGACAGATAGATGCTTAGTCTGAGCAGAGACTCTGAATTGAAGTCGTTTCAGAATATTGAGTATATACTGCAATTTAGAGTGTAACAGTGGTAAGGCGAATTTTCTGGGCTGAAATTTTTCGCCAATCTCCAGTTCTCCACCATTGATCCAGCGGCCCTGACTTAATTTTGAGGAAGGCACTACTACGTGGGGATGCTAAGCGTTGATCTTTAGCCATTGCACGTGGTTAAGCCTTGAACCTCTTCACAGCAATATGCAAGTTTCTCGGCATGTTTTTATAAGGTTTTTTAGTTCAAAGTGTCTAGTTTCCAGCGATATTAATTCATTCTGCCCACGACTACCCATAAAAATACGTTTTTTTTTTTAATTCCACCTTATTTTTTATAATTTTTGTATGTTTTGTTTTATTCAAGTAAATAACACGATGATACAAATTAATCGAGTACGACAAAAATCTGTGTTTGAAATTTTTGAAACACCTCCAAAGTCATGTGAAACGGATAAAAACTCGGTTTTTCCTACATTCGTGAACTTATAAGCTTATTTGGATGTTATACAATTTTAAGTTTCTTTGGAAAGTAGAGTCACCTTCGTTTAAGATTGCATCATTGCTTTTGATTTTATAGTTGAAAAGCTGTTCTCAACGTTTTGATATAACATCCGGATATTAAAAAATATGCCAATATGTTAAACAAAAAATGTTAAAAAAATAAATGGTTAAAAAATTTGTTACCTATTAACAATATTTTATACCATCAATATTGTGGCTGAGTATACAGTATTAACACCAAATTGATACATTGTGTAGTTACTTTTTTAATACATTGCAACCCCAAAATCGTTTAGGAAGATTTATGTGCACATGTACATGGATATATGCATTGTATTATTCATAATAAAGCAAACAATGGAAAACCATATTTTATAAAAAAAAAAAACTTATAATTATAGGTTTGTGCAATAACTTTAGAGATGAAAAAGAATTGCGGCTTGACGATTTGTTCCATACAAAATGACAGAAAAAGTCGTTGGCAAAAGCAGCCGTGAGATTGAATCTATTTTATTTTGACAGCGTTCTTTCTTACTCTCTCAATTGTGCTCTCACAATCTGTATGTATGTGTTGAAAAAGTTGGTACAATTGTACTTTTTTTGGTACAATTTCAGACTCAAAAGTACAATGGTACACCAATTACTCATTTGGTACAATTTACGAACTTTCTCAATTTATTTTTTAATATATTTTCTCTAGTTTATCAGTTAAGTAAAGTCTTCAGTTTCCTATCTTATTCAGACAAAAGCTTTGTTAAGGTAATAAAATTATTGTTGCTTTAGTTCTAAAGTACCAAATTATTTATTATTAAAAACAATTTGATCTTATGAATATGTACACATGTGTATCGATAGACTTTTTTGTACATTATTTTACGTTTTACTTTAGTGTAGTTTTTTAACCCTATGCAACCGTCGTGCACGAAATGTACAATTGTATTGACGTAGAGTCTAATAGACACCACTTTTAAACTTATATATTTTTGTTGACGTTTCCGAATACCACCTTATTTGCCTTATTTATTTATTACAGTAAATAGTTTTGAAGCTAACATGAGGTTTAAATTTGAGGTAGAAGACATTATTCTTGAAAATATGATTGATTTTATTAATTCAAATTGCACGAAGTTACGCAAGTTTGTGGTGTCTGTCAGACTACACGTCAGTTGCAGAGGGTTAAAGATATACTACTCGTATACTCTTAAAGTATAAATGAACTTTTAAGTACAAATGTTAAATTTATTATTATAAAAATGAATTTTCATGAACAAAATTAGAAATAATTTTAAATAAATATGTAAAATGTAATTGGGGTCGAAAGAGTACAATTTTATGAACTTCTGAGTACAATTTTTATGTTCTCATTTTCCAACCCTGATGTGAAATATAACCATAAATGGCAATCGACAGCAGCATTACCGTTGAGTTTTTTTCAAATAGTGGCACAAAAAGGGGATTTTGAAGAAAAAAGTCGCAGTTTGTTTTATCGTGTTTATTTAAATAAAAAGTTAAAAAGAGAAAAACAAAAGTAATTCAATAGCTTAATAAATAACAAACATTTCGTAAATAATATTAAAATTAATTTTTTTCTAATATAACTTTATAGCCATATGAATAAAATGTATTTGAAAATAAGATATAATAATTCATTGATAGTGATAAAATCACATTTTTTGTACTTTTTTATAGTTATGTAAATGCATATTTAAATATGCATATTAACATGCGAATAAAATATGTATTATTCAATTCAACAATAAAATCAAATTTTTATAATTTCGTTTTAATAATTATTTGTAAAGATATATGTACATATACGTATGTATGTATAACGTGTATATGCAAATATGTTAATAGAAAAATATAATATGTTTATTTCGTTTAAATAATTAATTCTTTTTACATTAAGTAATAGCCAAATATCGAAAGTAAACATTGATAATAAAGACCGTTAAGTGCAAAAAAAATTTTGTAATTATTTTAATTTTATTTAATTAATTTTTTTGAAACTTGCCTTCTGTTGTTTTCTATCAGCTCACTTCTTTGAATCCAATTAAATAATAAATTTAATAAAGACGACATGGGTGCACAAGTTTCTACTTTTAATCTATTTATTAAGTTATTTTTCACAAGGCCTAATTTCAGTGTAGCCATCTTAGCGCCTATCGCGCTATATTTGGCGGTTTCAACTACGGAAAAGATGCATTTTTCTCTTTAGCGCTTTTTTAAAAAACGAGCTAGATTAGCGCTATTCTATTTGCAAATTTTTGTAAGAACTAGAAAGTCACTTAATTCAATAAACTCATTAATTCATATAAACTATGAACTTAAAATGCTCCCTGCTGTGAAAATTATATTACCGCAGATAGTATTTGTGCAAAAATTAATAAAAAAAATGTTTTTAAAAAACGCATCTGAAACGCATTCTTTCCATTTACGTACTATCTAAAGGCAAGGATCTAGTCTAGCATTTTCACTTTCAATTCTTTTCTCTAGGAATTAACTTGACTTCCAATTTTTCTGCTTTTGTGCGAGTTCCATTCAATAGCCAATTTCGCTAATGCGTAGTTTGGTTTACTCACAGTGTGCCTAATCCATTTTAATTTCCTTCATTACAAAACTTGTGTGATCTTTTCCTGCCCAAAATATTTTCAAAATGCGGCGTATACAGCGGTTTATAAATGCCTGAATGGAACTGACATCAATCACAGCAGCATTCCATAACTCGCACCATACAAAAATAGATTTTACACACGAGTCAAAGATGAGAATTATAATTTTTGGATAGATGTGTATAGATCACCCTATAGCATTCAGTCAAACAAGGGATTGGCTGGCTAGGTTCTGTCTGTTCTGAATATCAACATTGGAGCTGCCGATATAATAAACAGACGGAACATCTCCCAAATTTATATTTCCAATTAATTGTGTTTATAACGTTAATTCGCAAATTTTGGTTTTTGGTTTTGCTTATCCGCAAACCCGCTCTGTATGCATGTGCCTGTATAGAATCCAGCCTTCCTTGCATTTCGCAATGTTTGTCACCCAAGATTAAGGTGGCGTCTGCGCAAACTAGGCCAGGTTATACCACGTCACACAATCAAGTACAGCGCAATCAGTAGTAGAGAAAGAACATAACCTTGTTTAATACCAGCTCTGACAGGTATTTTCTTTTGAGCCAAAAAAATGAAGAATACGTTTTTAAGTTGTTGTTTTGTGCTAAATCTTTTTATAAAAAATTAATGTTTGAATATAAATTTTTCTACAATTTTATTATATTTTTCCGTTTTAAATATTTTTAACGCTTTTTAGCGCCTTTTGAGTAGGTGGTCCGCGTGTTCTGATATTAAAAGTTGGCAGCACTGCCTAATTTAGAAAAAACTCGTTCGACACACGCGCTGCTGTAAGTTAACACATGCACAGCCAGCTTGTATAAGTTGAAGTACAAAGGTTCATTTCATGAAATTTCAATATTACCTATTGTGTGCCAAAAATATTCACAATTATTCATTTTAAAAATGCATTCATATTGGATATCTTCTTCCTTACATTCTAATAATTCAAATTCGCTAATAACATCCTCTAAATAACTTATAATATAATTAAATTCTGAAATGATATGTAGGCAATATCTTAATTGCTTGTAAAAGGGCTTGGTTGGAAAAAACTTAATACTTTAAGCCTTTCACCATTAATGTTGATTCGAAATAATGTTTTGGCACATAGTTTTTGGCAAAATTTAAAAATATTTGTTTCTTTTGCTATATATTCTACACCCGATATATATTTAGAATTTATTCCTATTTCAGTTTCAGTATTCTCAGTCTTTGTTATTTTAATGTATTCTGAAAATTTCCTTTGTGTAACTATAAGCAGTGTAGCCAGAAATTTTCGAAGAAAAATTTTAATTTTTCAATAAAAATCTTAATTTTAGAAAAAAATCTTAGTTTTTAAATATAGTAAAAAAAAAGTATTTATTAACAAAAATAAAGTAACAACTCATACATAAGTACATAAAAATTAACAAAAACAATCATATTAAAACTACAAGGTTTAATTCAAAAAATTTTTTCAAAAAGGTCAAAAGGTTTTCTTGCACAGTAAAAACTTACTAAATAGAACAGGCCAAGAATATCGTTAAACCATATCTTAATGAAAAAACATGCTTCAAAACGCATAAAAAAAAATTATAAATATATCTAAATATTAAATGTTTATAACTGAAAAAGTCGAGAAAACGAAATATTTGAAAATTAAAATCTTTAACAAAATAAATTATTTCTATTTTACAAGTATTAACTGTATACAACTTTTGTTTGCGTATTCTTATATTATTAAAAGCATTCTTTTAGTAATTAAATTATTAATAATAACTAGTATACATAGTGCTTGACACAATCAGCTGTATTCTAGCATCTAATACTTATTGCTTTTAAATTAAAAATTTTCATATTGTTTTCTTTAACATCGGTGCAGTAGAACGGGAGTAAGAGGGGTATAAAGAAATGTGTTAGCCTATTAATTATATAGACTAGCATACGTAACGGCGGATACAATCAGCCGCATCGTAGCATCTAACATGTATTCTTTTATGTAAATATTAGTTTGATATGCATTTCATTTCAAATTTTTCATACAAAATTTTAATTAATTCTTTAAATAGATTTCAAATACATTCATTATATAAGCCTAAAAATATAAAATAATTAAAAAAAAATATACCAAAAAAATTGGTTTTATATGAAAAATAAAAAAATATACATACACACATCTATATTTTCTTTTATTTTGCATTTGTAGTTACACAAAAAATGTTTGTGTTAGTAAGAATTTTATAGTAAATTTACCCCAAAAGTACTGGACTGATTTAAATAAAATTGATATCGTGCACATATTCTCATAAAAAGCTTTAAACTTTTAAGCTTTAATAATAAGCTTTAATAAATAATAATAATAATAATAATAATAATAATAATAATAATAATAATAATAATAATAATAATAATAATAATAATAATAATAATAATAATAATAATAATAATAATAATAATAATAATAATAATAATAATAATAATAATAATAATAATAATAATAATAATAATAATAATAATAATAATAATAATAATAATAATAATAATAATAATAATAATAATAATAATAATAATAATAATAATAATAATAATAATAATAATAATAATAATAATAATAATAATAATAATAATAATAATAATAATAATAATAATAATAATAATAATAATAATAATAATAATAATAATAATAATAATAATAATAATAATAATAATAATAATAATAATAATAATAATAATAATAATAATAATAATAATAATAATAATAATAATAATAATAATAATAATAATAATAATAATAATAATAATAATAATAATAATAATAATAATAATAATAATAATAATAATAATAATAATAATAATAATAATAATAATAATAATAATAATAATAATAATAATAATAATAATAATAATAATAATAATAATAATAATAATAATAATAATAATAATAATAATAATAATAATAATAATAATAATAATAATAATAATAATAATAATAATAATAATAATAATAATAATAATAATAATAATAATAATAATAATAATAATAATAATAATAATAATAATAATAATAATAATAATAATAATAATAATAATAATAATAATAATAATAATAATAATAATAATAATAATAATAATAATAATAATAATAATAATAATAATAATAATAATAATAATAATAATAATAATAATAATAATAATAATAATAATAATAATAATAATAATAATAATAATAATAATAATAATAATAATAATAATAATAATAATAATAATAATAATAATAATAATAATAATAATAATAATAATAATAATAATAATAATAATAATAATAATAATAATAATAATAATAATAATAATAATAATAATAATAATAATAATAATAATAATAATAATAATAATAATAATAATAATAATAATAATAATAATAATAATAATAATAATAATAATAATAATAATAATAATAATAATAATAATAATAATAATAATAATAATAATAATAATAATAATAATAATAATAATAATAATAATAATAATAATAATAATAATAATAATAATAATAATAATAATAATAATAATAATAATAATAATAATAATAATAATAATAATAATAATAATAATAATAATAATAATAATAATAATAATAATAATAATAATAATAATAATAATAATAATAATAATAATAATAATAATAATAATAATAATAATAATAATAATAATAATAATAATAATAATAATAATAATAATAATAATAATAATAATAATAATAATAATAATAATAATAATAATAATAATAATAATAATAATAATAATAATAATAATAATAATAATAATAATAATAATAATAATAATAATAATAATAATAATAATAATAATAATAATAATAATAATAATAATAATAATAATAATAATAATAATAATAATAATAATAATAATAATAATAATAATAATAATAATAATAATAATAATAATAATAATAATAATAATAATAATAATAATAATAATAATAATAATAATAATAATAATAATAATAATAATAATAATAATAATAATAATAATAATAATAATAATAATAATAATAATAATAATAATAATAATAATAATAATAATAATAATAATAATAATAATAATAATAATAATAATAATAATAATAATAATAATAATAATAATAATAATAATAATAATAATAATAATAATAATAATAATAATAATAATAATAATAATAATAATAATAATAATAATAATAATAATAATAATAATAATAATAATAATAATAATAATAATAATAATAATAATAATAATAATAATAATAATAATAATAATAATAATAATAATAATAATAATAATAATAATAATAATAATAATAATAATAATAATAATAATAATAATAATAATAATAATAATAATAATAATAATAATAATAATAATAATAATAATAATAATAATAATAATAATAATAATAATAATAATAATAATAATAATAATAATAATAATAATAATAATAATAATAATAATAATAATAATAATAATAATAATAATAATAATAATAATAATAATAATAATAATAATAATAATAATAATAATAATAATAATAATAATAATAATAATAATAATAATAATAATAATAATAATAATAATAATAATAATAATAATAATAATAATAACCCTACGGGGAACCTGAAACCCCAATAGGGCGCGTCCCCAGGTGGCGGATAGGGGAAAGCCTCCCAGATATGGGTGGTAGGAGGGAAATCAAATACCTCCCGTGGACCAACAGGAGTACAACAGTCTAGGCTGGTATTTTACCCTATGGTGAGAACAGCTGGATGTGTAACTTTTATTTAAATCCAGTAGCGTCTGACCCAGAATGGGCGGCTTGCTGGTCAGCGTCTGTGCCTCCATGTTAGGAGCGGCTGAATCTTCACAACACCTGGCGGTGAGGTTAAAAACGCAAACTGGTCTTTGGTATTCAGACCTTAAAAGAATACCAACAACATGATGGTGAATACTGGAAAAAATATAAACATACGATCCCCTGAGGAAGGGCCTCTATCTACTGGAGCTGATCCTGGTGATTGAGCGACGGCGAGCGATCAGCGTCCAGGGCGGCGTACGCGACCTGGGCGGGTTCAACCCGAAATTGATCCGACGACACAAAGAAACCGTGCAATACCAGAGGTTTCACCTGCTGTTAGTGCTACCCGGGAAAATAGACCAGGGCTCACTATGGCAGGACTGCCAAGACAGCGCATAAAATGGACTGAGGTCATGAATAAAGATATATTGCGCATTTATTACCGTGTCACTTGTAGCAAACGTGACAGAAGCGGTTACGGGCAGAAACTTTTTGAACAATTTAGGGGAATTTACCCCGAACTTCAAGTGAACGCACAACGAGTCGCCGACCAGTACAGAACAATTATAAGGAAAAACCTTGTTCCGCAACTCGAAAGAGATGCCATTAAACGTCAGATAGGCGAAGAACAGGGGATAAACTTACACGATTCGGATACAGAAGGCCTAGAGCAAGAAATGTCCAATGAAGTAGCCAACGAAAACCCTGCAAGCCCACCCAATCCAGCTCAAGTTATAGTTCCGAATTTACCCTCACGAATGGATGATATGCGATATTTGAGCGAAGATCTTGGAATTGAAATGAGAAGAGCTTTAACACTTTTTGAAGGAACGAACGCAACGCATAGACCACCAATTCCTAGAATGAACACATCTAGGAAAGCTGCCAAGTTATTTGAGGTAATGAACAATGAGATAATCCCACCGTACCTTTCAGATGTACATGATTTGGAAAGTCTACACCTAATTGTATACTGTGCGGCTGTTGCAATAGCTAAAACGCTACCAATAAAATTTGGCCATGAGCCTGTCACAAGGCGTAGAACAGAAAAAATAATGCCCTTATGGGAAAAGAGGCTACTTCGATCAATCGAAAATTTACGGAGAGATATAGCAAGAGTAGACGCCCTAGTGCGTGGTGCAAATACCAGAAGGCTTAGTAGATTAGTCGCAAATATCATCAGGCGGCACAATATCCATTCTCAAATGGATCAACCAAATAGTACACCAACACAATGTTTGGATACGCTTAAACAGAAGTTGTCAGTAAAATCAACAAGGCTTTCTAGGTATAGGGTTAGTAGAGCGAGAAAGACTGATAACTCTATCTTTTTCAGATCAGAAAAATCATTCTACAGGTCTTTAAAAGAAGAAAGTAACACCATACCCACAAATTACCCAACTAAGCAACAAGTTACCTCATTTTGGAGTGATCAACTCTCTACCAGCGTTGCTTATAACTCTAATGCAAACTGGATTCAAGTGGAAGAAAACCGCCTACAGGACCTTCCACGGATGGACTTCGACATGCTTGAAATAACTGAAGTCCAGGGAATCCTACGAAACCTGCTGAACTGGAAAGCACCCGGCCCAGATAAACTGCAGAACTTTTGGTGGAAAAGGTTCACGTGTATTCATGGCAAGCTAACGGAAATGATAAATAACGTTATTCAACACCCTGACGGCATGCCATATTTCCTCACCCAGGGAATAACTTACCTGCTGGAAAAGGATCCAGGCAACAGACATGATCCTTCAAAGTTTAGGCCAATCACCTGCCTACCCACTTTATATAAAATTATAACGTCATGTTTGGCATTGAGAATAAACGTACACTGTGATCGAAATAATATATTGGCGGAGCAGCAAAAGGGGTGTAGAAAAGGTTCGAGAGGGTGCAAAGAGCAACTGATCATTGATTCAGTAGTTGGTGAACAGGCATATGCGAAGCACAGAAACCTGTCAATGGCTTTTATAGATTACAGAAAAGCTTTTGATTCTGTGCCTCACGGGTGGCTTCTAAAGGTGTTGGGGATGTACAAGATTCATCCGACAATAGTCACATTTCTAAGCCGAATAATGAAGGACTGGAGAACCACAGTCTTGTTAACAACACCAACGAATTACATAGAGACGAATGAAATTCACATCAGGCGAGGCATTTTTCAGGGTGACTCGCTGAGTCCTATATGGTTCGTGCTATGTCTTAATCCGCTTTCAAGCCTCCTTGACTCGACACGATATGGCTTCGAAATTAGACATAATGGCGAAAATATTTATAAATTAAACCACTTGTTATTTATGGACGACATAAAGCTATATGGCTCCAATCAGCACCAACTAACAAGCCTACTAAATGTTGTCGAATCTTTCTCCAAGGATATCAGTATGGAGTTCGGACTTGATAAATGCAAGACTCTACATGTCATCAGGGGAAAACTGCAAGAGATACCCCACGATCTTCAGGATGGCGGGATAATGGAAGCTATGAAGAACGAAGAGACTTACAAATACCTTGGGATGAAGCAGGCTATTCGCATTGAACAAAACCAAATGAAAAAGGAACTAGCTAGAGAGTTTACTAAGCGAGTCAGGAAAATCTTAAAAACTGGCTTATATGCGAAAAATATGTTCAAAGCTATTAACACTTATGCAGCCACGGCTCTGAGCTATTCATTTGGGGTGATAAATTGGAGCAGCACCGACATTGGGGCCCTACAACGAAAATGTAGAGTACTGATGACTAAGGCACGCAAACATCACCCAAAATCAGCGATCGAGAGGACAATGCTACCGAGATGTATGGGTGGAAGGGGTTTAGTCGATATGAATAATCAGAGGAAACAACAAATCGATGAGTTAAGAGCATTTTTCATTGAAAAATCTACAACATCTCCCCTACATTATGCGGCCTGCAAAGCAGATAGTACTTCACCACTGCACCTTGGTCTAAGCCAGGCTGAACAATCATTAATAACAAACCAACAGAAACTGGAGGCTTGGATGAGTAAACCACTCCATGGTAGACATCCTAGTGAAGCTAGCCGGGATCATGTCGACACAAAATCGTCGAACTACTGGCTAGTTGCAGGACAATTGTTTCCTGAGACCGAGGGATTTATGCTAGCAATTCAGGATCAAGTAATCCCAACGAGGAACTACCTGAAAATAATTGTTAGAGATGCTAATGTGGAGAATGATTTATGTCGATACGGATGCAGCTCAAGAGAAACAATACACCATGTAACGTCTGCGTGTACATCTCTAGCCGGGACAGAGTACATCGACCGCCACAACTCGGTGGTTAAAATATTACACCAGCAACTAGCGCATAAATACTCCTTAATTCCAGTGGAAGAAGTACCGTACTACAAATATCAGCCGCAACCTGTACTGGAGAACACTGGATACCGACTTTACTGGGATCGAACGATTCTGACCGATCAGAGTGTAGCAGCAAATAGGCCAGACGTTCTGCTGATGGATAAGGAGAGAAGGGTGGTATGGCTTGTTGATGTTGCAATACCAAATAACAACAACCTTCAAACAAAGCATCACGAGAAAATCTCTAAATATAGTGTACTCATTGATCCTATTAAAAGTCAATGGCACATCGATAAAGTGAAAACGGTCCCAATTATAATATCAAGTACAGGACTAATACCAAGAACTTTGCACGCTAGCCTGAGAGAACTAGATTTGCCGGAACACCTGTGGCAGATAATGCAAAAGGCTGTGATCATTGCGACTACGCGAATCGTTCGGAAGTTTATGGGGACGATGAATTAATTTAAGTTATAATATAAGACTACAATATATTGATTTGCGCTGTGATTTTTTGTAATCTGTGGAAATTTATAAAATTTGTACTTAGAATTTTAGTTTTTTAAGATAGAGTCTAAGTTGAAATGTACCCAATTTTGAATTGAGAATAAAGAGTGATAATAATAATAATAATAATAATAATAATAATAATAATAATAATAATAATAATAATAATAATAATAATAATAATAATAATAATAATAATAATAATAATAATAATAATAATAATAATAATAATAATAATAATAATAATAATAATAATAATAATAATAATAATAATAATAATAATAATAATAATAATAATAATAATAATAATAATAATAATAATAATAATAATAATAATAATAATAATAATAATAATAATAATAATAATAATAATAATAATAATAATAATAATAATAATAATAATAATAATAATAATAATAATAATAATAATAATAATAATAATAATAATAATAATAATAATAATAATAATAATAATAATAATAATAATAATAATAATAATAATAATAATAATAATAATAATAATATAATAATAATAATAATAATAATAATAATAATAATAATAATAATAATAATAATAATAATAATAATAATAATAATAATAATAATAATAATAATAATAATAATAATAATAATAATAATAATAATAATAATAATAATAATAATAATAATAATAATAATAATAATAATAATAATAATAATAATAATAATAATAATAATAATAATAATAATAATAATAATAATAATAATAATAATAATAATAATAATAATAATAATAATAATAATAATAATAATAATAATAATAATAATAATAATAATAATAATAATAATAATAATAATAATAATAATAATAATAATAATAATAATAATAATAATAATAATAATAATAATAATAATAATAATAATAATAATAATAATAATAATAATAATAATAATAATAATAATAATAATAATAATAATAATAATAATAATAATAATAATAATAATAATAATAATAATAATAATAATAATAATAATAATAATAATAATAATAATAATAATAATAATAATAATAATAATAATAATAATAATAATAATAATAATAATAATAATAATAATAATAATAATAATAATAATAATAATAATAATAATAATAATAATAATAATAATAATAATAATAATAATAATAATAATAATAATAATAATAATAATAATAATAATAATAATAATAATAATAATAATAATAATAATAATAATAATAATAATAATAATAATAATAATAATAATAATAATAATAATAATAATAATAATAATAATAATAATAATAATAATAATAATAATAATAATAATAATAATAATAATAATAATAATAATAATAATAATAATAATAATAATAATAATAATAATAATAATAATAATAATAATAATAATAATAATAATAATAATAATAATAATAATAATAATAATAATAATAATAATAATAATAATAATAATAATAATAATAATAATAATAATAATAATAATAATAATAATAATAATAATAATAATAATAATAATAATAATAATAATAATAATAATAATAATAATAATAATAATAATAATAATAATAATAATAATAATAATAATAATAATAATAATAATAATAATAATAATAATAATAATAATAATAATAATAATAATAATAATAATAATAATAATAATAATAATAATAATAATAATAATAATAATAATAATAATAATAATAATAATAATAATAATAATAATAATAATAATAATAATAATAATAATAATAATAATAATAATAATAATAATAATAATAATAATAATAATAATAATAATAATAATAATAATAATAATAATAATAATAATAATAATAATAATAATAATAATAATAATAATAATAATAATAATAATAATAATAATAATAATAATAATAATAATAATAATAATAATAATAATAATAATAATAATAATAATAATAATAATAATAATAATAATAATAATAATAATATGTAATTATAAAATTTCTATAATTCATAGATGCAGCATTATACATAAGTATCACAGAAGACCAAATTATTAAAGTCAGCAAAACCTTTCAGTTTGAAAAAAATCGTATAAAGTTGCGAAAAGAATACAACAATAAAAAACATAAACACATACATATGTACATAACATTTATTGTATTTTTTGTGTAATAATATTAAAGAATATTTCTTTTAATAAAATAATATATTGGTGTTTTTTAATGTTTATTATATCATTATATTAATAATGTTATGAAAATATTAAGACGAGTGAGCTTTTTTATACATCATTGTAATATTATTTCTGTAAGCTTATTCTACAATTGTAAGGTTAAGCTTATAGCAAGCTTGCACATACATTTGTATAATACTTTCAAGAGGGTTCCGTTTTGATTTTCCACAATTGTTACGATAGTTTTTTAATAAATTCCAAAATATTTCTCAAGTTTACGGCTTCAAGTCATTTGGTATGGTGAGAATGTTCATAAATACATACATACCTACATGTGCATGGACATGTACTCATATTAATATCTAGCTTGAAAAAATTACTTATTATTAACGAAATTTTATTTTTTTTAAATAGTGCATAAGTTTCAATTCGAAGCTCCGTATTGTCTTGCCGTACTAGTAACACTAGTTCCTTCCTAGGTATGATAAGAGCATTTAATTTAAATTGCAAAACCTTTCTTCGCAATATCAAAATAACATATGCATAAAGCAGCTGAATTAGCACATACATACATACATATCGTCGTCTAAAATCCAAAAGTACGTATGTATCATAAAAAAAAACGAAATCGTGTTTTTGATTGATTCTGTGTTATTAAGTAAAACTACATGCGTTTAAAAATTTTTGGACTTCTGTGTCCCAAAACAACGTTTTTATGTGCATAATTATTCAAAATAACGTAGGTATCAACATTTGCATGATTTTCGTAAATCAAAAGAACGTTTCAACAGACTTGAAAGCAATATATTGGAATTTTTTAATACAAAGCAACCATTTATTTTTCTTGAAAAGTTTACATAAATTGTAAAATATATAAATATAACTAAACAATAAATTTAAAAATTTAGGTAATATATCTGGTTACCCTACGATTAATATGATCCATGCTTTGTCTTGTGAGGAATCGGAAACCACTTATTTTAAAACAGAAAAGATTATAATGTTCTTCCACAACAGGCTGACAATTAGAAATTAGAATTTCCCAGTATGTTGTGTTATATTAGTCTGAGCTAAAATGCACAACGACCCGTAGAATCTTTTGTACAGCCTTATGAATTCACATTAGATTAAGGCTGCGAATAAAGCCAGCAATCATATTTGGTAAGAGACGAAATACTCATTCACGACTCACCACTTTAACAGAATGTAAATTTGTTTTGAAATTACAGTGGCTCAATTTAATAACCGGGCAGTTCAATGACATGTATTTTTTTTACAAATTTCCACTAAACTAAAAAAAACTGTTATGTATTTTATTTATTTACGTGGGACTGATGAGAAATATGTTTACAATAGATGGAAAAATATCTCTATACAAAAGCAACAACAAAAAATTCATAATTAGAGAATACAGATCAGTTTAATAATCGGAAACTTCAAAATTGTCAAAGTTGTTTTTAATTTGGTATTTTCTGGCCAGTCCTTTATTCTTGAGAATAGCCTCTAGCCTCTTCGGAACAGGTTCCACCAACCTTTCGCAATAGGAAGGGTCGCGACCATACCTCCTTAAGAGGAATTAGGAGACTGTGGCGACGTTTCAATAACATGGGGACATTTATACAATAATCACATTAGCGTATTATGTCCTTCTGTTCGCTATCTTGAAAAAATTTAAAATTGTCCGAAACGCACAACTTTTGTACCCTGGCTGCCAAATTTTCTTTTAAAACGGTTATATACTTATACTGATCCATTATTCCATAGACATAAAGCCACAAGCCATTACACTTCCAGCAGCATGTCCTTCATTCGGTTTTATTTATTTATTTATTTATTTATTTTTTTTTTCATAATAAATTATACAAACTTTAGAAAAAAAGTACAGGATAATACATATTAAGATATTTCAAACAATAAATTAGCAGTTTAGGAAAATTATAATATTTCGTTTAAATATATTTAAATTCAAAGCAAAATCATTTAAATGGTAAAGCTCATTAAAATTCGAACACATTCTTCTAAGTGGAACTGCATTAGCATAGTTGGTTCAAAAATATCTAATAGCCAGCGGATGATAATAGCGTTTCGGCCTGTGGGTATATTAAAAATATCCTTTTCAAAGTGGGTAACTTTATAAGGGCTAATCCATGATGTTAGAAAATGTTTTTGAACGGATTCGATCCGATCAATGTGAATGCTATAAACAGTAGTAGCTTAATAACATAAAACTCAGAAAATTCTTTTCCCCTATTTTAATAAACGCAAGAACGCCTTTAGCCTTATTGACTACCGTATTAATGAGTTTGTTAAAACTTAGCTTAAAGTTGTTATACATAAAATTTCTGCCATAACACCTCATGTGTTTACATTAATCTGTATTGAGTTCCATAAGATTAACAGTACACCAAGTGTGGAAATTATCTATATCATATTGTAGGTATACATGGTCACAGTTATTGTTGTACACATAAAAAATGTTTACATCATCGAAAAACATTCAAATATTACAGTATTTCAAGGCTTTTGGTAGATCATTTATAAACAGTGAGAAGAGAAGTGGACCAAGTTGACTTCTAAGTGGCACACCGGAAGAAATTTTATGGTTTTAGATATATAGTACTTGAATTTGACATCGATGTTTTAGATAAGAATTAATCCAATTCAAGCTATATGGGCTTTTCACCAAGCCCAACGTATATAACTTTTGAATGAGGAGATTATGATTAACTTTGTCAAAAGCTTTACTAAAATCTGTATAATTGTTGATTATTTACAAATCCATTGATGATAATGGTGGTAAACTGCAAAAGGTTGGTACTAGCACAACGTCGTAAATCCATGTTGGTGAGGTGATATCAAGTTTGATGAACTATGATTTAAGAATTTGGTAATAAACTTCTCAAAAATCGTTGGAATAGAATTAAGCTTGGCAATACCTCTATAGTTTTTGACATTTGACTTACATCCAGATTCAAATAAAGGAATAATATATGACGCTTTTCAATGATTAAGAACGTAACCATTTCTTATGGATAAGTTGAATAATTATAGTGATAAGGATAAGCTTTTGGTTTGGATAAGCTAGATCCACAGTTTCTCAGTAAACAATTCTGTATACCATAAAAATAACAAGTGGTGTTGGAATATGTAGAGTTAAAATAAATTGTAGAAAAAAAAAAACATCGAACATACTTCCAATAACAGAGATATTATCAGATTCACAGTTTAGGTATTTCACAACCGGAGGAAAATTTTCCTTTTTCCGTTTAGAGTTGACAAAATTGAAGAATTTTTTCGGGTTTCTTTTGAAAGTGGATCTTATTCTGCTAAGCACACCTTCAAAATAATAAGGTCACCTTAATATTTGCTCAATTCATCCAAACTATAAAATGTTATGTATGGTCACCTTATTCAAAAAAATTCTACGTGCAAATAAGTGAATAATAAGCCGGTTTTGCACTTCGAGATGTACCGTTATACTATGTTTATTTAAATTTATGTAAATAAGTGCAAAATTCAATGCGTCAAAATGATAAGGTCAGTGATTAATAAGCAATTAATCTGATCAGAAGGTATCACAATTGTTATTTTTTTGTAAATAATTTATAACTTAAATAATATCTGCGCGGTATGGGTCGCAGGAAACCTTTGTCACCTTATAAACAAGGACAAATTGTGGCACTTCATGAGCAGGGATTGAGTTAACGTGGAATGGCGAAAAAACTGGGACGATTTTTGTGTGTTGTGCAAAATTTTCTCAAAAACAGAGAAAACTATGGAAAATTAAAAAGCACGGGTTGTCCATAGGTCCTGACTGCCCGTGAAACTCGGTTAATTTCACGAAAGGTCTCGAATTTCATGAAAAGTGCAGTAACAATAAAAGAGGAATTGAAATTACAATCTTCAAAAAGCACAATTCTAAGAGTTACCAACGCCCAGCCAAACCTTATTCGAGCAAAATTTAAAAAAATTCCATGTCTGACTAAGCAGCATAAGACTAAGCGTAAGGAGCTTGCGAAAAACAACATGGCAACTAATTGGCATCAGGTAAATATTTTTTTAAAAAGGTCATAAGGTAATTTTTTCTGATGAGAAAAAACTTAACCTGGATGGACCAGATGGTTTCAATTGCTATTGACGAGATTTAAGGAAGTCGCCTTTATTTTTTTCCAAGCGGAATTTCGGCGGTGGCAGTTTGATGGTTTGGGCTGGCTTTAACTCACTTAAGTCCAAAATACGGCTTAAAAAATCATTTAAGTTTATTGGAATCATATATGGAGGATCTTCCGAAAAATTCCATGAAACCGATGGTATATTAGAGTCACCAAAAACCAAAATATAATCAACCGGACTTGAAGATTTTACCATATGATCAATACTCATTAAATGTGTTTAATAAATGGAATAATCAGAGCCAGGTTGTATATATGGACAGCTTGCAAATACATTTTTATATATAAGTTTAATTTTTACTATAATAATTTCAATATCATCTCCAGTAAAATAATTCAGACGGCAAACGATTGGAGACAGCAATTAACACACCACCACCAATGCGATTTTCCCCTCTGTCTCTTCTATATACATGTATACTAAAGTTGTCACAAAGAATTTCCATATTAAAAACGTTTCCTCTCAACCAGGTTTCAATGAAAATATGGAAATGATAGTTGAACTCGAAGCTTTGAAGAAGACCTGTGAACCATATTAAATGACAATATTCCAATGGTATATCGGACTAACGTTAAACATTTTGAAAAGAAATGCATGCCGAATTGAGAGAGGTTCCTTTAAAAATTTTTGGAATACGACTTCAAGTATACCTTAAAGAGTTTGTAAGGTTATATTTAATATGGGGGGAGGGACTAAGTACTGATTTTTATAATATCTCTTCATATTTCTGCAGTTATCATCCAATATTTTGCGTTTCGATTTTATTTTGTTCAACCGTTGGCAGGAAGCATTTTAATTTATGTGGTTTTGCTGCAAAATTTTAGTTAAAATATTTAAGTCTATGTTTTTTATATTTAAATGTAAACGAAATTAATAAATTCAATTAATTCTTTAACAATAATATTGAGTTTGTCTCTTTTTTTCTCTGATGAAAAATAACAAAGGTAATTTGCACTTTATTTTGTCCAATAGTGTATCTTTGACACCACTGAATAAAAAACATGATTGCTCTAAAAGGGGCGATACATTCGCAAACATTTGTTTGCAAGCATCGCAAACAGCCCCTTAACATAACATGTATGTATTTGTAAATATAAACTTCACTAAGTTGTTATTATAATCAAGTCTTTTTATTATTTTACTCTGATAAGTTAATATTCGTTTTTTTCCGTCCTTCTTTCACGTATTTCAAAAAGCATAAGCCAGAGTTATTATTATCTTCTATATATATAAAAAGAAATGTACACTTTGGTGCCATCACTAACTGCGGAAACGGGTCGACTAATTTCAACCAAAATTTCAGGGTACGTAGATGGTTTATGAGAAGTTTATCCAAAATCGGTATAGTGGTTCAGAGATATGGCGTTTAGATTTTCGAATATATGATCGACATAATTTATAAGCATTTTAGTGCACAAGTGTGACAACTTCAAAAAATTAAAAAAAAAACCTCAAATATGTTGCCATGAATTTACTTTTAACATCTTTGTTTGCATAACACTGATATGATTATTTAAGAGCATAAATGAGCATATTTTAATGCGGATATTAAAATAGTGAGTGTGCCTGTATGTACAGTACGAGTACATTTTTGTGATATTTTAATATTCAGATAATATAGTTGTTGTCTCGTCGTGATACTAAACAAATAAGAAGAAGAAAAAGATTTATTAAATGTATTGTTAAATCAAAATTTCAATAAGAGCGTTGATGGCCTTTTTCCAGGAACAATATTTTTGATTATCACAATAACATATTTTTATTTTGTATATCTACCATTGCATATAATCAATGAATTGATGCAGACATGAAGTATGTTTTTGTTTATTCGGCATTTACTTCTGCTTGAGATCTAGAACTCATTCAAATTTAAATTTGATACACTGAGAAGAACTAAAGGCTGGTATCGGGTGTTTTTTTTTTTAAATTTGTAACTTTTACAACCGATTTAACAGCTCGTAGTTGCTTTTTGTATGATATAGTTTGACATTTGATTATGGATAGACTTACACCAGAGCAATGCTTGCAAATTTTTGAAATTTTTTTTTTTATCAAAATAACGGTTTTGTTTGTCAAACTCCATTTTATAGCGTACGTAATTGTCCCTCAGAGTGTCTAATTCGAATAACAATGGATAATTTTTAAACCACATTTACTCCTACTAATAGTGTGCATACCGTGAGACGCCGAACAGTGTGCACTGTAGAAGATTTAGCCGCTGTAAAGGGAATCAGTGAAGAAGATCCAAATCGATCAATTCGTTGCCATTCTCAGCAACTGGTGTTGTGTTCTTCACCTTTATGGAAGATTTAAGGGTCTTGGCTAAAAAGCTTTCCAGATTGATTTGTGCAGAAATTTACATTTTCCATAATATGATTTTTATTGTCACTTGAAAAGTTACCAAACCATGTATCGTAATGTCTTATGTGTACAATGACATTCAGTAATATTGATTTTTATACATCTTGAGAACAGTTAGAAACAGTTTTAACAAATATGGAATTTTGCATGGGTGGAGAACAGTAACAGTCAAACAAGCAGGTTCCCAGCAACGCGGAAGTAGTTTCTCTAGTTGTTTTATAAATGTATTCCAACGTTTAATTAAGAATAAAACTATACTTCATTTTTTAAAATCGATTGGGAATTGACGAAGTTATAGCACCTATTGGCTAAAGCATGTACGGTAAAACAAAATATGGAATAGATTTTGTTTTGGTTTTGCAATTTTTGTTGTAAGTTTTCTTTGTTTTTTTTATTAGATTTAATGAGAGAATTGAATAAGATTTTAGAAACGATTTAAATTAAATAAGTAAATTAGACCCCTACTCTTCACCATATATGCTTTCGCCAATAGTTTTTATCTCCAAAGCGGGAAAACCCTCTATTTCCACAGCAAGGGTCTCAGACCCATAAGCTTGACATCTTTTCTTTTGAAGACCTCGGAGAGGATTCTGGACAACGAAATACGGTTCAAATACTTTCCTACGCTTCCCAATAGTACTTAGCACGCCTACACGAGTGGTCGGTAGACTAAGACTGCACTGAGCTCCTTAGTAGACTGTGTTGAGAAGGCTTTGGAGAGTAAGCTTTATTCACTAGCAGCGTTTATCGACGTGGAGAGGGCTTTCAACACTGTCAATTCAACGGTGATTGTTGGGGCTCTCAGAGCGCGTAATGTGGGTGAATGTGGAGTGAAGTTTGTGCAGGGTCTTTTGAAAGGTTTATTACAGCCTTCATTGGCGAGGTTAACTTGGTAAAGGCAGTGAATAGAGGAACATAACAAGGGCGGTCCTTTCGCCTTTGCTATGTAACATTGCTGTAGAGGGGCTGTTGGGTTGGTTTTAGGGTCTTTGGTTATGCGGATGACTTGGCCATTTTAGTGTCGGGTATCGATTCCACATACACTCTCACCGAAGTGTAAACAGGCCTCCAAACTTGTAATGGAATGGTGCTTGTCGAGCGGTCTGAGCGTCAACCACCATAAAATAGTGTTAATGCTCGTTAAAAGACGATACAAGAGACTTGGTGGTTTTCTACTCTCTTTGTCCACAAAGGTAAAGGGGTCAAGATAAATGACCCTAAGCTTGTATGGAGGGAGAATGTAATGGATAAGGTGAAAAAGGAAAACATAGCTCTTTACACTTGTAAAAGGGCAGTAGGCAATGTTTTCCCCTAATATTTTTTAGGGACCGATTAAATTAATTAAATTATAATTTAAATTTAAAAACTAGGACGGGAAAAATTAAGTGAGACGATTTAAAATAAAAAACACGGCCGTATGGTTCGGTCATTACTTTTCAAGTAAATTCTTTAATCACATTTTTGTAAACGTAAGTACTTAAATCTAACTTAAAGCTATTCAGCAACTCCGTTGCTTATTTACTTATTATTTATTTATGTGGCTAGTGAACTTAGTTATACTTAAGATTAGGGTAATTCACATATTTATTATTCAAAATTATTTTATTTAATTATTATTAATTCTTTTACTTATTTTTAATTATATTAATATCAATTCATTGGTTACATTATAAATATAAGAATATAAAATGGCGCAACATTCCCGCCCCATTGAAGAACCGGAGGTTTTCAATCGAATGGCAGTGGAGCCAATTTATGTACGGGGCGCCTATATACGCCGTTTCGGGTTTTGACCTCCGTCACCCTGACCTTGCCGTCTTCTCCTTCGATTACGCTGACGATTCTCTCGGTCAGCCAATGATGTGGCGGGCAATTGTCTTCGTGGACGATTACCACCTGGCCTATCCCCAGCTTGGGCATCTCGCTGTGCCACTTGGCCTTGCCTTGTAGACCTAGGACGTAATCTCGTGACCTGGTTTGCCAAAATTTCGGCTTGAGACCGCAGAGCAGACGCCATCGCCTCCATAATTTGGGCTCTTTCGTTTTCACGTCGTCTATGGATCCTTGCAGCAGCGAACGCAGACCCCCTTCTATTAGTAGGTGAGCTGGCATTAGAGATTCTCCGTCGTTGGGGTCTGGAGCCAACGGTGCGATTGGCCGACTGTTGAGAACCGCCTCTACTTCTGCGAACATCGTTACCATTTCCTCTTGGTTCAGCGATGCGTTGCCCACTGCTCGAAGAAGTAGGAACTTCGCCTGTTTGACGGCAGCTTCCTATAGGCCGCCGAAGTGTGGTGCCCGAGGTGGTGCAGCTGAACTTCAGCCCGGATGACGCTGCGTATGATTCGAGGGCGCTTCGACTCCTGTCGAACGCCTGCTGGAGATCTTTCAGGACGTCCATGGCTCCCACGAAGTTCGTCGCGTTGTCGGATAGTACTTCGCTCGGCAGACCTCTTCTGGCAGCGAACCTTTTAAAAGATAAAAGAAACGAATCAGTCGACAAATCAGACACTAATTTTAAATGTACCGCCTTAGATGTGAAACACACGAAAACCGCTATGTACATTTTTAATGGTGGTCGACCACGAATTCTCAATGAAACGTTTACGGGACCACAAAAGTCTACACCGACTATGAGAAATGGTCGTGTAGCTCTCACACTATTAGTGGGTAAATTTCCCATGATTTGGGACATAAAACGTGGTTTATAGCGGAAACAGTGTACACATTTGCGAACAATCCTATTGTACTATTCCTTGGCGTTAATCAACCAGATTTTCTCTCTCGAGAGAGCGATAAGTGCTTTTGTACCAGCATGACAATTCTCGAAATGAAGATTTCGCAAATAAAGTGTGACAAAGTCATTTTTTTCGGTAATAAAAGTGGGAATTTTGCATCACATGGCAAATTTGCATTAAGCAATCTCCCACCTACCCTTAAAAGTGAAAAGTTCTTCCTTCTTCAGAAAATTTATGAATGAAAGGTGTCAGTTTCTGTATATGTGACGGCAAGACTAGAGATTTCTGTAATTTAGAAATTTCCTCAGAAAAATTAGATTTCTGGATAGCCTCTACGAGCCGGTAAAATGATCATTTCATTTCCGTTGCAGTAGGTATCGTAGTTTTATCTATTCTATGTTTCTTCAGATTATCAATAAATCTGAGCACAAAGCACGTTACTCTCAATAACTTCTTGTATGAAGAATATCTTTGTGTCATATCCAGTAGACAGTTAAATGTCCCCTCTACTGCAAGAAGTACATTTACTTTTCTTGTTTCCAATAACTTTTGATTCTCTGTTAATTCAAAATGTTCATTAACAGGCCAATGAGAACTATCGTTTAGCAAAAACGATGGTCCTTTAAACCAAATAGAATTCTTTAATTCATTTACATCAGATCCTCTTGATACAATATCAGCTGTATTCAACTTAGTAGGTACGTGGCGCCGCGAAATTTTTCTGACCACTCTTGAATCTCAGCGACTCTATTCGACACGAAAGTCGTTAGGGAGGATGGATGCGTTTTTACCCAATGTAGGGTTATTTCCGAATCTGTCCAGAAATAAACAGAATCGATTTCGAAGTTTATCATATGCTTAATTCGATTCCACAACTTAGCCAGTAGGTGTGCAGCACATAACTCAAGTCTATGAAGTGATTTAGTCTTGAGTGGAGCAACTTTGGACTTAGCCGTAAGTAGTCTCGAGACAATTATATTTGACTCGGAGCTTCGAATATATATGCAACAACCGTAAGCTCGAATTGAAACATCAGAAAATCCATGAATCTGAATTTTCGAAGTGGAAGTTGTGTGTACGAATCTTGGGATTGTGATTGAATCAACTTCCAGTAAATTAGATTTGAAGTTTTCTCATAAAGTATTTAAACTCAGAGGAATTGGTTCATCCCAGTCAAGCTTTTGAATCCAAAGCTCTTGCAATAAGATTTTGGATTTGGTGACAATTGGGCACAACAGTCCGAGAGGATCGAATAAACGAGAAGAAACTGATAAGATATTTCTCTTTGTAGCTTTCAAATCTAGAAATTTATCATCCAAATGAAATTTAAATAAATCATTCTTCGGAGCCCAAAACTTTTGCTGAATCTGAATCGCTATGAATCAGTTTTTCATTCTACAGTGAACTCAGGAAATCAGAGTGGTTTGAAAACCACTACGTAAGGTTAAAACCAGCTGACTTCAATATTTCAGTCACCTGACCTCGAATTTCAATCAATTCGTCATAGCTTTCAGCACCTGTCAGCAAATCATATAGGTAGAAATCACTGCGAACAACTTTTGAACCAATAGGTAAAGTCTCTTTGTTTATATTACTGAAATGAATCAGACATCTGATAGCCAAAAATGGCGCTGTACCATAAGTAACAGTAATTGAAAATTTCTGTTCTTTTCACTAATTAGGACTTGACGATACATTTTCTCAATATCTGCAGTGATAACGTACTTGTGAAGTCGAAAACGGATTAATATAGAATACAATTCTTCTTGAACTGTAGGACCAACCATTAACAGTTCATTCAATGAAACATGCGAAGAAGTTCTACACGAAGCATCAAATACTACCCGAAGTTTGGTAGTTGTACTTTGAGGACACAGAACACATTGATGTGGAATAAAGTAGTGAGGAGTATTTTGTCCACATTTTGTCCAAAAGTGACATATGGCCCAAGTTAAAGTAGTCCTTCATGAAGTCATGATACATCTGCCTCATTGTGTCATCTTTGGAAATCTTTCGTTTCAAAGATGGAAATCGTCGTTTGGCAGTTTCAAACGAGTTTCCAAATAATTTAGGGTCAGATTTAAAGGGTAAAGCAGCCTCAAATCGTCCTGAAGTTAGACGTGTACTGACTCGCTCTCACATTCCTTCTGCTTCTCTGAATATATTCCCTTAGATCCGTTCGGAAGTTTCTCTAACTCCCAAAATTTCTTGACGATTGAATCGACATTGCTCTAGTTTTCTATTGTAGTGTTTATATGAAACACCTGAGTGTTATTCGAGTCCTTTGGTTGATTGTACTTTCCAGTTACAATCCAACCAACCGAAGTTTTTTGAAGAACTGGAAGACTCGGGCCCAACATTATTTGGCCAAACACACATCAATTCAAAGAAAGGTCCTGCGCCAATCAATAAATCAATTGTTTGTGGTTTATAAAAACAAGGATCAGCTAATTCCACATTCTTAGGAATCTTCAATTTAGTCGTGCTGATATTATGATCAGGCTGCAAATTAGGTATTGAGCTTAACACCCAAAACTTTGAACTAAATTGAGAAGCATTTACTCTTGACGTGACTGTTAGATTGGCGCACGACTTCGAAAATGAATTTGTTTCACCAATACCATTTGAATTTAATCTGCCTCCCTCTCTTTTCAATCGTAGCAGTTGCGCAAGTTCCTCGGTTATCAAGTTAGGTTGAGAACCGGAATCTAAGAAAGCTCTAGCCGGTATAAGTTGACGAGAACTACTTATTCTTACTACAGCGGTAGCCAAAATTATGCGCTCATCTGACGCTGAATAATTTACAGACGCATGAGATGACGACGGCTGCTCAGAGTAGTTAACTGAAGCATTACTAAAACTTGTATTATATTTGTGAAGTAGTGTATTGTGTGAACCGTTACATATTCTACACTTAGAAGATGGACATCTTGCAACTGTATGTCCTTTTTTCAAACAATTTATAAATGCTGGCACAGATTTTATGAAATCAAATCTTTTAGATATGGGCTCAGCAGTAAAAGAAGGGCAATTATTATTATGTGGACTTAATTATCGTGTGGACTTGCAAAATAGGCACTTATCAGCAGATTGTTTAGATTTAGTACAATTTAATGATGTTTTATTGGTTCTAGAAGTAAAACCTTCATTTTTAGATTTAGTAAACCTCGGCCTTGAACTTGAAGACTCTTCAGCAGAAATGTGCTGGTAACGTCTATTCAAAGCGGCTACGCAATCTGACCATAGTGAGAGCTTTTCGAAGTCAAGCTGTTCTTTCCACTTTGATTTGGTGATTGGATCTACTTTAGACATCACTAAATGTATTAAAATGGCATTCGTTATCTTTTTGTCATCACCAATTGATAACAACGAATCATAGATAGTAGAAACTGTATCAATCATGCTTCGCAAAGCAACAGCCGAAGGTTTCGAGATTTTGCAATATTATCGAAAAATATCAAACACTCGTTATCGTAAACCTTTTTCAAACTAGCTAATGCTTTGGGATAATTTTCTTCAGAAATCTGAAAAGCCTTAACTGTACCTAAGGCTGATTCTGACAAGCATGAGATCAAATGATTACATTTTTCAATATCCGTTAATGTCGGATCGTTGTGGACCAAGTTCTCAAATAAGCTCATGAAATTTTTATAATCGGAATATTTTCCGCTGAATTTAGGGAGCTTCATGTTTGGGAGTCTTGATTGGTGCGCTTGTACACTGAAAGATGTTTCAGGCACATTTGATTTTCGATTCTTAGCCAAAAGACTCATAAACTTAGATTTTGTAGCTCAGCTCTATCATCATTATCAGGATCTAAATTATCCAATTCTGACTGGAGCTTCATTGCTTGGTCAACATAAGTTGTGAGCATATCTAATCGACATTCGAGCTCCAAAAGACCAAACGAAATAGTCCTATCTACAATAGGCTGTCGAATTCGCTCGATATTCTTCACAACCTTCGCTTTCTTTGCGAGTAGTTTGTTTAAAATTTCATCATTGTTTTGGAGATTTTCCGCATCGGAAGAAGGATCTTGGCGTTTGGAGCCTCTGGTATTCATCATTTTCTGTCTTATTTAAAATATTCCTCAAAGCAAGAAGTAAAATTGGCCAAAATAAATTATTGGGCGAAATACATTAAAAATTACTATTATTTACTTGCTTTGGATTAAATAATTTATTCAATATTATCTGAATATGTTATATAAAATTATATTGTATAAAATTATCAAAGTGAATTGAGTCAAAAATATCTTATTTGAACTCAGAAGTACCACTTTTAACAGCCCTCGGTGAATAAAATTATAAGATTCACCGAGTAAAATCGCTTTTTTGTCAATTTATTATAATATAAATAAATATTCAATGTCGATGTGAGCACACTATAATATTAAAATTAAGTAAATATTTACAATTAAAATTTCGATGCTAGTGTGAACACACTATTGAACTGTTGTAAGAAAATTGAATTTTGATGCTAGTGTGAACGCAACACACTGTATTAAGCTGTAATAAGTAAATGGTATTCGAACGCACGAACAACGCACAAAGCAGAAACAGAAAATAAACAAAAGCAACAGAAATATTGCTGAATGTTCTCTTTTTAAAAAATAAAACGGCAATTGTTTTTGTAAATATATAAATTTAACAAAATAACACTCGCGATTTGTCTCACAAATAAGGGTGGGTTTATTATTTTAAAAATAAATATATTTATGTATGTATATAAATAAATAAATAAATTGTTTCACAAATTGTAAGTGTAAAATATTTCTTGTGTTCGACTTGAAAAGCGATATTAATTTTCGAGTAAATAAATTAATTGTGTTTATATCGCCTAATTTTGATTAACTTACAAAATTAAGGCGATATAAACACAAGAACTATTTACACTTTTACCTGTTGATTAGAGTCAGAGCTACTTCCCAGGTTGTGTTCTGCTTTGCACAAAAAACACCGACAGCGGGGCATCTGTCCAAAATTTTAAGGTGTATATCATGATGTTTTTGTTGTTTGTTGTTGTTTATTAAAAACACTTCACTTTCATATATTTATGTTGTTTTTATACATCTGTCCAAAATATATTACATATTTTGTATATTGTTTATTTGTTTGTTTTTTATATTGTTTTATGTCTTTTGTCTTTTTGTATTGTTTTATGTCTTTTGTGTTTTTGATTTAAATTTTAATTAATTTATAAAATTTAACACACAATCTTTTTTATTGCAATTTTAATTAGTTTATAGAATTTAATGTTTTATATTATTATTTTTTAAACTTTAATTAACTTATAAATTTAAACTTTAAATAATTTAAAAAGTTTCCTGATCACTAATTCACTTAATTTTTCAAGTCCCTGCTCGGGCGCCAAAATGTTTTTCCCTAATATTTTTTAGGGACCGATTAAGTTAATTAAATTATAATTTAAACTTAAAAAATAGGACGGGAAAAATTAAGTGAGACGATTTAAAATAAAAAACACGGCCGTATGGTTCGGTTATTACTTTCCAAGTAAATTCTTTATTCACATTTTTGTAAACGTAAGTACTTAAATCTAACTTAAAGCTATTCAGCAACTCCGTTGCTTATTTACTTATTATTTATTTATGTGGCTAGTGAACTTAATTATACTTAAGATTAGGGTAATTCACATATTTATTATTCAAATTTATTTTATTTAATTATTATTAATTCTTTTACTTATTATTTATTATATTATTATCAATTCATTGGTTACATTATAAATATAAGAATATAAAATGGCGCAACAGGTAGAATATGGGGACTCAGACCTGCCATCACCTACTGGCTTTATAAAGCCGTGGTAGAACCAACTCTACTTTACGGTGGTGGACGGTGTGTAGATATCAGTGTTACTGTCAGTTGCCGTCCTGAACACGAGTGCACTGCGCTCTACTCCAACCAAGGCCTTATTTGCTTTGTTTAACTGGCTTTCCATCGACCTTCTTTTCAGGCAGAGGGCTGAGTTGGTAGCGGTAAGGCTAAATGCAGCTAAATCCTGGCCAAAACTGGACTTTGGTCATGCGGCGATTATTGGGGATCTCAGACATCTTCGAATAGATTACACGGTCTCGCATAACATTCTCGATAGGAGATTTCACGTTGATATACCCTTGATGTCTATACCGACTACTCTTAGATGCCGGGCAGAGTGGGATGTGGTATATTCGTAAGAAATTCTGACACAAAATTGGCTTATAGGTTGCTTGGTTATTGCAGTGTGTTTTAGACGGAGGTCTAGGATATACTGAAAGCCGTACAATGCTTGTTAGTCGGTTGGATTCTCTATGAGAATCTTTTGCTCTTTTCGAACAGTCGGGCTGCGATAAGGTTTCACGCAAATGTCGACGTGTATCCTAGTCCACGAATGCCGCAGGTTTCTTGTGGAAATTTCGGCTTATTCGAAGGTAACACTTATATGGGTTCCAGGACACAGGGATATCGTCGGGATTGCGTTGCTGACGAATTGGCCAGGATTGGTACTGAACTCGATACTTTCCAACAAAGGCCTATCATTGTTATCCCGATTGCCTCGGTTAAGCGGATATTCTCTGGTCAGTTTATGTCGACGCTCAATATTGTTGACAGCATGAGGACACGTGCGGTATCGCCAGGCTTTACTGTACCAACCTCGACGAAAGAAGGACTGCGGTCTTAACGGGTCACTGTCTGATTGGGAGGCATGCCGACAGACTTGGAATTCCCTCGAATGATTTGTGTATGAGTTGTGGTTTCGGAGAAGAGGAGACTGTCTTTCACCTTATGTGTTAGTGTCTGGCCCTTTTGCCAGAAGGCGGAGGTTCTTGGATTCCGAATTTTTGTCATCTTTGACTGAACTCTCCAGGATAAAGGTGGCCGCAATCGCGAGATTTATTTTGGAGGATAAATGGTTTCCTAAGGAGGGTGTTTGATCCCCGGGTTGGTATTTATGCATGTGGCATCACAATGGGCCAAATATCTGGCCTAAATGGGACTCCTTCCCTTTGGGAAGTCCACCACCTTACCTAACCTAACCTAAATACGCTCTTAAAAATATAGAATTGATTCTAGAGAATCTATCTTTTGACTCTCACAATACCTCACAGGCCGACACGCTATTCTCTTCTGTTGGCTGTTAGATATTTTCGAACCAATTATGCTAATGCAGATCCACTTACCGTTTAATTGATTGATTGTTTTGAATTTAAATATCATTAAAGAAAATATAAAATAATTTTCCCAAATTGCTAATTTATTGCTTGAAATATATTAATATTGTTACGAAAATAAAAATGCCTAAAAAAAGAAAACAACATCAGCACTTTTAAAACTTTATTGTAGAATTTTGGTATATTTGGTAATTATGTGCCACCCTGTCAACGCCGCACTTATTTGCGTATTTGGCAGCATTGCCAATTCGACCATCCTTGTGTGTTATATTTAAATTAACGGATATAAAATAGATGATATGAGAGCATCTGAGACATTTGCGGAACTGTCCAGACTGTAGCCAATTAGGTATATAAGGAGGCTGCTTTACCTACGTCAAACAGTTATCGTTTTGCTGTCATAAAGTAAAGTCGTGTTTAAACGTAAATAAAAGTGTTGTATAAACGAATATTAAGTTATAGAATTAAGATAAACTGTATAAAAGTTATAAGGTGAGGAAGTAAAAACTGTAATCAACAACGAAGTAATGTTAATTTTATTTTGACGTAATTTAAACGTACTCAAACGTTTTAAAAAGGTTAAAACGTAACTATATGTATTATGTTTTACGTTTTACTAAAGTCTGTAATGGTTAGTTTGTAGACTTTATTATGAAATAAATAAATAAATAAATAAACCGAATGAAGAACATGATGCTGCAAGTGTAATGGTTTGAAACCGTATGTCTACATCGGGCCCTCGTCAGCTGGTTTTTATTGATGGAATAATGGACCAGTATACATAAGTACATAATTATTTTAAAAGAAAATTTGGCAGCCAGTGTACAAGAGTTGTGCATTTTGGACAATTTTAAATTTTTTCAAGATAGCGACCACAAGCAAATAATACGCTAATGTGATTATTGTATAGTATAAATGTCCACATGTTATTGAAACGTCGCCACAGTCTCCTTATATCAAATTTATGGAGAATTTGGGGCATATCTCAAAAATAAATTAATATCTCGGCCGATATCTAACATCACTGAGTTAAAAACCGCTAAACTAAAAGGCTATTCTCAAGAATAAAGGTCTGGCCAGAAAATACCAAATTAAAAACAACTCTGGCTTAAACTTACTTTGTTTGGGGTATACCTTTCCCCATGATTATATCCGCTTTACATTTTTTTTGAATAATTCACTTTCGTATTAAACTGATTTATTGAAAACAATTTATGTCATCAACCCTATGCAGTTGAACTGGTTTTTGGTGAGAAACGAAATACTCATTTACGACTCACCACTTCAACTGAAAGTAAAACTGTTTTGAAGTCACAGTGGCTCAATTTAATAACCGGGCACTTAAATGACATGTGTTTTTTTTTACCAAAAAAAAAAAAAAAAAATTTTCCACTAAACTAAAAAAATTGTTATGTATTTTATGTGTTAACATGGGACTGATTAGAAATATATTTACAATGGATGGAAAAAATCTCTATACAAAAAGCAACAACAAAAAGTCATAATTAGAGAAAAAGATCAATTTAATAATCGGAAACTTCAAAATTATTAAGTTTAAGTCAAAGTTGTTTTTATTTTCTGGCCAGTCCTTTATTCTTGAGAATAGCCTTTTAGTTTAGCGGTTTTTAACTCAGTGATGTTAGATATCGGCCGAGATATTAATTTATTTTTGAGATATGCCCCAAATTCTCCATAAATTTGATATTAGGAGACTGTGGCGACGTTTCAATAACATGTGGACATTTATACTATACAATAATCATATTAGCGTATTATTTGCTTCTGGTCGCTATCTTGAAAAAATTTAAAATTGTCCAAAATGCACATCTCTTATACACTGGCTGCCAAATTTTCTTTTAAAATAATTATGTACTTATGTATACTGATCCATTATTCCATCAATAAAAACCAGCTGACGAGGGCCCGATGTAGACATACGGTCTCAAACCATTACACTTGCAGCATCATGTTCTTCATTCGGTTTATTTATTTATTTATTTATTTCATAATAAAGTCTACCAACTAACCATTACAGACTTTAGTAAAAAGTAAAAGATAATACATATTGTTACGTTTTAACCTTTTTAAAACGTTTGAGTACGTTTTAATTACGTCAAAGTAAAATTAACATTACTTCGTTGTTGATTACAGTTTTTACTTCCTCACCTTATAACTTTTATACAGTTTATCTTAAATCTATAACTTAATATTCGTTTATACAACACTTTTATTTACGCTTAAACACGACTTTATTTTATGACAGCAAAACGATAACTGTTTGACGTAGGTAAAGCAGCCTCCTTATATACCTAATTGGCTGCAGTCTGGAAAGTTCCGCAAATGTCTCAGATGCTCTCATATCATCTATTTTATATCCGTTAATTTAAATATAACACACAAGGATGGTCGAATTGGCAGTGCTGCCAAATACGTAAATAAGTGCGGCGTTGACAGGGTGGCACATAATTACCAAATATACCAAAATTCCACAATACAGTTTTAAAGGTGCTGATGTTGTTTTCTTTTTTTAGGCATTTTTATTTTCGTAACAATATTAATATATTTCAAGCAATAAATTAGCAATATGGGAAAATTATTTTATATTTTCTTTAATGATATTTAAATTCAAAACAATCAATCAATTAAACGGTAAGTGGATCTGCATTAGCATAATTGGTTCGAAAATATCTAACAGCCAACAGAAGAGAATAGCGTGTCGGCCTGTGAGGTATTGTGAGAGTCAAAAGATAGATTCTCTAGAATGAATTCTATATTTTTAAGAGCGTATTTAGGTTAGGTTAGGTAAGGTGGTGTACTTCCTAAAGGGAAAGAGTCCCATTTAGGCCAGATATTTGGCCCATTGTGATGCCACATGCATAAATACCAACCCGGGGATCAAACACCCTCCTTAGGAAACGATTTATCCTCCAAAATAAATCTCGGGATTGCGGCCACCTTTATCCTGGAGAGTTCAGTCAAAGATGACAAAAATTCGGAATCCAAGAACCTCCGCCTTCTGGCAGCAAGAGCCAGACACTAACACATAAGGTGAAAGACAGTCTCCTCTTCTTCGGAACCACAACTCATACAAAAATCATTCGAGGGAATGCCAAGTCTGTCGGCATGCCTCCCGTTAAGACCGCAGTCCTTCTTTGTTCGAAAGTATCGAGTTCAGTACCAATCCTGGCCAATTCGTTAGCAACGCAATCCCGACGATATCCCTGTGTCCTGGAACCTATATAAGTGTTACCTTCGAATGAGCCGAAATTTCCACAAGAAACCTGCGGCATTCGTGGACTAGGATACACGTCGACATTTGCGTAAAACCTTATCGCAGCCCGACTGTTCGAAAAGAGCAAAAGATATATATATATATATATATATATATATATATATATATATATATGTTTGAAGTCTAGGTCAGGGATGCTATATATATATATATATATATATATATATATATATATATATATATATATATATATATTTATATATATTTCGATTCGAATCGAAATTTTCTCCGTTTGGCAAATTTGGTATTCTGAGTTTCGATTGTACGTATTGTGCGTTACGATCGCAACTACGTTTTTCTAAGTTGTTAAAGTTGTGATGTAGATTTTTTAATCCTTGTTTTTTAGTTAAAATTTTTTTTTACAGCCAAATAAAACATATTATATTATTTATTTTTATTAAACACGAAATGAAAATATGCGAAGTGTAACAAATATTTAATAAAAATATTAATTTACGCTTGTCCACTTGCATGAAAAAGATAAAGAAAAAATAAAAATTTAGTGGTTTCTTATAGAACCCTTTAGTGCAAAAATTTGGTTATTTTTCTGTTTCTATTTCATACGTTCCTATGCTTTTGAGAACACTATTTTCTTTTTCTTTCGATTCGATTTTCTTTTGGAATACCAATTTTCGATCGAAACGTAACTGAATGCGGAGACGTAATCGAAACTCGGAATAGGGGTGAATAACTTATATGGCGTTTTGGAGGGTAAATATCTGTTGCAGTCGAACTTCCCTGTAATTAATCTGCATGGGACCAGAAAATTACTTCATTATATAGAAACTTCATTACACAGAATTACTTTTAAATTTTTCTTCTTATATATTTAGAGACTTAAATACAGTACTCGGCATATTTCTCTTCATTTCGAATTACGTCAATTAGTAAAGAATCGCCTTCCAATGTTAGCAACGTCTTAGTAACATCTGTCTTCTTCAACGTTATCTTATTCTGCGAGAAGTAATGTAGATCACAATTTGGCTTTAAGATTAAAATGTGTGTTACAAGATATGTATCCACATAAAACTAATAAAAAAAATACCATAAAAAGCCGGAATTCAACGATAAAACACTGATGAGAATGTCTTCATCGGACGAAATACCCTTGCAGACCATGTCAACATTAAAATAATCTTCAAAGGTTGCATCAATATTCATTACTTCCTTAAATAAAGTTTGTTGAGCAGCCAAATCAGATAACGGAATAAAGTCTTCCTCATCCCAATTGGTAATTTAAGCCAGCATGACATCTTTCAAAAATCCAGTGTTTCTGAAACAATTCGCAGTTGTTTTTGGTTTTACGGCGTTCCACATCGTACTTGAATTTCGAATGGCTTGGAACAAATATAGGACCATAACCGGCTTATTCTCTTCCATTTGAATTAAAATGTTCATCAAAATTCGTTTTTTGTAATGTTGTTTTATGTTATAAATAATGCCTTGGTCCATTGGTTGAAGTATCGAGGTCATGCTGAGAGAAAAATAGCAAGCTGAATATTTTCAAATTTATCTCTGAACCAGCTTTAGTTTCTCCAAACCTGTCATATTGCTTGCTACTATAACTGTTATACTCATTTTACTCTGTTTTTCAACGCATTTATCATTTTTTAACGCTTGTATTTTAGTGGGTAAAAATTTACAAAACAAACCAGTTCCATCGACATTAAAGATGTCATTTTGATCATATATTTCTACCAGCCTCGGTAAAATGTTCATTATCCATTCAACATAAAGAATATTGCTGCATTACTGGCGATGAAAACTAGAGCTATTACGACAAGTTAAAGTTCAAGATTTGACCAAAAACTTGAAGACGTTATATTCCACTATGACAAAGCTCACCCAAATGTTGCATTACTGGTTAAAACTATTTCAAAAATAGATATAGCCGCCTTATAGTCCCGAAGTTGACCATCCGACTATCATCTGATTCGTTTTGGCATCAAATTACCAATGTCTTGGTACGAAATGCTATGGAAAAGGGCATAGTATAGTCACAACAAAAGTCTAGAGTTTGTCAAAAATCCCGTTTTTTAAGTTATATGCTTAATAAAAACCTACTTGAAGACGTTATATTCCACTATGACAAAGCTCACCCAAATGTTGCATTACTGGTTAAAACTATTTCAAAAATAGATATAGCCGCCTTATAGTCCCGAAGTTGACCATCCGACTATCATCTGATTCGTTTTGGCATCAAATTACCAATGTTTTGGTACGAAATGCTATGGAAAAGGGCATAGTATAGTCACAACAAAAGTCTAGAGTTTGTCAAAAATCCCGTTTTTTAAGTTATATGCTTAATAAAAACCTAAGTAATGAAAGCTAAATTTAATCATTATGTATCTCTATTTTTTACTTCGAGAAAAAGTAACTAAAATGGAAAACAAGTCAACATCTACACATCAAAAAAGAAAAAAAATAATAACCAATTTTGGTTAAAAATAACCAAAACAACAACACTCATCACTCCATAACGTCTATTTTTTGCCCAACTTAATTTGACATTTCTGTGCTTCAGTGTTTGACTTATTCAGCCATGGAGAAGTACACACATTGTTGAAGCCTTTTACGAAAATGGGCGTTCAAATCAAAATGAATTTCGCGCACTTCGTGATTTTTTTGGTCAACATTACCGATCAAATGTGCTCACAATCGGGAGAATTGTGCGCAAATTTCTGCAAACCGGGTCTGTAGAAAATGTGAAAAACACTGCTATTGTTCGCAATAGTGTAGCAGAAGAGCCGTCAACCTCAACTCGCTTCGTGCCTAATAATTTAAGCCTACTGACCATTTCAAGTAGGTTAGCCAGACGTTTTCATTTTTGTATATTTTCAACAGTTTCGGAGTTATTCACAACTTCACTGCGAAATTTTTTTTTGCGCAAAATTAGAGCAATTTTTTTTTTTTTGTTTGTTCAAAAAGTCATAAAAAAATTTTCAGAATGGAAATTTTAGATGTTAAACACTTAAATTAAAGCTTAAAATGTTGAGAATAAAATAAATAAATAAAAATCATGAAAATCGGTCAGCCATTGATGATTTTATTCAAAATTAAATGCGTGGTTGTACTCGCATCACACTCGGTCAAGTCGTTTTGAAGTTATGATGAAATATATTGACATAACTACCATATTTTGGGCGAAAAATTTGCCACGCCCATAAGAAAAACTGAGCCCGATGGAAAAAAACTGAGAACGGATTTGAATTCAGCGCATCAATATCAATACATTCCATACAGTTTTATTTAAAGGCGTTTTTTTCTGTAGACCAGTGGAATCAAATTGTGTTCAATATTGAAGTAGTCCATCTTAGAAGAGAGCTTACTTAATTTCCTCTTAATTCTGTGTAATAATTTTGCAAATAAGATGTAATTTTGAGTTGTGACTGTTTAGTTGAAAATTTAGTTTAATTTTTTCCATTGAGTGGTGGGTGTTATGTTAAATTTTAATTTTTTTACAACGTTTGAGTTCGTTTAAATTGAGTTAAAATAAAATAAACATCGCTTTATTGTTATAACAGTGTTATTTATTTAGTACACTATAACGCTTATACAGTTTATCTTAATACGACAACTTAATATTCGCTTATACAAAACTTTTATTTCCGTTTAACCAGGTCTTTATCTTATGACAGCAAAACGATAACTCAACTACGTAGGCAAAGGAGTCTCCTTATATGAGTAATTGCCTACAGCTTGGAAAATTCCGAAAATACCTCAAATGATCTCATATCCTCTATCCGTTAATTTTAAACATATAAGATTTTGTTACCCAGGTTTGATTTAATTGGCTGTGCTGCCATATACACAAACAAGTATGGCATTGACAGGGTGACACAAAATATACCAAAATTCTTCAATTTAGGCGTTTTTTTATTCTAGTAAAAACATCAAATTGTGCCTCTTTAACTGGAAATATTGTTACGTTTTAACCTTTTTAAAACGTTTGATTTCGTTTAAATTGCGCTGATGTGTTGTATTTTTATTTTCCTAACAATTGCTTTGATTAACTTTACACTTTTCTAATTAATAATCTCACAACTCAAAATAATACTATTTATGTGAATAAAAACTACTGAAATACTCATAATTTCACTGTCACACGTAAAAATAGTTCTCTTTGGTTAATAATGTACAAGCGACACAAGCAACATAAAACAGGCATAATTTTTTCTCATTTAAGGGAGATAGTGATGCAAACGAAAATTTCGTGGTCAATAGAGATTTGTTCTGTAAATTTATGGAAAAAAGTGATTTTGATAAAGTTTGAGTTGTGCCTCTTCATGATTTAGTGTGCGATATACTTATTTGATATATGATTTTCTTGGTATTAAGGTAGGATCACCCTTTTATAGTAATACACCAATAATTAGTGTTTTTATATGCCAATCGTGTGATTATAAAATTTATTGGCTCATACGGCAACTCACAATATTATTGTGCTTATTTATCGCAATCAAATGCAACCCTGGTGCGACAATCGTGTGAAAGTTTAATCGGCAATCATGCACCAATATAAATTCCAAAAATACACTAATATTTACTGTATTCTTGTAGAAGACAATAATCATCGATTTTTATTTTTTAATTGATTTTTTTCTGAAAAACACGTGTTTATACGGTATTTATAATTATTTATAATGAAATTGCATCACAAACTTCCACCATTTCTTTTTTCATTACTTTTACATTTTCTTATAATCAAAGCCGATGTAATTTTTATTTTTTAGAGAGCAAATCATCTTTACTTTAGAGAATTAAATATAATTTGTAATTATATTCCAATTTAAATGAATAAATACTTTAGTGAATTAATTTTTTTTTAATTTATTGAAATGTTTTCTCATATGCACCATCAATGGCACTTCTTGTGAACCAATCTCTGATCCACACACTTCTTATTTTCTTTTTTTTTGTACTTCTTTTTATTTATTTGTTCACTAAATTATTTATTTGTTCACTAAATAAAGAGGACGCTATTTCCTTTTTTTAAAGAACGTACCATTTTGAACACCAAAAAAAAAAAAATTAATTTAACTTACCACAACAGCTCATTCACAGAGTTTCCGTAAACTAGAACTATCGTGTGACAGCGTTGGGACAATTATTGTCAATCCATAGTTTCGCGCAATCTTATGACAATAAATTTTGTATAAAATAAGACAACCGTGTGAATACAGAATTTTAATTGGACAATTTTATTATTGTGCGCTAATTTGTCACAATAAAATTTGTATCAGATTGGTGTATTTAAGTCAATCGTATGATCCCAGCTTTATTCACAATAACTATTTCCGTCTTTTTTATTCTCAGCTGTTTACATAAAAAGTACCATCATGTCCTTACTTCTTTTTTTAATAATATTATGCTTAAAAGTATGATCATAAAAAATACTTAAATTAATATATCCAGATTACACTGTGAATAAAAATTTGTATCTAGTAAAAATATGCAGAAATTGAATCAAAAATGCGAACAGAACGATTTTTCATGAGAAAAATCAATCAACCTTTTAGATGATAAATTGAAAGATGTCACAAGAAAATCTTATTTGGTTGCGATTAAAACGAAAATTGTAGAGTTGAGGGAGGGACTTAAAAATTATATTAAAAAACTTATATTTCGGCTCGAATTTGTTGATCGCAGATCTCGTTCAAAAAACTTTTTGTTTCTGATCTAAAAAGTAATAATAACAAAGCTGCTAAAGTAGAATTATTTAAACTGTGTTCAAACCAGCTTAATGTTAATGTTAATATTGTGTCAGCGTGAATTATATTTGGTAATAATGCTATGTGCACACGACACCGTTTTTTCGTCATTCGCTCACTCATTCATAATACAACCCTTAATTACATATATTTGCATACAAATTCTTGAAAAAGAATCATTCAAATTGTAAGTAATTCTATTTCTATTACTCTTTGTATTACTTTAAAATCAGTGTCATCTCTAATTTCTATAAAGAATTTGGCATACTTATTAGCTTTTAATCAAAATATTTCAAATATCGATTTAACATTGCAAATTTATTAAATTTATTAAAATCATAATTATACACAAACAATATTCAGGATTTTCTGATATGAATTTATCTTTCGTGTCTGCTTGATCGTATTGAACATATAGAATATGGAAAACATTTGTTTTTAATAAGTAACAGTTGAAATAATATGATATGCCGACAATAGGAACATAGTATGCCTAAAACTGAAAATTAGTGCCGACTAATGGCAAATTTGGTGTTTTTCACAAAACAGTAAATTTCTCACTTTCAATAAAAAAAATATTTAAATTTAACTTAATAATCTGAAACAAAGCAAATTCTATACCACATTCACAATCTTTAAGGGCAGTAGCTTGAAATAAACAAAAGTCTTAAATTGCCGACTATTGGTACATTCACCCTATGTATATAAAAATTATAGTGCATTTGTATGTTTGTTGGCAGAGGCAATTATCTTAAAATTGTTGCAATATGTTTCAGGAAGAACTATCGACAATATTAAATATTTGGACTTGGGCCGGAATGTGATAAAATGGGGAAAAAGTGTAAAAAAAGACACATATGTAAGAGTTAAAATTATAATTAAAATAGGAGTAGCGAAGTATGCAGGGTTTGAACTAGAAATAATATAAGATGATAAATATATATTTGACAAATGTTGCCATATTTTTCAAGATAACAACATGTAGGCAAAACTAACGTTAAAATTACCAAAGTTGTTTTACCGAATAGGTAAAAATAACTGAAACGTACAAACATGACCAGATATCTGTGTATAAAAATTACAGGCATTAGATAAGTTTTTCATTGCGTAATACTCATAACCTATCGCTAGCTAATACTATGAGGTGAAAACTGTCAGGTGGTCTCGGATTGAACCGAAGAACTATTGGTTGGTAGACGTGTGTCTTACTTACCATATACAGTAGCACAGTGAGATTATAAAGAACATAAAAATAAATGAATGACGCATATTTTCAATGATAATGGATAAGTTGTGAAAAGAGGAGAATCCTGAACACATCAGACATCTGTAGCATTACTTGTTTCTAAACAAATTTCATTATCTATACACATATATAAAAATAAGACGTCCTATGTTCGTGATTCCATAACTCGAAAATCACTCAACCGATTTACAAACCAATGCTTGCGTTAGAAAGGCACGCCAATAGAATTCTTATTTATCTTTAACTTATAAACGGTAACAGTAAGACATTCTAAATTAGGTTAAAATAGGTTCATAGTCAAAAAAATTGAATCTTATAAGTGAGCACCCATACAAAGTAAATATTAGTTCTTGTATATCTTGAAAACTGTTACTGATAATTTCTGAATTTAGTCTAAATAGCTTCGTAGTTAATGCAAATCATCAGTTAAAAAATGGACGGAAATGGATATGTAGGCATGGTGCCTACCTCACAAAATGAATATTAACTTTTGTATATTGTTATTTGGTTCGTTATTTGGTTATTTTGGTTCGTTTAATTTGCGTTTAAAATAAAATAAATACCGTTTTTATTTTCTTGTTCTACTGTTATCTTTTATTTACTATACAATAACTTTTATACAGCTTACAACAACTTAATATTCACTATACAGCACTTTTATATCCGCTTTAACACATCTTTATCTTACGACAGCCAAATGATAACTAACTGACATGTAGGTAAAACAGCCCGTCATATACCTGATTGTCTGCATTTCAGCAGGTTCAGGAAATATCGATCATCTTCTATTTCCATATCTGCTAATTCAAACGTAACCAAAAGATATTCGATGTGGCAGTGCTGCCAATTTGACATATACCAAAATACCACAATGTAGAGCTGTATTTTTATTTTCGTAACAATATATTGAAAGAGTTGGAGTGGAAGTTTCTGAATTTGGTCTAAATGGCGTCGTAGTTAGTACAATTCATCAGTCAAAAAGTGGGCGGAATCGACAAATGGGCATGCTACCTCCCTTATAAAGTGTGGTATATATTCGAAATTATTAAAATATTCCTCTATTATCAAGATTCACATTAATTTAAAAAAATAACTTGAAAGGAAGTGTGGGCTTGGCACCTCCCACAAAAAATAATATTTATTATCGTACATCTCAATTAATATATCAGAGGGAGACTTCAATGGCCGTCTTAGCATTTGCTTTTTAAACACAAATAAGTGGCAAAAACCAATAGAATCGGGAAAAAAAAGCAATTTATCTTCCTTTTATAGTATTGTTACAAAAATAAGGTTAGGCATCCCTGCGTTTATTACACCGCTAAAAAAATAAACAAAAGTTGCAAGAACAACTATACGTGCTGTTTACAAATAACCAAATATACAACAACAATCATTAGCAACGATAAAGTAAATACAAATAAAACGGCAACAACAATAACAAAGCAGCAAAGAAAACGAATAACAGACAATAAACAAGCAACAACAAATACTCAGAGCTGAAAGAAGTAGACGTTTACATTCGCATGGCTACATAAGAACTAAAAAGAAAATAAAAGAAAGAAATGGAATCTACCTGAAATACCGAGAGGTTCGAGAGCTTTCGATGTATTGTTTACTCAGCCATATAAAAAGCACATCGATGCTAACATCAATCAGTTTATATGTCGTAAACACAGCGAGTGCAGTTTTTAAGTAAAGTTAACTCAGCGAATGTGTTATTGGTGTGAAGAGTGTTTATAAAGAGTAAACTCATGAATCTAGTAGTGAAGTAAAAATCAGTTTAGTTGGAGCTAAATCAGTAAAGAGAGTTAAGTGTGGATAACTTCTGGTTGAAAAGGTTGTGATCGAACCTAAGTTATAACTACAATCGGATTGGAAGATCTTTAAGTAGAAAGATCTGTCGAGTAATTGTTGTTGTTTACAAAATTGTAAACAGACAGAGTAATTAAGAATAAAAATTGTTATTGCAGTGGTGCATATAACTGTGTTGAATAAAGGATTTTTATTTAAAAGCAAACACAAAATTTATTTTGTTTTAACTACAATCTACGAACTCATAAATACACGTTTTTAAAAAGGTAAAAACGTAACAATTGGTGTCAGAAGTGGGATTGTAGCCCTTTAAAATAAAATAAAAAAAGGAATGAAGTTCAGAGAACTTAATGTGGATCGCCTTAGGCGTGAGTTGGCAAAATTGGACTTGCCGTCAACTGGGACCAAGACCGAATTGCAAAAGCGGTTGTATGAGGATTTTAACGGCGGGGCATTAACGTTGATACTCACGTATTTGATGATGAGGAAGAGCCGGAGGTGAGTGCCCTTTCAGCTAAAAGTAATACGGATACCAATGCACTGCTTGCCGCTATGATGGAAAAAATGCAACTACAAACCAAAATGCTTTAGCTGAGGTACGAGAATCTTCTAAAGCTGATAATGAAAAGCTTATGGAAAAAATTAATGCTCTGGCGAGTGCACAAAAATTTCTAAAGCTGATAATGAAAAGCTGTTGGCGCAGGTAAAATAAACTTCTAGTGCCGAAAACCAGAATTTTCTGGCAAAAATTGAAACAAAACTTGAGGAAACTTCTGCTGAGGTACAAGAAATTACTAAACAACTTGAACACAAATTTGGAGAAACAACTGAGCAATTGCGTGAAATATATATATAAAAATTTAATGTAGTGGAAGAGAAAATCAACAGTCTACATGCCAGCAAACAGAACCAGTGCGTATTATACCAGAAGTTTCTAGCAGAGTAAAAAGACCTTACTTTGATGGTAGCTCACCCCTATCCGTATCTAAATTCCAATTCGAGACAGTTGCCAACAGAAATAGATAGGACGATCAAGAGAAGGCTCTAGAACTAATTTTGGCGTTAAAAGATGCTGCAGCAGAAATTTTAGAAACCATTCCAACCAGCTGCAGAAACAACTACAATGACGTAATGGTGGCGCTACAGCGTAAATTTGGCGACGAGCACAAATGCGATTTATACCGCATGGAGTTAAGGTGCCGAACACAGAGGTTTAACGAGCCGCTACAAGCCTTTGCAAGTCGAGAGGTTGGTGCAGTTTACCTATCCAGGGGAAAATCACCCATTAGTAGATCACCTGAAGACCGAAGCTTTTGTTAACGGCTTACGAGACTCTGATGTTAAACTAGCTGTATGTGCAGCATAAAAGGCGACGTTTGCAGTTACAATGGCGTTGGCACTGATTCAGGAGACAGCTCGCACGATATCAAAGCCACAAATACACAGGATACGTAATCTTAAAGTTGACGCAGAGAAAGATGACGAGATTAACAAAATAGAGGAAGTAGTAAAGCGGCTCCTAGCTGAGCAGAAATCAAAATTGAAATGTTTTAGCTGTGGAAAGAGCCTCCACTTCTAGAGGAAAACTAAAGCGCCGCGCAAAAGGTCCAGATCCGTTTTGCCACCGGGAAATAATAAACGGGCCAACTACCATCAAACAACAAAGGAATCCCCGTTAAACTAAAACGAGCTAGCACTGAGGGGCAGGAGCTAGCACCCACAAGCGATGGCTCCACAGTCTCCATCTCAGTGATGCAGAAAAATAACGGCAATCTTACAGCATGCGGGTACATTAATGGCAGATAATACACCTTCACTATAGACACCGGTGCGACACAATCTATAATCAGACTCGATATAGTGAAGGGAAAGTGTGAGGTACTCAATAATATCAGACTACGAACAGCTACTGGAGAATCTGCTACCGTCTATGGAAAAATTGAGGTGAAGGTGACTATAGAGGACATTACCGTAAGCCATATTTTTATTGTCCCCGATATTGTAGACGAGGCTATCGTTGGTGCTGACTTTATGATAGTCCATGGCATCACCTTGAATATGGGGCAACAGATAATGAGTTGACGTAATGTAGATATACCTCTTGACGTGGGATACCAGCATCAAGTGCACACCAGAAGATTAGATGCTGTAAAACAACAAAAACTACCACCTCAGAATGAGTCATTGAGGGAGATTGTGAGGACAACCGCTTGTAGGTAGTAGAATCAGCAGCCATTAAGGTGGACTTGTTGTCAGCAAAGGTCCTCGTGATATCTAATAAAAAGGTCACGAAAAATTAATTTACGAAAACTTCGAGGTAGGCCAATGTGCTCCAGTAGAAGCGGTAATATACAGCGAACGATTGCCGGAACCTGCCGTTATATCAGCCAAGGACCAACAGGTATTTGACGAAAATGTAAAGAATTGGGTAGCAAGACTAGCAGCCTCAGACAGAATTAAAGCTAAAAAAGTACGCTTACGTGTTCGCCACTAAAAATAAAAGTCAAGGTAGAACAGCTATAGTCAAACATGAAATTAATACTGGCGAAGTGAGACCGCTAAAACAGGCACTCATAAGTATACCTCTGGCGAAGCGTAATGAGGTTAAGGAACTGGTCAATGAAATGGAGAAGAGCGGTGTAATTAAACCATCATCGAGTCCGTGGAGCTCACCTGTAGACTTAGTTAAAAAGAAAGATGGTAGTACAAGATTCTGCCTAGACTACAGGAAGCTAAATGATGTCACTAAAAAGGACAGCTACCCGCTACCAAGAATTGACGATACGCTCGACACGCTAGCCGGAACAAAGTGGTTCTCTACATTGGATCTACAAGGCGGCTATTGGCAGGTAGAGATCGCAGACAAGGATAAGGAGAAAACCGCTTTCAGTACGAACGGTGGCTTGTGGCAGTTTAAAGTTATGCCATTTGGGCTCTGCAATGCGCCACCCACATTCGAGCGGCTTATGGAGCGCGTACTAAAAGGACTACATTGGAAGACTTGTCTAGTTTACCTCGACGACATAATAGTAATGGGTAGAACTTTTGACGAACACCTCAAAAACCTGGCAGAATTTCTGCAACGAATATGGCTGGACTAAAACTAAGCGTGAAGAAATGTGCATTGTTTCAAAAACAGGTAAAATATTTGGGGCATCTAGTTACAGCAGATGGCATTTCAATGGATAAAGATAAAATTCGAGCAGTAAAGGACTGGCCTTACCCCCAGAATCTTCATGAATTACGTAGCTTTTTGGGACTGCACATATTACAGGCGCTTCGTGCATAATTTTGCGAGCGTGGCAGCAAGTTTACATGAGCTCACCAAGAAATATAAGGCGTATCATTGGGGTGAGTCACAAGAAAAGAGTTCCAGACACTAAAAAACCTATTATGTGCTGCACCGAATTTTGCGTATCCAGTCCCAGGTGAAAAATTCATTCTTGACAGTGATGCCGGTAGACATGGTATTGTACTTTCACAGGTGGTCAATGGGACGGAGAAAGTCGTAGGCTACTATAGCCGCACGCTGTTGAAGCCTGAGCGGAATTATTGTGTGACTCGACGTGAGCTACAGGCAGTGCTGGAATGCATAAAACATTACCATAAGTAAGTACTTATGGTAACATTATATATATATAAACTACAATCTACGAACTCATAAAAACACGTTTTTAAAAAGTAAAAACGTAAAAAACGTATATATATATATATATATATATATATATATATATATATATATATATATATACATAACTGTGTTGAATAAAGGATTTTTAATTAAAAATAAACACAAAATTCATTTTATTTAAACTACAATCTACGAACTCATAAAAACACGTTTTTAAAAAGTAAAAACGTAACAATATATATATATATATATATATATATATATATATATATATATATATATATATATATATATATATATATATATATATATATATATATATATATATATATATATAATAAATAAAATAAATAAAATGAATTTTTTTTTTTTAAATAAAATGAATTTTGTGTTTATTTTTAATTAAAAATCCTTTATTCAACACAGTTATGTGCACCACTGCTTGTAATCTTTTTACAGGCAATAACAATTTTTATTCTTAATTACTCTGTCTGTTTACAACTTTGCAAACAACAACAATTTCCTCTAATGCGATTGTAGGTATAACTTAGGTTCGATCACAACCTTTTTCAACCAGAGGTTATCCACACTTAACTCTCTTTACTGAGTTAGCTCCAACTAAACTGGTTTTTACTACTACTACTACTAGCTTCACGAGTTTACTCCTTATAAACTCTCTTCACACCAATAACACATTCGTTGAGTTAACTTTACTTAAACTGATCGCTGAGTTTACGACACATAAACTGATTGCCGTTCGCATCGATGAGCTTTTTATATGGCTGAGTAAACTACACATCGAAAGCTCTCAAACCTTTCGATATTTCAGGTAGATTCCATTTCTTTCTTTTAATTTCTTTCTAGTTCTTTTGTAGCCATGCGTATGTGTCTGTATCTGTTGTTGCTTGTTTATTGTCTGTTACTTGTTTTCTTTGCTGCTCAATTATTGTTGTTGCCGTGTTATTTTTATTTACTTTACTTCTGCTAATGGTTGTCGTTGTAGATTTGGTTATTTGTAAACAGCATGTATAGTTGTTCTTGCAGCTTTTGTTTATTTATTTTAGCGACGTAATAAACGCTGTGGTGTCCAGCCTTATTTTCGGTACTTCCATACGTAGAAGTAAAAAAAAATTAATAAATCTCGAAGTAAAAATAGTGTTCCTATAGAAGAAAAAATGTAAGAAGTTAATGAATTGGAAAATTGCTCATCGGATGATGACATTTCCTCATCAAATGATAAGACTAATTGTACGACTAACAGAATAATACAGAATCCGTTAGGATATAATCATACTGCTTTCATTAATTCGCCATTTAAAACTTTAAATATTATTGAAGAACGTTTTGTGTAAATTTTCAAAGGAAATAGAGCTAATGATGAACAACAAATTAAGTGAATATAAATCTGAACTTTTAAGTGTAATCGAGAATAGTTTTGGTGCGATCAAACAACAAATACATGACGTCATCGAAAGAATTACTAAATTGGAGAGGGAAAGTATTAGTAATATGCAAAATGAAATAAAAACTTCGAAAAGCAAATTAAGACAACAAGAAAATAAAAATGTGGCGTGCAAGTTTCGGATAAACGAAATACCATATAGGGAGGACGAGAATTTAAATCTATTATTTGAAAGAATTTGTAAGACAATTAACATATCTGTTCCCGCTGTCAAGGCTATTCATCGCGTGAGAAATTTAGGCAAAAGGAACATTAAAAGAGATACCAAAGACACGGTTATAATCGTAAAGATTTGGTCCACCTACGATAAGAATTTTTTCCTAAAATGCTAGTCTGATCATTGTAAGCAACACAAAGGTTTCTATTTCTGTCTAAGGGACATCGGAGAATCATCTGGAAATAAATTTTTTGTAAATGAAAACTTAATATCAGCTAATTTCTTCAACATTCATAATGCCGTTAAACTGAAAAGACAGAAACTTCTGGATGGTGCGTTTAGCGTACGGGCTTTAATTTATATTAAATTGACGGCTGATGGTAATGGAGGATTAGTGCAGGAAATGGAACATTTATATGATTTATTTCGAGAATTGGAACCATGCATTGAGAGCGGTCATGGCGCTGATATTATCAATATTAGTATCTTTGATGTTTTATGTTGTATTATTCAAACTGAAATCTTTTATTATTATGATCTGAATTTTCAATTAATTGCTTGTTATTTATTTTTTGTTATTTACTTAAATGTTTATCTTTTACTTTTATTAACATTTTGGAAAATTATATAAAATCGATCTTTTTGCATGGCAAATTTTTTACGATACTTTTTCTTGTGTGCGTTACAACGATGGAATTAGTTAATGAGCTCTGACAGAATACGATCCAGAGAAAGTGTTGCAAATATGTTAAGGATTATGGCGAAACAAAAGAGTGGAAGCACTGTATGTCATGTTAATTTAGATATATTTTTGAAAATTCCAATTTGCGTGTCTGATTCTTTATTACCGTTTAATTCTAATATTACCGATTTACCTGTGTCGTTGAAAGGGTACAATTTGTGTAGACTTGATAGAGAAGATGGGTATGGTGGTATTGCAATGTATATTAAGAAGGGCATAACTTTTTAAATTACTTGTACTTGGGGGGGAGACAATAATGTTGAGGATGCTGGAAGTACCAGTTCTCCTAATAGGGTTGAATATCTCTTCGTTGAGGTCAGTAGCGAAGGTAGGAAAATGTTGATGGGAAGCGTTTATAGGCCTAAATGGAACATTAATATCGAAAGATTTCTCCAAACTGTGGAGGCCGGCTTTAATTCAAATCTCCTTGAGGATACTAGTTTTGGGTTAGTTTGGATAATTTATCCTCTCTTGGTCTCTAACCATGTAACACTACAATTCCGACACATTATATGATCAGCTCTCCGTACTATGCTTCTCAAGACACGATCAAATTTTTATGGCCTACAATTTCCAGTTAGTAACGCCGGCTTTAACGATTATATTTCGAGATTTTAAGAATGTGGACATCAGATTACTTGAACGCGAATTTTTTAGAATTGAATGGGGTAACATATATTTTCTAAATTCGGTGGATGATCAAGTAACATTTTTAGAGCATCATGTCAACAGATTATTCAATTTAGTGGTACCTCTCAAAACTAGAATAATCAACAAGGGTCAAAAACCCTGGTTTTCAATTGAAATAAAGTAATCCATGATTGAGGATATTGCGTACGACAGATGGAAAAGATTTAAAACTATTGAATTACGTGAAGTTTATCGTTCCTTGAAAAGAAAAGTTAATAAACGTATAAAAATGGCAAAATCAGAATTGTATGTGGAAAAATTTTCTTCGGTGCTCAGCTCTAGGAGGACATGTCAAACAATACGTGAAATTGGTATTGGCACAATTTCTGCACATGAACCATGCCTAATTGATTCAGATGCTATAAATGAAATGTTTTTAAACATCCCGACAATTCAGGCTAATCCCTATTATTATAATAATCGTCCCAACAATAACACTGGGACAGTTTTTCCTTTTGAATCTGTAGATGAATGTGATGTATTAGCTAGTTTATTGTCGATTAAATCCAATTCTGTAAACACTTCTTCAATTTCTCTTTTTCTGGTACAAAGTTATTGTCGACGTATCTTTGTAATTGATTCCGATACACTGAGGCACATAATGGAAAATCTAGAGCTCTCCCTGCATCAAGGGGAGTTCCACAAGGCTCTATTGAAGGCCCTCTGTTATTTTCGATGTATTCGAATGACCTCCCGATAGTATTGACAGACTGCAATATTAGAATGTATGCAGATGACGTTCAGCGATATATTTGTTGCAAGAACGAGATCATAACACATTGCAAAAGTTCATTGAATCAGCAGCTGCATCAGATTCATACATGGGCTTCTGCAAATGGTTTGGCGATATATCCAGAGAAATCTAAATGCATTGTAATTCAGAAGAGGCTTACACAATTGATAAGTATACCTGATGTGAGCATAAATAATTAGAGAATTGAAATAGTAACATCTGCTAACATCTTGTGTGTATTTTAATATAACTCTTACCTGGTATGATCCCTTCAATTATGCATGTGGACGTTCCTTCGCCATGCTAAGAATTATGTGGGCGTTTCAATACTGCACCCCAATTAAGATTAGAATTCTCCTGGCAGAGAAGTATTTAATTCCCACTTTATTATATGGATGTGAGCTTTTCTCTAGTTGTGACTCTACCAGTAATAGAAGGTTAAATATTGCCTACAATAATATTATTCGTTATATATATGGTTTGAACAGACGTTCTATTCTGGAACTCGATTCCCTATAGCTGTCCGGTATTAAGTAACGCACGACAATTTTAGGTTCAGCTTATGAAACTGTTCGCTATGTAATTAGTTGCTAAATGTTTTTATTGGATATGTATGTAAATTTAAATTAATTTCTTTTTTTATTGTCATGATTTTATTATATGTTATTTGTAAATTTATATTGTTATTTAATCATATATAAATATTTTTTTGTCTTACTTGTTATTCAGTTTGATACTGCAATATAAGACATAAGATCTTGTGTATGAAGCTATACAAATAAATAAATAAATAAATAAAATAAATATCACCTTATAACACCGAAACTAGTGTCAGTTTTAGACAAATGTAAAACAAGAGATCATAATGCAGTGCGAGTTCTTATAGCAACCGCTCAAGCTTTGAAACATGACGTTAGCGATTTAGTTATAAGCACAACGTCTATCCGCCGACGTCGCGAAATGATTCGATATAAAAATTCAAGAAATTCGTGATGTATGAGTATTTAAAAACAAACAAATATAAACGACCGTTTACCAGTAATAATCTCATCTCATTTAATGGAAATGATCAGTTACCAAACCCCACAATTATCCAATATACTCCTAATTCTCTTCTATAGAGGTACCATCTCTTCTAAAATGATGTTCTTATCGCTTTTCTCAGTCTATTGAACTGAAAAAACACATTGTCAGAGGTTCTCAGTCAGCTTTGTGACTGTAGAAACTGATCAAATACGTATGGGTTAGAAGTCATTGCCTTTTTAATTCCAGCAATTTCTACCGCCACGGGAAAGGAATAGGCCACAGCTATTTTCAAGATATGCTGAGATACTACAGCATCCAATTTTGGACGTAAGCATGGTGCATGCGTTCATTTGGAGCAAATATTGGAAAACGAATTTTTGTAGTTCCCTTACCGTCATCATATCTTTGAAATTCTTTTATGGAGCGTTTTTGATGACCAAATGAACAAGTCTTCAGGATCCAGTGTAGTACAAATTTTTAAAAATTTAGAGAAGAGTAGGCAGAAATAAAAAAGTCTTTTAAATCTGGAATGGAAGATGCATGTAAAAACATACTAGGCGATATGAAAGATATAGTTGCGTTTGCTTTCAGAACCCGTCAAGAACGAGAACCACGGGACGATTACAAAGAACTTCTCTAGCTGGCTTTAGTTCTCCTTGGAGTGTCGATTCCAAAGTTTACTTTCCGAATGCCAATGCATTTCACTTGGAATTTTCGGATGTCTAAGGCCATTTATACATTACATACATGTTATACAGAGTACACTTCACTCTGATTCTGAAAAGGATACCGTTAAAGACATATGTATGTATTTTTATAGTGAAAATATATTTAAAAGCTTGGATAAAAGCGCAAATTGCTGCTGAAGCCCCTAATCAAGATTTAAATTTATTAAAAAATTTTTATGTTTATGATTTGGTGGATGAAAATATAAGTAAAAAATTATTACAGAAATTTTGCAACCATTTGTGGTACTTATCACCAGAAGCTGTAAATTTGACCTTTTTCGATGAACAAACATCTAATAAATCAGGAAAATTTATGGTCGCTGCTTTACAAAAGCCCAATGTTTTACATTCCCCCTCCTAACATAAGACAGTTCATGTGTAAAAATATTGGGGGTTTTGTTACAGAAAAGACTAAATTTCTTCAAAAGATTTTCTATTTGAACAGATTTTATAAAGAAAAATTCAGAAGAATGGCATATCGACAGTGGTTACAATGCAGGTTTAGATATTGTAAGTAACCTAAAAGTTGTTAATCACACTGCAGAACGGGCGATAAAGCTGATGGAGGAATTAATTCAAGTGTTGTCACGTGAAGAGGAACAAAAGCAAAAAATAATGCGAACAGTTGCAGATTATAGAAAAAATACCCTTATTCGACCAAATCTACCCTAAACAGTTAATACGGTAAATGTACGAATAAATAATTATAAAACAAAAATCTAATTAATTGTAAATAAGTTTTATAAGTACTTTTGTTCAAACTTATTTTTGAAAACGTATCAAAAAAATAATATTTTTCTATATCTGATACGTATATCTAAAACAAATGTTAATAACAAAGATTGGATTCAATTATTAATAAAAACCTTTTATTTGTGTATAGTAAGTTGAACCTTTTAAGGTTTTGTAAAAATTTTCAAACTTGAGGATTAATGGTATTTTTGCAGAATTATTTAGAAAATAATTGTAGTGTGACAAGTTTCTAGGGACCCATTGGTTAACTGTACTTCATTTAAAAATAGACAAACTTATTTGAAAGGTTTTGCACAAATACCATTTGTATTGATTTTGTTGTTATTGGGCATTAATCAATAATGTAAGGGCGAATGAGCCACGCCTTCAAGTTATGGGATCTGAAGAATTTTCTCCGAAGCTTATTTTTGCGATATGAAGAACATTTTGAGAGATAAATACCTCCCGAAAACTTGCAAAATCTTTTGGCCCATAAGGTAAGGCGCTCCCTAGTGAACCTAAACTGCATCAAATGTGGAATGCAGCGGTCATTGTTTATCTACAAAAAAAGAATTAATCTGAAAAATTAAAATAACGTTTGTAAACTACTCACTATACATTGCATTATTTTACAAGTTTATTACAATGGTACTCCTTTTAGAAATATTCATACATATGTATGTATGTAATTTAATAAAGAAAAACTTTCATTATGTTTTTATGAAATGAGGTAAGAATTTAAGGAATTCTTAAAGCAAATTTTACTAACCATAAATTAGAATTTAAGTTTAAGTTTACACATAAATTCAAAAATCGAAAGACTGTATGTATCTGTCTTTTTTCAATATATTAATAGTTATTTTAAATCAAAATAAATTTTTATACAGCATATGAATAAAGACACGTCAACGTATAATACTATATGTAGTAACAATAATAGCAATATTTGAGGTAATGTTTCTAACGCATATGAGCTTAAAAAATCGTTTTGGTAGAATGAATTTCCTATTTAATAAATATTACATGTAGTAATAAAGTAAACAATTATTGTAGTTAAGAAGTGTGTTTTACCAGCCAAGTGTTCATTTTAACAATTGCTTACACATCTAAGCACAAACAAAAAAAAATTTTAAATGATATTACGAGACAGAAATCCACTTAAATTTGTACTTCTTGGTTCAAAGTTTCTGCAAATTGTTACCATTATTATGATTTTGTATAATTTAAAATTGTCTGTAGCATTTATCAGTACATACATATTTCAATGAAAAAAACATGACTTGAATTTATATAAAAGCTTTAACAGATGTCGTATTGTCGTCAGTTTAGCGGCAGTTACACCAAGTGTAAAAAGAAAAAATATAACACATTAGTTTTTTAAATATAATAAAATAAAAGCAAGGAAAAATCAGTTTACTTATATATAAAAAAATGTATTGTGCAAGTTTCAATTCAAAAGTATTTTGCATTTTGGTAGTCAGTCTTCTATACGAGATTGTAAACGCCGTTCCTAAATACAATACAAGTGGAAAGTGAGTGTAATTTACTTATAATTTTACAGAACGAAAACTGTGATTATCCGCGTACATAAGTACCAAGAAAAACCAAAAAAAAAAAAAAAAAAAACATTTTAAAACAATAACAAAAATATACAGGTGAACACGGCTATAACGAACTCGAAGTGACTAATTTAGTTTGTTATATTCGTAGTATAAAATATAGACATTTGTATAGGCAAACCATTCGCTACAATTATATTTCGATGGAACAATAAGAGTAATAGATCAAACAGAAATTTAAAATATGAATATGCATATGCATATACATATGCATATAGTTTTCTATATTTAAATGTAGAAATTTCATAATTATGTAGGTATGAATGCACATATTTACCGTATAACAAATTTTAAAGTTCTTCCTTGTCCTTTAACAATTTCGGTATTTTTATGCCATATGACAAAATGACTTTTTGAATGAATTTTCTAGAATCAGCTGGACTCATCCTTAGCATTTTTTGTTGAAGTAATATTGCAATTGAAATTTAATTTGAATCACATTTTTAAAGAAAGATTTACAGTTAATTTTACATTATTAATAGCCCAATTCACATTAATGTATATTTGAGATTAAAGACATATGCAATTGTAAGAGTTCCCATCGATTATGACCTATCTTATTAAGCTTAGTTTGCAATACTGTTTGAAAACACAAAAATGACAGTTGGTTGTAAAAATAATAATTATTTTTTGTTTATACATAAATATTTTTTTCGGTTTGTCACATTCAGTGATAGTTTAGATTATTGCTACTATTGCCACTTAGACAAGAAGTTGGGCCAATTTGAATACCATATTAAGTTTGGTCGTTTCTTAGCATCGTCTAGTCACTGAGAGAAGATGAAATAGTCTCTTCCTCTTCAGATTAACGACAACATAAATCTTGCGAGAACATTCCGAATCTATCGGCATGCATTTCAATAAGTGGTCCGTGAGAACCTCAATAGTACGATGGATCGTCACACGATTTAAGGAAAAATGCAATTAGTCCTATTCCTATCCATGTCGGCCAAGCAGAGCCCAGCAATTCCGCACATACTTCCTTGATGCAATCAATATCAATCGGAACACCTATGCTTGATTCTAGTTCAAAAATTAAGAGCATTATACCCGCTTCAGCCAGTCCGTTAACAACCCTTACTGAATTCCGATGATATCCCTGTATCCTAGAACCCATATAAAATTTACTTTCGAATGCTCTAGAATATCCGCGAGGAACCTTCTACATTCTCTATATATGTACCACTCTATACCTAATCTCTAAAGCATTTCGGTGCCATCGGTATAGACCTCAAGAGCATTGCTAAGAACCTCTATTCTGTTAGATTACACAGTGCGATAAAAAATACCTGGCAAGTGATACTACATTTCTTATAGGCGCTATCGTTTTTGAAATTTTTAAAGCACCTTCAAAATTTCGAGTTACGAGTACCAAACCGATTTTTCGGACCTTCATGCACTTATAAGCTAATAACATAGCTAATTACACTGGTCTACAAAAAAAAGCCTTTAAATAAAACTATATGGAATATAATGATTTTAATGCGCTGAAGTCAAGTCCGAAAGCAGTTTTTTCAAGCGGGCTCAAATTTTTTTTATGGGCGTGCAAATTTTTCGCCCAAAATATGGTAGTTATGTCAATATATTTCATCATAACTTTAAAACAACTTGACCGATTTTAATATAATTACCACCTATGAATCAACTGGATAAAATTTTTTCTATTTTCAACAGTTTCGGAGTTATTCGTAACTTAGTTGCGAAAAAAAATTTTTTTACGCAAAATTAAAGCAGTTTTTTTTCAAAAAGTCATAACAAAATTTTCAGAACGAAAATTTTACATCTTGAGAATAAAATAAGCTGTAAGTCATGGAAATCAGTTGGCTGGTGCTGTTTTTATTCAAAATTAAGTGACCAAAATTAGCGAACAAATTTTTTCCTGCAAAATTAATGGAATTTTTTCTTCTTTTATTTCAAAAAAGTTATAAAAAATTCCTAGAATATAAATTTTACATTTTAATCATTAAAATGAAAGTCAGGTATGTTAAAGGTAGGTGCCTAACTTTGACAATTTTTATGGCTATGGTAGGTAAAAATATTTTAAGAATAAGATTTTTTATTATTGTGGTAAAAAATCCAGTACAAAATGCAATTTTGTGAAGGATTCTCGTAAATCAATTTTTTCATAATTCAACACTTGTTTGCGCAACCGAATATATTGTAATGTGGTAAAAGGAATAAAATAGAAAATTAGTTTTAATAAACATTCTCAAGTGACAAGCTAACATTTTCACACTAATGATAGATTAGCATTTATGTTAGATCGAATTAAAAAGAACATTGGATCAGAAACAATTAGTTTCCAAGGTGTAGGCTACCTAGAAATGAAATATTATTTCATTCATATGGCCGTCGCGGCTGGCTTTACAGCACCGCATTCGATCGGATCAATTCTCAGAACTTTTTTGAGTATATGGGGTCGTATAAGCTTCATCCAAAAAGATGATTTTTTTGGCAAAATCTGCATCATCGTGCAGTTTTTCGTTGACCCATCTAGCGAAGCGAAAACGAAGCGGATAGTCATGCGGCTTTAACTCTTGAACCAAATTAACTTTGTAACGCGTCATGCCGAGATCTTTTCGCAAATTCGACGCAATTTGGTGCGTGAAATTTTCAACTCTTTAGAACGATGACGAGTTGATATTGATGGATTCTCACGCACGCTCTCAACCGTATACGCGTTATACCAGCACGCTTACGTCGTGGTACATCAACAATGAAACCAGTTGCACAAACTTTAGCAATAAACTTGCGTACACCGGGCACTGTTGGTATATCTCTGTGGCCAAATTTTATACTATATTTTCGTGCAATTTACGACCAATTATCTTTGTTTTTGAAAAAAAAAAATTTCCAATAAATCTTAACGTTGTTCAAGCATAAATCGATTCATTTCGTTCAGTGAAGATAATATACTGAATTTTGTGAAAGAATAGGATGACATAAGTACTGCCACATTCGAAATAACAGCGGATTCAAATTTAAGCCGATATAAGTAATATAAAAGTCAAATATTATTATTTGTTTTTAAATATTTTTTTGAGAAACGCTGACATAAAAGGAAACGTTTTCATAAAATGTTTCTACAAAATATTGGTTACGATTTTTTCGTCAAATATTTGACAAATGCGGCTTCCGCTTTAAATAGGCATTTTTGTTTTGTTTATTTCAGGGACTAAAACCCTGGAAAAATTGGGTTCAGTTTCGGGTTAATCAAAATAAAAAATTTTGGTTCGGTTTGGATACAAAATTTCATAATGTACAAATATTTTATTAGTATGCAATTTATTTATTTTTTGAAGTAATTTTGGTTTAATTTGAAATGAAAAATTAAAATTGATGTATATACTTTTTTAAATTTTCGTCTTTAAAATTTTGTCTTTGTTTAGATAAATAACAAAAATAATATAATCTGAATCAATCCGAACCTGAACCCATTAACCACTTCTTACATGGGTTCAACTGGTTCGGGTTCAAAGTTTTTATTAATAGCGAACCTGAAACCGTTTCAGTACCTGTTTTATTTACCCGCAACACGATAGACATATTTCAAACAATACCGTGTAAAGTCATGTAAAAACAGGCTTACACATAACTAAAATATTTTTTTGATAAAATATTCAAAACATATTTATTACATTCTTATTTGTTTTAATATTTTCAATTTGCTAAAGATTCTATAAAAGAAACTTACTCTTTGTTGCTGAAACTTAGAGCATAGGTATGTAGTAAATTGCAAGTTTACTGCAGAATGATTTTCGCTACTAATAAATATTTAGTTTTTTCCAATTTAAGCTTTAGCTTACAATAAAATTGTATTTGGTTATATTAAAAAGATTTAAATTAATATAAAAATTATTCGGATTCAGTATACATAACGTTTAAAATAACTACTGCAATTTCCATATTACTGTTAGAAAAAAAAAAATAAAACATTTAAACTATTAAATATAAACTCATTCGCATGAAAATACTAGTAAAAAATTTCTATAAAAGAAGTACGTACACTGTGGTGCAAAAATGGGCCAATGTAAGTTAAATTTGTGTACGAGTAAATGTTCTCATATTTTTCTGCTTGTTTTACAGAAAGAAAACTTTTTGAATTTTATTGATTCAATATTTTGTTCTCTCTTAAAAAATTAATAAGCTTTACTTTATTCGGTTCTCTTATTCAGAATATACTAACCTCTTTAACACAAATGCATTGGCTCACTTTTGCACCAGCCAAAAATTACCAAATGAACTGTGTATTAGTAGAAAAATTTTTACATTTAACATTATTAATTTGGAAAACTTAAACACTGTGTGCTTGCTAAAGTGATAAGTAAAAATAAAAATTTAAATGGAGCCCTCATCTATTGATTTAAAGCACTCAATTCTAGAGCAGACTAAAAATGGCGTTTCAACTCTAAAAATTGCAAATTATTTTAAAAGAGGACAACGGTCAGTGGCTAGAATAATTGCTAATTACAAAAATTATATTTTAGACACAAGTTTTTGAACAAAAATTTAAGTTCGAAAACAATTACTGACACTGAAGTCGTCGTATAGAGGCTTTTAAATGAATACTTCGCTATATACAGGTTTAGCATATGCACTTACACTTGCATATAGATTTCGTCGTTTTAAAATCGGGCTTTTTAGCTCAGAATTTCTTCGTTATAACTATAGTGCATTTTTGTATGAACTAATTTGCCATAAAGAGGTTTTTCCACGGGCCTGAGAAGAAAATCGCTACATTGAGTTTTACGTTATAACGAAATTCTTTATTATCGAAGTTTAACTGTAATTTATATACGTATTATTTTTAATTGGTTGCCACTTGACTGCGTCAGACTAGACTAAGCACATTATATAGTAAAATAAACTCTTATACTATTTGAATGCTCTATAGAAGGCAAAATGGGGGTGCTTTAAAAATAATTTTCATTAACATACAGCCCAATCAGCGTTGACGTTTTGGTTATTTTTGACCAAAATTGTTTTTTTTTTTCTTTGAAGTGTAGATGTGTACTTTTTTCCATTTTGGTTACTTTTTTTCGATGTCAAAAAATTAATATAATGATTTCTTTTAACGTTTATTATCCAGGTTCTTACTAAGTGTATCACTTTAAAAACGGGATTTTTGGCAAACTTTGGCTTTTTGTTGTGTGCGTGCTATGTATGATCTTTCGCATCATTCATCAACATATAGATTTCCTGCCAAAAAACTGCAGATTTTTTAAGGCCAAGAACGAATCGAACCAGTTTCTCATATTCTGTTATAAAGTGAAAGGTACTCCGATCGAAACAAATGGTAGTCTGACGGGCAATGTCTGATCTTGAAACATTTGGTCGAGCGTTGTGCTAATATATATATTTCTTTCATCGCCAGTAATGACTAAATGCTGCTACAATTTTTTCCAGCTTGAATAACTTTTTGAGTTTGAAAATAAAATTCATAGAGTAATACCTTTAAGTCATCATCTCCGAACATTTTTGCCTGAACTGGGAGGTCTTCTTTTTGCATGTCAAAATCATTACATCTGAACTGCATGTATAATCTCTAACACGTTGAGATCGGTGAAACATATTCAGGATAAGCTTTGACAAGCAATCAAAACAATAAAACTTCGTTGTTTTTACTATTTCCTTCAGTGGCTAAGTGAGAATATATATCAGACACATTTCACTTCAACGCTATTTTTTGGTTCGGATATTTAGCGATTTATTAATATATCTGTTAGTAAAAGCTATTGAGCTAAAATTATTCACAAACAAATTTTAAAACCTCTAAAGTAAATATATAAGCGAAGGATATTTTCTACTGTGCAAAATTTTCTAATACATAGATAAAATATTTAGAACAAATAGGAAAATATACCACATCAATCGTTGTACCATAAATTCCATATATAAAAGTGATATTTTAATGTTTTTCGTATTAAATTAATAATTTTAAATTGGTTATTTTTTTGGTTACTTTTTTTTATCGAAATTTGGTTACAAAAAAATTGAAGTGAAAATTCTGAAAATTCGCTGAAAATAAATTTTGCCCATTTATAGAATCCTCCTATTCCAAACAGACATGGTGAAGGAATTTCGGGAAAGGGAATTTTGAATTTTCAAGATCAAATTCATAAAATATTTGTATGGCATATTTTAGGGCTTTCAATTTATATCTTTTTATCCTACATTTCATATTTTAAATTTATTGAACTGACAAATCTAAATATATGTGATGAAAACTGAAATCAATTTCTTTTTTATATTAAATGTGTTATAAGCAGGGTTGGCAAATACCCGGGTTATTTAACAAATGACCCAACCCACCGGGTTTTATTGAGTTTTTGATGGGTTTTTTTGGGTTTTCTAACTGCTTTCAAATTTCGCTCAAGTCAACAATATTCTTTGTTTGTTTATACAATCATGTTGTTTTAGTATCAAGTGCAATTTGCACTCTTGGAGGGATCAAAGCAGCATTGCGTACTATGAGTTTCTAAAGCAGGGTGATCGAAGCAGACATGCGTTATGAGAAAAACGGTCGCAATATAAAAACAGAAATGATTAAGTTAAGCTGGGATCACACGATTGACTCAAATTCACCAATCTGATACAAATTTTATTGTGACATATTAGCGCACAATAATAAAATTGTCCCATTTAAAAATTCTCTATTCACACGGTTGTCTTATTTTATACAAAATTTATTGTCACAAGATGGCGCGAAACGATCTATTGACAATAGTTGTCCCAACGCTGTCATACGATTGCTCGTTCTTTGAAAAAATGAAAATAGCGTCCTCTCTATTTATATTGAGGTCATTTAGTGAACAAATAAATAAAAATAAAACACAAAAAAGGAAAGAAAAAAGTGTAGGTCAGAGATTGGTTCATAGAAAGGGCCATTGATTGTGCATATAAGAAAACATTTCAATAAATTTAAAAAAATTAATTCACTAAAATATTTATTTATTTAAATTGGATTATAATTACAAACCATATTTAACTCTCTAAAGTAAAGATGATTTGTTCTCTAAAAAATAAAAATTGCATCGGCTTTGATTATCAGGTGCCCGCATGATAAAAAAGAGTAAAAATAATGAAAAAAAATGGTGGAAGTTTGTGATGCAATTTACATATTACAATTTACATATATGTACGTATTTTAAGGGATGACATCATTGCCGATAAAGCTTTCATACGATTGTCGCACCAGGGTTGCATTTTATTGGGATAAATAAGCACAATAATATTCTGAGTTGCCATATGAGCCAGCAAATTGTATAACCACATGATTGGCATATAAAAATCACTAATTCTTAGTGCATTACGACAATCGTGTGATCATACCTTTATTCTTTTGTATGACAACACCCGACCACATATCGTAAAAGTTTTAAAACAATTATTAAAAACGATTAAATACTGCATCCGCTGTATTCTCCGAACATTGCTCCGTCGGCTGTAGCGACTGATACAATGTGTTCACACCTCTTTATACGGGCATTTTTTATATGGCATTTCGCTACAACGGCCTGTTTGAAATATGGAACACATTAGTTTTAAGCTTAAATTACCTCGTTCTACGGTTAAAAACATTGGATTCTCAGTTTTTTAACTAAAACTGTAAGGGAAACAAACGAAACACATATTCATCTCGTTTAAAGGCATTTCGATTTACGGTCTACATTTTCAGAAGCAATCTAGGCCGTATAAAGAGGTATTAGTTTAACTTTTAACATGTCACCGAATCACTTCCTTTGAATAAATACAAAATCGGCTTCAAAGTTAGAGCGCCTTCAAAGACATGAAGTTTTTCTGAGACGGGATTTGGAAATTGGCCCAAAGGTATATGAAAGGTATAAGTTTGTCATGATAACCAACTAAACTGATTTTGTTGAACACAGAATCAGCTAATGAAAGTCCAATAAGGTGTTTTTCAAAATTAGGCCTGGGATAGGTTAAAATCAGGAGAAAACGGGCAAAGCTAGTGACTTTTCTTCTAAAATGTTATTTATTCTTTTTTAAAACAAAATTTTTTGTTTGTTAACATTTATCATCCGCAAAAAGGTGTTTTCCAAACGACATATTCAAATGCAGCACTTTTGTTGACCAATTAAGGGATAAAAGTAGAATTTTGGGTTTATAGCATTGTTGAAAAGATAAGTTCTTTTGATCCTTACCTGGCTGAGAATTATCGACAGCGTATATGTCTACAACCGGACGAAAATGAACATATGTATAATAACAAGATAATAAATAAAATAACAAATGTTGTTTAGTTGTGGAATGTAAATGGAAGTGTAGGTGTGTCGTTTTGCTTTTATAAATTGCTTGTTTGTGTTGTTGTTTACCTTTTTAGTTTTTCTCTTCAATGCACAAAGCAAAAATTCACTAACACTACTACATAACAAATTTCTCTTTTTGGTTTCCCTTGGTTTCCCTTGATTTATTATCCATTCCTGCAATACAAGTAGATGGTATGGTATATGTTAGAAATTATAAAAAATAGAGTCCCTAAACTTTCGACTTGGTTTTTTATTATTAAGGTGCACATTAAGTTATAAAATTAACTCCATAGGAAAATGGGAATTAATTCGCAAAATTTGACATGACATTCTCCCTTTAGTTGACTTTCATAACACCTACTTTTTTCCCTGGGGAAAATATTTCATTTTCGAAATTTAAAAGGAAAACAATTCCCGAGAAAATTTCTTTAATAATAGGGGAACAGTCAATATGGAAAAAATTCACAGAGAATTATTATTCAGAATTTGGCTGACAATAACATAAATTTTTATATAACGCTGGTATTTATTCTTCTATATTTTCGTTCCATACAAAGTTATCGGATAAGAGAAAATTTCTATCAGATTAAAGTTAAATATTGTTTCTTAAATTATTACAATATTATTTAACTATAAATATTTCTTTCAGAACTTATGATAAGAATGAATGGAGCCGATCATTCTTCAATGAAAATAAAACTCAAAATTTGGAACAAGACAACACCACAACTAAAGATCGTTTGCAAAGATTAGGTTATACTACTGGATATGGTACAATAAATGTAAGTTCACAGTGTGCGTCATTATTATTCGTGCGTAATTAAAAATGTTTCTATATTATACAGGGTTACCCAGCAGGAACAGGAATTTCAGCTTACAATCCTATTAAACTAGATTTGGGTGGTGTAGTTTTAGGAACCCTGGTTGGTATCGGTGCTATCATTATTATTCCTAAAATATTAAGTGCATTCCACGGTGGATATGCTGGATATGGCCGAAGTAATAATGCTTATAAAATAATTATATATGTTAATTATTTCTTAAACATGTATTTCCTTTTTCAGGTGAAAATGAAAATGAATTGTCCTCTTTAACGAACTTCATGAATAAACTCGATGATATATTAGGGCAAAATAATATAGATTCAACAAGTTGCATGCAACGAGCAATTTGCAGTTATGTACGTTCGACTGAATACAATGTCAAAATGGGCGCATCAGATCAAATGGATGAAATTGTTCACATGATATCTGAGTAAGTATTACGAATATTCGACAAAATAATAATACTTATCTATATATATATAAAAGAGGACTATAAAATGCGTTGTAATTGATGTTCTCTGAAATGCGTCAACCGATTTTGTTTTATAAACGAAAGGTACATGCAATACCAAGGTTTTTAAGTACGTACGGTTTTTGTATGTCCATTGGTTAGCGAGCTATTGACGTTAGAGTAACCCATTTGTATTACATAACTTTTACTTGAAAACGAAATTTGTTACAGTATGTAGAAAGTTTTCATTTGGTGTGTGGTTTCATTATTCTTCAACTGTTCAACGACCATATAAAATTTTTATTTATATGTCTATATCTTTAAAACGATAATAATAAGAGTAACTTTGTGGTCAATACAAATCGTTAGTCAATGTTAGCCGAATTTGATAAGTGGAAGTAGCACCTCCCATACAGAGTAAATATTGATTTTTGTGGTACGGTGATAGTGAAAGGTTCTATATTTCATCTTAATAACTTAGTAGTTAATACACATCATCAATCCAAATATGGGTGAAATTGAATAAGTAGGTGGGCATCTCCCATACAAAATTAATATTATTTTGTATATCTAGAATAAAAAGTTCTGAATTTGGTCTAAGTAACTTCTGAAATAGTACAAACTATCAGTTAAAAAGTGGGCAGAATCGGAAATTTAGTTTAAATAACTAGGCAGTCAATACAAACGATCACCTAAATGGTAACAATAAAATCTTTTTTATCTATCCACATCAGTCAAAAAGCAGGTACAACATGAAGGCTCCCAGCAACGCTGGAGGAATTATTCTGGTACTTTATAAAAATATGTACTACGTTATTTTTTCAACTCAAATACGGAATTTATTCAAAGAATAGTACATTAAAAATCTTATTATAATACAGTAAAAAACACATATTTATGTACATACATACATACTTATTTTTAAACTTCTTTTTCTTGTTCTTCCGAATAATTGATTGCAGACCCTAATCCGGATTGTAAAATTATTCGAATTACCGAATAAAAATGATCTTGTTCTTGTATTAAAAATGCTTTTAAAACACATACCGAATAATGTATTTAATAATCACTAGCTTTACCCATATGGCGTTGCCTGGAAATCTATATATGTATGTGTATGTGCAGTGGAATTTTTATATAACGAATTTCGTTATAACGAAAAACTCTATATTTAAAATTTTTTTTAGTCCCTTGAAAAAACTCCTTTATTGCAAAGTTTTTCATACAAAAACATATATACATATATAGCAAAAATCCTAAAAATTAAGACAATTTTATTAGTGGAATAATAAATACTCGATTTACGAGCTTTGTGTATTTGTTCTGATTTTATGTACATACATACATCACTAAGGAAAAAATGTTTTAATTGTACTTAAATTAAGCTAATAAGCGTTTTTGCATACAACATTAAGGTTTTTGCTTAATAAAGGTTTAACAAGCTTTGTTAATTGTTTACATAGTAGAAAATTGTCTTGAAATTGTTTGAGTCAATATAATTCCACGCTGTTCGCACATGTGCCCAAAATTCTTCCAAATTATATTTGTTATCACTAGCTAACTGTACTTCTTGCAAAGAGAATATTTATTTGTATGTCATATAAAATAGTTTGAATAAAAAGCCTTACTTATAACAAATTTTTTTGTATTTTTCAAATTTCGTTATAAAAAGGTATAAATAGCTATAACGAAGAATTTTTCGATCCGCTTCAGATTCGTTATATCAAAGTTATTTTACTAATTTATTATTTATTCAATGTACATAAGTCCTATGGAATTAATCCGTACAGATCTATGCATATACAGATACAGATACATATTTATACAATATAAATTAAAAGAATGCTTAAATAATATAAAGAATTTAAATATAAGATAATATCTTTTTCTACAATAACAAAAATTGTTTAAAATCAATGATTTGAAATAACAAATTAAACTCATTGCAAATTCTACGAAATAGTATTGTTACAAAAATAAGGTTGGGCACTCCTGCGCTTATTACATCGCTAAAATAAATAAACAAAGGCTGCAAAAACAACTATACGTGCTGTTTATAAATAACCAGAATCGACAACAACAAACATTAGTAGAGATAAAGTAAATAAAAATAACACAGCAACAACAAAAACTAACAGCAAAGAAAAGAAGCAACAGACAATAACAAGCAACAACAAATACTAAGAGCTGAAAGAAGTAGATGTTTACATTCGCATGGCTACATAAGAACTAAATAGAAAGTAAAAGAGAGAGATGGAATTTACCCGAATAATCGAAAGGTTCGAGAGGTTTCGATGAGTTGTTTACTCAGCCATATAAAAAGCACATCGATGCGAACAACATTCAGTTTATTTGGTGTAAACTCAGCGAAGTTTAGTGTGGTTAAACTCTGGTTGAAGAGGTTGTGATCGAACTTAAGTTGTAATTACGATTGGGTTGGAAGTAGAAAGATCTGTCGAGTAATTGTTGTTGTTTACAAAGTTGTAAACGGAAAAAGTAATTAATAATAAAAATTGTTATTGCTTGTAAAAAGGTTGTCCACAAAGACAAAATAACAAGAATTGTTTTTGAATAGATTCAACACAATTAGAATGGATAAGGTATTGAGGATCCCATACGATAGAACCATATTCTGGAACTGGTCTCACAAGTGTTACAAATAATTGAATAATATGCAATTTCAAAAAGGGCACATATCGCAGATTTTGGCAAATGCATTTTTTCGTATCAATGAGTCCCAAATGCTTCCCTGCACCTACTACGCTTGAGAAACTGACATCCCTAGTATTTTCTCTACTTTAGATATTATGGCAGATAGGTCACAACTCTAAGAGATGTGCCCTATTCGAAATTATTTTTTAAACAAAGAGTACAAAAATGCAATGCAGCACTACTTTTTTTGTTTAACGCGCAAAGCCGTTATTTTTTCTTCTTCTTCCTTATCGAGCTTATAGAGACAAAGTACCTATTAATTATCAGAAAATTGCAGATATTGTTAAACTCAAGCAATATACACCGGCAGGACTTACACAAATTTTAGATGAAATACTGCAATGGCCAACTACAAATGAAAAACAGATTTCTGAACAAGATTTTTGATAAAAGTTTATTATTGATTTTTGGTAGGAGTAGAAATTTTCTGCAAATTAATGTGGTTTTTTTCGTTAAGTTTCGTATAATCGATATCATAAATTTCTCATTAATTTGAAATATATAAGCTAACATATATAATAGGGTCAATATCCAAATATTTCTGTAATTTTCGGTTAAAAATTAGCCGCAAAATATAATCCGAATAAAATTTTTTGAATTATTATACATCATTAAAGAATAATTAGTTTTTTCATTTCCTGTAAACTTTAAATATTCGGACATGTGCCCTTTTCGAAATTCTACATTCAATTGTTTTGTAGTGTAAGGATAACAAAATTTTTCGCTACAGCGTTTAATAAATCCCAGTACTTCAGATTTCTTAATTAATTAATTGTGAGATTTATATGCGATCTAAAGTCCATTTTTATATCCAACAGAATGTTAATATCCACTAACTCTAGAGTAATACTTTTCATCACATAGCAACCATTAGTAGTAGGTAGTCTGGAAAATCATATATTTGCATTTTTATATATGTATTAAAGTTCAATAAGTTTATTTTGCACCAGCTAGTAAAATGATCAAGATCATTTTGTAAAATACTTGATCATTACAAATATTGAATGAAAGAAAAATCTTTACATCATCTACCGACATCAAAGTTTTAGAATTCGTGATAACTGAAGAAATATCGTTTATAAATAACGTGTAAAAAGGTTCAAGATGACTGCCTTGTGAGACACCAGATGAAACGAATTTCGCAATTTGACACACTGATTTCTATTGTATAAATATGACCCAATCCATTTAAGAAATAATGTACAAAAACCGAGCTTATCAAGTTTGTACAACAACAGTCTAAGATTCACTTGATCGAACGCTGTACTGAAATCAGTATAAATTATATCCGTATGTTTTTTTTGACAACACCTTCATTGAATGAGTAGTAAGTTCCAGTAGATTTGTAACTGTTGAGCAGGAATTATGAAAACCATGTTGGCATAATGATAAAATAGATGAAACTTGATGTAATATAGAATCATAGACAAATAATCAAATCAAATAATTCGGTATAGTACTTAATTTTTCTATACCTCTATAATTAGAAACAAGCCCTTTAGATGCGGACTTAAGCAATGAGATAATATATGACTCCTTCCAACTAGATGGAAAATAACCCAATTGCAACGAAATGTGCAGAATTGGTTGAGTGGGAGTGGCACCTCCGATACAAAGTAAATTATGATTTTTGTATATTTGTCAGATTCTGATCTTAGTCTAAATGATTTGGTAGTTAATACAAATCATTAGTTTTAATTCATTCTCTTAATTTTTTTATAGGTATATAACATAAAGGCTCCCAGCAACGCGGGAGGGATTGCTCTAGTTAATAATAAAAAGTATTTTAACAAAAATAATAAATGGATAAATATATATAACAAGATGTGTAAAAAACATACAAAGAAAACAAATTTGAAAAGAAAAAAATATCATTGAAAATATTGTAACAAAAATACATGGGAGCTATTAGCGTTGGTGTTGTGTTGTTGTTGTTCTGGAAGAATGTTCCAAAGTCGAATAGCATGTAAGTAGAACTGCCGTTCGGGAAATAAATTATAAAATGCCGTGGAATTAAAATATTCCTACTACGAGATGACTGAACAAAACGTAGCCTATCAAATAAATTACTCGGTTTCCGCTTGTTTTTAGGTAATGCAAAAATAAAAGTACACGAAGATTTAAAAAATTTCAAAAGTCATACCGTGAAGGCTTTTATTAAATAAAACATTCAATTTGCGTTTGCTGCTAGAATCACAATTAGCAAACAGCTCGCATCCGTACAGTAGACAGGGAATCAAATAAGTTTTTGCAATTAGAATTCTAGTTTTCAAAGGTATAAAAAATTGCGTAGACCATAGTGCGCGTAACTTATCATATGTATGCCTGCCTTACCAATGAGTTTACGTGATTACCCCCAGTCAAACTGGTGTTAGAAATGATCCCTAAGTTCTTCGTCGCATGAACTATATCGAATTTCTTACTATTTATCATAACATACCCGAAAAATGTAGGAACAACCCTTTTCCTACGCAATACAATACACTTTGTTTTCCTGGAGTTTAAGCAGAGACCATTAGCAGTTGCCCATAGGAAGATTCTTCCAAGTTCCCCATTTAAACAATCAACAGCCAGTGACATATTGTCCACCGGACTATTTAAGCAATGTTGCACACAATCTGAATATAAGTGTATTTTGCAATTCAAAGGATGTTGGGGTAAATCATTGACATACAAGGAGAAAAAAAGTGGCCCATGAATATCCTTGAGACATACCTATGTCCAGAGATAGAGAATCCGACCATTTGCTGTTCAAAACTGCGGACTGTGCTCGATGGGAAAGATACGAATGTATAAGTTTAGCAGACGTATCTGAAAATCTGAACAAAAATCTAAGCTTACGCAAGTTAAGAAACTTTGTATTTCTTTGTCTTAAAAAATTTAATATTTTTTGTTTTTGTGAAGTAGATAGACATAGTATCAGCAATATTTTATGGGTACGGAAATCAAATGTTTTTATTTATTTAAACATTTTTTGTTTTAAATCGCATAAACATACTGTAATCGACCGTATCGAAAGCTTTCGAAAGATCCAAAAGAACTAAAAAATGTACATCGCCGTTCTCCAAGGCCTCTCTCACATTCTCACTAACGTCCACAAGAGCAGTAATACAACTATGATCCGAACGAAAGAAAGCACAAGATTGCAATCGGCCGATAATCCCTATTCGGCTTGAACAGCGGAATTATTTTCCCAAGTTTCCACTTTGTCGGATACGTGCTGGACATAATAATGGTATTAAATAAATGGGTAATAAATAGGAAGGCATACAATACATCTCATTCCAAGCATTTCGCGAAAAACTCATGTAAAAGATAACCGTTTATATTTTTAAAATCTCTGTAACTGTAAATTGTTTTGAAAATTGAGGTTTAAAATCATATGTCAAAAATAACAAATTGTGTTTTGAAAAACATGGTGCAGATATTTGATCATACAATACTGTTTTTAAAACACCAGTTACAAAAATAAGGTCTATCAGTGAACTAGTCGTTGGTCTGTGATGCGTAAGTGTAGTGGTATTAATACATACAAGGAGAGAGAAACCTCTGGCAAAATATTTGAATTAAAATCATCACAGACAACAATATTCATTATCAAGGTTTTAAAGGCTTTAAAGAAATTACAAAACAATATTCTATTATTTGGTCTATATACGCACCCAACCAGCATTTTCCTACCAAACGAAAAAACTTCAATAAAAATCAATTAAACATTCCCTTGGCTACTTGGTCTGGTTGTGGACGATGATTTCCGACGGACTTTACAAGATAGACCATTTCTGACGAATAAGGCTACACCGCTTCCAAGACTGTCCATATCATTTCTGAAAACCTGATATCCATTAGGGGTTATAAGACCGTGAAGGGTCAAGTTCGAAAGCCAGTTCTCCGAAACACATATATATCTACTCCTAAATTTTCAAAAACTAGTTTGAATAATTCCAGCTTACTGTTCAGACTCTGGGCATTAATATCAGAAATAGTATTTCGCAAGTATTCTGACCATATTTATAGTTATATCTTTGGTGCTTCTACATAAACATTGGCAATAATCGTAAAATAAATGTAAACCTGTAACAGGATAAACACAACGCTAATAGATTCTTTGAAAAATTAAACAGTAAAAATACAAGTCTACAGGGGAAGATAAGGTTTAAATAAATGATCAAAGTAATAAATTAATAATAAATTAAAAGTAGAAGAGTGTTAAGATTAATTTCAAAACAAGCTAGTCTGCAATTAATATGAAAATGGTCGTATAAAAGTTCAAGCTTTAGAGCGAAAAAGCTGATCCAGCTGCTCGGGAAAATTTAGCTGAATAGGATCACCAGCTTCACATGTTCTCACATAAACAACCCCGCGACGTGTATAGACTGATCTAAGCCGTTCATTCTTTTCAAAGAAAGTGCATTTTTGAAAATACCGTGATAGTGAGGTGTCAGATTTTCATATCATTTTCTTTTTCAAAGAAAGTGCATTTTTGAAAATACCGTGATAGTGAGGTGTCAGATTTTCATTTATATAAAAATTTGAAAGCAACATTATTATTAAACGAATGCTACGATTCTAAACATTTTGGCCCATATTCATAGTCCCACCTTAAAGCCGACTCTTGCTAGAGTAAGTGTAACTTAAAACCTTTTACTATCTTTTTCATATTCATAGTTGAAAATAAGGTATACTTTGAGTTGAACGGGCTTTAAATGGGTGTCAACTACCATTTTCTTAATGATTATATAAAATTTTTTATAAAATCTTTAAAAGTGGAAACTCTGATCAGGTGGTTTTTGTTTTTTAAACCTACAATGACGAGCAGGTTCTTTTGACAAATTTGTATACCTGATTAGTAATTTTTTTGATCAATGAATTTTCTGAATTGGTAATTCGTAGTTTTTATTAAAATTTCATCAAATTGTATTTAAAAGCATAACTATTTCCTTAAAGTGTTTCAAACACAAATAAATTAAAAAAATTAAAAAAATTTTTTTCGTGATCAATATTGTCAAATTGATAATAAATCGTTATATTTGGCAGCTATGTTTGTAAGCATGTGTATATCATATCGTATAGTTCAGATATTTGAGCAAAATATTTTGGCGTAACATTGCGTTATATTATATTTATTTTGTTATGTTCCAGAGCTTACATCCATACAAAAGGGCTGACTTGACGCATCAGATAAACATGTGTATCTCGGTCCATTTCAAGATAGTAGTCAGCCCACACAGGTCATAAAATACAGAAAGATAAACTGGCTTTAGACATTCAAAACATTAGATAGTCGCTACAGCTACCAGTCCTTGTCAGAATGCTGCCAAGGTAGAAGAAATAACTAAGCTTTGCTAACTTGATATTACGTATCCTGAATTTGGTGTTGTTAATGGTATTGCAGCGAATTATCTCGCATATTTTTTTAATGGTGAAGTTTAGTCCAGTCTGTGCAACTGCGTTCTTCAGGCTTAACAAACATGTAACGACGGCTGAGTGCTAAAAGGTAAATATCATTGCCAAAGTCCATAGTCCCATGTGTTGGTTATGTTCCCATCTTACGCTTCTGCTAACGGTTGCAACATTGCAAACGAAAACCTCAAAATCTTTATTCTATAGAAGCTTGGATAATATGCATCCGTGTTGATGTGTGGTGAGCAGAGCTACTGATACGTCTATAATAGAAAAGAAAAATAATTCTTGGATAGCAATAAGTGAAGCTATACGTTAGGTATGAACATATAAAAAAAATTGTCATCATTTAAGACAAAAGCAGGAATCACGCGGTTGTCGCAAATATACCAATATGACACAATTTCTATTGTGCTTTATTGTCATAAAATTACCCAATTTACTTTGCGAAAATAAATTTCAAAATTTAAGTATGCCGCGTATTACTTATTGGTCGGTCACGCGATTGTCGTACCAATAATTGATGCATCGTGTTATCCCAGCTAAATGCTTTAAACCCTTCATCCATTATCTATTTTAGGGTTCTTACCATCGAAATCCCTTCCACTATAATCAATAATAGCCAAATCTCTTACAATCAAATAATTTTTCATTTCAATTGGTTTTATATTTAGAGTCGACTCTAACGCCAAAAGTATACATATATATAAGTTGTCTATAAATAAGTTAGAGTCGACTTTTTCTCAAAGTATACATTTTTCCCTTGAGGGAAATGAGTATTGAATGGGAACACTAATTTTCCTTCTTGTTCCCGATAGAAGTGTTGTTTTTTTGTCTCTATGTATTCACGTAATGATTCATTATTATTGTTCTAGACATTAATAGTATTTATATTTATAAACTAAATTTTGGTCTTATTTTTTATTTTTATTTACATGTTTAGGAATTCTTTGGTCGATTACCTGTTAGATGGAACAGCCATTAAAGAAGCGTTGGAGCATGGTAAACAGATAAATTCAAAACCATGTGAGGAAGTCTATATCAACTGTCCATTGGACAGGAAAAAAATGAGCAGTATGTTAATAAAGTTGCTTCCCTCAAAGCCATCAAAAACGTTATCTTCATCTTCAAAAAGCAATAACAATAATCAATAAAATATATTTGAATATTATTTTAACATTAAAACCAACCATATACATTTTTGGTGACTAAATTCATAAGCTAAGTACTACATATGTATGTACATGTAAATACACATATTTTTTGCATTATTTTAATTTAAATAAAAATTGATAAAAGAAAATTTTTTCTAGCTATTTAAAAAGATTTATTGATTTTGAAAAAAAGAATTTAACATTCAGTGGCCAAAAGCATTTATAGCTTGACCACATCGAACATCTGTCATCAATTCACAAAGATGTTAACGTCCTATCCATAAGAATTACGCAGTGCTAAAAATCAACACATCTGAAAAATATACAATAGGTATCAAAAGTCTACGCCCCTCACCAAATTCATAACTTTAGTGCTAAAAATATAAAAAAATGTGTAAAAAAAAACATGTCTATACAGTATAAATATGACTAGCCAGACAATGTTGAGGGGGTAGTGGAAGACGCAGCAGAAGAACAAGATGAAGGTCTCGAAGAAGAAGAAGAAGCCAATGCAATAAGAAGAGCTATAGCTATGAATTTATAAAGAAATTTTTCCCTTCTTTACTACAACCAATTATTTATTAACAAAAAATAATTTTTGTTCGAATTGGATATCCGAGTTTGAATACTCATTGATCTCTAAATTTTAAAATTTTTTACAATTTTGTTCTTGTATAAATTTAAATTGGACCTGACTTTGGTTTTCAGAAGCAAAATTTCTCCCTTTTGTTATAAGATATAAACGTTAAACTTGAATTTGAGGGTCGAAAATTATGCTTTTAAAAGAAAATAATAAAATTTAGTTACCATTTTTTCCTACTGAATATAATTGAACTGATTTCATATTCATTTAGAATCATCGATCAATCATTTTTTCAGTAAAATAATCAATAAAATCGCTTTCATTGAATACTTTTTTATCCAAAATTTTATTATTTTCAAACTATGGATGGGAGTTGGAGAATCCCGTAAAGGTATCTCTTGCAGTTTGTTTTATGATGATATGGTAACGCATTGACATTTGTAAATAAAAGAGTTCATTCAAATTGCAATTCGGTGATTCCCCATCTTTTATATGAAGAAAAAACTACGATGATGCTAGAACTTTTGGCTCATCAGAGTATTTTCTTTCAGTGAGTTCTGATTAATTAATTTAATTAATTTTTATATATATATATATATATATATATATATATATATATATATATATATATATATATATATATACCTACATAAATGTATGCACGCTATATATATATATATATATATATATATATATATATATATATATATTTATAACTTCACTTAGACGGTTTGTCATGTTTTTTACCATTTTAGCTGCATAAGCTGCAGGAATACGATCCCATTCTTCTTGAAGCCGCAATTCAAGTCTTCAATGGATGTTATTTTGTAGTTGCGGATTCGCCGGTCCAGCTTATCCCATAAATTCTCAATCGGATTGAGGTCTGCGGATTGTGCAGGTGGATGGAGAACTTTAGGGCAGTTATAGAGCAACCATTCTTGAATTAAACGCGCCTTGTGCTTTGGGTCGTTATCTTGGTAGAATTTAAAAGAATCTAAAACGCCCAGCTTATTTGCACTTTCTTTCAAATTTTGACGGAGGATATTTAAATATGATTCCTTATTCATAATTCCACTGATAAAAACTAATTTTCCCGTCGCTTTAGCTCCCATACAACCCCACACCATAACATGTCCATTTCCATGTTTTACGGTTGGTTTTAAATTTTGTGGTTGTAGCTCCTCATTTGGCTTCCGCCACACCATTACACGCCCATCGGATCCAAATACGTTATACTTGCTCTCGTCCGCAAATATAACGTCATCCCACCAAGTTTCAGGCTTCTTAATGTACTCCCTGGCAAAACTCAAACGAGCTTTTCGGTTGCGTAAATTAATCAATGGCTTACGACGTGCTACTCGGCCATGAAAACCTTTTTTTCTTATGGTTCTTCGTATAGTAGATGCAGATATTTTTTTTTTAACTCATTCAGCACCTCTGTGACTAATTTGGGAGCACTTAAGCGTGGGTTAGATTTTATTTTTCGCACAATTGAACTTCCTTCCCGCTCGGTCAATTTTTTGGCTGACCTGTCTGCTTTATGAAGTGTATTCTTCCTTCATTTTTGTGCCTTCTGACAATGTCCCCAACTGTATTTTGTTTCATATTCAGAATTTCAGCAATCTCTTTGCACTTTTTACCTTTTTCATAATGGCAAATAACAAGTTTTCGCTGTTTTAAAGGATTGTTTTCTCCGTTGCGCCCCATTTGTATAATTTGCAGTGAAGTAGAATTTTGGACAGACAAGAAAGGAGGTGTTATGTACTTTTATTAAAACGTATGTCTATATTGCTGGAAAAGTAGCTGAATAACATGTTTTTTTTTGCAAATAACATATAAATAGGGGAAAAACCGAATATTAATGGCGCTTGGTAAACAGGGTTAACAAACTTTGATCGATTTATCACGGTTGCAGGGTTACCATAGAGCCATTTTTTCCATATATTTGAATACTCATACTGACAACATTTATTTTTTGCTATTCTTCTGATTAACTATCCATTTCGCTAATGCGTATATATGAAAATCAGGAACCGGCCCTAATATGGAAAACTATGTAGTTAGCAAGTGTTTTAAAAATGGTGGATGAGGTGTAGTGATGTTAAAGAGTATGGCAGCTGGTGAGTAGGTAATTTCGTAATTATCGAATCAATAATGCATAAATATGTCTACTAGAAGGAAAAATTTGTCGACAGAGTACATATATGAAGTGAATCAATGCGAAAGGATATAATTAAGAAAAATGCCGATATATTAAATTTTATGTATGTATTAATAAGTCTGGCAAGAGCTTACTTATCAGAAATGTCGTTACACATTTTTAAACACTTTTTAGTATAAAGTTTATCGAGTGAATGGACATTAGGTTATTTATTAACGTTTTGAATTATTATTATTATTATTATTATTATTATTATTATTATTATTATTATTATTATTATTATTATTATTATTATTATTATTATTATTATTATTATTATTATTATTATTATTATTATTATTATTATTATTATTATTATTATTATTATTATTATTATTATTATTATTATTATTATTATTATTATTATTATTATTATTATTATTATTATTATTATTATTATTATTATTATTATTATTATTATTATTATTATTATTATTATTATTATTATTATTATTATTATTATTATTATTATTATTATTATTATTATTATTATTATTATTATTATTATTATTATTATTATTATTATTATTATTATTATTATTATTATTATTATTATTATTATTATTATTATTATTATTATTATTATTATTATTATTATTATTATTATTATTATTATTATTATTATTATTATTATTATTATTATTATTATTATTATTATTATTATTATTATTATTATTATTATTATTATTATTATTATTATTATTATTATTATTATTATTATTATTATTATTATTATTATTATTATTATTATTATTATTATTATTATTATTATTATTATTATTATTATTATTATTATTATTATTATTATTATTATTATTATTATTATTATTATTATTATTATTATTATTATTATTATTATTATTATTATTATTATTATTATTATTATTATTATTATTATTATTATTATTATTATTATTATTATTATTATTATTATTATTATTATTATTATTATTATTATTATTATTATTATTATTATTATTATTATTATTATTATTATTATTATTATTATTATTATTATTATTATTATTATTATTATTATTATTATTATTATTATTATTATTATTATTATTATTATTATTATTATTATTATTATTATTATTATTATTATTATTATTATTATTATTATTATTATTATTATTATTATTATTATTATTATTATTATTATTATTATTATTATTATTATTATTATTATTATTATTATTATTATTATTATTATTATTATTATTATTATTATTATTATTATTATTATTATTATTATTATTATTATTATTATTATTATTATTATTATTATTATTATTATTATTATTATTATTATTATTATTATTATTATTATTATTATTATTATTATTATTATTATTATTATTATTATTATTATTATTATTATTATTATTATTATTATTATTATTATTATTATTATTATTATTATTATTATTATTATTATTATTATTATTATTATTATTATTATTATTATTATTATTATTATTATTATTATTATTATTATTATTATTATTATTATTATTATTATTATTATTATTATTATTATTATTATTATTATTATTATTATTATTATTATTATTATTATTATTATTATTATTATTATTATTATTATTATTATTATTATTATTATTATTATTATTATTATTATTATTATTATTATTATTATTATTATTATTATTATTATTATTATTATTATTATTATTATTATTATTATTATTATTATTATTATTATTATTATTATTATTATTATTATTATTATTATTATTATTATTATTATTATTATTATTATTATTATTATTATTATTATTATTATTATTATTATTATTATTATTATTATTATTATTATTATTATTATTATTATTATTATTATTATTATTATTATTATTATTATTATTATTATTATTATTATTATTATTATTATTATTATTATTATTATTATTATTATTATTATTATTATTATTATTATTATTATTATTATTATTATTATTATTATTATTATTATTATTATTATTATTATTATTATTATTATTATTATTATTATTATTATTATTATTATTATTATTATTATTATTATTATTATTATTATTATTATTATTATTATTATTATTATTATTATTATTATTATTATTATTATTATTATTATTATTATTATTATTATTATTATTATTATTATTATTATTATTATTATTATTATTATTATTATTATTATTATTATTATTATTATTATTATTATTATTATTATTATTATTATTATTATTATTATTATTATTATTATTATTATTATTATTATTATTATTATTATTATTATTATTATTATTATTATTATTATTATTATTATTATTATTATTATTATTATTATTATTATTATTATTATTATTATTATTATTATTATTATTATTATTATTATTATTATTATTATTATTATTATTATTATTATTATTATTATTATTATTATTATTATTATTATTATTATTATTATTATTATTATTATTATTATTATTATTATTATTATTATTATTATTATTATTATTATTATTATTATTATTATTATTATTATTATTATTATTATTATTATTATTATTATTATTATTATTATTATTATTATTATTATTATTATTATTATTATTATTATTATTATTATTATTATTATTATTATTATTATTATTATTATTATTTTTTTTTTTTTTTTTTTTTTTTTTTTTCAATAAAAATTACTAATCACGAACTCGATTTTTTTTTCTGCCAACATATTCAAAAATCACTATAAATAGTAATAAGACTCTTAATTGATAACACAGTTTTAAAATTTTCCTTATTTGTGTCCATATTGAAGTAGTACGAGCCTATCACTTTTGCTACAGTGATTTTACAACTAGTGATATGACTGTTTCAAAAAGTAACTAGTTAGTATTTTAGCTGCAGGGTAAAAAACATATAAAAACATGAATATGTGTATATATATTTTTTTTATTTGTCATATAAAAATCAGTTTTTTTGAAGTTTTAAAAAAGTCAATTTTTTGAAATATTATTATTTTATATTTTTAGGCTTATATGCAGGAACAAAATAAAGTGAAAATAAAATAAAATGTATTTAAAATCTATTTAAAGAAAATTGTTTATGAAATTTTATTTACATACGAGTATATGGGGGTTAATTTTAAAATACTAATATATACATACATACATACATAATTAAAATAAATGTTAGATGCTAGAATGCGGCTGATTGTGTTAGCCGCTGAGTATACTAGTATTTATTATTATTCTTTCCCTTTCACTTAAATTCTAATATTGTTGTTACAAGCAGCATTTAAAAAGAGCTGATAGTATTGATAAATTTTTTGCGAACTATCGAATATGTCGACTGTCGATAGTTTTGCAGCATCAGTGAGTCAAAAAAGCATCAGTTTTGAATGATTGTCTTGAATGACCGAACAATCATGCATGTTCATCACTCAAACCGTCATTAAAATTAAAAATTTGATACTAAGCATCATAGAACAAAAAATTAAATTCGGAAAATTAGAACTAAAATTTACAACCAAACATGAAAAATAAAAAAATTGGATGCGCACTACTTATTATTGCAGTAAATCAAAAATCAAAAACCGAAAAGCTTTATCACAAGATTGTAAAAGAAATAAGTGGCTCTGAGCCAATGGACTTTCAAAATTATTTCAGAATGTCCAATGAAATTATTTGGTAACAATTGTGACCCGTTGATACAAAAAAGCGATACGAAAATGCGAGAAGCTATTACCAACAAGCGATTAGCTCTAATATTGCGGTACACGCAATTTTCGTGATTGAAGCTAGAGCTGTGTAATGCTTAGAAGCATTGTAAGAAAACTTATTTTGGAAACATGCCAAGCATTTAACACTGTATTAAAAGACTTTGTATATTATTTTATAACTTTTAATAGTTCATCATACGATTTCAATATTCTGTCACGCTAGATGTATTCCGGACAAGTAACGTCCCTTATATTTTATTTGTTTAGCTTTTCAAACAATTTTTTTTAATAATTCTTCGCGTTCCATTTGCGATGTAAACACTTCCATTATTTGTTTTTTTTTTGTTTTTAATAATTGCGTTCAATTTACGATGTTGACAGTACGAAAAAAGCAATCTTGAATGCCGATTTTGTATACACACTGACATTTAAGAACAAAATTTTTTGTGGTTGACTGTTCAATGATTAAATTTAGTAGTTACACTATCGATCAAAAGAAATGTGAGCTGTCAGTCATGTTTGATAGTGTGTACCTCACATAATAGACACACGTTTCAGTGGTGCCACTTACAGTTTTCCGCATTCACAAAATTGACACTGCTTGTTTCAAATATGCTTATATACGCCTATGTTCTGAAAACGCTACGTTTTCAAATCGCAAATCGTTTTTAAAACGCAAAACGCATTTAAGCATGTTCTGAAAACGAAGCGATTTGCTGGCGTTTTGCCTTTTTCGGAGTTGTGTTCGAACAAATAAAAAACATATGTTTTATAATAACAAAACATAAACATAGAAAAAATTATTCATAAAAAATTCGTCAATTCAAAGAATTATCAAAAAATAAATTTTGTTTGAATAAATTTTAAATTGAACCGACTATTTTTATGCTTAAAACAAAAATTTTTTATTGAAAATATTTAATAAACTACCAATTAAAATTAAAATGCCTACGTCGTATTTACTTGCCCTATTGGCTTTAAAAAAGCTACAAGCAAGAGAAGAGGTAATTAAAAAAAAACTCTAAGGGATTCTTCCAATCCATTGGACATTCCAGACCAAGCGTACATACATATATAATTACATAGACAAAAAGTTTAATTTAAATATTTTTTGTGAAACAGTGACAGTATTTGTAAAATATCAGTGCAATGGCCGTAAATGCTTCTTCTTTTTATTTAGAGATGTTACATATAAATTGGTGAGTTTCATCACGGTTAGCTGGTTACAAATAGGACCTTGAATAATTTTTTTTATCTCTCGTAAATGTTTGTAGGTGCTTGAGCAGTTTTTAAATTATTTTTGAATTTTTATAAAGGATTGTTTACTACTTTTTAATTAAAATATGTGAACATAATAAATTTCAAATAATAATATCATCATAAGTTTGAAAAGAGTAAGTAATTTTAAAGTTAACACCACTATCACTAAATTTTTTTCGTAGAACAAATTGACCAGCTGTTTGCATAAATCGCCAGTTTATCAGTAAACACATGATACCGACAATTGACAAAAACAAAGCAAAATTTTAAATTGCATATTTTAATTAAAATTGTGAAAAAATTTTAAAAGTTTTTCTTGAAATAAAAACATAACATATTAAATTTTAATTTTACATCAATTTATTTTCTCTTTCAAGTGCAGTTTAAATAAAAATGACCAGATCGCTTCAGCATACACTAGCGGTTTGAAAACGCCAGATTTTCTATTATTTATTTATTATCAAAGTATAAAAGCAGTACAATAAGAACTAGGTATCTTATACTACAGTACTGGGTAAATATTGTTATATTATATTCAAATAAAAATAAAAGGTTTAACTACAAATAAACATATTAAATCAAGTAAAATATCAATAAATAAATAAAAAATAATAATAAAAATGACAAAGAAATATGAATAAAAAATTAACAAGTTTATTGATCAAAAATTCGATCTAAAATAGTTAAGCCATGCGTTCGAAAATGTCGCTTTTAAATTATTTTGCATTGCCTAATATCTGAATGGCTGACGGAAGTTGATTCCACAAGCGCATTGGATTAGTAAAAAAGTGTCTGCTTTCTGTATTATATAGCATTTACCTTCTTGCATCTGTTAGATCTGGAGAAATTTAATTTTTGGAAAAGATATTCTGGTTTTTGTGTAAATATTACTTTTTGAAAAGCATGACCCACGGCATTTAAGTAAATTATCAAGTGGCATATTATAAATCCGTCTTGAAAAGTCTGATATAACAGAAAATCTTCCAAGATTGTAGACATATGTATGTCGTTGTATGTTACCTTAAATTTTTGTCTACTTATTGAATCAAGACCAATGAAAAGCTCACATCCATATAAAAGTGTTGGGATTAAATCAGTTTTTGCTAGAAGCATACGAATTTTCAGAGGTGTAAAGTACTCCACAGATTTCTAAGATAGCTTGAAGAACTCAAGACAAACTATATTTATATGGTTGGTCCAATTTAGTTTTTTATTTAAAGTTATTCCCAAGTTTCTGGCGTATTGTACAACTTCTATTCTTGAGTTTACAATTAGAAACGGTAGCAAAGACAGCGGCAAAGTGTTGGTTTTCCCAATTAATATAGTCTTGGACTTTTTCGGATTTATACTGAGACTATTTGCAGTAGCCCATTCATATATTGTCAAGATCGCTATTAATTTTACTAATAAGCTTAAGCATAGCAAAGACAGCTTAAGTACATTTGTACATCATCAGCATATATGTACATATATTTTGCTATAATTAAATTGTTGACTTAAGTCATTAGCATATACTAAATATAAAAGTGGGCCAAAAATAGAGCCCTGTCGTACACCTCTTGTAATGGAGCAGACATTAGACTTCTTGAGGCCATGGTAAACAGATTAGGTTCTGCCTGATGGATATGAAACTAGTAGTTCGGCAGCAGTGGTAGAATAATTAAAGAAGTTCCTTAGTTAATAGTTCAATATAGAATGATCAACAGTATCGAAAGCCTTAGAATGATCGAGTAGCACCAATATTGAAATCATATTCTTGTCCACAAGAATATGATCTTATCTCCTCGGAAACACAATTAACGTTGTAATGTAGCTGTGTGCAGGTCTAAATCCTGATTGTCTACTACATAATAAATTACTTGTAAACAGCTGTTTACTCATTTGTTCATGAATCAAGCGTTCGAAGACCTTTGACATATATGGAAGTATTGCTATCGGTCTATAGCTCTTATCAGTTTTTTGTATAGGAATTATATTCGCATGCTTCCAGGTGGTAGGAAACTTAGATGCATTTATAGCAGAGTTAAATAGATGTATAATATGTATAATGTATTTCAAAATAGTTTTTACAAATCTTGGATTAATATCATCATATCCGATGGAGTTAGACTTAATTGTTTGAAACGCTCTTAAAACTTCAAACGATGTTACATTTGTAAACTCGAATTGTGATATCTGGTTAACATTAGGGATGCTATCATCAGTATAAAACTCTATGTTTCACTTAGGAATTAGAATATTTGCAAACTTAGAAATAAGCTTGTCAACGTTAATAATGTTCTCAGAAGCAGCATTTCCTACGATAACACCCATTTCACAAATCTGTTTCCATTTATTTTTAGCGCCTATAACTGATCTGACACGGTACTATTGAGACTTACACGGATGGATCAAAATCCTCGGAAGGGGTTGGGGGCGGCATCTTTATTCCTGTATACGGGGTGAGGGAATCCTTTAAACTGTCGGACCACTGCAGTGTCTTACAAGCGGAGGTTTCGGCGATAAAGAGAGCAGCGGACTGGTTGATGTACTACAGGGTATCTGACAGTGATATCCGGATCTGTACGGACAGTCAGGCTGCGATCAGGACGCTCTCCGGTGTCTACTCGATATCGCGACTGTTGGGATGCCACTCTCCTCTTGTAGACTTATGGTCATGCGCTTCATGTTGGGCAAGGTACAGCTACGGTGGGATGATGAACTAACGTGCTCTGTATCGAGGCAAATCTGGCCCGTATATGATCGCGCTCGCACGGAGTCTATTACAGGGATGCCGCGACTTAGGCTGCGAGCTCTTGTGGCTGTGATTATTGGGCACTTGGTGGCTGGTGCGTGCGCTAGGAGGTTGGGTCTGCCGTTCAATGACTATTGAAGGGTTGTCAGGATGAGGAGGAAGAGGAGACTGTCGAGCACTTCCTATGCCAGTGCCCGGATCTTTTGGACATTAGAACTGCTTTCCTTGGCATTCCGTTTCTGGATGCCTAGTCGGATCTGCCCGGTGTGAATATCGGTAGGATCTCTTTTATACATGCATCTAGTTAGTTCGGATTGGACCGAGACGCGGACAGTGGGATCAATATTGGGCCCAGGTGGGATGGACGTGTCTGGCTACCCGTCGTAACTAACTAACTAACAAACTGATCTGAATTTGTCCTCATAATATATGTATGTAGCTTTCGCTTCTCTGATATATATATTTACAATTTTTCTTATTTGGAAATCATGTTTCAACTCATCACATTTATATCTCTTCTATCGGTCGTATGCATAATTCCTTTGATTAATCAAACTGCTGAACTTACTAGAAAACCATGGTTCCTTCTCTGGATATATTTTACAAATCCTAACTGTGACATGTTTTTCATAAAGCTAAATAATGTTATTATATAAAAAAGTAACCTGGTCATCAACAATTGGCATAAAAAATATATTATTCCAAGGTCCTTTAAGCTCATCTATTTCAACTTACGACAGATTAATTTTCTTAAAATCTCTGTTTTCTTCATTGATAATAAGCTAAAATCATATGACATAAAAATAAGGTCATGTCTAGAGAAAACTAACTCCGAGAGTTGATCATATTCAAGCGCTCCAGAGAGATTTTCAACAAAAAAATAGGTCAATTAATGTGCTCGTGCTTGTAGTGAAGTGTGTATGTGTAGTTTGATTCACCAACAATAAACCAATAGCACCCATATCTAACATTAAGCTTTCATCAGTCAATATGTTTGCATTGAAACCGACACTTAGGATTATATAGTTATATCCAAGGGTAAGAGTAGACAGGTGATCTATGAAATGGGAAATATCAACATTTCTATGTGGTCTATAGGCAGTACCAAGTAATAACTTATGATTATTATTACATATTTCAATGAAAAAGAGTTCTACTTTCATTGAGTTTTCATTGTCATTCGCATTTTTGTGTTTCACTCTACAGCGTATTGCTGACCTCCACCAAAAATAGCGACTCGACCACCATGAATAGTTCTATGAAAGCGAAAGAGTCGATAACCGCTCAGATTAAATACACTATCATGTACATCAGGATGAAAACATGTCTCCGATACACATATTACATCAATTCCAGCATCTTCAAACACATAACGAAATTCGTCGATCTTGTTGTTAAGACTTTGGGCATTAATGTGACATATACTCAGACCATAAGAGCTTTTACAGAGTATCCGAATAATATTATGAAGATTATCACGAGAACCAAATCCCATTATATCAGGTGACTGTAGATCCATAATTGGATGTTAATTTTGTATAGGCAATGCAAGCATATTTATATGAATTATTATATGTATTTACGCATGTTTTCAAAATGATAACAAAAATGATATGATATAAAACAAGTAGATTTAATTTATGATCAGATGTATTGAATATCATTAACCGATTGTGCATACAAAAAATTATGGAGTTAACGGATATGAGGCGTCTCGTCTCTCACTTCCGTGATAGAAAGAGGAAGTACCTTCAAAACCTATGAGATTCAATCGTAAGACACCATTTTGCTTTATATGCGTCGTTATGGATTTCATTGTTTTTGTAAAAATAATTATTGCCTATTAATTTTCTGTTTATCTTCGTTCTATCATATTTTTATTTATTTTATTTATTTTATTTTATATCGCAATCCCACTTCTGACACCAATGTTACGTCTTAACATTTTTAAAACGTTTGAGTTCGTTTAAATTGCGTTAAAATAAAATAAACTCCAATTTTGTTGTTTTTTTACAGTTTTCTTTTATTTACTGCACTAAAACTTTTATACAGTTTGTCTTAATACAGCAAATTAAGATTCGTTTATACAACACTTGTTATTTACGTCTAAGCAGACTTTACTTTATGACAGCCAAACGATAACTACTGCTCACCAAACGCAATGCTCCATCTTTTATAGCATTTCATTATTAGTTTAGGATGTTCTAGTAAAGACTCAAATCCTCTATTCAGCTACGTTAATTCAAATGGTGTAAAATTATAATACACAAAAAGGAATCGAACCGGCGACACCGTTAGACATGCAGATGGTAGCACTCTTAATTAGTACATGCAATCATGGCAATTATAAAGCCTTGACACAAATCAATAAACTTTTATAACTAAAATCTCACAATAAGTACTTGATGTGGTGAATTTTCTCTTCAGCATTTTCATTATCGTAACAATTTGAATGTGATCAAATTTCTCTTACGTTTCTGGGTAATATTCTTCAAAAAAATATAAGTTTCTCTATATTTAGACCAAAAGTGCAAAACTAAGTGCATGCAAATTCTTTTATATCATTGCCTTTCTCCAAATCCAGTATTTGAATATCATACCTTTTGTTAGTTTTTTAAAGGACAATAATGAATACGTATGTATGTACGTACACATGTATATAATTCTGCGTTTATTATTCTCTTTTCTTTAATTCAAAAGCATTTATGGCCGAATACAAAAAAAAAACATCTAAAAATAGACTTGTATGTAATACACGTTAGTTACCACACACTTTAAGCTTAACTAACATTTGTTAAAAAAACGTATGCAAACCATCATTAGCTAATGATTGCTTTACTTAATTTTAAGTTTTGATGCTGGCATTACCATGATCAGCGATACAAAAAAAAAACGCATGTCACACACGAGTAGTCGAAGCAAACAAAATTATTTTTATTAATTTCAGTTTCAGTTTTCATTACCTTTTTATATTTTATTGTAAAAATTCTTCAAATCGTAAGAAAATAAGACAATTTTATTGGTGGAATAATAAATACTCGAATAAGGAGCTTTGTGTAGGTGTTTTAATTTGACGTACATCATTACATAAAAAAAATGTTTTTATTGTGCTGAAATGAAAAAATATATTAGAAAAAATTAGTTTTAAAAGCAAATGGTTTGAAAATTGGGCCGATTATAATAAAGTGACCGATTAATATCAATTTATAAACATAGAGTGGGGTACAAAGCCAAGTGCATGTTTTCAAGTTGAACGGAAAAGTTCCTTAAAAAACTTTAATACTCAGTCGAATGAAACTAAGCTTTACATATTTTCTTACATACAGTGTGCCAAGAATGAGTTTACTTACAACTTCAGCACCAATGTTTGCTTCGTAGCACTCATTTTTTGATATGTTATGATTATGTACATATCTTCTAAAATTATAAGTAAAAAATAAAACAAATTCAGTTTAAAAACAAATTTTGCTCACATTTAGTATTGTCAACTAATTCTTTACATAAAAATTAGAAAATGTGTTTACATTATACTTAACAGATAATAAAAACATTTTTCAGACTTTTTATATGATAATATTATTTATTATTACCTTCTTATGCATTTATTACGCATTGTAGTAGCATTTTCAACCAATTAACACACATTTTTCCTCCATAATCTGCCGGTATTTTCTGTCACTCTTCTATTATTGTAGTTTAAATGCTATCGGCGTTTAATAGGGTTCAAGTTGGGGGCTTGTGCAGAAGTGTCTATAACTTCTCCGTAGTTATAATAGCCACATCCGCACTACATGCGAATTATTCTTAGAATCGTTGTTCTAATAAAATTTAAATTAGTTTGTTGCCATGGGGAACCCGAATTTTCTAGTGCTGCTTATAAAATGGGCCTTTAAAACATTTCAGTGCTGCCGTGCATCCATTGTTGATTCTATAAAAGCAAAGACTTCTGCGCTTTCCCTAAATCAATACTGAAATTTTTTAAATTTAACATTTGGAAGATGTTTAGGGTATTCTTCATCAATTGTAGGCCCATCGTTGTAAAACTATATCATTATAATTTCAGCACAAAATATAATGTTGTCCCTATAGTCAAACGGTTGTTAAACGTTCATAATGGCAACGAGAAAACGCTTTTTTTGATTGCTGCAGTTAATTTTCTTATGTGCTCCTCTTGACTATTATTTATATTTTAAAACTGCCCTTCAATGACAATCAACAATACAACACTCCTCTTCAAGCTCTTTCTCAAGTGTTCCTGGGGTTTTGTGCGGTTGTTGTAATAATAATACGCTATGCATGCTTACTTATTATGGCCTTAGGGCCAATTCCCTTCTTTAACTTCAATCTTCTGCTTATTTTAGCTCGATTTTGTACATTGTAAATTGTTTTTCTTGCCATTGAAAACATTTCTGATAACTCGGTTATACCCCTTTACAAATGATCATTATAGTAAATCAACTGAGTGACGTTGTAAGATAATCCGTGAAATTATGTAATACTGAAATAAATGATATTTAAATTACAAAAAATTATCACCAACTTATTTAGAAAATTGCAGAAAACAATAACTAACTCCAAACTTAACGTCAAAACACCTTCAAATAAATGCTAAACTGAGTGAAAAATAATAGGTGTTAAAGAGTTATTTGACACTAAAAAATGAAGTAATATTTGTTTTTGTTGGATTTTTCTCTTAATTTGCAATAAACTGGAATATTTTTGGTCATAGTTCTTTGAAGATACTGAACAAATTATCTGGAACAAAAAAATGTATCTTATTATTTATGTATCTTATTATTATAAATATGTAATCTTATTATTTGTATATATGTAAAAAACTCATTCTTGACATACTGTATGCACATGTGTTTAGGGTGCGCCTTATTTTTCAACTTGCGAAATTGTACAGTAACTCTCCCTAGAAGTGTTCTTCCCATCAAAAAACTATGTTTCGCAAAAAATTAGGCTGATCACATATTGGGAAAGCGTGGCTCATCCGCACTTAAGTTGACAAAATGACAATGTATATTCAATTTTCACATGTGTTTATTTCGAGTTAAACTAATGTAATACGCTTTACTTTTCCAAAATAAATCAAAATAATATAGGAATCCAAATTTATCAAATGGACCAGAGGCGGCCCAAATGGGGAGACTATTTATTTACCCGTCGCACCAAAATTAGACTTTTATAATTGTTTAAAGAATTCTCGAAATATTGAGTTATTCGTCTACTCGTAGATATTGTTGCAACCTTTTTATTATTTATCTTACGGTATCCATAGAAACAAATATAAATATATACACAAAGGTACTAAATCGAAGTCCAGCACATAGTTAAAAAATGTAAATATTAATAGTTTCTGGCAACTCGTAACTGCGAAAATATTTTTTCACCAACAAAAAAAGGGAACTTCACTATAAGAATGACAGTTTTTTATTCTTCTATTCTAATTAAAAGTGTTTTAGAAGCTGATGATAACAGTCGAAATATATTGTGAAAAATAAAGTTAAAAGTGAATATTATTTTCGAAGTTGTACTAAAGTTAAAGTTTAAAGAACACATTTGAATTATCTCCGTTGTTTGTGGCTAACTAGCAAAAAATACAATTAAAGTAAAATTAATACAAGAGAACAAGAAAAGTTATATCTTCTTGATCATGACGCGAGCCAGATCATCGGTGCCAAATTACCCTCCAATGCACAAGTTTTGCGAGTATTATTCTATAATATGCGCAAGGTAAAATTAGATTTGCGAGCAAGTGCATCTCTTGTGGTAAGAGAAATAGAAATTTTGTGGAATAAAGCGAGAATTTCAACAAGAGCATTTGACAAATGCGTTTCAAAAGGATTTTTTCACGCTAATGCATTAGATATGTTAAATGTGTAAGAAGACAATTTATTTTTGATGAATCAAAGAAAAAAGGTAGACCTGGTTCAATGTTGGGGTCACTGGGCTTTAGCAAAAAAAGAAGAAAGAAAACGTCTTCGCGAAGAAAAAAGCAAAATTTTAAAGAGAAACATGAATCCATTTTGGAAGGTAAGTATGTAAAAGTGTTATTATCAGGCATGTTCTGACTTTCGAGCAAAGCATTGTATGTTCTTAAAACTAATCATCAACTTTTTGTTATAGATGAGTATGAAATTCTGGATTTCGAATCAAGTGATAAGGAAGAACTCAACGATAATGATTCATATGGAACGCAAAAATCGAAAGATGATAGAGCTGAAAAACGAACGAGGTGAATATCACCTTATAACACCGAAACTAGTGTCAGTTTTAGACGAATGTAAAATAAGAGATCTTAATGCAGTGCGAGATCTTATAGCAACCGCTTAAGCTTTGAAACATGACGTTAGCGATTTAGTGATAAGCACAATGTCTCTCCGCCGATGTCGTAAAAAGATTCGACATCAAAAATTCAAGAATTTCAACAAACAAATATCAACATTAACTGTTCATTGAGATGCCGTTTACCAGTAGTAATCTTATCTCATTTAATGGAAGTGATCCACCAACACGAGAAAGGAATAGGCCACAGCTATTTTCAATTTGCTGAAAAATTTGATGTAGAAGAAATGCTGCGATACTACAGCATCCAATTTTGGACGTAAGCATGGTGCATGCGTTCATTTGGAGCAATTATTGGAAAAAAAATTTTTGTAGTTCCCTTACCTTCATCATATATTTGAAATTCTTTTAAGGAGCGTTTTTAATGACCAAATGAAAAAATCTTGTGGCCCCAGTGTACAAATATATAACAAATTTAGAGAAGAGTAGGCAGAAATAAAAAAGTATTTTAAATCTGGAGTGGAAGATGTGCATGCAAAAAACATACTAGGCGATATGAAAGATATAGTTGAGTTTGCTTTCAGAACACTACAAGAACGACAACCCCGGGACGATTACATCGAACTTCTCCAGCTGGCTTTAGTTTTCCTTGGAGAGTCGGCTCCAAAGTTTACTTTCCGAATGACAGTGCATTTCACCTGGCGTTGTTGGATGTCTAAGGCCATTTATACATTAAAAATATTGTTATATAGAGAACACTTCAGTCTGATTCTGAAAAGGATACCGTATATATGTATGTATTTTTATAGTGAAAATATATTTAAAAGCTTGGATAAAAGCGTAAATTGCTGCTGAAGCCCCTAATCAAGATTTAAATTTATTAAAAAAAATGTATGTTTATGATTTGGTGAATGAAAATACAAGTAAAGAAAATATAGCAGAAATTTTGCAACCATTTGTTGGACTTATCACCAGAAGCTGTAGATTTGACCTTTTTCGATAACAAATATCTAATCGGGAAAATTTATGGTGGCTGCTTTGTAAAAGCCCAATAAAATGACATCAAAATGTTTAATATTCCCCCTCCTAACATAAGCCAGTTCATGAGTAAAAATATTGAGGATTTTGTTACACAAAATACTAAATTTCTTCAAACGATTTTCTATTTGAACGGATTTTTTAAAAAAGATCCAGAAGAATGACATACCAACTGTGGTTATAATGCAGTCTTGGATATTGTAAGTAACCTAAAAGTTGTTAATGACAGAATGAGGTAAAGCTGATGGAGCAATTAGTTCAAGTGTTGTCACGTGACGGGGAAGAAAAGAAACTAATAATGTGAACAGTTGCAGATTATTTTCCCTAAACAATTAGTACGTTAAATGTACGAATAAATGAGTATAAAACAAAAATGTTATTAATAGTAAACAAATTTTATAAGTATTTTCTCCAAACTTGTTTTTGAAAACGTATCACAAAAATAATATTTTTTTGTATTTTATACGTATATCGCACTTGATCGACAAGATGGTATTAACTCAAAATTTTTGAAAATTCACTTTTTGCAAGAAATGAACTAACAACATCAATATCTACCTACTGCAAAAATTTCAATGTATTCTGATTACTGTTTCTTCTCGAAAACCAGATTTGAGACCATTTTCGTGGTAGTGTAGTGACTACCTTTATATCTCCAAAAAGTTATTATTTTGAGTTAATATAATTTGGAAATAGAAATGTATTATATATTTTTATAAAAAAGATATAATTTTTTTGCTTATTATGATTATTATGTAATTTGTGAAACAGTTGTTAGAAACGGGTGTGCAAAATAAAGCCCTAAGGAAGTTATTGAAAAATAATAGAATATTGAATTTAAAAATAGACAGGACTATTTAAAAATCGTATAATAATAATTAATAAAAGTTAATATAAAAAAGAAAATAAGAATAACCCTATACTAAATAGAAAATATTTGAAAATAAAGATTGCAAAGATGGCCGAATGCCATCATTGTAAAATTGCAATACGCGGAGAGTCAGGCATAATGTGTGCAGGTGTATGCAAAAAAGTGTTTCACTGTGCTAAGAGATGCTCGGGAGTGGATCAATACTCTATTGGCATAGTGGAATCCGGTGGCTACGTACGCTTTATGTGTGATGATTGCCTGCAATATATTCATAACGTGAATTTGGCGCTTACAGAAATTCAGAGCAGTGTAATAAAAAATAAAGAGAACTTACTAACATATAAAGGCGAATTTGAAACAGCACTAAAACAAAACGAATGTGAAATAAAACAACTGTTACAAGCGATTGAGAGAAGATATGAAGAGAGGCTTAAAAAGATAGATGAAGCACAAAAATACTGTGATAAAAATATAAAAGAAGTTAAAAAGCTGTATATAGCAATAAATGAACATGAAAACAGAAACAAAGAGATGTGTGATACAATTGAAGTAAATAACAAAATGATGTGTGATGAAATAAAAAAAGCTATAACGGAGAAAAATGTCAGAGCAACCAGTAGGCTATCATTTGCAGATGCATTAAAAAATAAAACGGTGATGCCAGATAAGAATAAACAAAACCCGCTGATAATTAAGCCAAAGGAAAAACAAGGTATAGACAAAACAAAAGAGGATCTCAATAGAAAGGTAAATCCAACCAATTTGAAAATTGTAAATGTTGAAGAGAGAAAAAATGGAGCTTTTGTTATCCAAAGTGAAAGCAATGAAGAGAGAGAAAAAATAAAAGAAGCAGTACAAAACGAAATGAGTGGAAAATACGAAATAAAAGTACCAAATCAACCGGAAATGAAAATAGCAGTAACAGAAATGTCATTTAAATTTTCAGAAAATGAAATAATTGATAAATTAAAAAAACAGAATGATATTTAAAAAAAATGAATTAAAAGTGCTAAAATTGTTTGAATATAAAAGAAATGGTCGCACTTTTACAATGCAAAAATAAAAATTGATAACGGATTGTATGTGCAAATAATGACCGTACAAAAAGTTAACATTGGATGGGAAAAATGTAAAATATATGATGGCACTGATATTATACAATGCTTTAAATGTAGAGGGTATAATCATAAGTCGTCAGAATGTAAAAACCAAGAAATATGTTATAAATGCCATGGAGAGCACAAAACAAAGGAATGCAACAGGGAAGTAATGAATAAATGCATTAATTGTGTTAGATGAAAATCATGTAACATCAAGCAGAGAATGTCCGGTATATCAGAACAAGTTAAATGCTAAAAAAAGCCTAACAATCAAGGCAAATATACGGCATTAATACCAATATACAAGGATTACTTGACAACTTTAATCAGCTAGAGATAATTACAGAAATGGAAAAACCAGAATTTATTATTTTGTCGGAAACTCATTTAACAGAAGATATAAAGGAACAAGAAATAGAAATAGAAAATTACAATCAATATACAACTCTATCAAACTCAACAAGAACTGGAGGCGTAATAGTTTATTTCAAGAAAAGATGGGATGTGAGAATAGTGGCCGATAAAGTTATTAACTCCAAAATTTGGGTAACTGCATACATTGCTAAATATGAAAACTACATTTACGGCTGTATACAGATCACCAAGTAGCGCAGAGGCAGAGTTTATTGCACCATTTGAAGAAATTTTGGAGAATATAAACGAAGCAAACTGTGATGTAATAATAGCAGGCGATTTTAATATAGATTGGAGCAAAAATGGTTTTTACAAGGACAAAATGGAATGCATAATAAATGATAATGTCCTTAGGCAAATAATGACAGAATTTACACAGATAACATTATTGATTATATAATTACGAATAATAGAAACATAACAGCCTGATCATGCTGATCATGAATCAATTGATATAATAATTAATGACTGCGATAAGTACCTAGAGGTAGGTAAAAGGAATAAGTTAAAATATTTAAATACAACAGCACCCAATATAATAGAGAAATTGAAGGTATAAGACAAATAAGTGAAGATGAGGACCTTGATGGCAAAGTTTACGTCTTCGACGGATATTTGCAGAATGCAATTGAAAATATGACTATTAAAAGAACTATCAACGGAAACAACTCAAATAAATGGTTTAACAATGAACTAAGGCAATTAAAAAGGGAAAAAATTAATAAATAAATAGCGAAAATAGATAATAGTAACGAAGCGTGGAATAACTACAAAGTCGTTCAAAATTTATATAAGATGAAAATTGAAGATGAAAAGAGAAATTTTATAAATAACAAAATAATTAATGCTAGAAATCAAAAGGATATGTGGAGAGAGATAAAGAATCTAACACTTAAGAAAAACCAGAATACAATTCAATCTGTGATATTTAACCAAATAGAATATAAGGAAAATTTGCAGATGGCTGATAAATTTAACGAATTTTTTGTTGATAGTATAAGATCTATAAAAGATACAATACCTTACGTGCAATACTCAAACCGAATTCCTGTGATAAACTCTAAATTTAAATTCAGTGCTATAACTCTGGATAACCTAAAAATGATATGTAAAAATTTAAAGAATAAGGCGGACTACAACAAAATATCAATTAAAATTATACTTAATAGTTGAAATGTGATAGGAAGAACGAGGTTGGATATAATAAACGAATCTCTAAGAACAGGAATATTTCCTGATAATTGGAAAGAGTCAATGATAACGCTCATTGAGAAGATTGCTAAGACAAAACTTTGTGAACAATTTCGCCCAATTAATACCTTGAAGACGTGTGAAAAGGTAATGGAAAAAGTAGTAAAGGAACAATTGGAGCAATATATGGAATCGAACGCTTTATTATCTAAGTATCAGTCTGGTTTCCGAAAATATTTCTCTTGCGAAACAGCAGTTAATTTTCTTATAAACAGGTGGAAAAAATCGGAAAGAGACAAAAGGATTGTTGCAATTTTTCTAGACTTTAAACGAGCGTTTGAAACAATTGATAGAGGTACACTAATGCAGAAACTTTGCAAGTACGGCATTCAAGGAACTGAATTAAAATGGTTTGAATCATATTTGACGAATAGGAGACAAATAACAAAGGTAAATAATATTAAATCCAGGACAGTTAATAACGAATATGGAGTACCACAGGGATCAATTTTGGGGGCATTGCTTTTTATTATATATAAACCATATGCCAAATAAGTCATTGTGAAATAAATTTATATGCGGACGATACACTTATATATATTGAGGGTAGTACAGCTGAACAGTGTTATGAAGGACTCGGTAAAGATATTGAAAACTTAAACAAATGGCTGCGGATGAATAAACTTAAATTAAACGAGAATAAAACTAAAATAATGGAAATTAAAACTAAGACCAACATTACCTTCAGAATCAATAATGAAAAAATAGAAAAAGTAAATCAAATGAAATACTTGGGTTTTGTAATAGACAATACTTTGAATTTAAAAGGAAAATTGGAAAAAAAATTAATTTCTTCAGAAGATTAAGAAAACAAATAAACACGTTAACAGCAATCACAATCTACAACACAATGATTAAACCTCATTTTCACTTCGGTTCAACAATTCTTTTTTCATGCTGCACGAGTCAACAAATTGATAGATTGCAGAAATTACAAAATAAGTCAATGCGCATTATATTGAAATACAACAGATATACATCGATAAACTTTATGCTCGACTCTCTAAAATGGCTAGATATAAAGCAAAGAATGAAATTAAATACCGTAAACTTTATTCAAAAAATTAAAATTGGAATGGCACCACAATATATAATAGAGCAAATAATGTATATCGGGGAAACACAACCATACCAATTGAGGAATAATGATGACTTCAGAATTCAAAGAACTACAACAACCGCAATGCAAAGCTTATTGTTTTACAAAGGACTACAGCTCTTCAACAGATTACCCAGTGACGTTAAAAATGAACGCAATCCGAACATATTTCGAAGAAATGTTATATTTTTTGTTAGAGACAATGTATTTTGAAGCTGAAGCTTGTTATTTAAACTATTGTAAATGTAAATTCAAAGTATTATTGATACTAATAAAGAAAGATAATAATAATAATAAATAACTTCTACCAAATAACAAACAAGGAACACAAAATACAGACCCTTTAGTTTCTGAATAAATCAACCATTAACGGCGTTGAATTTCTCCGTTTTTAACGTATGTACGTTGAAATAAGTTTTTGGAACAATACTTTGTTTTATCATTATAAATTCTTCTTGAATTTGTTGACATTTGTAATAAAATTTTGGTATGCCGTTTATACTTATGTAGTCTCTCATTTTTTCACTAAAATTCCACAAAAAGGGATCTTTATTAGCCTTTGTAGCATCAGTTCTCATCAAACTGTCATTTATTAAGTTCGTTGAAGAAAAGCTTGAATGTATTTCTTCAATATATTTTGTTGAAGTTTGTTCTAACTCCTGCTAAATAAAATATTACTTTTTTATACACAATTTTGTTTACTTACATTAAAACTTAACTAAATTGAAAAAACTCATGAAATACTTACTGCAGATGAACATGATGGTTGTTGGTCATTATTTAGGGACTTCTGGAACAAGTTACCATAAAAGTAGATAAAGTTAGTTTTTTTTTTTTGTAAATTATTCACATTTGCAGTCTTTTCTGTCTTTTTTTACGATAATCAGCACAACTGCGTTTTTTTCGATAGACACTCTTATTTAAAAAAACAATAGATTAGAATTTCAAAAAATAAATAAATTTTTAAACCTTTTGAACAGTAATGCGAATTTAGCTTTTTGCCGATAAATCTAACGATTTTAAAAGCAGTGGATAGAGTTATTTATACATATGTATGTATTATCAAAATAGAAAGTTAGGGTCAACAGATCTTTTACAATTATTTTATTTATATTACTAAATTAAATAAATTCAATAATTGAACAGAAATTTCATATTTCTTTAAAGAAGAACTCAATTTTTTAATTTGAATTGACCAATTGCCAGACTATCTGAAAAAAGAAAAAGTTTTTTCAACAGCGGTATCATCTCATAAAATTAGCTAGTAACTGGTTGGGTATTGAATAGCTCATTGTCTGAGAAAAGAACCCGTGTTCATGGAATGTTATGCGAATTATTGATATACGAGAGGGGATTGAATTGAAACTACCTAAGTAGGAAAAAAACATTTTTTTTTTCAAAAACCATTTATTTCTCTTATTAATCACTTCTTCGTTTGAGATGAATCTTTTTCCTGCGAGCCATTTTTTCAAGTTTGGAAACAGGAAAAAGTCACTAGGGGCTAAATCTGGACTATAAGGTGGATGATCAACCAATTCAAAGTGGATTTCTCGTAGTTTTAGCATCGTATCTAATGCTGTGTGAACCGGTGCGTTGTATTGAAGAAAGAGCACTTTTTTCTTGTTTAAATGTGGTCGTTTCTCCTTGATTGCATCAACCAATTGATCCAATAATGCACGATAATACTCTCCTGTGATTGTATAAATAACCGGTTAACCGGTTCTTTTATTAAAATAAAATTCTCAATTCTTGTTACATTAGCCAAGACATTAATGAACATTTCTTCTAAGACAACACATCGTTGTTACATTTTACCAGTGATTAACAGTGTAGTCACAGTGTATTTTGTAAGTTTTATTTGCCAACGCCTAGAGGTATAGAAATAAGTTTTCCCTGCTGCACAATAAACGTCAATCTTATAGACATATTTAAGATAATTAATAATTTCCGGTGTCGAAGGGCCTTTTCAACTTAGTATATAGGTACACTCAATATATCGATACTTATTAGCCTTTCTATCGATTTTTAAATATTTTCACATTTCAGAGAGCATCTATAAGAACATAAATGCATGCACCACTTATTTAATAGTATGTGCCAATATGGTGTGTTAGGTCCGTCTACCAATCAAGAAGGCCTCTGTTCAATACCAGCGCACACCATCTGACAATTTTCAACAGCGCGCTGCAGCGGTATCACTTCACAACATTGCCTAGTTATAGTATTTGCGCTGTGAAGAACTTCACTAACTAATACATTTGCCGTTCGGAGCCGACGTTTAAGTCTACGAGTAGTTGATCGTCATTCTCCATATAAGAAATTAATATTTATTTACAAAAATGAGAAAGTTATTGTTGCTCAAGTGTGCGTTTCTTTTTTGATCTACCATGCTTTTTACGTTCTTTGTGAGACGTTCAAGGTTGTCATATAGTATGTATGTATTTTATATACATAAGATGTCATATACTAAATTTAGCAAAATACTTAAACGATGAGAATATTTGCAACAAAAAATATATAAACGTATAAAAATTATACACATATAAATTAACCGGTTATTCGAGCTAAAATAACCGGTTTATTTTGTATTGAAAAAATGGACACTTAAAAAAACGTATTCGACAAATCGAAAAATCGGTTAAAGTCGGCTGTATAATAACCGTTCGAACTCTCTAGTTGTTACGCTATGGTTTTGACAAAGTGGGAGTTTCTTGCCAATTTGCATCCAAGGTGTCGTTCAGGGCGATGAAAGCTTTTTCATGTATTCTGTGCGACTTATGGGCTTTTGATTAGTAGAAATTTTATTTGAAATATTATTACGTTTCAACCTTTTTAGAACGTTTGATTTCGTTTAATTGAGGTAAAATAAAATAAACACCGCTTTATTTTTATTGTTTTACGGTGTTTATTTACTCCACTATAACTTTAATACATTTTCTCTTAAAACAACAACTTACTATTTGCTTATACAACACTTTTATTTCCGCTTAAACATATCTTTCTCTTATGGCAGCAAAATGATAACTAAATTACATAGGCAAACCAGTCACCCTATATACCTAATTGCCTACAGTTTGGAAGGTTGCGGAAATGTCTCAAGTGATCTCATATCTTCTGTCCGTTAATCTTAAACATGTAAGATTGTGTTAACCAGAGATGATTTAATTGGCAATGCTGCCAGATACACAAATAAGTATGTCATTGACAGGGTGACACAAAATATACAAAAATCCTACAATTTATGCGTTTTTATTCTCGTAACAATAGTTATTGCCGAAGTCATACCAGCACTTTGAAGCAATACGGTAGTGCCTATTTTTGCCTCTTAAAGTAGTTTGAGTGAACTGATTTATGCTATCAAAGCTTGTATTACCTTAAATGGGCTTATATTTTCACTGTCCTCGTCAATTTATATATGTATTCTCGTCGCATTCAATATTTTGTTCTCTAGTCCACTTACAGTTTCAGATAAAATTGAGTAAACTAAAATACCTTGCAACAAGGCAGCAATTAGCTCCTCCAGTTCTCGGTTACATCCCATCATTATAAAAAAATTTGGAAATAAATGTTCGTAAAAACTTCAGGGGACATAAGAACACAATTAACTTAAATCATTATACAATGATAACCATCCGTCTCCAACACTGCTATTTCTCAGAAATAAAATCAACATATAACAAAAAATACAATGACCACTGGAAAGCTACTGATAATAGCTGAGAATACTTAGCATAACAACTTTTACTCATAATAAACAACAAAGACGTAGTAAAAAATTAAAAAGGTATACGTTTTAGATACTTTAGTGAGTTACCATATTGTTACATTAACGGAAGCGAAGTTAAGCTTGCAGAAAAACCTAACAACAATCATGAGGTCTATTTCTCTCACCAACGAATATACTTCATTAAGTTGCAAGTTGTATGTGATGTTAGGCTAAGCATATTACACACTGAAGTAAGTAGTTCGTGAAGCTATCGAGATTCTAAAGCATTTAAAAATTCCTAATAAACGCTGCACGCTAATTTAGTAGAGGAGAATAGATTGCAGGTGATTCTACATACCAGTTGTTAACACCTTTAATAACTCCATAACGTAGCAATTCTTCTTTATTGGTTATTGAGAAACAAGGTTAATTTACCACGAAACACACCCTATTTCGCGTTAAGGTGTAAAATTGTTTCGAAATCCTTTAGGAAAAATTTAGTAACTTGAAGGAAATGCGGGAGATGGCGAAATTATTTTTCTAGATACTCGTCTGCTGTGTGATGCATAACATTTTGTTGAAAGAATGCAATGATTGACAATTTAACCAAGAAAGTTACGAAACGAGTGAACACTAGTACGATATCAATTCACCTACACCAAAGCTTAAAAGACAAGCACTGTTCAGTTTACTGTTTGAACAAAAGTACCGCTTTAAAGTTAAAAAATTTTGTTTTTTATATTTTACTGTAGAGAACATTGTATAATTTGAAATGCATATGTATTAAACGTGAGCACAAGATGCTTAAAAGTGTAAGTTAATTTATTTTATTGTTTTATTTTAATTTTAAATTTTATTCTTTTCATTTCCCAACTGTTTAGTTTACAATCAAAGAACGAATTAAATAATAATTTTTTTAAACTTAACTTAAAGCTTAAGCAAGAGTTATAAAAAGCAAGAGTCATCAATTTTATTTCAGTTTTACTTTTATTTATTGCAGACATGGTGTCAGCAAAAACGGAGTTTCAAAATTTGAAACAATTTATTTTGAATAGATTGCAAATAATAAAAACGAATCGTGTAGTTAAAATAAAAAAAAGGTTAATAACATTTAGGTTGTTAACTCTTCCCCCTTTAAATCGAGTGTCCTCAATCGTTTTTATAATTTTTTTTTTTTTTATTTTTGTTTTTATTTTAAAAAAGTGGAATTTTATGTAGCCTCGGAGGTTTATCTGGAGCAATAATGGTGATTTGTGTTGTTTGTGGTAAGTTAGTAGTTTCGAATGGTTTTTCTATTGCAGGTACCTGAGGTTCCCATACAACGACTTTCTCCACGGTTTTGTAACACATCTTTAGGAAAATAATTAAAATAACAATTAGTAACAACATTCCAGAAATTGTCCATTCTCCGATTATAAGACGTTTTCTCACAGTTGTGATGATGTCTGTATTATTGATTTGGAGTTCACTAAGTGCCTCAAGAGATAAAAGATTAAATCGACTTTTCTCAAAGGGAGTGGGTTGTAACATAGCTGGCACGGTTTGCAAAGGTGAAGCTTGCCAGTTGCTAAATGTTCTATTTTCAATTTTAATAGTCATATTATGGAACTTAATTAAGAATGTTCCGGAAATATTATGTGTTTTTTCGTTTTCAAAAATTGACCCATGATAATCATTTAAAAGAATTATACCCGAGTCTATTTCTTCAATTAAAGGAATTTGATGACTATTACTTATAATACAAGATGAATTCAAATTATTAATAAGCTTAGGAATACAATTTGTTTCTGTTATATTAAGTAAATTTTTTTCATTACAGATAGTTAAATTATTATAACTTTTACATTTTTCTCTAATAGCAAACATTTCATATTTGTTAAATATAATTTCTTTGAAATTTAAATGAATTACCTTATTTTTCTTTTTTACTGGTCTTATTATTACATTTTTATAATTTTCATTTTTTGTTAGTGGAATTTTAATTAAATAAAATATTTCTCTTTTATCATTATTTATTATTGCTACTTTTGAAAATTCTAGTGCCTCTTCTGGGCTGGAAAAATTTATATTTTCTTCTATTAATGTTTTCATAGCAATATTTATTTCTTTTTTACTTAATAAAAGTGGATTTACAATATTAATTCTTGCCCATAAAATGGCGCGTTCGATATTTACTAATTCTTCTTTAACTAGTCTTATTTTGTTTTGCAAATTAATTACAATTTCATTTTCCAAATAAACATCTTTTCTTATTTGATTAGTTATTGTATTAAGTCTTATAGTTAAATTATTTAATCTTTTATTAAATGATTCATTAATGAATACTTGCTTATTATTATTTTTATTTAAATCAGCAATATTACTAGCCAATATTTGGAAGTCATTATGATCAGGAGTACCTGCTATGTACTTCCATACAGTTCCAATGGCGTCTATAGATCTTCTCTGTCGATTGTTAGGGATAGGGGTAAGGTCTTCTAGGATGTTAATAGTTTGTGTTAATTCATGGATAAGAAGAGGATATTTGTTGTGGGATTTGGGGATGTTTTGTTCAATGAATGATTGCACATTATTTAAAAATTCTTCATACTCTTTCATTTTTATTACGTGAATTATTGTAAATGTTCCCTGCTGTATTTTTGCCGTTCCCTTATCGATAGTTATTATATGGGACGATGAATAATCAACCATTTCGAACTCCGCCTGGATGCAGATTAGTTGGATCCTGTAGAACAATTTACCTTTTAATATTACTTTTATGAACTATCTTTCCTGAATCAGTTAAAATCGTAGTATTTCTATCTTCTTTCACTATTTCCTCTCTGTACCGAGGAGACAGTTTCGATCCTAACCTTTTGTTTACCCTAACATAAATCTTTTCACCTACTGAATAATTTTTAATTTTATCTCTATCCTTGTTATGTTTTTCTAAGTCTTGTTCTTGTTTTTCTTTTAATCTATTACTAATTTCTTTTCGCTCATCTTCTATTTCCTTTTGATTTCTACACTTCCTACCAAAAAATATTTCTATTGGTTTTTTTCTAGTAACAGAGTGAATTGAGGAGTTGTATTCATAAATTGACTTTGTAAGTAAGTCGTGAAATGAGGTGTGAAGTTTTTCCGGTTTTAAACATCTCATGATTTCCGAAAGTGTGGAATGAAATCTTTCTACTTGTCCATTAACAGAACTGCAGTATGGGGGTGTAGTATAAACATTTATTCCAAATTGATCTTGAAGCAGAAATTTTATTGTAGCAGAATTTAGGGATTTTTCATTATCTATTACTATTGAATTAGGGACACCAAATGCCAAAATTAATTCCCTAAGAGGTTCTTTTATATCCTCTATTGCTCGTGATTTCAAAATTTTTGCCTGCGCATATTTCGAAAATTTGTCAATAGCTGTAAGGACCAGATTTTTCTCGGTCGAGTAGATGTCAACATGAATTAAATCTCCTGGTTTCTTTGGAATTGGTGTGACTTCAAAACTAGGTTTATTTGGATGACGATCATATTTTTGTTCCTTACAAATTTTACAGGTTTTCACTATTCTATTGGTTTTTTCCGCCATTTTGGGAAAATAATATTTTTGTCTAATTTGTTCTCTGTTCTCTTTTCCATTCCGATGCGCCCTTTTATGTTCCGATATTATTATTTCTTCTTGTTCACTTTCATTTGTTATATCTTGTACTATGCTTTGGGTAAATCTGACCTTAAAGTTTTTGAAATGTTCAGGATAAAATTCTTGTATAATTCCCATAATTGGTTCACTTGTGAAAAGTCCATTAATCACACTTGGGTTCAAATACTTCTTTAATACAGTTATCAAATCTTCTTTCGAATAATGGGGTTGTTTTATAACATGCCTGTGATATGTTGGAAAAGGGATTTTAAATTCGTATTTTTCCTGGTCGTCTACTAATATAAAGAGTTGATTCTTAAAGGCATTTATGGGACATTCTATAGCGGGTATTAAGTTATGCGACGAACTTTCAGAGCTATGTTGAGTCGCCGTCATGGAATTTATTTGTGGAGGTCTGGATAATGCATCAGCGACTACATTGGTCTTGCCTGGTTGGTATTTTAATTCGTAATTGTATTCCTCTAGGATGGCTTTCCATCTTTTCATTTTGCTGTTTGTATTTTTGCTGCTAAGAGCGAAAGTCAGCGGTTGGTGGTCTGTGAAAATATTTATTTTTCTTGACCCATACAGATAGTTTCTTAATGTGGTGAGTGCCCAAATTATCGCCAACATCTCTTTTTCATTCGTTGCGTAATGTTCTTCTGTCTTATTTAATGTTCTTGAAAGAAATGTTATTGGTTTGCGATCTTGTGATAAGACTGCTCCAATTGCATATTCGGAAGCGTCGGTTGTTAAGTCAAAGTCTTTTTCAAAGTTTGGATGTGAGAGAATAATATCCTCTGAGGTCATTGAATTTTTTATTTTTTGAAATGAGTCTATTGCATCTTGATCCAAGAATATTCTTTTATTTTTGGATGCGTTTTTAGAAACGCGTCCATCCTCCCCTCTTAAAAGGGATGTCAGGGGTTTAGCTAGTTTCGCATAATCTCGTATAAAACGACGATAATAACCTGACATACCAAGGAAACTTCTTAAATCTTTCAATGTTTTGGGTGGAGATATGTTAACTATTGCCCTTACTTTATCGGGGTTGGTTTTAATACCATTAATGTCTACAATAAATCCTAAAAATTCTATTTGTTGTTTTGCAAACTCACATTTATCGAGTTGAACTTTGAAGTTTGCAGATTCTAGTGTTCGGAAGACTTTATGTAAATTTTGAAAATGATCAGTTTCATTCTTGCTAAATATAATTATGTCATCTATATAGACATAACAAATTTTCCCTATGTGTTCCCTCAAAACATCATCTAAAGTGCGTTGGAAAATTGAAGGAGAATTCTTCAATCCGAAAGGAAGACGTACAAATTCAAATTTTCCATTATTAATGGAAAATGCAGTTTTCTCAATATCACTTTCCTTAAGTGGGATCTGATGAAAACCACTTTTTAGATCTATAACGGAAAAATATTTGTTCTCCCCTAGGTTTGATAATACCTCATTTATCTCCGGAATCGGATAACGGTCTGGCACAGTAATTGAGTTCAATTTCCTGTAATCTATTACCATTCTATATTTTTTCTCTCCTGATGCATCCATGTTTTTTTGGAACGATCCAAACAGGTGCATTATATGGGGACTTTGATGGTCGAATTATTCCATCATTTAAAAGCTCAAGTACTTGTTTCTCTATTTCACTTTTTAGTGCCATAGGGTAGGGATATGTTTTTGAAAAGACTGGTGTATCAGTAGTTGTTCTAATTTCTCCTTGCACTCGAGAAGTGTAGGTTAATTTATGGTTAGGTTCTGTAAATAAATTCGGATACATGTGAATTGCTTCTTCTAGCTTTGCTATTTGGGTTTTGTTCAAATGGTCGGTTCTTAGTTCAACCTTATTGATTGATTGGGAAATATGCTGATAAATTTTAATTTTTTTAACATTATCTATTAACATGTATTGTTCTTTTACATGGATTACTGCATTAAGTTCTTCTAAGCTGTCATGACCAAGAATGCCATGAAAAGATTTCAACGACGGCAAGATATAAAATTTTATTTTATGATTTGGTATGTTGAAGATATTTACGAAAGTGTGGTGTGTAATTTGTATGTTGCCAGATATAGAATTCGCAAAAAAGGGGTTTTCATTTAGAATTGGTTTGGTTACTAGAGAAGGCTGGATATAATTTTTATTAGAGCCAGTATCAATTAATATTTTTAATATTTGGCCATTCTCTGTTTTACATTTAAAATATGGAAGTGAAGAATGCGCTAATCTAAAAAATGGATATCCGATAAATCTTCGGTGTGGGTATTTCCCTGTTCGATTTCTTGTTGGTAATAATCTTGTATGCAATCTTGAAGATTTTCGTCTTGAATCGCTTGTCGGTAATTATTTTCGTAACTATTGGAATTGTCATTTTGGTTATATGACATATCATTAGAAGGAAGTTCTTCATTGACTGCAATGTGAAAATTTCTTTGCAATTTATTATGTGGCATTGGGGTGTTTAGAGATGAGGGTATAGGCCTTTTGCCATGAAATTGGTTTGTTTGACGGGGTCTATTTCGGTAATTAATGTTTTTGGACTGAATAGAATGATCAATGTCCATTGGTTCGGGTCTTTGTGGCTTTGAAGCTGTAGGTCTTGATGGTATGAAATTTTGTTGAAAGTATGGAGCTTGTGGTTGGAACTGTTGTCTGGGCTGATTGTGTAACTGGGAATGTGGGTTAAAAAAGGGTTGTCGATATGACCTTTGATTATTCTGATATTGAAATGTGTCCCATTGCCTTGCGTTACTAGGCCGTTGTAGGGTAAGTTCAGGATAAAATGGTGCTTTATTTAAATTAACATTTCGTTTTGGTTGAGGTGGTTGAAATTGTCTTTGTGGTTTAATATTATTGTGATTATAGGCGTATTCTGCTCTAAAGTTTTGGTTTTCTAATTTTAAGCACAAGTGCAATGCTTGTGGTAAATCTGATGGTTCGCGGATTCCTAATAATTTGGGTAATTCTGCATTGAGACCTCTTATAAAGGTATCTAAGGCTTTATCGCGATATGTCTGTGTCAGTAACATAGCTGATTCCTTGCCTATCTCCATACATCCTATTTTATTTAATATTAAGGACAGATGGATATAAACTTCCTGATAAAAACCTTGTACAGAGTTTTTGCCTTGAATCAATGAAGTCATCTGATATTCTAGAGTACCTAAATCACGCTTATCCCCATAGTGAAGTGTTAAGCACTTAACGATACTCTTCCAATTAAGAGGAGTATTATATGATTCTAGGGCTGCGTCTGCATTACCTATAATTTTGTTGCGGATAACGCTTAATATTCCGAAATATTTTGCAGTTCCTTCAAAATTATCATAAATTTCCAGGACCCTTTCTACGCTTTTCCTCCAAGAATTAAACTCAGCAGGATTACCTGAAAATTCTCTCAAACATCGGACAATATCAGGAATCTTATCTAATTCACCTATGTTGTTCTTATGTCTTTCTTCTATTACTATATCTGATCCATTAGGTAAATCGTCATCCGAAATATTCAACGCTTGAATTGTTGCTCTAACTTGTTCTACGACAAAGGATGCTATTTGTTGCTGTAGTGCAGCATTCATTTGTGGTTGATTTTGGGGATTAATTGGTTGAGGAATTTGGTCTTGGTTAAGGGTGGGTGGTCTTATTAGGTTAGATGGATTTGCCGTGATGAAATTTTGTTAGTAACAGAGAATTTCTTAAAACCTTAAAAAAAAATTTTTTGTATTCAAAATTATTTTACTTGTAATATTGTTGATCAATTTAACCTTCACTTCTTTCCTATGATTCAATTACTTTTAATTTTCCTTAATTTAATTCTAGTTATTCTAGTTATTTTAGTTATTTTCAGTTTATTATTTATTACTTGTAAAATTGTTGATCAATTTTATCTTCACTTCTTTTCTATGATTTAATTACTTTTAATTTTCCTTAATTTAATTCTAGTTATTCACTTCTTATTTCACAATATTATTGATAATTTTAATTTTTCTTTTTTCCACTTTTCTAATAATTTACTTGTATTAAATTTTCTTAATTAATTCACTTTTTCCACTTTCTTATTTTCTATAACTTAATTTCTGTATTAAATGCTAACTTACATTAATATGATGATACCCCACATCTTACTACCGACAGTTTTGGGTTGTTCCTTTTTGTCTTTCAACTACTAGTGGTCCTCCGCTGTACCAATTGTAGTAATCGCTGTCTTGATAAATCCAACGGTGATGTGTCCAGCGGTGAGCTTCTTTAGGTCGGGCTGGAATAACTTGCTACTTGTTGTAAATGTGTCCAGATGAGCTTCTTGAGGTCGTGTTTGGAACATGTAACACAGTGCTAGTTAAAAGGTATCCTTTTTGCTCGGGCGCCAGTTAATTTATTTTATTGTTTTATTTTAATTTTAAATTTTATTCTTTTCATTTCCCAACTGTTTAGTTTACAATCAAAGAACGAATTAAATAATAATTTTTTTAAACTTAACTTAAAGCTTAAGCAAGAGTTATAAAAAGCAAGAGTCATCAATTTTATTTCAGTTTTACTTTTATTTATTGCAGACATGGTGTCAGCAAAAACGGAGTTTCAAAATTTGAAACAATTTATTTTGAATAGATTGCAAATAATAAAAACGAATCGTGTAGTTAAAATAAAAAAAAGGTTAATAACATTTAGGTTGTTAACTTGTACAATATTGCATTTTTCTCATGAGCGAATATTGACTGTAGCAGCAAAAATAAATACAGCAAAGCGAAGAAAGACAACTAACTAAAAAAAAAACAACTAAGCACAAAAAGTCTTGTTTAAAATACAGTTGTGTCGAGTGTGCAACAAAAATATTGTATTCTTCATAGTGTGACAATATGCATTTCTTTTTAGCAGTTAGCTGGAAAAACAAAATGTTTATTTTTTGAAGCACAATTTTATTTCAATTTTTTAAAGTAATAAAAATAATAATAAAAATTCATACAAAACAAAGCATTTCTTTAATTATAAGTAATTTAAAAACTGTTCATCGATATTTGAATGAAGAAACATAATTTTACCTACTAAAAATTCGTTACCACTTAAAGTTGATCTCTTTTCAAATATTAATTGTATAAATCATACCAAAAAATTGTTTTCCATTAAGAAAAAAATCCATTCGCTTATTTCCTTACTCTTTATTAATATTGATCGCAAGCAAAAATCATAAGAAATAAGCTCGTTGACTCAACTACAAAGAGTTATTAATACTTTTAGAGCTGCGAATTGTCCATATGCAAATATCGTCATTTTGGAGGCGAAAAACGTCATTTCTGACAATAAACCGTCATATCTGGCAGTTATGTTCAAAAGTGTTTATGCCAGCAGAGTATGTTTTTTATTGTTGTAAAACATATCTTTTTGTATATGTGTGTACTGATGTAAGCAAACGCATATGCTTTCATTCAGTTCTCTGGTATAAACAAATATGTACGCATATTTTTCATCGTATACACTATTGAAATTCATCTGACACTACTGTAAATTTATTGTCAGTAATGAAATATTCTCTCACAACACTGCACAATTGCTTCACCTCGCAGATAAATGAGTGTTGCTGTATACTTTGAATAATAGAGAAATACACTTTTCAGTGTTCTCTTCAAATCAAGAGCAACTGAAAAGATAACAATTCAGTATTGCATACTATGAAGAGTAACTAAGCAAAATGTTTTGTGCACACCTTTAATATGTATACAAATAATAATACAAACCGTATCTCGATATTTCTATGCGCCTGTATATAATTCCAAATCTATTTGATATCATCGTCTGTCCATTTATTTACCGACACTTCCCTTTTCCGTTTGGTCTTTTCCTAGGGTCTAAAAAATAGATACAAATAAAGTACAACAATATTTAAATTTCTGACGTATTTTTACTTACTTCCGCTCATTGGAAAGGTTACCACCAAAAAAAAACTTAATTTGCGATACCATATGCTCAAAATTGTATTTGTTTTGTGCTGCCATATATGTACCAAAACTTTAATCATTTTCCAACACTACAAATAAGTAAATGACCACATAATTTGTAAACAAGGGTAAGGGTCTTCTAAAGTTGGTTTTTTTTTTAACTAAACATATTGCTGCTGTTGATAGAAAACATTACCAGTTTTCTGAAAGAAAATTGAAACAAATTCAAATTTGAGGCGAAGTCAATCTATCGTTAAATTAATTTTCCAATATAAATAGAACAATATAAAACACATTATCAATGTAGCGCTTATGGTTACAATGGTTACAATGTAGAAAAAAAACGTACATTTTACATAAAAAGCAAAAATAATTTTAAGAATTTATAAATTTGGATTAGTGAGCAATGTACTTTGAACAAAGTGTTTATGTTAAATTCTTATTATTTGGTATAATAATTTCATATTATAATTTAAATTGTATGCATTAAAGAGTGGTACTAAAGACAATGCTAAAAAGTAATTTCTTTCTCTTGTACTTCAGTCACATTAAACTGAAATCTGGATCTGTCATAAGCTCTAAAAATCTTGATTTTGATAAAGCAACATAAGAAAAATATAATCAACGATCGCCCGAAATTCAAATAGGTTACTGGCAAAAAGACCTGTCGTCTTTAGCTAATGGTTAAACTAAAAAACCTAATTTATCTAATTTGTAAAAATCCAGAGTTTTATAAAACAAAATTAATAAATAGTACACATCTGTGCAACGGTGAAAAAATTAATATTATCTCCAAAATAACTACAACGGCAACACCGTGCCTAAATAAAAGTCACTTCAATATTCTTTTTTATGTTTTTGTTTATAGGAATTAGTTTTTACCAAATGAATTAAATGGAAAATATTGAAAGAGAATTACAAAGCTATCGTCAACGTAAGAAACGTCAAGAAAAAATCCGACAATTTAAGGAGGCCATTAAAAGTTTCCTGATGTTGGGAGTGAAGGATAAAAATGAAAACGAACGTCCGGACATAACTACTGTAATACACGTATGTATGAATATATTACATCCAACTCCCTTCGCTTAAGCATGCTTCTTTTTTGTTAAATTTTGTGTTACTTTTTATTCAGGATTCAGATAATGATGAGGATGTCTTACAACAACAAAATGGTGGCAGTGATGTAGAACATAGAAATGATAGTGATGGAATAGTTTTGTCATCAGAAGATGAGACTGTTCAAAATGCAGTGCCAAAAAATTTATTAGAACAGGAAGATTGCATATTGAAGTATACATTGCGAATTGTTTACATTGCCTTTTGGATTACACTGTATATAATTGCTATTGAACTTCAGTTTGGAATAGTTTTTCTGATGGTCTCTGCTCTTGCCGCCATTTATTTAAATACCCGTACCGGTCCGAAACAGAGAAATGAGATTAGCGCGTACAGTGTGTTTAATAAGAATTGTGAAAGTATTGATGGAACGTTAAAGGCAGAACAGTTTGAACGAGAAATTGGAATACGATAAAAGACGCTTCTTAGCAAGTAAAATAAACTACATATGTATGTATCCAAATCTAGCAGATTAATATTTATTTTTAATTAATTGCAGACTTAAGATAGATGGAATTTATTTTTGATATGACGAATAAAAATTATTGCTATGAATATCACTGACTATGTATCACTAATCTGACTGCAGCAGTAATGAGTTGTGGTTGATTAAATTATAGACCTATGACTGAATATTTTTATCAGTCAATAGCAGAAAAAAATTTCGGAGCCCCACCTTAGAGAAAATATTCGGGAGTTGTATAGCATGCTATATGCTAGTTCCTCATTGTTAATATATTAAGAGGAGCATTAATATCGTGGAAGACCAACCTTATCTGCTTTAATCCCAGTGTATATTTTTTTATTTAGTCTTATCTTTATTTTATGGTACTTTTGTTGAATGTAGATTGAAAAAAAGAATATTATTAGAATATATTTAATACAAAGGAAGGAACGATATTTACTTTAAACCTGATGAGTTGAGCTAGGAGACCTGCGAACGGAATGTAATCATTTATACAAATATATATATGTAACAGTAATTATCGCCGACTATATACAGACACAAGAGCAATGACAGATGTCAACGCCGAAAATCATATGCTTAACAATTTCATTAGAGGGAGAAAAGAAAACTGTTTAACCATCGGCAAACTAATGAGTTAGAAGTAGACACTATAAGCACTTGTTTTTTAACATATGATAAGTAAAATGACAGAAAAAAATATTTGTATTAAGAAATTTTTTTTTTTTTAATTATAAGGAAACGAAAATGTAAGGTAAGTGTAATAGCAAGTATAAACGGTATTGGACAAGTGGATGTGCAACCATACAAATTAAATTTTCTTTTTGTATATCTTGAGTGCGGTTAAAGTGAATGAGTCATTGATGATGAAGTTGTGAAAGGTAGCAAACGGTACAATGTAGCTTGGTTTGCATTAAATATGTATGAACAAACGCCTAATACTAAAAAAGACTGGGACTTTTGGTTAATGCTGGACATATGCTTGGAACGTTGTCTAAAAAATTCTGTGCTCAAAAGGAATTAGTGAACTCTCTCGATTATTATAATGGACAACTTTTTCTACATGCTATAGCTTTAACATGCAAGCGCTATATCTTCCATAACAACAATTAACGGAAAAAACAACTCGTGCTGTGTTCTGCCTTTACTGTTATTAGCTTATTAAATTAAGCAATCGAATATCAATGAACCCTGGATGAAACTTTGTAATGAAAAAGTAAACAATTAATTATTTTATGGCAAAGTAAACGAACTGTTCGTTGCGCATCTATATATCGTTTTATCTACATATCGTAACATTTTTAATTTTTTAATTAAAGATTTAGAAATTGCATAAAATTAAAAACTTTTGGGTGGTCAGTCACTCGCCCCATGGCACAGCAATGGAGAACTACTGTCGCAAGTACGTCTTGGATAAAAAAAAAACAGGAGGAACTGGATGAAACTGTAAGTAATCGTAAGTTTAAATTTTTTTTTTTTATTTCAATTGTAAAAATGTTTTGCTGTTTTTAGAATGCACTACAGAAGAGTTGGTCTTCAAATAGAACATTTTTTGAATGGATGCTATACAGATATTTCAGTTGATTACCGCGTGACCGATAATGAACAATGCGAAGCTTTAGTACGTTCTCATTTAATTGGAAATGGTTTCAAAGAAATAATCAGTGTATTGGGGAAATATTATAATTTTATGAATTTAACTGCCAGTGTAAGTGTAGAAATATAAATATTCTGCCATTTTATAACACACTAGTTTTGCATTTTGTACAATTTAATAATAAATCACCCCCATCATGAATAATTTTTCCCTTGAAATGCTCTCCCCTTTTCCTATTATTCAGTGGGGAATGATAGCCCTGTAATAATAGTATTTTCCCTCGAAATTTTTTCCCTTTTCCCATTAATTTGTTCACAATATTTTTGCTAGGGAGTTGAATTTATTATTTAAGTATTTATTTGTTCCATTGGATAATTAAAGCTTTCATTAACTCATTTTAGGACTAGAAGTGTTAATAAAGTGCAAAACAATATAATTCATTATAAAATGCAGAGTATAAGATTTATTTCCTGTAGTTTAAGAGACGTGTTGTGTTGACTGAATTTTGAAATTCGCTCACAAAAAAAAACAAAATATCGACAACAATGGAATCGACGATCTCCTCCGAGTCTCCAGATCCTCTTCGCAACTACCGAAAATGGCATTAAATCCATCCTCACCTCGCTCTTTATCGGTTTCACTTAGTTCTTTGTTTTGTTGATTTTTAATTTTATTTGGTAGAAATTGATCGATGGGTATGTCATCGGGATATACAAATAAATATACATACACCTATACACTTTTAGTTTTATTCTTTTTGGCGTTTAAGCCATTTCTAAATTGTTACTGTTTGTCCATAGTCACCAATTTATTTCCGCCTATCTTGCTGAAAAAAGTTTCTTTTGTTTCTTCTCTTCCAGCTTTTGTTTGTGCAATTCTTTGCATGATAATTGCTTTGCTTTTTTTGTTGTAATTTTAATGACTTTTTATTCAATTTTTTTAATAATGATAATTTTTGCCTAAACATTTTACTTTTCAGTAAAAATGCACAATTTTTTTTTATTTATTTTTGTTAACATTCAACATAAAATGATAGTTTGTAAAAAGGGAACAAAAAGTACATGGGAGATTCATGATAGCAATTTTCCCTTCGAGGGTAATAAAAAATTTCATGGAAATAGAAATTTCTAATGTTATTCTTGATAGGGGTGAGTATTTAATTATTTTAATTTTACTTCATTATTTATAGGCTGAAGCATCAGTTGTGGCGCATAAAAATCTCCCACAAATTTATATTTATTTGAAAAAACGTGATCTACTTTTTGAAATGAATAATGATGATACGTTGCCCTTAAATTTAGATACAACTCCCAATCATCACCAAAACCTGGAAGAAGCAGAACAAGAACAAACCCATGCCGCATTAGCATCCGTAAGTTTAGCATCAACGACAAATACAAGCAATACGACAACAACAAACCAAAGATATACAGTCAAAGATAAGAAAAACATATTTAAACAAACAAAATTTTTTTTAACAAATTATAATTTTTTCTTTATAATTACTCTTAAAAAGTCATTCATTTTAATTTTAATGTTTTATTTTTCATTTTGTTTTTATGCTGGCAAATAATAAGAAATAAAAACGCATGTGTAACATCTGTTTGTAAGCTTTTTTCTAATTAAAAAACAATCTTTAGAATTGGTTTAAGCTAATAATTATTAATATTTTAATTTACTCTCACTCATTACTTGCAAAATGAAAACAAATGGAAAGAAGCAACTTGCGCTGTTTTATTATTAGCTTATCAAATTAAGCAACCGGATAGCAGTGAAATTAAAATCATAAGTATAAAAAATAACGTAAAATTAATATCAAAGATCAATCTTTATCTCTGCTCCTTTTAATGGTATTTTAATAGGCTTTGGCACGTTGATTTAATGCACAAATTTTAACGGGTTTGGATAAGTGGACATGGCACAATAAAAAGTACATTATCATTTTTTTATATCTTGAGTACGTTTAAAATTTAAGTTTTTTAATTAGGTCAATCAATTGGGAGTGAGGTTTTCGCTATCTACGGAACTCGCAATGCTAGCAACATCATCAGCAATTTCATACTAGAATAAAAGAACTTTGTTTTTTATATTTACATTTACTTATATATGAGCTCTTTGATAAGCAATACCTTGTCTTTATTTGAGCTTCGAGTTGCCCGCTCTTTATTTGCAGTAATACTTAAAGTGATGCTTATTTTCAAAGGTACTGACTCAGCATCATCACTATCATGTTGTGCGTTTGATGAGTGAGTAAATCGAGTTTTTGCGGTGCGTTTGTTTGGTGGAGAACTAAGAGTTGTAACATCTTTCGTCATTATATTTTGAGTTGATGTTCATGTAAGACGACGTGTAGTAGTAGAATAGGTAGCTTCAGATGTATTCTAATAATCACTGTTACGAGGAATATTGTCAGCTATTTGCATTCTTAGTTTTTGTTTCTCTAGGTGGTAAAGATGAACCTTTTAACATTCTTTCTTTATGCGAAGTAGAAATGACTACATCTTCTACTTCATTTTCTTGGAAACTCAGACATTGCGCGTCTTTCCAATTCCATATTGTTTGAATGATACACAAGTTTGCATCTGAAATAATACTAACATATTTAAAATTTAATATAAAATAATAAAAAATTTAATATAAAATAATATAAAACAACAATGTTAAAATATATTTTTAAAGCATAATAAAACAAGATAATTTTAAATTGTACATAAATATAAAACCATGAAAGTTTATCTCTTTTGTAATATAAATGGTAGTCCTGAAAAAGACCAATTTAATTTGTATCCACATCATATAACAATAAATATGTATGTATGTATATAGTATGTGGGTTGAAATTTCAGTGACTATCAACCAACTTATATAAAAGAACTTTCTGAAAAGAAAAAATTAAATAAAAAGATTACTAAAAGTTTTGAAAAAAAGTAAAAAAAAATATATGAATGTACCTATGTATGTATAACACAAAAAAATTGGTGCATTTTTGACATGTTCGTTGCCGGAAGATTATTTTCCCAATAATTGGAAAATTGCAGCAACAAGTGTCTCAGTTTTTTTAATGTTATGTGCTACACCCTTATATGGTGTTTTTGTTTTTATGCAAATTACACTTTCGCAGCCACAAAACAAAAATCAATGTTTGGACAAACACTAGGCCACTGTTAAAGAAAAGTTCACTTGAAATCTGTTGCCTTTTACCGACTTCTTATTAGAATTTTGTAATAATTTTGGCACTCGTGCACTATTTTCCACACTTTTTGTTAATGGAAAATTCATTTAACATTTTATTGGCCTTTTTTCATTGAAAGTGCATTTCATTTTTATTAACAATTGTATTGGTTGGCTCAAAACAAATAAACAAAAAACGAATGAAGACACAAACTGATGAAGTGTAACCAGCCAAGATAAGCAACATGGCATTACCACAAACAAATATAAATATAATTGAAGTCCTATCTTGTATTTATTGTCCTTTACCACCAAAACCAAGGCTAAATCAAACCAAATGACCTTTGCTTGCTACGTAAGCACAAGCTGATAAGTGACTATATGTCAAAACGACTCGCCATTACTATTTTTTTACAAATATATGTGGCACACAGTTAATTTGCTTACTATTTGGTTCGGTGATGCCAAGTGTAGGGATTTTCCCCTTTTTGTGGGGATTTTTTGTCAAAAAGCCGGTCAAAGATGACGACTATAAACGCAGATGCAAGGCTTGTGGAAAAATTTTGAACTGCGTAAAATCGGATCTTAACAAACATGCAAACACCCAAATGCACAAAAAAATCTTTCAAAGATCGAAACAAAAACAACGGTTTCATTTTTTGAAAAACCAATCCCGGAAAGATATAATGATGTGGCTAATTTTGAAATTCGTTTAAGTGGTTTTTTACCGAACATAATTTAGCTGTTCAAGTTATTGATCTCTTAATACCACTACTAAAAGAAACTGTGCATGATTCATCCATTATTAAAAAGTGCCAATTGGGACGAACGAAATGTTCGAAAATTATCCATAACGTTTTAGCCCGAGAAATAAAGAAAAATCTAATCGCAAAGTTAAAGATATACAAATTTTCTGTTCTGCTAGATGAAAGTACTGATGTGTCTTCAAGAAAACCATGTGAATCCTTGTAAGGCATTATGACGAGGAGCTTGAAAAAACTTTTTTGCAGCTGTTAGAGTTAATTCCCGTGGGATCTGACTGCACTGCGGAAGCTCTTTACAATCTTTTTAATATTATTGGATTATGTTGTGATGGCGCTAACGTTATGGTCGGACAAAATAATTCATTCGCGTCTAGAATTTTGATAGATAATCCTGACGTTATAACCATCAAATGTATATGTCACTCTGCTTCCATCAATGCAAATAAATCTTGCCTAATGTTACCAAGGACCCCAGAAGATTTAATTAGACAAATTGGAACATACATTTCCTGAAGTTCAAAGAGATGTTCTCAGATGGAGGAGTTCCAACAAATGATGAACGAAGAGAAAAGGAAAATATTAAGAACATCAACGACAAGGTGGCTATCTCATCAAATATGTGTTGAAAGGATATTGGATAATTGGCAGGTTCTAACCAAATATTTTAAATTTGCAACAACTCAGAACAAATTGAAATCCGCAGAAGTTATATTGGCTGAACTTACTAACAAATGTAATAAGGCCTACTTATTGTTTTTAAAATATGTACTGAATTATTTCAACTCTTTAAATGCACTTTTTCAATCGAAGAAAATAGTCCGTTCTTTACACTCAAAATCAAGAAAATTTTTTTAAACTTGGTCAAAATTTCATAAAAAAAAGAATACCTAAAGATTGATTGTGAGGTAGGGTCACCCCATATTTTATTGCCAATAGATGACCTTTATATCGGCAGTGAATGTGAAGAATTGCTGAAAACGTTTCCAAAGCCCAGTGTTCATCAGATAAAACAACATTGTTTACAATTCTATATAACTGCACTTGAAGAAACGAAAAAAAGATTACCACTAAGTGATAAATCAATTTTTAACAAAATGGAGTTCTTAAATCCCGAAAAGGCCATTGGAAATGATAATAAAAGTGCCTATAGATATAAACAACTATGCGACAAGTATAAAATTGACTTAAATTTATTAACACAAGAATGGATAACTTTGGAATATAATTTTTCTGAACATGAAAAGCAGATGTAGAAGCATTTTGATCTAAAATTTGTAAATCAAAAAATTTCAATAATGATCTAATTTTTCCAAATTTTGCAAAAATAATTAAAATGGCAAACTTAGTAACCACATGCTAATGCTGGCGCCGAAAGGATCTTTTCAGTAGTTACAGACGTACAAACTAAGCCATGATATATTAAATTCAATATGCATTATAAGATCTCATTTACAGTGCAATTTAATTAATCGTTTAACTTTTAAAAGCATGGCTTCTCATGTAAAGAAAATGAATTATACAGAATTGTATATGTAGTCATTCTAAAAAATGAGATTTAAAAAATCTTATAATAATTAACTTTTTTTAGAATACTTTTTATTTTTATGTTATTATTATTTCTTACATTAGATTTCGTTATTTTTATTTGTTTGTTTTTGGTTACTTTTGTATATTTTAAAATTGAACCTGAATTTTGTGACCTGATTTATAAATAAACCAATTAGGAATAGAATTACTACTACCATTAATATAAAGAATTTGTGTAGGGAAAAATGTAAGGGGAAAAAATTGATTTACGGAAAAAAGGGATTTTTTTTATAAAAAAATCTCCTGGCATCACTGATTTGGTTACTAGAGTGTTGCATTATTTCAACACAACGTTAAAGTCTTTACAATGTTGTATTCGTTTTCCAAATAAGACCACCTTGTTAAATACGCCTTGACCGAAACTATAAAGCCTTTAGTTCCAATTTTCTCCGTTTCGCTTCTGGTTATTCGTATTTATTGCGTATATTTATTTGTTTATATTATGTCACTCGATATGAATCAGTGTTGCCGATTTCTGTGTAATTATACAAAAATGGAACAAAATTTTTTTTCTTGAACTATTTGTTTCAACAATGTTTGATTGTAGTAAATTTTCAATTAAGAATTTTAATCTAAAATTCAAATTTTAAATGAATCAATTGTATGGTTGATTGATCGTACAAATAATTTCAAATAATGATCTATTCCTTCTTGTTCTCGAGAAGATTAAGGGCGAATGAATACCATCTTTAATAACTTTCATATTGAAGTAGTTGGTCAAATCAGAAAAAGGCTAAATTTTGATAATGAATTGTACACAATCTTACAAATTGTTCAGCTAAAGTAAGCATATTGTCAAATTAAATTATCAATGCATTTTAAAAAGAGGTTATCTGCAATTAACATGCCTTATCGGGTAAAATTTTTTAAAAAGGCCTCGGTGGGGCTCTGTTTCCTAATTTGAAAATTGTAATAAATAGTAAAATAATTTTTAGCAAATTAAAACTAAAACAGACTCATAAAATCATTACAAACGAACACAAAATGTATTTTGTGTAAAATGGAGGCCTTGTTTGTGTAAAATTTTATTTGAATTCTGCCAACACTGTTATGAATGAATGTTATTTATATTTAGTGGCTAAATTGCTGTGAGGGAAAGGGATGTATATAGCGTATGTTTCGTTAAACATATTGAGGGTAGTTGCTGCCAGAAAACTAAAGAATAAAATCGTCAAATGTTATGGAAAAAGTCGTCAAAATGTTTAATGAAATTGTTAGAAAATTAAACTAAAAACAGAGCGGGTTTTTTCAAAACAAGTTTTATTTCTATTGTAGTAAAACATAAGAAATCTATTTCAAAGTACATACGTATGTATGTATTTTATAATTATTTTTATAATTAATGAAGCAGCTAAAAAATTAAACATAAACCAAAAAGTCTTAAATACTTTTAAATTTGCATAAGAAGAAACCTCAGATGTATACAAGATATTTGTGCACAGTCAAAAACGAATAAAAACACACTATTTAATTGAAAAAAAATTGAGTCTCATTATTGATTCCGTTCCACGGTATCCTAGCGTTTTTGCGGATACATTGCGGTATTTCCGTATTATTGATTCCGCAAAATATATATATTTTACTTTATTTTGCTTACGTTAAAAGTTTATAGCGTAAGGCTGACCGAAAGAACAAAAATTAAAGAAAAAATGTAAAATTCACAAAAAAGAGCGAAATAAACTAATTGCAGAGGCAATTTATTTTTAAGACGAAAGTATATCTCTTGCAGAAAATGCTCCTTGACATTTTAAGATTTATAGTGCAAAACTTTAATTTTACCCAAATGTCTAAGAAATCAATAGTAGTGACGATCCTCAAAAAAGGATAATATGTCCATGTTTTTACATAAATTTCGCTTATAAAATACTTTTTTATGTTAAAACTTTGTATAAACTTTTAGAATTTTCTTATTACCAATAGTTGACACAATTAAATCGGTTTTACGGCAAACTATACCGCAGGAATGAAAATTTCTGTTAGCATATCGATCGATATTTTTTCCATTCCGTGCGGAACCAATAATAACAGCCATCGTTTCCTTTCCTGTTAATTTTGATTTAAAAAAAATCCGGTTTATTGTAAAACTCTTTTAAAGGAAACTAGTTTCGTACGCAAAGACACAATTCCAACTAATTGCAAATACTATTCATTTATCGGCGACAAAAAATTATAGCGCCGGAGAATTTCTTTTCCATTACTTGCACCCCTAAAAGTACTACTTATGCTCGTAATTTCTACAAACAGATATCTGAAGTGAGATTCTCTATTATATTTTAATAATCGGGCGTGGTCTGTAAACCCAATCGATTTAAAAAACTAAACAATTTTAAGACCTAATAAAAGCATACTTGGTGCAAATCACTAGATATTATTCGAAACTAAGTTCGAATTGTTATTTAAACATCAGAGTCAGCTGAGTTTTATTTATTTTCGCAACCATATGATATAAAACTAGAGATGCCAAACAAATTGTTGTAAAATATTTATAAATAAATATTTTTGCTTTGCAAAAGATCCTTTGGTTTACTTTATTATATTATTAAAAAACTATCTTTGAATGAAAGAAAGTATGAAAGCCACATTTTCATAAGCAGTGGTGATTCTATTCTTTTCGCAGATTAGAAATATTCTGATCGCCATGTAAAAGTTCAGTGGTTTTTAATTTGAGTTTTCTTTTTTTAAATAAGTTTTCTTGAATTAAAATAAAATTAAACTCCACAGCCCTTTTCATAAAAATTCAACATACATTTTTGACTATTAAGTAAAAGTGATTTTTGTTGTGATGCATTAGAAACTTTAGTTAAAAGAGTATTTTTATTTATCCGACCAACTTACTTCATATTTGCGACAAAAATATGACAAAATTTAAGCGTTTTTTAAATTAGGTATTTTTTAACTTAAATATATTGAAATGTGTGTAATTTGACTAAAATTAATAAAAAAAGGACTTGAAATTTTATACGAACATTGTTTTTTTAATCATCTAAGTATTAGAATAAAAGCCCGGTCGATTTGTTCTCGACTAGGTTTGTTTACTCGATTTTAAACTAAATAAAATTAGCAGTTTAGCGCGTTTGGTACTTTGAGACTTGCACCACTTTAAGGACGGCAAGTTACACAACACGCTTTAGAGACCACACTTGAATCAGATAATTACTTAATTTTATTTTGTTTATAAATATTATTTTTATGTAAATATGGAGAGGGAAATATATTTAATTCAATTTTGTTTTTTTTTTTTTAATTTAGTTTTTTTTTAACCAATTTAACATATCACAGAAATGCAAATCAGATTTCTGCTTGATTTCTGTTGACTGCTGTAAATATGGAGAGTGAAATATATTTAATTCAATTTTGTTTTTTTTAATTTAGTTTTTTTTAACCAATTGAACATATCACAGAAATCTGATTTGCATTTCTCGATCGAAACCGATTTCCATCACACACCTGAAAATTAATTTTTAAGTTTTTGGAAAAAAAAGTTTTTTATAATTTAAATTTGGAATGTCATTTGAGCATTAGGAACCAGAAAATTTATGGGTTATTATTTACTAACTTACAGTTTGGCGACAGTGTTTTTTGTTTTGCTTTGTGCTTTTTGCTATTGTGCTTTATTTTTTAACAGCGGTGCCACTCGATTTAAATTTTTGCCAATGTTGTTAATAATAATGCTGTAAACACAGTTAAGGCTACCGACCCTCAACCACACGATTACAAAAGTAGCCAAGTGACCAACTAAATTATTTTAACGACTACAGCTACAAAATAAATATCTGATTTGACACATTGAACGTAACCTGAACAAAACATAACACGGATACATGGACATATAATTATTCTTTTTCAGTGGTGCTACATAGATTTTTTTCGTGTTTTTAATGTATATATTTCATATATTGCGTTTTGAAAACGCCTGTTTCATGCATCTTATTATATTGACAGCACTAAACTGTTTCTTGTCGCCAAGAGACATAAATTAGCCTAAGTTGGCTACAGCTACAACGATAGTCACGTAGTCGGTAGCCGTGTTGCCAATACAATAATTTTTCTCATATGCACACATGTAATATATTTTTGACATCTTTTAGCCGATGGTCGGCAGACTTGAATGTGTTTATAGCATAAGCTAGAGAATAGCAAAACAGTTACTGCAAAAAACAAAATAAATTGAAAATATAAGACCTTGCTTATGCGAGGAAACATTTTGAAGGGAGACATTTTGAATCTCTTTTGTTTTTTTTATTCGCGTTCACTCAGGCGAACATTTTGTCGGCAACATTCTATCACTATTTTTATTGTAAAGAAGTAAAGCTAAGTAAAAGCCCAATTAGTCTAGAAGTAAGGTAGGCGTAACATGTCAGCTAATACGATAACTAAAAGGCGAATACATACAGATGGTTAGTTGTTCTGTAACAAACGTAATGTAGAAGTGGTGTTTCTGTTTTCAGTAGAATTTTTCTACTTTTTTACTTCACACACATAAAATTGTGAACAAAGAATATGCGTTGACATAAAAGTGTAAGCAAAGAATTCGAGCTTAAATGAAATGAAGAAAAATTTAAAAGTGTGTGTTCCGAAACCATTTTTTATGTATATTTTGACGTTTCTCTTTTTGAGAGAGAGCGAAAGAGAGTTAACTTGCTTCGAAATAATTTCTGCTTGAATTGGTTTCGTTTTAATTTTTTTTCCTAAACAATAGAACTGTACTGCCGGCTACTTTAATTTTTTAAGCAAAGTTGAACTGAGCTGCCACATCATATTATATATACATATCTATGTATGTATAATACAATACATATCACTTTTTTTATATTAAAAATTATTATATTAAATTAATTAATTATATTATTATATTAAAAATTAAATTAAATAAGTGTTACCACGGAGTTAAATGAATCAGTTGCACTGAAGCTTATTTCAGAAATAAACAGTCGGGCAGGAAATGTTTGTATGATATGAGTAATAAAAGTTACAAAAATAATCATATTTTATTGGATCATATTCTATGGGAATGGGAAGTAGGTTAAATTTTGTTGATGATTGTGAAAACCATTCAGCAAGTTTTGTTTAATTAATTGCAGGAATCGAATGCCAAGCACTTTGAAAGAGTTTGCGTAGAAGGTATAAAACAGCTAAAAGCAATTAATTTACAATTTGTTTATTACAAAATAATAGTGAGACACAAAGAAAACAAGGAAATTGCAATCATCTGCTACTGTGCTGCCAAATTGTAAAAATTAACACACCTTGTTTAACACCCTTGTTTTTCCAGAACAATTGTTCGAATCGTTTCAGAACAAACTTAAAAAAATAAAACTGTTTCGGAACAAGCATTTTGTTCCGAAACAATGGGTGAAGCCTTACAGCCTTTTTAAGTCCGTCCACGTTACTTCTAGACTAATTGGGCCTTAAATATCAACACCGTAAATATCACTACAAAGCGTATCGCCGAATACCGAAGACAAAAACGATTCTCTCTTCTCCACCCGTAATTTGCTTCCAAATTTTCCAAATGTTTGCCTTCAAATTGTTTCCTCGTATAAACCGAGACTAACAATCTCTATTACAGTAAGTGTAACTTAAAATCATACAGCACCATTTTTTAAATAGTTTGAATTAAACAGGCAATGTAAATATTTCATATTAAAAATTATATTACACGTCATTAATTGGAATAGAAAATATGTACAAAAAATTAACAAAATTCAGTTCTTTAAAACAGTATTGAAAAAAATTATAAAAATACCGCAAAATGCATGCTTCACTTAAAATCGTACACTTATAATATTGTTACGTTTTAATCTTTTTAAAACGTTTATGTTCATTACGTTCAAATAAAATAAACACCACTTTGTTGTTTTAAAAGTTTCTCGTATTTCGGCTCTACAGGTTTCTAGTAGCTCAGTAGAAGTTTTCTCAAGTTTCACTTCAATTTTTGCAAGAAAATTCTGGTTTTCAGCTCTAGAAGTCTCTTTTACCTGTGTCAAAAGCTTTTCGTTATCAGCTCTAGAAGTTTTACGTACCTCAGCCAAAAGCTTTAGATTCTCAGCTCTAGAAGTTTCATGCACCTCAGCCAATATCTTTTGATTCTCAGTTCAAGAAGTTTCATGTGTAGTAGCCAATACTTGCATATTTTCCATCATGGCGTCCAGCAATGAGTTATTATTTGTTGTCGTAGGGGCAGTTTTCTCAGGATTATTCTCATCGCCAAATTCGTCAGTATCGATGTCTATATCGCGTCTCTGAAATTCCTCTAACAGACGTTTTTGTAATTCGGTCTTATTACCGGTTATTGACAGTTATATTTTATTTAATTCCTGTTTCAGCCTGTCCACTTGTAATTTCTGGAATTTCATCTTACTCCGTTTTATTTATTGTATTTGATTTTTTTAAATCTCGCTTTTTTAAATTTTAATTTATTTTATATCGCAATCCCACTTCGGACACCAGTGTTACGTTTTAACCTTTTAAAACTCTTGAGTTCCTTTAAATAAAATAAACACCACTTTGTTGTTGTTTGCAGCTATTTATTTCCCACACTTTGTCTTTTATACAGTTTATCTTAATACAACTGCTTAATATTCGTTTATACAACACTTAGATGTATCATATCATCTATTTTATATCCATTAATTCAAATGTAACGTAAAAATGGTCGAATTGCTAGTGCTGTCAGATAACGCAATTAAGTACGGGATTGACAGGGTGACACATAATTACCAAATATACCAAAATCTCACAATACAGTTTTAAAGGCGCTGATGTGTGTTTTCTTTTTAGGCATTTTTATTTTCGTAACAGTATATACACTTATAACACGGTACGACAAAAAAAAGAAATACCTGGCAAGTGATCTTTAGATTAATAATCTTTCATCCTTTTTCAGTCTTAAAAAATGTTTAAAATTAATTACAAATTTCTCTCGTTTCTCCAATTTAAAAACATTAAATTAAATGTCTGTATCTATATTGAAAATCCTAGGTTTTTGGAAATAATTTGTTTTTTTTTAAGTATTAGTTTAAATAACTTGATGACACACCCTGGCGAAACATGCCTTTGGCCATGCATCACAGTGTGGTACACAAAAACAGACATTGTTGTAGCGCTACTTTGGTCAGCTTCTTTTGGTTGGCTTTCGTAAGCTTAAGTGTTTCATAGAAAATAAAATATTATATACAATTTTATAAATTCAAAAATTTTATGATAAAAAGCAGTACAAAAAACGTACAAACATGAAAATAACAGTACATTAGCTAACTGATTAACATGTTATTCATAAATAAGTACATTAAACAAAAACCAGTACATGTACTGATAAAAAGAGTACGTTTGGCTACTCTATTATAAATACCATAAATCTACGTTTTTCAAAAAAGAAATTAATTGGCGGACATAAATTATCATCTATACTTTGTTTCATATGTAACAGTATTAAAGTCGCAATGAAATGAGAAACAGAATGAAAATTATGAAAAGTATCGGGTACGCCATCTATCGATTTAAATTTGAACAACAAAAATAGAAAGTATTCGAAGTTTAACAAAATTCTTTCATCTTCATAATCTATCAAATAAAAATGTTTAGCAATTTGATTTTTAAATAATTACTCAGCGCCATTTTTAGCAGTTTTTGCAATTCATCATATAAATTTAACATTTTGATGGTTTCGCTCTCAAACATTCAAAAATCGTCAAAGTAATATATGCTATATGCTATTTTTGAAACACAAATTCGTCAACTCTGGCAACTATGTTAAGGGTTACAAAAAATGAGATACTGTTATAAGGGAAACGGAAGTGGAGGAAATAGAGGACTTAGAATTTTAATAGGTCAGAGTACTTTCATGAAAAGAATTTTGGATAGGAAAAAGGTGATAATAATTAAAATAAATAGTGTTCGCATTAAAATTAATATTGAAAAAAGATTGAGAATGAAAGTAAAATTTTCTAAAAAAAAATTTGTTACAAAAGCACCGATAATATCTATAATACAGATATTCCTTTGTTTAAATATTTAGCAACTTGATATTCTGAAACAAAGGCTCAGTAAGATACGTTGTTAGTACTCTCTGTGGTCAATAATATTGTAGAAAGTCAAGTGAAGAAAAAAGAACTAAAGTGTTAAGTAATTTGTGTTGAAAGAGTGTTACGAAATAAATTTCACGAAGTTTGAATGCATGAAGTGTGTGTTCCTGAGAATCATTTTTGTGACTAATTGGTGGAAAGGTTATTTTTCCATTAATACAAATAGATTGACTAACGATTACATTTATATTTTTTTATCAGGAAGACTGCTAGTAATTTTTTTAAAAGTCTGAAGAAATCGTTTTACTTATTTGTAATCTCTGAGGAATGGCTACGTTTTTAGTGTTTTTAACTCTAGATTGGTGTACTTAAATTTACCATTTATAGGTAAACATCGTTGAATCGACGAATAACAATTTCCGTTCCTAAAGTAAAGAAGCTATGCACATCTTTTCAATGGAAACACATTTATAATGCTCTTTTAGATGTTTTAAATAATAATTACAAATATTTTCATAAACTTTTGCTTTATTTAGTTAATTTTTCTTTGAAATAAAAACTAACATAAAATTTGGAGAACACAAAAATAAAAACAGTGTTCGTCGTTTCGACGAATGTATACCAATCTACTGTTAATAAATTAAAATAAAGTAAAGTGCTTAATTGTCATTTCGGACAGAACCAGGTAGACCGTAAAATTATTAAATTATTATTTAAGTGTAAAATTAAAGGATTTATTAAGCATCTCTAACTGTGAAGTAAGATAATTTTTTGAACCATACAATTGAAGATTTTTTAACTATAATTGAAGACTCTAAGTAGTTTTTATATAAAGGAATTTCAGATATTTCCTGAACAAATTAATTAACTCCCAACTAAAAACGAACGGTATTTTTTAACGGTAATCAGTTTGAATTTTTCAATTTTAGGGCTCATTGAATATAATTTTCTTTTAAGACTTGTGTTGTTTTATTACAATCAAGAGTTTTGGAGTTTATTTCAAATCTAGATACCACGAAAAATATAGTTTGTCAAATACATGTTTTTAAAGTAGAAGAAATAAATTAAATTCTAATTTTTATTCATTTTGCACACATTCCGTTACTAAAATTCTTAAAAACAGTTACAGTAGCGGAACGCGTACCAAAAAAATAAAAAACGTTGGATTGCTCAAATGGAAATACGATTTTAATATTTTTTTGTAATATATTAAAAAGTTCAGTTTTTATTAGAATAGTTATTTTAATTAATTTTTTAACTTTTATTATCCACTTTTTTCCATTTCTATTGTTTTAGAATTTAAAGTATATTGTGCTTAAACAAAACCTACTTTCTATTTCGAAATTCTGTAAAATTTAAACATAAAAAAACAAATATATGTATATACAATTACAAAAATAAACAATTAGAAATATTAATAATAAGAAAAATAATGACAGTGTTTAATTATCGGAATATACATATGTATGTATGGTATATGTACATACATATTGTTACGTTTTCACCTTTTTAAAAACGTGCATGTATGAGTTCGTAGATTTTAGTTAAAATAAATCTTGTGTTTAGTTTTTTTTAAAATCCTTTATTCAACACATTTTTGTGCACTACTGCTTGTAAACTTTTTACAAGCAATAACAATTTTTATTCTTAATTACTCTTTCTGTTTACAACTTTGTAAGCAACAACAATTACTCGATAGATCTTTCTACTTAAAGTTACAACTTAGGCTCGATCACAATCTCTTCAACCAGAGTTTAACAGTTATATGTATGTGAATACACCACACCTTTATTAAAATACATATAATATTGTTACGAACATAAGATTGGACATCGCAGCGTTTATTACATCGCTATAATAAATAAACAAAAGCTACAAGAACAACTATATGTGCTGTTTACAAATAACCAAATCTACAATAACAACTATTAACAGAGACAAAGTAAATAAAAATAACACGGCAACAACAATGATTAAGCAATAAAGAAAACAAGTAACAGACAATAAACAAGCAACAACAAATACTAAGAGCTGAAAGAGGTAGATGTTAACATACGCATGGCTACAAAAGAACTAAAAAGAAATTAAAAGAAAGAAATGGAATCTACCTGAAATATCGAGAGGTTCGAGAGCTTTCGATATGTTGTTTACTCAGCCATATAAAAAGCACACCGATGCGAACAGCAATCAGTTTATTTGGTGTAAACTCAGTGAAAGTGTTATTGGTGTGAAGAGAGTTTATAAGGAGTAAACTCGTGAAGTGAATCGTGAAGTAAAAAACCAGTTTAGTTGGAGCTAACTCAATAAAGAGAGCTAAGTGTGTATAACCTCTGGTTTGAAAAGGTTGTGATCGAACCTAAGTTATAACTACGATCAGGTTGGAAGATCTTTAGGTAGAAAGATCTGTAGAGTAATTGTTGTTATTTACAAACTGGTAAACAGACGGTGTAATTAAGAATAGAAAAATTGTTATTGCCTGTAAAAAGATTACAAGCAGTGGTGCACAAAACTGTGTTGAATAAAGAATTTTTAATTAAAACCAAAAACAAAATTTATCTTATTTTAACTACAATCTACGAACTCATAACAACACGTTTTTAGAAAGGTAAAAACGTAACAATATATATGTGAATACCCCTATTAATGTACAAATAAATAAGAATAGCCATAATATATTAAATCAATTAAAATCATCATTATCATTCAATATTAATAATTTGGAAGTGTATAAGAAAAGTGTTAAAGTGAATAATTAAATATAGTTAATAATAAGTTTTATAAGTTTATTAAAAATTTAAATAAAATCTATTAAAAAAATAACTATAAAAAAATAATAAGCAAATGTGTTTTTATAAAGAAATCAATCGGTAGGATGCCCGAATATCATTGGGAAAAAGAAAATTTTTTTTTGATATTAAAATAAAATAATATAATGATAATAAAATGTATCATAAACAAAGTGAAATAACAATTTTGTTGTCGTTGTACAAATAAAAAAAAAAAAAATTTACGCAAATAAACAATTTGTCCATGACACAGAAACAAAACACCTATAATACTAACTAAATTGATATATGCGAGAACATTTTATTAACTTATTAAAAAGATTAATAAAAAAAAGAAAACTGACGTGTGTGAGTGTAAAAGTCATTTTTTTTACACACACAAAATTAATAACAATTAACTTTTCAAAAAGGGCATATAACTACTATATGCTTATACATACTGCAATTGATTTAAGAAAAAGAACTTAAGACGAAAATACTAATTGCTGTACGATAACACTCCCAAATTTAGAAAAAAGAGTTTTAGAATGAACTATTCAAAGAAGTTATATACAGAATAAGACATATAATAATAATATATAAGACATATAATAATAATAATAATAATTCATCCGCAACTGTAAAACAACGCATCACTGAATTTGGAAGATTGAAGGCAAAGGCGCTGAAATCCAAAGATTCCGTTCATCCAGATTTACTCATCAAAATCATCATCAATTTTATCCAAACAATTTAATTAAGTATACATTCATATATATATATATATATATATATATATATATATATATATATATATATATATATATATTTAATATTCACATATTTATATGTTTAATTCATACATATATGTATATTATTCTTTAATTAAAGAAAGGAAAATTAATGGTATATTACCAAATTTTTTTGTCTAAATTATTATTTTTATGAATTTTAGTCATTTATTAGTTTTTATAAACATAATTTCTCTTTATTTTTTTAATACAAATATTTGCGTTTCATATCGAAAAGAAAATTAAAAAGTGAACATTTTTTAAAGTTCTGGAAGGAAAGGAATTAGAATTACAGAATGGCACAGGCGGACAATAGCCCACGTAGCTTGGACCAATGAGATTCTTAAAAAATTTGCTAGAATTTTCTGGGAATAAAAGCGAGTTATATTCGTTTATTTCACTTGTAGATAGAGTTAACCTTCTTCTAGTTTAATACGATGAAATATCACAACTCTCATTTTTTTATATAATTAGAAGGAACTTAAAGGCAGAGCAAGGGAAACGGTTGAAATAAATTTTCACGCCAAGTCTTGGGAAGAAGTATGAACAATTTTGGAGAGAAACATAATGTTGAAGAGCTTTATGACAGACTCAGGTCAGTAGTGTTTAGAACAAATGTGGTTGAATTTTACAACGAAGTAAAAGATAAATTAAGGAATTTAAAGAATAAGACTTGCACAGATTTAGGAGTTAATTCAAATAGTAAACAAATTGCGAAGAATAATGTCAGAACAGCTTTGAACATTTTTAAATCTAAGATACCTGAACCTATGAGAACGATTTTAGCTTGTAGGAATCCTGATACAATAGAAAACGCAATGGATATACTTTTTTCTTCCGTGTATGCTTATTATGGTAGTGAGAATAAAAGTAAAAATTTCAGAAAATTTGATAATTTAAACACTGGTAATAATCGTGATTCTCATGTAAATGTTAAAAGCAGTAGAACAGGTCATCGCGCTATTTCACACGGATATGGCGAAATCAATCAAGGAAATTTTGATTACGGTAATGGCGATAGGCCAAATAGTAACAGATATCAAGATAATAGAGGCCATTTAAATAATAACGGATACCAACATAGTGGAGGCTATTTTGATAACAATAATCGCAATAATACATCATATAATTATAATAAAGGAGGAGATTTTACCAACAGTAGTCCCACTGTACATAACCATCAGGGTCACTCTACTTCTTCGGAACCTATGGATGTCAATTTTATACGAAATTCGGATAATTTTTTTGGGTCATCCACGCTACATGTAGACAATTATAATAGTCAACGAAATACTGGTAATGGTTTACCGAATCAAAATGATAGATTGCAAAATTTTCATACTCAGGCCTCTCAGGACAATTGCCTTATATAATAAGTAAAGACTGCTTAAAATTTATAGTGGATACTGGAGCCACACATTCGATAGTCAACCCAGGAATATGTGACTCGAAATGGAGAATACAATCGGAAAGTTTAATTTTAAGGACTTTACAGAATAAAATAACATCCAATGTTGTTTATTAGGCATCATTGTTTAAAGAACTATAAGATGATAATGACACTTTGTTTTTAATTGAGTGTAGATTTCACAGTGATTATCATGGAATTATAGGGAACGACATTCTACGAAAATATAAGGCTATTATTGGTTATGAAAATAACGTACTAGAATTAATAATAGAAATGTTCCAATATTAAATATGCAGAAATGTCGAACAGTTAGTTTTATCTCTAGTATTGAAAATGGCTTAATAAATATTAAAGAACATAGAACTTATTATAGCTGAATGTATTTATAATTTATGCAACTTTAAAATCGCGATTGAAACCACTACTAGGTGTCCGAACGTCATATACCTTGAGAATGAATATGCGTGGCCAGTTTCTCTTGAAAATTATTGTTTCATAAATGATAACTTATTAAAGGAAAGTTGTAACAAGCAAGAAAATAAGGGTGGATCATTTAAATGCAGAAGAAAAGGATAATTTACTTAATACATTATCCAAATATAGTCATTTATTTTATAGAGAAAATTCAAATCTGACTTTCACAAGTGTAATTAAGCATCGTATAATTACCAAGGATGATATACCAGTTTTTGCGAAAACTAATAGATACCCATATATTCACAAGGAGGAAGTGAAAAGGCAGATACAGGAAATGCTAGATAATAACATAATTAAACCCTCCAATTCCCCTTATTCTGCCCCAATATGGATCGTACCAAAAAAAGATGATGCCACGATGGAACGAAGAAATGGCGTATTGTGGTAGACTACAGAAAATTAAATGAAAAAACAGTTGATGATCGTTTTCCAATCCAAAATATTGAGGAAATATTGGATAAAAATGGCAGATGTATGTATTTCACCACATTAGATCTAGCAAAGGGACTCCACCAAGTTGAGATCGACGAAAGGGATACTCACAAAACCGCTTTTTCAGTTGAAGGTGGGCATTATGAATTTCTAAGAATGCCTTTTGGACTTAAAACTGCCCCTGCAGCGTTTCAACGATTGATGAATGTAATTTTAGATGATTTGGTTAATAAAGTGTATTTGGTGCATTTAGATGATATCATCGTCTATTCATCCTCTCTTCAAGAACATATAAATTTTTTACTAATGGTACTTGACAGACTTGCAAATGCAAATTTAAAAATTGAAGCAGACAAGTGTGTGTTTCTTAAACGAATTTTTAGGACATATTGTCACACATCATAAGACCAAACCCTAAAAAGGTCGAATGTGTATCTAATTACCCTTTGCAAAAAACTGCTAAACAAATAAAACAATTTTTAGGAATCAGCGGTTATTATCGGAAATTTATCAAGAACTACTCCAAAATTGCGAAGCCAATGACGAAATATTTGAAAAAGGATGCTACAATGGACATCACCAATCCGGAATATATTGACAGTTTTGAAACATTAAAAACACTTCTCATGACTGACCCAATTTTATTTTACCCGGATTTTACTAAAACAATTGTTTTGAATACAAATGCGAGCAATATTGCAATTGGTGCGGTTCTATCGCAGAATGATCACCTTGTTTGCTATGCCAGCAGGACCCTCAACGAACATGAGGTAAATTATAGCATAGTGGAAAAAGAATTGTTAGCAGTTGTTTGGGCCGTTAAATATATTCGGCCATACCTCTTCGGAAGGAAATTCATAATTAAAACTGATCATCAGCCATTACAATGGTTGTTTTCCATGAAAGAGCCGAATTCAAAACTAATACGTTGGCGGCTGCAACTGGAGGAATATGATTTCGAAATTTTTTATAAGGAAGGAATAAAAAATGGCAACGCGGATGCATTATCTCGCATAGAACCGGAAGTAAATCTAGTTGCAATTCCTGATGCTAATATAATCAACCATAGCAACCTTCCACTGAATGTCTATCGGAATCAGATAATAATAAAAGAACAACCAAATTTATTTAAGATAATCAATAATAAAGTTTTTAACAATAATATGAAAGTGAATACAGCAGACCATTTTGAGAGGATGATATGATGTCGATTATAGAAAATTATTTTCACCAAACCAAGCTTAATGCAGTTTTTATAAGAGATTGCACAATTTATAAATTGTTTGAGGAAACTATAGTTAAATATTTTAGAAATTTCCAAATTTTTGTTTGAAATTCGAAAGATCGTTGTGCTATTAGCTCTGAATCGCATAATTTTGGTTTTGGAGTGGTTTATCCGAAAGCTAGATGTTTTTCCGCCTGTATAAAATTCAGTTTTTATTACATCTCGCAATGTCGTTGAGCTTGAAGATAGATGTCTTCTGCTAATTACAGATCTTTTAACTTTAAGTCCCCACGTTATACTACGTTGCACACATTCGAAACCAACTTTAAATAGTAGGGAGAAAAGAATAGGATCTTGCCTAAAACCTGATATAGATACTTTCTTAATGTTACACCAAAACTGAAGAATAAATCGTTTTAATTTTATTTTTAAGCAATAGTTCAAATTATTAAAAAAATATTTGTAAGAATTGAAATTTGTTTACAATTTTTTTTATTTTTCTGTTTTTAAATATGTTTAACGCTTTTTTACAACGCATTTTGATTACAAATAGTTACAAAAAATATAATTAAGCGCCTTTTAGCGCTTTTTAAGTAGGAGGTCTGCGCGTTTTGATCGTACAAAGTTGGCAACACTGCTTAAAATGATTATTATTCGCATCGATGTGCTTTTTATATGATTGAGTAAACAATACATCGAAAGCTCTCGATATTTCAGGTAGATTCCATTTCTTTCCTTTTACTTCTTTTTAGTTCCTCTGTAGCCATGCGTATGTAAACATTTATCTCTTTCAGCTCTAAATATTTGTTGTTGCTTGTTTACTGTCTGTTACTTGTTTTCTCTGCTGTTAGTTTTTGTTGTTGCTGTGTTATTTTTATTTACTTTAACTCTGGTAATGTTTGTTGTTGTCGATTCTGGCTATTTATAAACAACATGTATAGTTGTTTTTGCAGCTTTTGTTTATTTATTTTAGCGATGTAACAAACGACAGCTGTTCCCAAACTTGATTTTCGTAACAATATTTATGTACATACAGTATTGGACAAAACATATGCACGAGCTTGTACTTACTATAATATAGGGTCCGCCAAATAATTTTTTTTTAAAATGCTATAAAAAAACTACTGAATATTTTCTCAAATTTCTTTTTTTATTTGAAAGTACAATCCTTCTGGTTAATAATGGAAAATAATTTTATTTAAATGGCTGCCTCGGCTGGCCATGCAGTAGCCTACACGATCGGTCCAATTTTTAAGCACATTTCGGTTGTGTGCAGTTGTATTTCACCAATGGCTTCACGAATATTGTCCTTTAAAGCGTCAATTGCCTCTGGCTTGTTGGCGTAACAATTATCTTTGACGGCACCCTACAAATAATAGTCCAACGGTGTCAAATCGCAGCTCCGAGGTGGTTAAACGACATCAGCTGTGTGGCTGATAATGCGATCTTCAAAAACAGGGCGCAAGACATCGAGTGTAGCTTCGGCTGTGTGGCCGTAGCGCCGTCCTGTTGAAACCAAATGTTGCTAATATCTTCCTCTTCAATTTTTGTGAACAAAAATTCGTTCAACATGGCCTGATAACCATCGCCATTAACGGCCACTCCTTGCTCATTTTCGAAGAAAAATGGCCCAATTATGCCTCTGGACCAAAATCGGCAACAAACAGTGACTCGTCTTGGGTGTATCGGCTTTTCAATATATGCGTGAGGGTTTTCTGTGCCCCAAATGCGACAATTTTGCTTGTTTACATACCCGCCAAGATCAAAATGAGCTTCATCTGAAAAAATGATTTTTTTGGCAAAATCGGCATCTTCTGTAAGTCGATCGCAGGCCCACTTAGCGAAGCGAAAAGCGTATACACAACCGTATTCGTTCAGCGGAAGGATAAAACTAATTATCTGTCAAATCAGACATGAGCTAAGTGTTACCATTCACGAAATAAGCACTAGTTGAAAAAAAACGTTAGATGGCGGACCCTTTATATCTTCATAACATAGAAAGGCTTATTTGAATTTTAATTTGATTTATTAATTTATAACGATAATATCCTCCTTTTACTAAGATAAGACAAAAGCAAAGAAAAGCAAGTTAGTAACAGTATAAATGTATGTGAAATTTACAAAACCGGTATTTTCCATGTGTTGAAATAATAGCACGAAATAGTTAAATAGTTAAATTACCAACGACAAAAATCCTTCAATAACAAAACGATCTTTTCAACATTAGAGGAATAGTTAGAGAAAATTTGAACGTCTTTATAATCTTACCGAATATATCAAACTCTGTCCAATAATATTTTATGGTATTCTACAATAATGACTAACAGTAATTAGCAATTAGAAGAACAAATAATTAATGATTATAATAGAGATGAATCAGTGACATCAATCATAAACAAATTTTGAATTCAACACAGTATGATATACCGTATTATAAGCTGTTTCCGTTCATCAGGCTCATTGACAACCATACACAGAGGTAGTAGACTCCTGCAAACCAGCAAACGAAATGACCAGACGATACTCCATTTAATAAAAAAAGTTTTTCTTTATATCAGCAAGGTCTATTACAAATAAATTAAAATTAAATGTTTCGATTAGGTGTATCCAAACACGATCTGTATACGGTGGATTACTATAATGCCGAAGTGCAAAAAGACTATTTACTACTGCCAAAAACATATTGGTTAGAGTTTAATTTGCAAAGGAGTAAGTAAACTTAGTTATACTTTCAATGGAAATGTGAGAATTTCTTATGGATTTAGACTAAGCTGAATAAAAAGCACAACGTCTTTATCTTCGGTATGCCAAAGACAAGGTGAAACAAAAAGAAGGAAGTGTTTTATTTTGGGAACGCATTTCTGGCCATGAAATTGGGCTAATACGCAAAATAAAGGGTGTAATGGTTCGATTCGTCTACAAGGATATCCGGGAATACATACTGATACCGCATGCAGAGGAGAAAATGCCACTTGATTGGAGATATCAACAGGACAACTAACCAAAATACACAGATAAATGAGTGAACGACTGTTTTGTAAGCAAATAAACCAACGTTTTGAAATATCTAAATCAATCGCCAGATCTCAATCCTCCAGAAAATTTATGGGTTATTGTAGATCTCAAAATATACCGCTATAATTGCAGAAATAAGGACGAAATTTATTAACAAGTGGAAATTGCATTGAATGAAATTACTGGTGAAACATTATCGGATCTAATTGAGTCCATAACATGAATATGAAAAAACAAGTGCTAGGCAACAAAATAATAGTAAAATTAATATTTTAAGTGAATTTATTGAAGATGTGCTTATGTTTTGTCGCATTCAAAAACTGTGTTCAACGTACAAAATGATTTTTTCTAATCCAAATAGGAATTATCTTTGTTTTTTTATTTTTAGTGAATTTAGATGATTAACTTTATAAATAAATAAATAGGTTAAAATCCAAAAATATTTCCTTTTGCTATAGAGACATATTGTATTAACCAGTTCGTTCATATGTTTTGTCCAATACTGTAGGTATGTTAGATTCTGGTTGAAACTATAACACACTTTCTATCTACTCAACTAAATATTTATAACAAATTAATCAGTTTGGTGATACGATTTTGTGTTGTCCTGTTTGCTTTGAGCTTTTACTTTTGATTGAATTCCTTTACTATTATATTAGAATATTAAATCATACTCTAATGGATATATGCATACCATTATTATGCCTTTAAAACTTTTCAATAGAATTTTAACATGAAAGTCGAATTGGTCCGGTAGAAAAGATGGACAACCCTGTAAACGAACCGGCTAAGTTAGAAAAATATAGATTTAACTATTTCAATACATGTTCTTTACACGAAAATTACTCATGCAGGCAAGCAATGTTCGATAAATTATTAAAAAAAAACAGTTTTATTATTATACGTTTCAAGTTGGATTCCACAGACAACGAAAACACTGTGCTCCCAAAATCTTCTATTGAGATACAACAGTTTCCGCTTAAGTGCGCGTATTAGAATGTTCAGTTTTTCACGTATTTAAGCTGCGAATCATTTAAGCGAAAACTCGGATAAATGCCCAATTGACGCATATATAAAAACCTTGAATAAACGCACAAAAAATGCATTTAAAAGAAAAAGTATTTGTATTTGTCTTTCTAAAATTAAAGTTTTCTTTTTATTCCACTCATTGCACGTACCCTTGCTAAAAATTAGTTCAAAATTAAATAAAATATTTTCCTTTTTCTGTGTATTTTTTATAGTTGCCAGATTTAAGTTTATGAACCGTCTTGCAAGGTAATTTTTGTGTAAACAACTTCTTTTTCTAACGCACTTAAGCGAATGCTTTTCTTATGAAGATACAATGTCGTTTCTAAAAAATGACCTATTTAAGCCGAGAAGGCTTTTAGGCGGGAGCATTTAAGCGAAATTTTTGTAAGGCAATAATAGAACAACTTTTGTTCTTTAAAGCTTGTCAAATTTAAACGGGAACTACTTTATTCACTTATGACAACATAAAAATCATACTTCTTTTAAAAACGTGTATTTAGTGATATTGTAGTTAAAATAAAATAAATCTAGTGTTTGGGTTTTAATTAAAATCCTTTAATCAACACAGTTTTGTGCACCACTACTTGTTACCTTTTCATAGGCAATAAAAATTTTCTATTCTTAATTACTCCGTCTGTTTACAATCTTGTAAACAACAACAATTACTCGACAGACCTTTCTTCCAACCCGATCGTAGTTATAACTTAGGTTCGATCACAACCTTTTCAACCAGAGTTTATCCACACTTAAACCTCTTTACGGAGTTGGCTTCAGTTTGCCAACTTTTTATGATGAAAACGCGCAGGCCTTCTACTCAAAAGGCGCTAAAAAGCACTAAATTATAATTATGTAAATATTTGTAATCAAAACGCGCTATAAAAAGGCGTTAAAATATTTAAAAACTAATAATATATAAATATAATAAAATTAAAAAAAATCTATTTCTACAAAGATTGTTTAATAATTTGAACGATTTGTTAAAAAATAAAATTAAAAATGATTTATAACAAATTAACTTTTCCTTCATTTTTGGGATCAGTTATAACATTAAGAAAATACCTATCAGAGTTTTTAGGCAAGGTTGTGTTATTTCTCCACTGCTGTCTATCGTTGTCCTCGATTGTGTACAACTTGGTATAACCTAGTTACTTAATACAAAGTTGGAAAACTTATATTACGCAGACGACATCAACCTCAAGGCTCACAAACATTACGAGATGCAATTAAAGCTGGATTCTATACAGGCGGAGCTATACAGAGCTGGCTTGCAGAAAAACATCTCCAAAACCAAAATTATTCGAATCAACGCTAATAACATAATGATCTTACAAAATGGAAATAAAAATTTGGATGACATCCCTATTTTTGCTATCTCGGCAGTATCCTCACTATGTCCGGCGGTTCCAGTGCTGATATTAGAACAGATTGAACTTAGCCAGTCAGCTAATCTTTTGGCCGACTGAATGCTATAGAGCGTTTTCAATTTATATCTCCAAAAACGGAAATTAATATTTTTAACTCGTGTATGACCCCTTTTTTATATGAGGGGTCGTGGAATAAGGCTATTAATAATGAAAATTCCATTCAGGCATTTATAGGCCGCTGCCTACGGCGCATTTTGATAATATATGTATCAGGAAAATATTCTATAAGAAGAAACTGGATTGGGCACTCTCTGAGGAATCTAAACTACTACTTAGCGGAACTAAGCATTGAATGGAATTCACAGGCAAGCGGATGAGTCAGAATGCCAGATCATTTCTAGAGAAGACAGATTGAAAGACAAACTGCTTCCCTCAGAATGACTTAGAGCCAGGCTAGTTTATTGGCCTTAGATGGAATGATTTTGTTACGGCCCTATGATCCCTTTTAAAATTTTTAATGGATCTAATATTAACCACCTACAAGTTTAGTATTGTAATTAAATAATAAAATTTTTAGCTCTTTTAAAATATTTTATTTTTGTTATTTTACTCTAAAAAATTTTTGTTTTAAAAAATGTGCCTTAAGGCTTGGGATACGTTTCAAAATCACTATTTTATTAATTTTTGCACGAACATTATCTAAAATTACGTAATTTGCTTCCTCTTGTGAAGCAATTAAAAGTTCATAGTTTATATGAATGTGATTTTATATTTCTTACAAAAAAAATGCAAATAGAAAAGCGCTAACCTAGCGCGTTTTTGAAAAACAGCGTTAAAATCAAAAAATGAGACTTTTCGGCAGTTGGAACGGGCTAAATATAGCGCAGAAGGCGCACTGGTTAGCTCCAACTAAACTAGTTTTTTACTTCACTAGCTTACTAATTATAAACTCTCTTCACACAAACTGTACTCGGTGAGTTTACTTTACTTAAACTGATTGGTGTTCGCATCGATGTGTTTTTTATATGGCTGAGTAGGCGACACATCGAAAGCTCTCGAACCTCTCGATATTTCAGATAGATTCCACTTCTTTCTTTTATTTTCTTTTTAGTTCTTATGTAGCCATGCGCATGTAAACATCTACTTATTTCAGCTCTTAGTATTTGTTGTTGCTTCTTTATTGTCTGTTATTCGTTTTTTTTGCTGCTTAATTATTGTTGTTGCTGTGTTATTTTTATTTACTTTATCTGTGCTAATGTTTGTTGTTGTCGATCTGTTTTTTATAAACAGCACGTATATAGTTTTTCTTGCAGCTTTTGTTTATATATTTTAGCGATGTAATAAACGCAGAGGTGTCCAATCTTATTTCCGTAACACTATATTACTTCTCAAAAATTTCTCTGACCTCTTAAATTCTATTTACCCACTAATTCCTTCCACATTTATTTTCTCGTATAAAAAACACAACATACAACAAGTATTTATAAAAAATACAAAAATTGACTACACATAAGAACGCTATTGTACGACACTAATCTCATAAATGGCTGGCAAGTTTTACAACCAACAATACACTTAAGGAGGGCTTAGACGATACGACTTTACATACGTAAAATCAAAGAAAAATTATTATAAAATTCCATCCGTATAATAATAATAATAATAATAATAATAATAATAATAATAATAATAATAATAATAATAATAATAATAATAATAATAATAATAATAATAATAATAATAATAATAATAATAATAATAATAATAATAATAATAATAATAATAATAATAATAATAATAATAATAATAATAATAATAATAATAATAATAATAATAATAATAATAATAATAATAATAATAATAATAATAATAATAATAATAATAATAATAATAATAATAATAATAATAATAATAATAATAATAATAATAATAATAATAATAATAATAATAATAATAATAATAATAATAATAATAATAATAATAATAATAATAATAATAATAATAATAATAATAATAATAATAATAATAATAATAATAATAATAATAATAATAATAATAATAATAATAATAATAATAATAATAATAATAATAATAATAATAATAATAATAATAATAATAATAATAATAATAATAATAATAATAATAATAATAATAATAATAATAATAATAATAATAATAATAATAATAATAATAATAATAATAATAATAATAATAATAATAATAATAATAATAATAATAATAATAATAATAATAATAATAATAATAATAATAATAATAATAATAATAATAATAATAATAATAATAATAATAATAATAATAATAATAATAATAATAATAATAATAATAATAATAATAATAATAATAATAATAATAATAATAATAATAATAATAATAATAATAATAATAATAATAATAATAATAATAATAATAATAATAATAATAATAATAATAATAATAATAATAATAATAATAATAATAATAATAATAATAATAATAATAATAATAATAATAATAATAATAATAATAATAATAATAATAATAATAATAATAATAATAATAATAATAATAATAATAATAATAATAATAATAATAATAATAATAATAATAATAATAATAATAATAATAATAATAATAATAATAATAATAATAATAATAATAATAATAATAATAATAATAATAATAATAATAATAATAATAATAATAATAATAATAATAATAATAATAATAATAATAATAATAATAATAATAATAATAATAATAATAATAATAATAATAATAATAATAATAATAATAATAATAATAATAATAATAATAATAATAATAATAATAATAATAATAATAATAATAATAATAATAATAATAATAATAATAATAATAATAATAATAATAATAATAATAATAATAATAATAATAATAATAATAATAATAATAATAATAATAATAATAATAATAATAATAATAATAATAATAATAATAATAATAATAATAATAATAATAATAATAATAATAATAATAATAATAATAATAATAATAATAATAATAATAATAAATAATAATAATAATAATAATAATAATAATAATAATAATAATAATAATAATAATAATAATAATAATAATAATAATAATAATAATAATAATAATAATAATAATAATAATAATAATAATAATAATAATAATAATAATAATAATAATAATAATAATAATAATAATAATAATAATAATAATAATAATAATAATAATAATAATAATAATAATAATAATAATAATAATAATAATAATAATAATAATAATAATAATAATAATAATAATAATAATAATAATAATAATAATAATAATAATAATAATAATAATAATAATAATAATAATAATAATAATAATAATAATAATAATAATAATAATAATAATAATAATAATAATAATAATAATAATAATAATAATAATAATAATAATAATAATAATAATAATAATAATAATAATAATAATAATAATAATAATAATAATAATAATAATAATAATAATAATAATAATAATAATAATAATAATAATAATAATAATAATAATAATAATAATAATAATAATAATAATAATAATAATAATAATAATAATAATAATAATAATAATAATAATAATAATAATAATAATAATAATAATAATAATAATAATAATAATAATAATAATAATAATAATAATAATAATAATAATAATAATAATAATAATAATAATAATAATAATAATAATAATAATAATAATAATAATAATAATAATAATAATAATAATAATAATAATAATAATAATAATAATAATAATAATAATAATAATAATAATAATAATAATAATAATAATAATAATAATAATAATAATAATAATAATAATAATAATAATAATAATAATAATAATAATAATAATAATAATAATAATAATAATAATAATAATAATAATAATAATAATAATAATAATAATAATAATAATAATAATAATAATAATAATAATAATAATAATAATAATAATAATAATAATAATAATAATAATAATAATAATAATAATAATAATAATAATAATAATAATAATAATAATAATAATAATAATAATAATAATAATAATAATAATAATAATAATAATAATAATAATAATAATAATAATAATAATAATAATAATAATAATAATAATAATAATAATAATAATAATAATAATAATAATAATAATAATAATAATAATAATAATAATAATAATAATAATAATAATAATAATAATAATAATAATAATAATAATAATAATAATAATAATAATAATAATAATAATAATAATAATAATAATAATAATAATAATAATAATAATAATAATAATAATAATAATAATAATAATAATAATAATAATAATAATAATAATAATAATAATAATAATAATAATAATAATAATAATAATAATAATAATAATAATAATAATAATAATAATAATAATAATAATAATAATAATAATAATAATAATAATAATAATAATAATAATAATAATAATAATAATAATAATAATAATAATAATAATAATAATAATAATAATAATAATAATAATAATAATAATAATAATAATAATAATAATAATAATAATAATAATAATAATAATAATAATAATAATAATAATAATAATAATAATAATAATAATAATAATAATAATAATAATAATAATAATAATAATAATAATAATAATAATAATAATAATAATAATAATAATAATAATAATAATAATAATAATAATAATAATAATAATAATAATAATAATAATAATAATAATAATAATAATAATAATAATAATAATAATAATAATAATAATAATAATAATAATAATAATAATAATAATAATAATAATAATAATAATAATAATAATAATAATAATAATAATAATAATAATAATAATAATAATAATAATAATAATAATAATAATAATAATAATAATAATAATAATAATAATAATAATAATAATAATAATAATAATAATAATAATAATAATAATAATAATAATAATAATAATAATAATAATAATAATAATAATAATAATAATAATAGTAATAATAATAATAATAATAATAATAAATGAGAGTAAAAATCTTACGACAGATTTTTTACGTTTACACGATACGTAATAAACCAAAACTGCCTGTTTCATTTAAATGGTTTTTCAATTAACCGGATTTTCTTTTAAACAGAGCCAATTGCTTGTAAAATTAATAGAGAATAGAAGTAAATAATTTTTTTTAATTTATCAGATTTTTTCAATTAAACGGCGTACTTTTATTCGGCTTGTGTAGATTGTGATACGCCTTCGCTTTACGGCACACATACGTCTTTATACCTACTTCTAAAAAATCTGGTATTTACCGTATAAGGCAAGCAAAATCAATTCTTTATACGGCATTTCGATTTAAAGGTTCAATTAGACGTGACTTAACATAATGATATAGTTGCAAGTAACTAACTAACCTTATGACCAACAATGGTTGCAGGAGCACCCAATTCCCTTAAATCGGGTACATCTGTAGCAGCAGGTTCTGCAGTTACTCATTCTGTAGCTTGCACACCATCAACATCAACGGCTGCTAAGCTTACCGTTAAGGTTACACCTTCAACTCGTGCTTAGACGATAAAAAACCATTATCTCAAAAAAGCTCTTCTGGCTCCTGCGCCAATGTGGGTGCTAGTGTTAGGGCATACAGGAACTAGAAGTCGGCTACCAAAATTCTGGTGAAGCTGTGTGAGGTGGATCATGCTCTCATATCGGAAGACAATAAGGGCAAATTGGCATGGGTCAGGACTCATGTCAATGACCGTCCCCATGCTTCCACTGTCCACTCGTGTGCTGCACAAAAGACACAGTCGTCTAAGTGGCCTAGAACTTCTGTTTCTTCCGGTCCCACTAAGCGTCTAAACAAAGTTGTCAAGCAGTGTCGTACTTGAGTAGTTGTGGATAATAGACACCCACAAGTAGTCATCACCCCGCACAATCGAAGCTGGTGGAAGTGGTCTACTTAAATAATTTATTGGGGTCATGTCTTAAGCCTTCTTCACACAGTTACCTAGATGTAGAGTGGTTCCAGAGTGTGGTTCAAAGTGGTTGCTTGTGCTGTCTTCCGTTCAATGGAGCTCTACAAGGTAGCCATAAGCAAGGTTAGGGAAGTTTTTCTGAGGGCTAAGTTTGGAACATATTCCGCAACGTCCTCGGTCGAGGGCTCGTATACCTGCGGTACCCTCTACTCCTGCTGATATATTTCAGATTCTTAAGTTAAGCAACACTGATCTGCCAATCGAGGATTGGAGGATAACGAAGGGTAACGATTGAGATGCGATTATCATTCTAAATGATCAATCGCTCCACCTGATCAAGTCCCGTGATGACATGATCAACTATGGCTTCAGAGTAATTACACTCAATGTGTATTAGGCTGATGCTCGTGCGGCTTTGCAACTCCAAGCTGGAATGCAAACCCCATGTGAGCAACCGTGTATCTCCGATCATGCCAAAATGGAAGCATCAGATGACGGGGAAAGCATTTCCTCGCAGCGCTACTCGTTCAGTCGATTCTCAAAATCTGAGTTAGTTGAGTATCTATTCAACGTGATCGAGGTTGAGACCTAGGTGGCTCTAGATACCCACATAACCCTTAATCGCTCCAAAGTCGTCTTGCCAGAGAAGACTTATCCAAGAACCATGGATCATAAATTACAAGATTTGTGGACTTAAAGCTGTTGGTTATCGAACGGTATATATCCACGACAAGGGTAGGTCCAGGGCCTGTGTTATAGCCAGGGCCTCTATTAATGCTTTTCTACTTCACACAAATAATTTGAACATTGCTAATCGCGGTGATGAACCAACCTTTTGACTGCGAACAGTATTGGATATCACCCTGGTCAGCGTACACTAGTACATCTCTGGCGATTTCTCCTTTCCGTATCACAGATACATTACCTTCTCTATCGATTTCTCCTTCTCGTATCACAGATACATTACCTTCTCTATCGATATGACTATTTCCCCTCGTAGGGAGATCCTTACAGTTAACAGGAAGGATACTGATTGGTCTATCTTTGGAACAAACTACAGAACAGACTTCTCCTCCGTAATTGTTTGGACGTTGACAAAGCAGCGGAAATTTTATCTTCTGCACTTAAAATGGTGGTTGCATTCTCGACTCGTTCTGTGTACAGAAGTGTAATTTCGATTGAGGATCTTCGCCGTCTCTGCGGCAAGCTCTTTAATATAGCTAACGCGACCGGCGATTAGGAACTTTGTAAGACCAAGAGAAGGAGTTGAAATATGGCGCGTAAAAAGACCCTTATGGAGGAACTTCTGCGAAAGCGGCGCATTCGCCACTGAAGCCAGCCGACTTCGTAAGGTCTTGAGTTTCTGTGGCGGATCTTTCGAGGGTATTCAGAGGTCTGACGGAAGCTGGACTACCTCGATAGATCTGCCTTTGTACCTTTCAAGTCACCAGGACCGGACGGTATTATTCCGGCTGATATCCAATATTGGAAGGATCTTATCCTTCTCAATTACATTCCTACAGTAGTGCCACGGTGGAGTTCATTCCAAAGACACACTGATGCTAAGGTCTTAAAGTCCTTTAAGAGCTGAGACATGCTCTTTTCTCTTGAAGACACTGAAAAGAGTTCCTGATCATCATATTGGTCTGTTTGTCTTCGCTTGTCTGGAACCCAACACACTCCTTACTAGGCTTGACTCCCCTGGAGATAGGGTTGTCGCGTAAGCGGATGATATTGCCATTTTAGTCTTGGGCATTTGCCCAAAGACATTTTCGAACAGGCTCAACTTTTCCCTGAGGATTGTATCTATGTGGTGCAGGGAGTTTGGACTTAGAGTGAACCCTTGTAAGACCGATGCAATGCTCCTCACTAGGAGGTATATGGTACCTCACTTTTCGTTGCCCAGTGTGAATGGGTCCAGGCTTGGCTTGAGTCCTACTGTTAAATATCTGGGCCTTGTTCTTGACCCCAAGTTAAGCTGAACAGTCAAATTGGCTGAGAGGCTCGCAAGGCGGCTTGTGCCACCTACTGCAGTAGAAGAGCCGTGGATGCGAAATTAGGACTCAGTCCTAGCGTTATTCGCTGGATTTATCCAGCGTTTATTGAATCGAATCTTTTGTATAGAGTGGTCTTCTGATGAACTGCCCTCGATGAAGATTTCAAAATCTAACTCTTTGATAAGGTCAGGAGATCTGCTGCAATCCAAATCACAGGTGCGTTACGAAGAACCACTCATACGAGGAGTCTTTTTGTAATGCTTGAATGGGGCTACCTGCGGGGATACTTGTCGAGCAACAGATCAAACTTATTGCATTGAGAATGAGCGCCCTATCACGCTGGTATATTATCCCTTCGAGACACTCCTCTATTTTATCTGAAGAATCCCTGATATTGGATGATATCAATATCTATGATATCAATATCGCCAGTCGGCGATCAGATCGCTTTCGGATGTGACCTTCAACTCTAAGGTGGTCAGGGACTGCCGTGACTCTCTTGTGGCATTATCACGACAGTTTTGAGTAAATCTCATCTGTGTTGTTGGTCACAGGAACATCCTGGGTAACTGCGCTGCAGATGAGCTCGCTGCCTCTTACCTTCGTTAAACTTGTGATCAAGTGGAAGTATATGTTGGACGCTGAAAGCGCCTGGGCGAATAGTGACTCTTGCTTTATTGCCAGATTTAACTGTCACAGGTTGGATATGAATCATACCAATCAACTGTTTAAACTAAACCGTCGGAGCATCTCCTCTGTTGTATCAATCCTTACAGTCTATTGCGTTATGGGTATGCACACACAAATGTCTGCAATGAACTTTTGTCTTGGCTGAGGAGGAAGAAACCCTGGTCCACTTTATCTGCCAGTGTCAGTCTGTCACATGGCGGAGATTTCTCACACTGAGAGCTTTCCCTTTCTCAATGACTTATCGGAGCTATCGATACTTGACATTAGGTCAATAGCCAGGTTTATTAGCCAGTTGGGACGGTTTTTGATCTAATCTAGGGAAGTGCTTCTGTGTGGTACCTCTGGTGAGGGGAACGTGGACAACGCGCTATGTGGTAGCACAATGGCCGCGAGGCTGCCACTCTCTCCTATCCTGTCCTCTATTAAGAACAATTATAAATAATATTGATGAAAATTTAGCTTCTGATCTTATAAGCAGAAATATAGAAAACATTAGAGATGCTTATAATAAGTTTGTTCCCGTACATAAAATGAGAATCCCGCGGAGTCCCAAACTTACCGAAAAGTGTTCCCGTACTCAAAAATTGGGTAAATGAGAGAAATTTGAGAGAGTAATATTCTTCTTTTTCATGCACAAAACAACCCGTACTTTTTCTTTGGACTGACTGGGTAAATTATAAAATAATCGGCAGTTTACAAAATAAACGATAACAATGAAAAAAAATTGATACCATTGTGCACAAGAACATAAAATAAAGTAATTTTAGTTTTATTTATAAAACAAACATTCTGGTTAAGCTAAAAAATTTAAGTAAAAGTAAAAATTTTACATATTTTAAATAGTTTTTATACAATTAAAGACTTTTTATATCACATTTAAGCAGAAGACAGATGTTTTCATTTGTGATAAAAAATTTGGTTTTTGCGTTCCCGTACTTTTGTGTTTTAAGGTTCGTTTAGACTATGCTAATATTTGTCCAAACACAACAAATAATGGTTTGGGCTAATAGTATGGTTTGTGACTAATGTTTGGGCATGCGTTTAGATTGCACTAATATTTGTTTGAATTTTATTTGCACAAATAACAGAAGATTTTGTGTCAGCCATATTTGGTACAAATATTTGTATACCCCTTTACACTGCACTAATAATTTTATTTGTAAGGTATGTATGACAAACATCTGTCAAATAATGTTGTTGTTATGTTTATAAAATCCGTCTGCCAAATAGTATCAAATTGTGTTTGTGAAGCAACGTGAAAAGTTAAAATGTTTAGTGACAGTGATATTGAAGATTTATTATTAATAACTGCTGAAGCTATAGCAGTTTCAGAAACCCAGCAAAAAGAAAAAAGAAGATCCAGAAGAATGTGGGTTCGAGCTTGGGTGCAGCATCGTAAAATGGAAGGATGTTGCCTAAAACTTCTGAAGGAACTACGTTATGAAGAACCTTCGCTGCATAAAAACTTCGTGCACATGGGTTCAAATGACTTCGATTACTTGGTAATTTGATTACAATATTCAACATATTAACCTTAAATATATGTTAATGTTTTTCAAATAAAGCTGTATCTAGTGGCGCCAATTATAACAAAGAAAACCACACATTCGAGGGAACCAATATCTGCGTCTGAAAGATTGGCTCTGATTTTGCGATATTTGGCGACTGGTGAAAGTTTCTCGTCGCTGCAATATGGTTTTAGGATTCCACCATGCACGATATCAGGAATTGTGCCAGAAGTGAGCGATGCTATTTACAATGTTTTAAAAGCAGATTTTATGAAAGTAACAGTATTTTTAGTTGCAATGTTTCAATTACGTTTTATTTAATTAGAAGGTTCCGTCGAACGAAGAGGAGTGGAAAAGCGTTGCAGATGAGTTTCTGGAAAAATTGAATTTTCCAAACTGCCTTGGTGCCGTAGATGGCAAGCACGTGGTGATGGAGGCTCCTAAGAATTCAGGAAGCGTATTTTACAATTATAAAGGTTGTGCAAAATTTATACAAAAATAATTGATAAATGAATAAATTTTTTGTTATATTTTGCAGGCACACATAGTATTGTGCTCATGGGCATTGCCGACGCGCCGTATAAATTTATTTACATAGACGTTAGAACAAATGGTCGAGTTTCTGATGTGGGCGTTTTACGGAGAACTGCATTCTATGATGCGTTACAAAACAATTCTCTCCATCTTCCCCAGCCTGTGCCATTGCCCGAAAGGTCAAAGTACATGCCGTTTGTCCTAGTGGCTGATGATGCATTTTCTACAAGCACAAATCGTTTGAAACTCTTCAATAAGAGCAGGCTTGATGGTGTTCAACGCATCTTTAATTATCGCCTATCAAGATCACGACGCGTTGTAGAGAATGCATTTGGCATATTGTCAGCACGATATCGCATTTTTCGCAGCCCAATTTCTGAAAAGTAGCTGAGGCATTTTTAAGCCCGAATGGAATTCCCAAATATTCATTATGCCAATTCTGTGTGGAGAAAGCTGTTTTTCGTCGGTCTGAGGAATCCATTTCAATCTGGTGGAATCCTTTTGTCAGATCAATGGTAGTGAAATATAAGCATCTACCCAACTTATCGAGCTTATCGTCGATAATTGTAATAGGGTATTTATCGTCGATTGTAATATTATTCAGCTTTCTATAATCCACAACTATGCATCATTTTTGTTCATTAGATGCGTCCATCTTCTGTGGCACAACCCAGATTGGCTATGATATATTATATTCTGGTTTAACATATCTTGTATTTGCCTATTTACCTCCTTCTGATGTATCTAAGGGTATCGATATGTTTTACAGTAAATGGAGTCTTCATGGATGTTATTAATTTTATGTTTGTTTAACAACATTTGTGAAGGTTAACTTATCCCCTTCTTATAAAAAATGTTACTATATTTCTCAAACAATTTCTTCAAACTATCCTGCTCTTTTCTACTCAGGTGATCTAATCTAAATTTTGAATACTCAGATTCATTCATACAATTAATAGATAATTCTCTTTTCTTGTTTGCATTATGCTCCGCTATCGAGATTCTACTTAAAATAATTTAATTTTTTCTTAACTCGATTTGGTGTACATCCAAATCGGAATGAAGATATTTCTTATTTGAAACATTTTTATTATTTTTGCTTTTAGTTTGAGTTCGATTAAAATGTATTCAGTATACTTGATGTGTTTTCATTAGTATAATTCTTCTTTTGAGTTTCGTTCAAAAAACGATATTTAATATCATTTAAAATCAAAAACTTCTGGGGGATATTCAATTTAGCTTTACTAAAACTGTCAATACCGAAAGGGCCGTCGTAATTACTAATAAAGTCTATTTTTATTTTATTATTTATAAAACATTAGCTTAACATCATTCAGAGTACTATAAATTTCTTGAGCTTCGTTGAGTATTATATTTCCTGTAGCTGTTTTAACACAGATAGATTCTACAGTTTTTGATGGAGTAGGGAAAACGTTTGGTTGAACGAAACTTACTCAAGATCCTGTTTCGATCAGTAATTTATAAATATTATTATCTATTGTCATTGCGATTGTGGGGAGGGATCTGAGGCCATGAAGGAAAAATTTTCCACCTCAACGGGCTAGACAGGTACAAAACGTTAAATACGGGATTGGACTGAGTCATTTACTCCTGGCCGTTTATAAGGACGTGAGTTACTAAGGCATCTATTAATATTAATTATTGTTAAAGTGATTATTGTTGGGCCACTAGTATTTCTGTGTGCATTAAAATTGTATCTGTTATTATTTTAACTGTTATTTATCTGTTATTATAATAATTCTGAGCCTTAAAGTTTCTATTACTGTCATCATAAGCGTTAGTTATAAAATGTGAGTCATTAAAGATGTTTCCACCCCTGTTTGGAATAAATGTGCTTCTATATTTATTATTCACTAGTTGAGGACAATGACGAGAATGATTGATTCTGGGTAATTTTGTCAGTGCTCGTTTAAAGTGTTCGTTATTTAGTTCATTATTCTGACTAAGAATATCTGATTTGAAATCTGTGGCTAAATTAGCGTTAACAAGTGAGGTTAGATGATTGTGTACTTCTTTTTTAGTACTCTTAAGCCTTGAAAATTAACTTCAGTCTTATAAAATATTAATTTTTCATCATTTTCAACACTAAATATAATTGTATCGTGTACTCTCATACTTCCTTTAAACTAATACTTATTGCTTAATTTTAAAATCAGTGTTGGAGTTGGTTGTTAATCACCGTACTCTTGTATCAGGAGTCGCTTTAACTCACTCCAGTCTTAGGTGTTGTTCTCTTCTGATTAAATTTAGGACTTTTCTGTGCAATGTTCTCAAGATGCAATTGAAAAATAAAATCCTGTCACCTCTAGGCAAGACCGCAATATTGGGTAATATGCTTTTTATGCTGTTAATATAGAGGTATAATTTATATTTTTCCCAAATAAAGGGATGGACTAATTTTCAGTTCAGGATGATGAAGTTCTTTTGCTAATTCATATTATTTTTGTTGAAACTATTGTTATCACTATAGTTGTTGGCACTCTTTTCTGTTCTGTTGCTAATTGACAACACTGGTCTACAAAAGAAAAAAAATTTCTCGCCTTTAAATAAAACTGTATGAAATATAATGATTTTGATACGCTGAATTCAAATCCGTTTTCAGTTTTTTTCCATCGTGCTCAAATTTTTTTTATGGGCGTGGCAAATAATTCGCTCAAAATATGGTAGTTAAATTCAGCGCATCAAAATCATTATATTCCATATAGTTTTATTTAAAGTTTTATTTAAAATACACCACTTTTTTGTTGTTTTTAAGTTTTATTAATACTTTTTTTAAATAATGCTTTTAAATTTGGCAATTGGCCATTAGTACTTTTGTATATATCTTATCTTCGTTTCTTTTATTCTAAAGGCATATATTTGAAAAAGAACTTAAGTAAAACATTTATTTTGTAATTATAATTTAAGGCTATTTAATCATTGATGAAGTTGCGTTGTCCTCTAAAGTTGCTGTGGTAGTAAAACGCCAGCCAAAGTTAAACAAAAGGGACGACTTGCTGGTATTAAGGGAAAATCTGGCAAAGGATACTGATGTTCATTTGGCATTAATTGTTTGGCATTTTCGTTCGAATCTGCATTTAAAACAAAATAAAGCAAAAAAATTATTGTTTCTATGTTTAAACTAAATGTTCATATGTAATTTAATTACCTTGTTCATTTTTTTCATTCTCAGCAAACTGTTTTGACAATTCCATCCAGCCCTTAATACGTTCGTACATTTTAAGACCGTTTTGTTTGAAGTGATTTGAAATTTCTTCACGAAATACTTCAGGAATATTTTGCATTAGTTTCGAATTTGCTTGTACCAATTTTATTACGACCATTTCATTGTACATGCGTGATTTTCTTTACCCTGTTGAGTACCTAAAAAAAAGAGTTTCATCATCGTTAGCTATGAAGCTACTTTCTTTTAAAATACAATTTTGTTTATAATATATTGCATGGATCTAAGACATATTACAAGATCATTTTCTTTGAAATACAGAGTCCTGAATGAAATAAAAAGTTTTGTACGCAAACTGATAACAATCTACCGCATTTAAACCCATTGAAAAAGTGCACAAAGCTCCTCGGAAATGAAACAATTTGATTTCTACCACTTTGAAGGATATTTTTATCCTATGCTCTACTAATTGGGAAAGCTACAAAAACACTACAAAAGAGTTACCTACACAGCTTTAAGGATAGAGGATTAACAAAATGTAAAATGTTTCAAATTCAAATTACTGGATATCTACAACGAAGCAAATGCAAGTAAATCTACATTTCGACGTACTATTATCATTTTTAACTTACAAAAGTGTGCTAAAGCTTAGCTATTGTTGGTAATGTCGGCTTTTGACTAAAAACAAATTTAGAGCCTTAAACTGTTGTCCTTGTCATACCGAGCAAACCGTATTCAGTTAAGGCTTTTCAGTTTTCGTTTTTGTTAATGGATGTCCACTGATTTAAATAGTACGTCTAAATGCTGACTTAATTACATTTACTCCATATAAATGCTTGGTTTTATAGATCGACTTGAATTTGAAGTAGTTCATCAGATTGTGGCGGCGTTTTTTCATGGAGCTTTTGTACTTGGTTGTAGGTATTAATATGTACATGTACTCACCTCGACATATACCGCGTCTTGTTGCAGGAAACATATTTATGAACTTTGTCTTCAGCTTCCATTTTATGATGTGTTTCTTGATCCCTGAAAAACGTTACATTATTATTATTTTTAAATCGTTTATAAGACACAATACTCACATTTTGCTTTTCTGCTACACACCAAAATTTCACCTAAAAAAGACAACACTTTTTTAATAATTTAAAAGTATAAATATGATCATTATTTTACTCACCTTAATCCGTAGGCCACCTGCAAGAAATACCTGGAAAAAAAAATTGAAAATTTTTGATAAAATACTTAAAAATTTTAAAAAATTCACAAACACAAATTTTTTACCTCTAAAAATTTTATTTATTGCGCCAGAATGCAATAATAAAGCAAAATATAAAATTTTACAACTCAGCTCGAAGGAAAGAGATAGCTATGTTATGTTAATATTTACTGTCTCGTGTATCCCTACTGAGTTGTAAAATTTGTTGTATGGTTGTTGTTATTTTTGTTGGTGTGTCCTCAATGTATACATTGGTGTCTAATCAGACTTTTATTATTAAATTTAGGTTACTTCTAAAAGTTAAGATTTCTTATGAATTGAAAATTGTTTTATTTTATTTTTTAACATAAACAGTGACTGTAGCGCCTTTTATTTTTATGGAAGAGTAATTAACATTTACATACCATCCCTGATATAATTGTGCAATTCTTTACTTCTTGAATTCTTAATATTAATTTTAGTCCAGCCATTGATATTCGTTACAGAACTTCTGCTAGGTTTCTGAGGTGTTCGTCGAAAGTTCAGCCCATCACTATTATGTAATCGAGGTAAACCAGACAAGTCTTCCAATCGAGTCCTTTTAGAACGCGCTCCATAAGCCGCTCGAATGTGGCCGGCGCATTGCATAGCCCAAATGGCATAACTTTGAACTGCCACAAGTCACCGCTCGCACTGAAAGCAGTTTTCTCCTTAACCTTTCTGCGATCTCTACCTACCAATAGCCGCTTTGTAGATCCAACATAGAGAACCACTTTGTTCCAGCTAACGTGTCGGGCGTATCGTCAATTCATGGCTGCGGGTAGATATCCTTTTTAGTGACATCATTTAGCTTCCTGTAGTCTACGCAGAATCTAGTACTACCATCTTTCTTTTTAACTAAGACTACAGGAGAGCTCCAAGGACTCGATGATAATTCAATTACACCGCTCTTCTCCATTTCATTGCCCAGCTCCTTAACCTCATTACGCTTCGCCAAAGGTATACTTCAGGGTGCCTGTTTTATCGGTCTCGCTTCACCAGTATTTATTTCATGTTTGACTATAGCTGTTCTACCTTGACTTTTATTTTTCGTGGCGAATACGCAGGCGTACTTCCTTAAACTCGTGGTAGGACCAAGGAGGCGTTATTTATTACGAACCGCTAAAACCACGGTACACATTGCAATTACTTCATTTGAACAATTAATTATAAGAAAAATGGCCGGAATATATGAACAAACAGGATAAAGTTATTTTCTTATGTGACAACGCTCGGCTTTACATTGCAAAAGTTACCAAAAATATTTTAGAAATGATCAAATGCAATATCTCACTGCACCCGCTCTATTCTCCGTATATTGCTTCTTCTTACTACTAGTTGTTTGGATGGATACAACATGATTTGGCAGGTCATCTCTTCATTTTTTTCGAAGAAATCGAAAATTATCTTCAAAATTGGGTAGGCATAAAAGACGAGAAGTTTTTTTGAGACGAGATTCAAAATGTGTAATTTACACGTTTTTAAATAATGGTTATTCTCAAGAACATTTTTTTTTTCATTGCTCATAATTTTTATTTTTACTTTTTTTAATTTTACGTTGCCTAATAAGAGTTATTTCTAAGAATATTTTTTTTCGTTGCTCATATCTTTTCTTTTCGATTTATAAGTTTTTACGTTGCCTGCTAAGAGTGATTCCCAAAAAAATTGCCTTCCGTTGCTCATAACTCAAAGCCATTAATATATATAGTATTTGAACTATACTCGTAGCTGTTAATAATGCTCGCTATGTTTTCTCGTCGTCATCTTCTGAAGATGAATCTACTTCAAACTCTCTAATTGATACTTTCAGCAACGATGACGTACTCAGATTAGAACAAGCAGTCTGTCAATTTGAATCTTTTGAGGACTATATTCAAAATCAGGCAACATTAAAAAAATCAAAAATAAAAGTTATGAGCAATAAAAACAAAAAAATATTGTATTTTTGAAAATAACTCTTTTTAAGCGACGTAAAAATAAAAAACTTGAAAATAAGAGTTATGAGCAACGAAAAAAATTCGATTTTGAATAACATTTATAGAAAAGCATAACTTATTTTTATTGATAATAACTATTAGTTGAAGGAACAAAATTTTTATTTCTTCAATATAACAATTATGGATAATTTTTTTTAAAAATTTCTTACAACTGTTATGTCTCTACAAAGAACAAATACAAAAAAAGAAAGTTTGAAAAGTATATCAAGTATAAACTTAAACCAAAATTAATTTCGAAAAATCAATTTTATATAAATAAAATATTTGTACATTATTAAATTTCGAACTCAAGGCGAAACAGAACCTAAAATTTTTGTTTTAACTGTAAACAAAGAAGTCAATAAAAAAGAACAATAATCAAAAATTACTTAAGTCGTGGGACATGTAGCCCATAACCTGTTGGTTTGCATTATTTGATTAGATTGAATTATTTTTTACTATTTATACAAAATAATTAAATATAAAACATGGCATACTAAAAAACAAAATATGTAAATAAAGTGCAGGAGAATTAAAGCTATTAAAAAATTTTCGTTCGTTTTATATAACAATGACTTGCCAAACCTTATTGAACCGAAACGTTATAACAGTTTGACATTCTTAGCTTTCAAGCCATAGTTATCGATATCGATAAATAATGATTGGAATTCTTAAAGGCACATTTTTTTGCTTGCTTTCTGCAAGAGGTTTGCTTTACTTACCTGAGCAGGCAACACAAATTGTTAATGGTTGTTGTACTCTGCATAACATTAGTCAGCAACCCAAGTGGGATTCTAATAAGAATCGATATCAGAGATATGGCCGAGCAATCCCTGAATTCAAATATTAAATACATAGGCGTTGTTTATAAATTATGTAATTAAATGCAATTTTATTTTTATTTTGTTTGTTTCTTTAGCTTATTATATTATTTATTATATTATTTATTATATTTATTTATTTTTTTGTTAAGAATAAAACTGTTAATTTTGCAGTCTAATATTTTTCGCTTGGTGTTATATTTCATGATCACACAGTCAATAAATTTTAAATATGTATTGCCAGTTTGCAGTCTTAATCTCTTTTGCTTTATACAGTCAATAAGCTTGAAATATGTATGTTTAAGCCGTAGTTTATATTCTTTATACTAATTATGTAAGACATGTAGATATGTATGTTAAATTATTATTTTTTTTCTCCGTCACTCCTCTAGAGAGCATATTGGCTTTCCACAAAGCCTCTATTGCTTTGTTTCAGTGTCTTTAACCAATTTGATATTTCAAGCTAAGTAGATGATTAATCCGTTGTAGATTCCTCCATATGATTTTTTTGTGTAGTGGTGAAGATCCTTGCTAATTGGTGGTGAATTTTACTTTAGCATTGTAATTTTTTCCCAGTAGGTGACGTGTTTTCCTCATCATTCGTCTGATGTTTGTCATAATCGCCAGAGGTATGCGAGAAGGGTCATGGGGGCTTTTTTCTTTATTTTTTGTGGAGTTGTCTGGAAGGAAGAAGTTGAAGCCTTTTTTATTATTAAACATTCGAAGCCACAATTAAATTTTTTCTTCGTCATGTCCTCTGGGACTCGAACCTGGGTCGTTTGTGTTGTTATGCGTGCGCTCTAACCACTACAACACGCCGCCCTATGTTAAATTTTTAATAATCAATAATTTTGTATAAAAAAAAGAAAAATTTAAATGAAGTTTGCTTTTTGATTTTACCACTAAAAGGGAAAACAAGCCCTTTTATTCTCAAGAACAACTCGAATAACAACAACTGTTTTTTTTTTTTGTCAAAGTTTACTATGTAGTTTAATCCAGTTTAAGTGCTGAGGTCAAATATCGTCCTAAGTGACAAACGAGTCAATTAACGTTTGGTTTTTTATTCTACTCGGTTTCAAGTGCAGTTTGTTGCGAACAATTAACACGTTTAATCCAGCTTAAGAGCTGCGATTAAATATTACAAATATAGGAAATGACATTGTTAAACCGGTTTAAGAGCTGCGATTAACGATTCAAATTATAATTTAATTTGTCAGTTAGTCCAATAATTATTAGACTAATTGATAGACGTGTCAGTGCACACGTTGCAACGAGTATTAGAAATAATATATTGCGCCCTTTTTCATCTTCATAAAAGTATTTTATTACTAATTAATAGTTAATAAATTATAAATAAAATTCACTTCGGTCAACCGTATGAAAAAATTCAAAACTAACTTAATACAATTTATTATAAACTACTCGTACATATTCATAATCTTTTTAGACTTTTATTTCTGAAGCAATACTTTTTACACCAAATTCGTGCATAGTTTGCTAGTTTGAAGCCAATAACTACGACACACAGTTCTCAAGGCTATTTAGATGAATTTTTGTGAAGACCCGCCAAATACCGCTTGAGTATTTCTATTTTTGTGTGCAAGTTTTTTCTTTATACATGTTTTGTGATGAATCCAACCCTATCTTTATTATCAGTTTTGGTTATATCAAATTTGAATTTTTTCACGTGAACCGAAAACGGAAAACAAATTTACAAAAAACACAATGTTAAAATTCAACTCTACCGAACTAGTCTTAAACAGTTGTGTATATAAATGAGGACGACAATGTAACCAAAAAAAGAAAATAAATGGTTGAATTTTGAATATAATTTTTTTAAAGGTGAGAGCGACAATAGTAGCAAATAAAATGGAATAAACTTAATTGCGCTATACATATGTGAACACCAAATTCTCATTGCTCAATTGAGAAATTAATTGACTCAATTAAAATGTATGAACATAGTATTATATCGTTGCTCCCATGTAGAAGGCCCTAACTGGTATTTTTTTGAAATTAACTTTTTAGCAATTCTAATACATTGCACATAAATACACTTTGTCACAAAAATTTAATGTAATAACGGTTTTACAAGCAGTTGTATAAAAAGCCCGAACTCATTTCAAATATTTTTTCTTGCAAAAACATCTAAGTCACCAAGCGTATTATAAACATCAAATTCGTGATTGATTTTCATCAAAACTTGCTTTTTAAAAAAAGTTACATTTTGATAATTATAGTTTCCATTATGTAACTATTTTCCTTCTCCTTTAGAATTAAAAGTATTTGAATTAAGTCCTTTCTACATGAGAGCGACGATATATGAAAAAAAATGATGGCGCTTTTCATAAAAAATTTGGGCAGTTGGTGCCTATTAATTTCAAAGTATAATTAATAAAATCTATAATTCAACTTTTGTTAACAGAACCGGCGATGTCAGCAACACTCGCTGCAGGCTTTTCCCTTAAAAGCGGTTTAAAATTTGTTTACCTCTATTTCAGGAGCTCCACGTACACGGTACGGTACTAATGTTTCTTAGGATTATGGTAAGGGGATTGTTGTCGATAGTTTGCTAACTAATGTTTATCTGACTGCGAATAAATTTTCAGCTTACTTGATTTTGGCCCATTTTTAAAGTTTGTGCTATTTTTATATCGCTTGATGATGTTAAAAGTAGTTACCGGTTCTCGATTAATAATAATGATTAAAGATTGATTTCCCACTGTGAAATCGATTTCCGTTTACTTCGCTGTATTATTGTCCTTTGCAGTTCAAAAACTTAAATTTTCTTACAAAATGTAGATTTTAGTAGAATAACAAAACACGACGACACAAATTAGAAGTTTAATAAAGTTCACCGTGGTCAAAATAATGAACTGTAGTCATGTTTTGCATAAGTGTTTCATTACTACCTTTACACTGAAATCGGAGTATTTTTGTTGCTGTAGATTTACATAGTTTTTTTTTGTTGATTAATAACAGTACTCAACAAAACGAAAAACATGTCTGTTTACTGGGATTTTTTGTTTGTTTCTGTATCAAATTAATGCACATTTTTCAAATATGGCAACAGTTTTTCTCTAACAGCTTTTGTTTTTGGGTTATAGCTTCCTATCCTCATGCATTATTTTTACTTAGATTTTTGTTTTTTATTGGACACTAAAATATATTTTTTTGATGTTTTAGATATGGCTTCGTTAAGAATACGTTGTGTGCTTAATCTAGATTGTTTTTGCTATATTTGTGGTGAATATATATGTATTTAAAAAATATCAAAATCAGGACAAGCCATGGGTATTTTTGATGGGCCACATATTAGGCAGCTTTTGAAAAATCGTTATTATGTGAAACCAATGACTGAAGTCAAATCCAAAGTTTGGAATTCATTCGCTTTGGTTATAAGTAGTTTCCTAGGAAAGAAGAAATCTTACGAAAACGTCGAGCCTGTTGAATACATGATATCGAACTTGCAGGAGCTGGGATGCAACATGAACGTAGAACTCCATTTCCTGCACACACATTTAGACCGATTACCACAAAATCTAAGTGATTTTAGCGAAGAGCAGTGCGAAGAACAATATCAGCAGGGTTGGCAACCCACTGGATAATCCAAAAAACTACTACTGCGATCGAACTTCAAAGCCGATTTTATATAAAATTAATTCGGTGACATATCCAAAGATATTATATCCGTCAATATATCCAATAGCCAGAAGGAGCAGTTTCCGGAGAATATGGAGGGTGCGGGACTTGATCGTTTCTAACAATTGTTTGGCAACTTTTGCGACATGATGGCAAGTGTAATCATGCAAAAGAATAACTTATTTCTTTCTATTCCGGCCGTTTTTCCCATAATTCCCGGTTCAAAAAAAGTAATTGCTGTCTGCTCCGATCAGCGAGTTTTAGCAGCTCATAGTGCACAATACAGCCTTGATCACTTCACGAGTTCAAATTTGCATTATAAATACTGAAACAACGAAATTGTACTAACAAACAACAAAATATCGCCGTATTGAACGAAATCTGAAAGCAGTTATAAAACCCAATAAAACAAACCGGGATTTTGCTAACCCTGGTTAGCAGGAAAGGTGGGACTCCCACATGATGGCAGACTACTGTTAAGGTTTGCAACGAGATCTACTTAAAGCCATTCATTCAAGGAAATCTTATAAAAGTTAATTTGGTAGTGTTCAATAGAAATTTTATATTAATATTTCTTTTTTTGTTTTCCAAAGTTATTAATCTGCATATTTCACAATAGAAAGCTGTTAGCTACCTCCCAATATTTTTTCATAGTCAGGGCCATAGAAATACCCAATAACACAAAAAAATAACACATTGTTACTGATAGCCAATCTAATTAAAAAAGGCACACGTAAAACAGTTTCTTTAAAAATAATTATTTTATTTATCATTATTGAGTAATAATAAAAAATATGGCTTTTATGATTAAAAACATAAAATTATTTAAATATCTTTATATACAAAAATGAATTGTGATTTGTTCGGATGCTTAAAACTTGAAAACGGCTGCACCAAATTGGAGTCTTCCTTCTGCGATTTTGCTCGTAATTGCTACGCGAAGGCTTAGGAAGAAAGAAAAGTCGGAAAATACTCAACACGTGGCGCTGTAGGCGGTCATTCCTCTATCTCTGCTCCTGTTAAGGGTATTTGAACAAAATTTGGTACGTCGATTCAGTATACATATATGAACGAGATTGAATGAGCATTATACCTCCCATATAAAATAAAGATTGTTTTTTTTTTATATCTTGAGAACTGTTAGAGTGGAAGCTTCTGAATTTGGTCTAAGTTACTTCGTAGTAGATACAAATCATCAGTTAAGGGGGCGAAATCGGATAAGTATAATAGGAAGTTTCCAAATTTGGTTTAAATAACTTCTTGCACATGACACATTATCAGTCAATAATGTGAGATTAAATAAGTGGTAGCGGCAGCTCACATTCACACTAGATATGGAATTTTGCGTGTGTAGAATGGTGAAAGCATCGTTATTTATCCACATCAGCCAAAAAACGTGAGAGTTTGGATAAGCGAGTATTGCATTACATACATATAGATTTCCGGGCAACGACGGATAGGTTAAGCTAGTTACCAATATAAGCCGTTTATAAGCATTCTTTAGAAACATTTTCATATAATAAGAATTTCTCTAGCTTGTTGAAAAGTTCTTATTGGTGCAAATTCTTTAAATATTTTTTTTCAACGAAATTAATAGCGTCGTTTTCTTTTCTGATGAAAATATTGCATTATTTTTGCCCTTTTACAATTTTTGTGTTTTTTTCTAAAAAATAAGGCTACACTTAAAAAAGTTACATTTTCTTTTCTACAAATGTAGCCTTTAAAAAATAAAATATATTGCACTTCTCAACCTTTATAAAATCACGGGATAAGAATGCTGCACTTATGAAGAAACGACTCCACCTGTGTTATTGTTTTTGCAGTCAGCTGATTTGGTTTGCTTGCTGTTGAAAAAACAATGCATTTGTAAAAATACGAATTTTTAACGTAAAAACTGCATGTAAATATATAAAAACATTAAAATGGAAACAACTTCTTCATTTATGTATATGTTGTAATAAAATCATTGACGACTTATTGGAGTCATCTGATGATGCTGAAATCTTAAAGGACGAGTGTCAAGAGTGAAATAAAACAGATGTAAGTTTACGTTTAAAGGAGGATGATTACATTTTCACTATATTTTACTTCAGTTTAAGAAAAATTTGTGCCTTAGTCTTGGAAAGTGCCATAAATCTAATCGAAAGATACTTTTCATATGTAGCAAGATCTTATCAATGGGCAAGAAAACGATCAACGAAGGTTCTCTCCTTTTTTTATACAAAAAATAAGCAAAGAAAATGACAGCTGGTGAACAGCTGTAAAAAAGGCATTTCTCGTTGTTTCTATTGTGATGATAAAAAATGTGAAGTTGAAATTTTAAAAATATTACTTTTTAAAAATTCAAAATTTTATTCAGAGACGAAAAGCCTATAAAGTTGTATTGCAGTTTGATTGCTTACGTATGTTGGCTATTGATAAAGCAATGATCAACTGGATAACCTTTGCACGTAGCAGAAATCTTTATCTGGATCATTACATATTAATTAAATTACATATTATTTAAATTTATCTTTACTTAAGATAAAATGAAAACATAAAATGCTTAAGACCCAACCATAATATGCGTTGGCTAGCTTTAACGTCTGTGCGAATACACAATCAAATGTGCTTAACTATAACGTACTTAACAAACTTTTCGTTAAGTTTCGTTCAGTTTCATTTGTTTACGTTCTGAGCGAACCCAATCGCATTGTACGTACGTAAACAGCGTTTGTTTGTTTGTGTGTAATATGCAAAATGAAAACGTCATGCAATGGACGTTCTTGTTTTTATTCGTAGCCTTTATGTTTAGGCCTTTATGCTGCAAAGAATACACACAAAAAATTATTTGAAAATCAAAATGGAAAACCTACACTTAGGATATAATAAGAACTATATAATTATTACAATTTCATAACAATGAAAAAGAATTTTTTTTCTTTTTTTTAAAAATAAAGTAATAACAATAAAATACAAATTTATATAGTCAAAAACTTTAGTTTGCTTGTTAAGTTATTTATAATCATCATGGGGAGTTCGAAATATCCATGTTGTCTGATTTTTCAACACTAACAGATTTACGAGATTTCGAATTGATACTAGATTTTGTGCTCTTGATGTCAACATCTTCCGAGATTGTTTTAAGCTTACAATCAGCTGGTGTACGCGAACTATTTTGTGAGAAAGATGAATTTTTCGCTGATTTAATAGTATGCGGACGCTTACATTAGTAAAGAAAAAAGCTAAACAGAATGGGGGCAAACGACGCATTTTTGGTCGCGAATACTCTTGGCTAAAAATAAAACATATTTTTGTATGTGAAAATGTACACAATCATGGCGTACGGCGAAATTTGCCGTACGCGATGAACTTAAATAAGTTTTAATTTTAATTCATTCGCCAGCGAACGACAAACTAATCAGTATAGGGTAACTTTGTTTTCTTTTAGTTTTTAAGTTTTGTGTTGGGTATACAAGTTAATAATGTAAATTTTTTTGCTTGAAAAATGCATTTATTATAATAACAAAATGAATTGGTACATTATTCAAGGTATTGTCCATTGTTAGCCACTACTTTTTCCCATCTTTCTGGTAGCATTTAGATTTTGAGTAAAAAGAACTGTTCCTGTTTTGAAGTAAAGCACGAATCAAGCCAATTTCCGATGCACTGTTCTGAAGTGAAGCGTATTCCAGTAAGGGCGTTCTGCATTGATCGAAACAAATGATAGTCAGAAGGAGCAAGGTATAGGATATAAGGCGCGTAAGCCAAAACTTCCCATCCACTGTTTTCCAAGTAGTTTTTGACCGGTCTACTAACATGTGGCCGAGCGTTGTCATGATGGAAGATTATGGCCTCGTGTCTAGGCGAATATTCTGGTCGTTTTTCGTTGATTGCTCTCTTCATTAAAATCAATTGTTTTCCATACAGGTCCACTGTGACCGTCTGACTCGATTTCAACAACTCATAATACAAAACACCTTCCTGATCCCACCAAATGCAGAGCATTACTTTGGCGTCATGGATATTCGGCTTCGGCATTGATTTGACTGGTTGGCCAGACTTTACATATAACTTTGTGAGCTTGGGGTTATCGTAATGTATCCATTTTTCATCACCAATAACAATAACAATACGATACAAAAATTACTTTTTTTGTAGCTTTCAAGCATCATTTCCGACATGCAAAATCGCCTTTCAACGTCTCAACCTCAGCTTCAATTCATATGAATCCCAATGCTTTTAAACGTAGGGAAATGGCTTGTTGTGTGACTCCCAATGATAATGCAAGTTCTTCTTGAATTTGACAACAATCTTCGTCGAGCAGTGTTTGAAATTTCTCATCTTCAAACTTTTTTGGATGACCAGGCCTCTCCTTGTCTTCTATGTCGAAATCACCACTTTCGAATCTCAAGTCAACACTCACAAGTTTTTTGAAATGGTACTTGTTGACCGTAAGCTTCTACTAACAATCGATAACTTTCAGCAGCCGTTTTCTTCAAATGAAAGAAAATATCTTTTTTAGGCACAAAATTCAACATTGAAAAAAATGTGTGTTTACACTTTGGCGTCTATCGAATACCGAATTATAATGACAGATGTTTACCCTCAAAAATACCATATTTGTTATTAATGACACAAACCATATGTGATAGTTATGCCATATGTCGTCCAAATCGACATTAATAAGTTGTAAACCCAATAGTAAATAAAGTTATTTTCTATTTTTAATAATTGTTTTATATTAATTTTAAACCATTTAAATTAAAGACACAAAATATTTTAATCTTAAAATTGTTTCGAAGAGCGTTTTTATTAATACTTCCTTTTTTAAGCATAATTTTTTTTTATGGTGCCTTTATTTTTTCTGTTTATGATTTTCTCTGTTTATGTTTACTTGCCACACCCACCTCCTTTGTAAACGTTTACGTACAAATAAAAAAGCTTTCACCATATAAACATGACATTTATAATGTTTATAATTTTTGCAAGATTTAAAACTTTTTGATCCATTTTTTTATTACTTCTTTTGTAAATAACTTTATCCACAAAAAATAAACAATTATATTTACCATAACAGCTGCTTTGTATTCGTCGTTTTTAATCGTCGTAATTGTTTTTTTTTTTCTTTATACGACGAAATTACACAGCAAATTATAGCTGAGGATTTAGTCTAGCTGAGCGAAATTCGTGGTTCGCTCTAATTATGTTTCTAGCATTATTGAGACACGAAGAAAACGGAGAGAAATTGATGCAAAAACCTTATGTGAGGAAAGTGCTGATGCGAACATAAGAGAACGTGTTGAATGACCTGTGAAGATCTGGAAATGGATAAGTTGATGTAACTTTATTAAGATGAAGACTAACGTGGCGAGTATGTATTAAAGCTTTAAATATATTAGAAGTTTTTTTTAATAAATAATTTTCATGGGGCTAGAAAATTACCTCATTATGAAGAAATTATTTTGTAAACTGATTGCAATGATATATAGAATATCTTTTTTCGTTAAATATTGTAACACAATAATTATTTAAAAATTATTCAAATTATTAACCCTGCATTAGTATTTTCAAGAAATACCTCTCTAGCATTCTCAACTTCTGTGGTAAGAAAGCTAGATCGAAAAATTTTTTTTTCTGGCAACAATAGAACTAGTTTACGTAAATTCTGCTAGCTTTTTTACTCAATTCTTACAAACTTACATTAGAAGGTACATTGCTACAAACAAAGCGAGACATCACAAGAAATGAAAATAAAAAACTAAAAACTGGAACCGCAACTGCAACAAGTTTCTCTTATATAACGAGCTGACGCTACTTTTGTACAAGACAAAGCCTTATAAGAAAGTGTACTTGATGTCATCTTGGTCTGACGAGAAACATACAATATGTTAAGTAGTAAACCGAACTTGGTAGAATTTTACAATAAAACAACTAGTGGTGTTGATTCATTAGACCAGATGAGTAATGTTATGTCTTGCTCAAAAGAAAGAAAGAGATGGCCCATGTGCATGTTTTTTGGTATACTAAATAGGGTAAGTGCACCTAGGGTCGGCATGTAGCAATAGTTGGCAATTTTTCTATTTATACATAAATAACTAAGAATAAATGTAATTATATATTAAAATAAAGCCAAATGAAATTTCAAATTTATATATTTCTCACCTTTCTATATTTTTGACAGTATTTTCCTCTAATTAGTGACTGTCTTTCGGTTTTTACGAAAATGTTTGTTTTCTTAGCAAAAAATTAGTGGGAAGTCGAATTTATAATGTAAATAATTACTCAATCAATAATTACTTAATCAATTTTCAATCGGAAATGTTTTCTGAAGGTAGAAAACTGTTGAAATATGGCTATAAAAGTGAAATAGTTAAAAAAAGTTATTTTTCTCTAATTATAAACGATGCCGCTAATAGGAATGAAAAATTTGTAAATGTTTTAGTAGTCGGCACTCCAATGCCGACTACTAGAACACCACTGAAAACCACTTGTTCCTATGGTCGGCAGTGGCTTTTACTACTAGTTTTGTTAAGGTTGAGATTTTAAAATGCGTTAAGACTTCTAGAGATAATAATTTATGAAATCATATCTTTTTCAATCGCGCCATATTAAAATATGGCCTCATCACCGGTCAATGAAGTCCTGAGAAAATTAATGTTGGCCTTTATTTTGTGGCAAACCATAACCACTAAAATGGTCAATTTGTAATACACAGAGTCCAGAGCAGGGCTACAATAGTTAGCAAATTTTTGGGAGCTAAGTTTGCGTCATTTCAGCCTTATGGGCAGTCTCAAAATCATGTTGCTAAATTTACAGCTGCTTTTGGAATAGGGAATGATTAAGTAGCTTGATAACCGCTTTCAAAACGGATTTCTGGTAAACTTTAGCTGATGTTTTCCCCTTGTACATAGAAATGCAAATCGGCGACCTCATAGTAAACTGGATTACCTTTTCGATGCGTGGGGTGAATCTGAGCTCATCACTTCTCTAGACAACTGTGCTTACATCTTGTCATTTCGTTTATTATATTTACTTTTTTGGTTCGGTGAACGTTTTTCATCCGTAACCAAAGTTTTTCTGCTCACATTATCATCGTACTTCTCCAAAAGACGTTTGAATTTTTCTACCTCATTTTCTTTAAGTAAAGTGAACAAATGTCCGGTATTACGTTTTAAAGCCGCGAATTCAAATCTACTTTAATGATTCGACTCATGAACCTTTGCGTAAATTCATTTTACGTGTATTGACTTTCTGTTTCCGAGGAGGACTTCTCAGAGTTCTTGCTTAGCGGCTTTAATATTCGAACTATAACTGAGCGGCTTAAGAAGATGCGCATTATGTGACCAGTCCATGGTAAAAGCTGACACATTTTGAAATACCAGTATAGACTTAAGCCTTAGTGGTTAGCTTTAAGAAGCCATATAATAGAATTCCTTTGTGCCCTTCTTTTTTCGTTTTTAGCTTTAACATGACTATTGGTACATTCACCCTATCACATTTATGAACAATTTGTGATCTATGCACATAATATCATAGATATGAAGAAAAAACCCTTCTCACGTCGTAATTTCATTAAGCAACTCCACTCATCTCTAGCTTAAAGTTTCCAACTATAAATTCAAATTTAGTGAATAACATTCAAAACATCTTAACAATGGACCTGCAGGAGACCAACATTAAAAATATAACTAAAAAAACAAAAAACGACTATTTGCACTTTATGACCATATGAAAAGCGCCTCATAGCAAAAAACGACTGTTTGCATTTTATGACCATATAAAAAGCGCCTTATAGCAAAAACCGTATGTACGAAATGCACAAACATTATATGTAGAGAACACAAAGTTAAACTGGTTACCTTTTGTGTACAACATGGAATTATTAACTTTTGGTGAACATTTGCCCGACATCATATTCCATTATTAATTACCATATTTCTATTGTATATTGGTATGAATAAAACTGAATTTGCCAAAAAAATGTGTTTTTAAGCCAATTTACTTCCTAAACTCAAACTCACCATATATGATACTACAAAATATGCATTAAGCTAATAATTGGTAGCTTAGTTAGTTAGTTAGTTACGACGGGTAGCCAGACACGTCCAGTTCACCTGGGTCTAATATTGATCCCACTGTGATACCCATCAGTAATCCAGAAAATGGACAACCTATATGTCCGCGTCCCGGTGCGATCCGAACCAACCAGACGCATGTACAAAAGAAGAGATCCTGACCGGCCAGATCCGACAAGCCATCCAGAAACGGACTGTCAAATTGGTAGCTTATAAATCATGAAAATCGGTTGGCTATTGCTGATGTTATTCAAAACTAAACGCAGGTACCTAACTTTGACCAAAATTAGCGAAAAGATGTTTTCTAGCAAAATTACTGGAAAATTTTTTTTATTTCCAAAAAGTTATAAAAAATTAAATGAAAGCCAAATATAATGTAAGTAAAATAATCCATAATGGCAGGTACGTAACTTTGACAAAAAACTTGTAATACATTATTAGACAACACGCAAAAATAATAAAAGAAAATGTTTGGTAGGAAAAAATAAATAAAATATTAAACAAATTTTTAAAAATGTTGTACTCACATACATAAAAACATATATAAAAATGAATGTGTGTTTGTATGTTTGTTAACGGAACCAATTATCTTGAAATTATTGCAATATTCTTCAGGAAGAACTATAGGTTATCTTAAATGTTTTAACTTGGACTGGATTGCGATGAAATGGGGAAAAACTGTAAAAATTATAAATTATAACAAAGATAAGAGTTAAAATAATAATTAAAACAGAAGTAACGAAGCACGCTGGGTTTGAGCTAGAAATAATATCTTTGTATAAAATTGCAAATATGTATATTTGACCAATATTGCCATATTTTTAAAGATTAAACACGTTGGCAAAATTAATGTTGAAATTACCAAAGTAATTTAACTGAATAGGTAAAGAGAACTGTTAGGTATGAACACGACCAGATATCTGCTTGTAGAAATAACGGGCAAAAGTAAAAAGAATATTATTTTATAAGATAAATATGTACTAATAAAATTGAAAAGTAACTAAAAAAATTATTTAAATAAAATACAAACAAGAACACTAAAAATAATTTATAAAAATATTATGTGACACCAAAATTATTTTAAAACATTTTGTTTTGAATTTTTAAAAAGAGAATAAATTATAAATTAATTTTTAATAAATTACGTATGTGTTGTTTCTTTACGTTATTGTACTATTTTTACGCTATTTATTTTTGCATGTTGCTTTATATATTACTTTTTTGTAATTTTTATAAAATATATGTAAATGTACATATGTATGTATGTGTGTATGCACATTTTTATTCGTAGTTTTTAGTTATTAATGTTTATAATTTGGAAGTACGTATACAAAAAAAAAAAACAATCATTTGTATGGTTAGTACACAGTTGAAAGCAATTATAACGAACCCAAAAAAAAAAACGAACACCAGTTCTATCGAACATTACTTTTGGTGAAATGTTTGTCTAGGTTCAAAGGATTTTCCATTAATTTTTCATTCAAAGTACTAAATTTCTAAGAAGCATTGTTATATCGAACTTCTTTATGGCGATAATATTTTGTAAGACCTTTCGTTATAATTTCAAGGCTTATAATAAACTAGATAGTTTTTATTTTATTAAAAGACTGCTGAATGTAGACTTATTTAAAAACGCCTATTTATATAAAAAAACCATTTCATTTGTCGAAAAACAGAGCTGTCAATACATAAAATAAACAAATTGTATCAGTTGTTTTAGGTCACAAAGAACTAACAAATAGTGCAATTTATGAATAAGCCATTTTTTCTACTACGGATGTGGCAAACTACGTCCACATTAGTCCGCTCGGATTCGTTATAACCATGTTCAACTATAGTAAGACTTTATCCACACTTTTTATTTTCTACACCACCATCTGTATATTGCGTTTATGCCAATGTTTGCACTGCAGAAGCCGGATAAAGTATATTTAACCGTCCTAATTCTAAGAAATGATTCAATGAGTTAGTTAGTCAGGTTGTTGTCAAATAATCACATATTCATTCATAAACTCCAAAAAATATTTAAATATTATTTGCATTGATCTTAGCATTTATAAATATTTATAAGCCTTAATAATTAGCTGCTACACAAATATTTCTCTAAAAATTAAAAAAAAAAAAAATTACTTTTTTGCACCAAGTTCTTGACGTTTACACTTGGGTTGTCAATCGGGAAATCCCAAATTCTGAAATCCCGGGATTTTCAGAATTAATAAATCCCGAATCCTGGGATTTTCTAAAACTCGTCCCGGGATTTTCGGGATTTTAGTTTTTTTCAAATATTTACCAAACTAAAAAGATTTTAGTGGTTATTTACTTTTTTAAAGCGTAATTTTAAATTTCACATACACTATGCCATAAAACTCTACGAACTAGAATATGCAACCATCAACACCCACGAACAGATGATTATACGCCTTCTTTGTAACTTCCATTGGTCCTACGTGATTGACATGATAAGTCGCAAGGGGTGATCGTCTTTGTCTATCGGATTAAGATAGCCCTCCTTTTTGCCTGTTTTCGCCTCGGTGATAATGCACTCGATGCAACTTCGCACAATGTTCGGCACTTTTGCAGCCAATCTCGGTATATAGTACTGCATCTCTATCAATTCACTGGTTTTAAAAACGCCAAAGTGACCATGGTTGTGCGCTAACTTAATAATCTCCTCTTCCAAAAGGATCGGTATGACGATAAGGCCCTTCGCGGGATCCTTATACAGTACTCCATTTTGCATGTAATAATTTTCATATGCCCCATATTCTAATACTGCTCTAATGGCTTTGGTACAGCCGTCATTTTCCTGTGCGCACTTGATTCTGTGTGTAAGGCTGCTTTCCACTACTAGACACGCCATACGGCTCAAAGCATCAACGTGCCTCATTCGAGTTCCGGATCTGTGTTCGATTTCATAGGAGAATTCTTGCAAGAACATGGCCCATTTTGATATCCTTGCAGGTACATCATCTTTGTTCATCGTCAGCTTAAACGCGTTGCAGTCAGTCACTATTTTAAATGGTATTCCAAGTAAATAAAACCTCCACTTCTTCAACGATTCCACCACGGCTAATACCTCCAACTCATAAGAGTGGTATTTCTCCTCGTACGGCTTTGTACGTCTACTCATGTACTGCACTGGACGTAGATCCTGTTCATTCAAGCTTCGCAGTAAGAGCACTGCTCCGTAACCGTACTTGCTGGCGTCGGTATGCACCTCTGTAATTCCGTCGGGGTCATATAATTTTAAAACTGGAGCACTGACAAGAGACTCTTTTAATTAATGACACGTTAACAAAACTTCGTCATTGACCACAATTTGCACATTTTTCCTTAACATATCGGTCAAAGGCTTCGCCACTATCGCATAATTATCAATAAATTTTCTAAAATAAGAGGTTAGACCCAAAAATCTCTGCAGAGCTTTCTGATCGGTGGGGATCGGGAAGTTCTTCACTGCTTTGATCTTCTCTTCTGCTGGCCTTATTGAGCCGCTCCGAACAGCATAACCAAGAAAATTAACTGTATCGCGTAGAATCTGGCATTTCTCCAATTTAATGCGTAACCCGTTTGATGCAGCTACCTCTAATACCTTCACAAACCTTTCCAGGCTCTCCATCGCAGCCTTGGCAGGAATAATGATGTCGTCCATGTACACTATCACAACACCATTACCCTTACATTTTTCCGATAAATTTTGAAAATATCGTCATTTCAGTTTCAAAAAATCATCAAAGAAATCGTAACAAAAAACAACCAAGTTTTTAGTGTTTACAATTTTTATTTACAGTACCTATATAGTACATATAACAAATCACATATTATTAATACGTGCTTGAAGCTACGTACAAAAGAATTCCTTATTTGCCAAATCCGATCAACTCCACTTTTAGAAATTTATTAGTTAGTAATGTGAAATATGTAGCTTAATATGCATTTCTTACACAACTTGGTGCTTATTTTGTTAAAAAATTCACATATTATTCTTGGATAATTTTCTAAGTTTTTGTTGAGGCAACCACATAGAAAGCTTCAGTATTCTGTTCGTATTTTTTCTTGCTACACTATAACGATTTTATTCTGTTACAGGCCTTAATCTTTATTAACACTGAGCTCAAGCAATAGTTAGAGGAAGGAAGCTAGTTGTCTCACCTACAAAGAGTTATTAATATTTTTAGTGCTGCCAATTGTCCATATATCAAAAATCGTAATTTTGTCAAAATGTTATTAAAAATCGTCAAATCTGGCAGCTATGACTATATACATTTTGGCACACAATAAATAGGTAATATTAAAAATTACTCAAATGAACCTTTGTTGTTAAACTTATACAAGCTGGCTGTGTATGGTTAAATCACAGCAGCGCGTGCGCTAAATGAGTTTTTTCTAAATTAGGCCATGTGAAAAATAAGTTAACAAATAGATTAAAATTATTATTATTATTTATTTATTTATTTAGTAGTATTCGAAATACTCTATAATTTCTCTTACATTTTAAATAATTACAAATTTTCATTTCTTATAAATTCTATTACATTTTTCTTAAATAATACAAAATTTTCTTCGTTTTTATATTATTTGGTAATAAATTAAATAAAAAAAGTGTTTTCTGTGGATTGAGCGTATTGCCCTATTCTGAAGTTTTTGTAGTCTATTCAGTTGTTGAGTTGTACAGCATGTATAAATAATTGTCGAACCAAATTCAAAATGAGGTTTAATCATTGTATTATATATATTTATTGCAGTTGTTATATTTATTTTATTTCTATTCTTTTAAAAAACCCAATTTTTTGCCAATCTTTTTACATATATAGTCAATGTGTTCTTTAAATTATAATCCATTATCTATAATAAAACCGAGGTATTATATATATATTTTTTACTTTTTCAATTTCCTTATTATTTATTGTTATTTTTATACTACTATTCATATTTAATTCCATTATTTTAGTTTTACTTTCATTTAATTTAAGCTTATTCATTTTTAAATCATTTGTTAAACTTTGTTGACATATTTGTTCAGTTTCGCCTTCAGTAAAAATTAACGTGTAGTCTGCATATAGAACAACAATTTCACATTTGCTTAAAATATTTGGTAGTTCGTTAATATATATAATAAATAATAATGCTACTAAGACGGATCCTTGGGGAGCTCCATATTCGTTTAATTTTGCGGATGATTTAACATTATTTACTTTCGTTGTCTGCGTTCTTTCACTTAGGTAGAATTCAAACCACTTTATCTCATTGCCTTTTATACCATACATATAAAGTTTATTAAGAAGAATTGTTTCAAATGCCCTTTTGAAGTCCAAAAATATTGCAATTATCTTATTATTTTTTTCTACATTTTTCCATCTGTTTATTAAATAATTAACAGCAGTCTCACATGAGTATTTTTTACGAAATCCAGATTGATACTTTGAGAAAAAGTTATTCTTTTCTATATATTCTTCTAATTGCCCTTTTACAACCTTTTCAATTATCTTTTCGCATGTTTTTGATGTGTTTATTGGTCGATATTCTTCACATTTTTGTGTTTTGCTTATTTTTTCAATTTGCGTCACCATAGAATTTTTCCAATTGTTTGGAAAAATTCCATTATTCATAGATGTATTAATTATTTTTAACAAAATCTTTCCAATAATGTCCCAATCGTCAAGAATTATCTTTATCGTTACTTTATTGAAATCAGGTTTATTCTTCATTTTTTTACATAGTAGTCTTAGTTCATGTAATTTTATTGCACGGAACTTAAAAATATTATTTATCACAAGTACTCTATTTATATAATTCACATTTTCAATATTATCTCTAATTGTCTTAATACTTTCAATAAAATAATTGTTAAACTGATTGGCTATGGTGTAATTTTCTTAATATTCTATTTGATTAAATATCACAGATTTTATTACATGTTGTTCTCTTTTAAAAACCAAGTCTTTTATTCTTTTCCACATTTGTTTCTGGTCTTTGGTCTTACTTATTTTAATATTGATGTATTTATCTTTTTCATAAGTTATTTTATTTTTATACAAGTTTCTTATAATTTTATATTCACGCCAAGCTGCATTCGCATTTTCCATTTTAGCGATTCGATACTTTAAAATTTTATGCCGCTTTAGTTCTCGTAAATCATTGTTAAACCATTCGTTTTTATTCTGTTTCTTAATATTCTTTTTTACTGTAGCAGATCGCCCATGTAGATTATCTGGAGATAAATTAGCAGCCGCAAAAGCAGAAGTATATTTTCTTCTGGAACAAGGTATATGCCGTATATCTAAGAGTCAATGGGCTAGTCCTATTCACATTGTGGCTAAAAAACGGGTGGTTGGCGCGTATGTGGCGACTATCGAAAATTAAACGCTCAAACAGTTCCTGATCGCTTTCCAATAGTTAATATCAACGACTTTGCTATATGGTAAGTCCATTTTTACTACATTAGATCTAGTAAGAGCTATTGCCAAATTCCGATGGTCGAACAGGATATTGAAAAAACAGCTCTTTGCACCCCGTTTAGTTTAATAGAATTTTTGTATATGCCGCTTGGACTACGAAATGCCACGCAAACGTTCTAAAGGTTTATGGACTCAGTTCTAAGAGGTTTGAACTTCGTTTATTGTTACATCGACGATATTATCATAATGTCAAATTCAATCGAAGAGCATAACCACCATCTGCGATTAGCTTTTGATCGTCTTCGTCAGCATGGCTTAACAATCAATGATAGGAAATGTAATTTTGGCCAAAATGAGGTCGAATTTGGGTTACACTATCAATAGCAGTGGTTGTCGACCTCCTAAAGGGAAAGCAACTACAGCACATATGACAGGGAGTTACTTGCAATTTACGATTCCATTAAACATTTCCGTCATATGGTGGAGGCTCGTAATTTTGTTATTAAAACCGATCATCGACCGCTGATTTATGCATTTTGACAGAAGCCAGAGAAAGCTTCCCCACGTCAATTGAGACATTTGGATTTCATATCGCAATTTACAACAGAGATAATACATTTGTCTGGTTCCAAGAATACTGTTGCTGATGCTTTGTCTCGTTTAAATGCAATTTCGATGCCGCTAACAATATCATACGAGAAACTACAATCATCACAAGAAACAGATGACGAATTGAAAACCTTACTGGAAGGTAACAATTCGTTAAAACTTCAAATAGTCTACCTCGATTCTTCTTCAATCTATTGTGACATTTCGACCGATTATGTACGACCTTACGTTCCTAATGAACTACGCCAACAAGTTTTCAATTCCATACATAATCTATCACATCTTGGTGGTAAAGCTACACTTCAAGAGATCCGAAGGAATCTAGACATAATCGTTTAACACCGAACAAGATAGATGTACCTGATAATCGTTTTGACCACGTCCACCTGGATATTGTAATTATGCCAGTAATACAAGGTTTTAGATACTGCCCTACTATGATTGACAGGTTTTCGAGGTGGCCGGAAAGACATGTCTGCTCAAACCGTTGCAACTGCTTTTTGGACTCATTGGATATCTGGATTCGGATGCCCAAAAACTGTAACTACAGACCAAGGTACACAATTTGAATCAGCTCTATTCAAATCAATGACTAATTTCATTGGATCTAAACGAGCCCGAACTACTGCATACCATCCGCAATCAAACGGTTTGGTCGAACGTTGGCATAAAACTTTTAAAACAGCTCTTATGTGCCATCCTAATACTTCATGGATTGATATACTACCGACAGTATTACTTGGTTTAAGAACCTCTTTCAAAGAGGATATCCAGGCTTCTCCATCGGACTTATTATATGGAGGCCCATCACGTTTACCAAATGAATTTTTTGAAAATACTAACGATAACACTAATCCGGATGAATTTCTTAAAAAACTTCGCAACCATTTTAGTCTTCTACGACCTACACCAACAGCTCATCATAACAAAAGCAAAATGTTTGTTTTGAAAAATATTAATGAATGCACTCATGTATTTCTGCGCACAGATTCAGTCCGAGAACCACTTCAGACGCCTTACACAGGACCTTATGATGTAGTCCAATGTTTATCCGATCGTTTATATACCATAAAAATTAAAGATAAATTTGTAAACGTCAGCGTCGACCGAATAAAACCAGTCTTTATCATCAATGATATTCAAGACAATTTTTAACACCAAAGACCTCAAGACTCTAAGTCAAAGCAGCATACCACATCACGACAACTGGAAACTTCAATCAACAATGATCTTGAAAGAATCACTGACGAAAGTGCATCGTTTCCAGCAGTTCCTGACTTAGTCACTGGAGAGGGAGTGGATGTGGCAGAGCCAAGTTTTTCAGCTAGTGAACGGAGTGAATCTGGCAACACTTTAGAACACAAAAGAAAAAGAAAACAAGTATTAATTCCTCGCGTCGTCTTTGCTGCCACAACTGTAGACAATTCTTCCCGCAACTTAATTTGAATTCTTTTATACTTTCAAACATGAAAATAAAATAATATAATTTCAAATAGTTTAAGACTAAAATAACGCGTTTTATTTACTACAAACTATACAATAGATATCTTTTAAAAAATTAGATTAGCAAATACTTTAATTTTTTACAAAGAAGGTTAAAAAAGTATGACCTAGAAATGATTTAAACTTTTGTTTTCTATGATTTTATGAGTTTGATTCTCTTATAACGAACCAAACAAAATCTCCCATCATATTGTCATTCCATAAGAATACAAATAATAAACACAAACAAGGAAAAAACATTATTTTAAATTTATTTATTTGTTTATTTATTAAGTCAATGGATCAAATCCTTACTAACCATTCATACATATGTACATACAATTAAATAAAAGTACAGATAGGTAATTTTACCATACAGATACAATTGATAATAAAAATGATAACAGTTAAATGTTGAGTAAAACAATAATATTCTTTTTATAACACATAAATTAAAAAAAAAATCGACAAACTCTGACAAATAATTGTATTGACGACATAATCTACATAAAGCATCAACAATAGCATAATTAGATCTGCATAATTATTGAATATAAATAAGATTATAATGGCGAGAATTACGATTAAATATATTAAATTTTACAGATCTTAAAAGAAATTCACTGCAAACATTTCCATTGATCAAGTTTATCATAAAAGATATATTAAGCATAGTACGATGATTCTTAAGCGTAGGCAGTTTTATTAAAGCCAGTCTACTGGTATATGAAGGTATATCCATGTAGTTCCATCCAAGGCCACGCAGATTGAATTGTTATTCACAGTTATTGTTATTGTTTTTGCACAGATTCAATATGGTCGCTATAAACGTTGTAGTGAGGATCCCATACAATTGAACCATACTCGTGAATCGGTATATCAAGAGAAACATATAGCTGCTTCGTAATGTATGGATTAGTAAACACCTTTGCCCATCGTTTAATAAAGCCAAGAACACCTCTAGCCTTGTTTACAATCATGGTAATATGGTCGTTAAATCTCAGTTTTCCGTCAAGTAAGATGTCAAGATCAATAAATGTGTCAACCAACTCCAATTGATGACCTTCAAATGAGTAGTTTACACGAATAAAATTACTTTTTGAGAACCGCATTCACTTACATTTTTTATATTCAACTCCATCAGGTTATTTCTGCACCATAAAAAGAAGTTGTTGAGGTCACTCTGAAGGTATACATATATACTCAATGAAATGGTTATAAGAGAAAAAAATTTTGACATCGTCAGCATACATCAAGACATTAGAAAAATTAATAATATTGGGCAAATAATCAAAAAACAGTGAAAACAGAAATGCACCAAGATGGCTGCCTTGAGAAACACCAGATGAAACATAATGTATTTAGATATGATATCGTTCACCCGAACTGTTTGCTTTCTACCAATCAAATATGACCTAAACCAGTTTACACTCCTCTGAGTTACTCCCAATAAATCCAATTTAGTTAAAAGAAGTCTATGATTCACTTTATCAAATTCTTTGTTAAAATCCGTATAAATTACGTCAGTTTGCTTCCTTTGAGCGAATGCAGCATTAACCATGGATGTTAACTGAAGCACATTAGTCGTCGTTGAGCAAATAAGATGATAATAACGATGAAGTATGATGCACTAAAAATTAGCAATCTGTTTTTCAAATATTTTTGGGATAGCACTCAATTTAGCAATGCCCATATAATTTGTAACATCAGACTTATTTCCGGATTTAAAAGGCGGTATAATATAAGAATCTTTTCAAAACACTGGAAAATACCCTTGCTTAATCGAAGCATTGAACAATTAATCCAGCGGTGTGACGAAAGAATCCGTCTTGACTTGAATCAATCGAATAAGGATACATATTTATGTCATCGTAAATAGCGTCAGAATAAGTACTGGCAAAGAAATCAGCAAACATATCACATATGGCATCATCATTACAAGACTCCGTATTGTGAAATTTCATAACTGATGGAAATCCAGTAGATTTTCTTTTGGGATTCACCAATTTGTAGAAGGACTTGGGGTCATTAATAAAATTCTTTTTCATTTATATATAATTTTTATATAATTTTTGATTAAGAATATTATATTCAGAGCGGCTGATAGAGTATCTTTCTTAATTAAAAATTGAGCCAGACATTTGGTATTTTCTATAATATTTATTCTTAAGATTTTTAAGCCTTGATAGTTGCTTTGAATTCCATGGTGGACCCACCGAAGTATATGACTTTTTGGGAACGCAAACTTCAAAAAATTAGTGGCATTAATGTGAACAGTTAAAATTTCTTTCCAACGAATATTTCTCATCAAATCAGTGAATAGATTATAATTAGTCCGATTAAAGCAAAAAACCTTGTTAACGTTAAAAGACTTAAATTTAGTTTCCATTGGAAAAGAAAAGTCAATTTTCAAAGTGGTATGATATCTATCCTCAGGCAAAGTAACAGGATCAGAACGTATAACAGTACAAAGATTAACATCATTGACAAACACCAAATCAAGTATTTTCCCAAAATCATTACAACTAAAATTGATTTGATACAGGGATAGTTCAAAAATATTATTCAAGAATTCGTCATGGCAATTTTTATTTTTTATCGGAATTAAATGAGGTGTGTCGGATGTATGTTTCCATGAAATTGAAGGCAGGTTAAAATCTCCAACAGCAAAAATGATATCATTTACGCCAGCAAGTGAGGAAACTGATTTAATAGCATTAAAATGATTAGAGCAAATAGAATAATCAGACTCTGGAGGAACATAAGAGCACGTAAAGTAGACTTTAGAATTTTTCAGTTTAACCACAACAGCAACAAATAAATGAAACAAGAAAGAACAAGGATAAAAACAATCCCTTAATTTAAAACATATTTAAATCGATAAAAATAAAAAGGAAAAAGACAAAGCCAACTACTTATCGAAGATTAAAAGAAGACGACGTATATTCACTAAAAAGTTACCTGGAGTCAATCAAGAAATGAAGGGAAAGAATTGAACCGGAGACAAAACGTGTACTTCGGAAAGTATCAACTTGAAAATGAAGGCAACATTTTTAATGTAATTCTTTTGAAATTATTAAGTCAAGTTATTCCAATACATAAAAAAAATGCTAAAACGAAAATATTTCTAAATAAAACAAATTACAATTAAGATTCAAAATAATAAGTGTTGTAAATTATTCCTTAGTAGAAGCAAAATTAATTAAAAAAATAAGAATAAGGAAACCCAAAACAAGGAATAAGGCAAATATAGAAACTACAAATAAGTAAAAGAATTATATTAAAATGTTTCTAAAACATTAATTTATTGATTAAACTTTCCATTGTTATATATACATAGAGGAATGTTAAGATATCGGTTGGTCAATAACACCCAAGTTCCATCGTCTTATGACAGAACCAGCGGCGTAGACATGAGTTAAAAAAAGTGTGGCTGTACAGCATACCTAAAGCAATATTTCGAAAAACTGGATTAAATGAAAAGTCATTATTGCCGAAAGATAGTAGTAAGATATACATACATAGCAACAATATTCAAAAATAAAGCCGAATTTCATATGGACTATAAATCTAAACGCTTAGAAAATAATACTCGTCAGCTATCAACTTTTTCGTTTTACAATTTTTTTTAACGAACTAAATGTGGCTTTATATAAGTTTCGTAAGGATGAATGTGATACATGTGTTGGATTTAGAGCAAAACAAGTTGATTTACATGAAATAACGTACGTGTTTTTAAAAAAGAACGTGCACAATTGGAAAAAACAACAGGACAAAGATGTAGCTCAAGAAGGATGATGTCATGCGTTTATAATGGACAAACAATCATTAAAACTTTGTTCCGATATAAACTCATCTGCAATCTACTATAAATAACGTCTTTAAGTACACAATTCCACAATTTATAATATTGGAACCCATCAATGTACAAATTAACGGTGGGACGAAACTTATGGGGACCTGTCTGCATCAGCATTCATCTCGTGCATTATATATCAAATTGTAACAACTACCTATCAAATACACTTTCCGTTTTTTCTATACAAAATAAAAAGATTTTTGAACAAAAATACTTTGATAAGGGGTACACTCAAATAAAGGGCGACAGTGCACACGCTAAAATTGAGAATAACCTGAAGAATGAAACGATTTATTTGCCAAGCGATTATATAAGAGTAAAAGAAGCCAGAAAGGCAGTCAAATAGATATTATTAATTCCCATAACATTCTATGAAGGACTTCTCTCAGTCAATGAGCTGCACCCAATTCTATTTTTAGACTCATTGAAAGGGACCTACCGTTTAACGCCGGCTCCGAACGGCAAAGAGTATTAGATAAGTGTTTTCAATAGTAGCAATACTCATACCGCTGTTGAAAAACTTTTCACATTTTTCTGATGGTCTGGCCTGGTGTTGAACCGAGGACATTTTGGTTAGTAGGCGGGTGTCTCACCTACCATACCACAGCGGCACACCAAATAGATCATAAAATAGTTAAAATGTCTTTTGGTGCTATTTATCTCAACTATGATTTATTTAAGGGACTATACCAACAAAAAACTAATTCGCTTTACTTCTGTTGGTCACTTCTGGTCAACACAGAAATGATCCTATAGTATAATAAGTAAAATACATTATGTATCTACCAAACGGTACTGTTAAGTATAAGGTTAATTTTGATGATGAATGCAATAATCTTCCGCTTAGAATCAAAAAATACGGCGGTGATTTGAAGCATATTCTTTACAATCTGGTCCACGTCCTATTCAACTAAGCAAATGGAAGCATTTGCAAGCATTATTTCTAAAGAATATCATTATTTTTATGAAAATTCAAAATATGAGTAGAAATTCGAATTTTTTAATGTAAAATTAATTAATATAATATCTATGTTTATTCTTTCTTTCTTAAATTTTATCTATCCAAAGTTTGTTATACATATTGTTACGAAAATGAAAATGCTAAAGACAAACCACGTCAGTGCTTATTATGAGCTTTTAGCTAAAAAATGTATTGGCTTGTGTCAAGGCTTAGAAACTTATAAAATTATCTATACTAATTTAAAGTGCTGCCAATGTATGGATCGGGTGTTATTTTAGAACACCTGAATTAACGGCGAAAAATCGAAGATTCATGTCCGTACTAGAACATTCTAAACTAAGATAAAATACTATAAAAGCGGCGAATTGTGACTGGTGAGTTAGTTAGTTTTGAATTGGCTGTCAAGAAGTAAAGTCTGTTTAAGGCGCAAATAAAAAGTGTTTTAAAAGCGAATTTGTTGTATTAAAGTACAGTGGAATTGATAAAGAGACAGATTGTAAAACAACTAAAATAATAAAATAGAGTTTTATTTTATTTTAACTCAATATAAACGAACTCAAACGTTTTAAAAAGGTTAAAACGTAACAATATACATATATTATTTTTGTTAAAAAACTATTTTAATAATAATTCTCCATACTTAAAAAAAGTCTCGACTAGTTTTATAATAATAACTCATATAATTTTTTATTCAAAAATTTTTATATGCTTAACTGAACATTCGAAATTACAAAATTTTTATTAGTGAACGCGAAAAACAGAAATTCATTAAAAAATATTCTTCGTAAAGATTAGACGTCGTTTGTAAATATTATTGTTGAATAAAGTTTGGTTATAACTCTTAGAGTTAACCTGTAAAATTGTGATTTTGCAGACAGCACTTTTTGAATATAAGCCCTCTATATGTATATTAAAAACAATGCGTTTTTATTTAAACAGATTGAATTGAGGTTAATTTTGTTTTAGAAAATAACATCATCTATGTATATAGCTTAAAATGTACTAAAAATAAAAGAGTTTTTTATTTCGTGTATATTGCTAGTTTAATTTTAATCCAGATATTAAAATTTTGTTCTAATAAATTCTATTTCATAACGTTTTTTGCTTTCCTGTAAACTTTTGAAAAGTGATACGCTGTTTCGCATTTTAGGTGGCGACAGCAATTTTGGGCTTGCATACGTCGCTACATCACGTTCAAGTCCGTCGACCGATTTCAACCAAACTTATACACAAGGCAGGTAATGGGACATACAATGTCACTCAAAATCGTACACTATGGTTTTGGAAAAGTAATCATTCAAATTAGGACATTTATGTCTTGGAAATTATTTAAATTGCTACTTTTATATTATGTGTGCTCTTATTTATCACAAAATAAGGCCCAACCGTAATTTATCCCATTTAATATTAAAAAATGTATGTAAAACTGTCAAAACGTACAATAATAAGGCTTAAATAACGCAATCGTATAGAAGAAATCATTGTTTATTTCACTAATTTTAAATGTCAGTTAATCAAGTGAAGTGAATTTTCAATGTAATTTAGCATTAATAGATTGGTTACAAATCTAATTCTAATTCTGTTAAACTTATTTGCATTTCGAAGGTGTTTGAGTGAAAGAAGTAAATCAATATCTGAATAGTGAAAATGAAAGGCAATTTGTAACTTTTCGTTACAAGAAGGAACAATTTTTATCCCAAATATCGGAAATAATTAATCGTAGTCGAAAAAGTGTCTAATACGTAGTTAAAAGATATGAAAAAGAAGATTGGATAACAAATTAAACTGAAAGATATTTTAAATTAAAGTTAGTTTATAATGATGAGCGCAAGATAATCAGAAAAATAAAGCGTTTACATCGTTCATTCTCAACATTAGTTGAAAATATGTTTGGAATACGGAGTAAAAGGTTTACGATTCAAAAATTATTCCATTTTAACAGCTATCATAGCCAAATTAATGCCAACAAACCGTATATTAGTGACCGAAATAGACTTAGAACACTTTTGTTTGCCAATGAAGATCTTAAATAATGAACAAAATTAATTTAAAAGTCGAAATTCAATATATTTCGCTCTTACGGAAAACAAATGGCGTGGAACTCAATATAGTAATGGATAATGCCAACTTGCGATTAACTGTGAAACATGATAGAATATCACAAATAGTTTGTTGTCGTCCATCAGCTGCTGGAGTGGGTAACTTAGTATTTGTTGAAGGCAATATATGTAAATTTGTATATGTGAGAGTTGAATAGCACAATTAAAAAAAAAAAAAAAATGGGGACTTCGAACACTTTTAAGTCGCCGGTTGGTTGGTCGGCTCTAAGTGCTATATAACTGTGTAAAGGTAGTTCAAACGCCGTCCTAGTCACCCGCTATAAACGCTGTTGAACTTCTGTGGAAAATACCAGACAACAAATTTATAGACTACTCATATCTAACATAAGAGTCCTACTGAAAGCACATCAAGAAAAATGAAATTAAATAACTCCTTAAACGTGCAAAATTCTTGTGGAGTCCATGCTAAAAAGTCTCTAAAAAGTAATGAAGAGTACCCAACAAAATAATCAAATTATTTTACATTAATATTTTTTTATTTTTTTTTTTTATTTTATCCTTCAATTATAAGTTTATATATGTGTACGATTTTAAGTGAAGCATGAATTTTGCAATATTTTTTAATTTTTGTCAATACTGTTCTAAAGAATTGAATTTTTTAATTTTTTGTTTGTTTGTTAAAATACATGTTTTTTTCTTCTAATTACTGATGTGTCTTTAAGTGACACTCACTGTATGTATATGACCTTTGTAAAGTATTGTTACAAAAATCAGGTTGAGCACCTCTATCGTTAAATTCATTGCTAAAAGGAGTAAAGAAAAGCCGCAAAAACTACTATATGTGCTGTTTACAAATAACCAAACCGACAACAACAACATTAACAGAAATATAGTAAATAAAAACAAATGGCAGCAACAAAAATAGGCAGAAAAGAAATAAAAGTAACAGACAATAAATAACAAACAACAAGAACCAAAAGAAGTAGATGTTAACATTCGCATGACTTCATAAGAACTAAAAAGAAAGTAAAGAAAATAAATTGAAACTACCTGAAATATCGAGAGGTTCGAGAGCTTTCAAAATATTGTTGACTCAGCCATATAAAAATCACATCGATGTGGACAACAGTCAGCTTACATACGTGTTGTAAGCTCAGCGTGAAGAGAGTATATTTGGTGTAAATACAGCGGACGATTTATTGGCTTGAACTCAGTGTAAAGAGAGTTTAGTTTGGTTAAACTCTGATTGAAGAGGATGTGATCGAACCTAAGTTGTAACTATGATCGGGTTGGAAGATCTTTAGGAAGAAAGATCTGCCGAGTAATTGTTGCTGCTTACAAAATTTTACATATTTGAGATTGTAAACTTATGCAATTGTAGCAATTTCTCATCGATTATGAGTGGTTTTATTTGGTTTAGTTTGCAATACTGTTAGAAAATGAAAAAATGGCTACTGATTTTAAAAATAAAAATTATTATAAAATTATTCAGTTCAACTCGTATTAACGATTTGGCGCTGGCACAGGAGTGGAAGATAGTCTCCTTCTCCTTTTCAGAAACACAGCTCCTGCAGAGGTCTTTCGAGGGAATGGTGAGTCTATCGGCATTTCGTCCAATAAGGCAATGGCCGATGAGAACAGCAAAAGTGCGATTGATGGTCAAGCGATTTAAAGAAAAAGGCAGTTAGGCCTATTCCAATCCATGTCAGCGCAGTAGAACCTAGCAATCGGAACACCTATGCTCGGTTCTAGTTCGAAACTTGCTAGCGCTATACGCGCTTTAGCCAGTTTGTCAGCAACGCAATTTCCGACGATATCCCTATGTCGTAGAACCCATATAGGAATTACGTTCGAATGATCAGAAAATTCCGTGAGGAGTTCATAGATGAAGCTAGGCGTCTAGATGACTCCAGTAAAAAACTTGCCTCCAGCCTAGCTGTCTAAATAAATCAAAACATTTTGGAGAAAAAATCTTGCCAATCAACAACCGTTAAGCAGCCCTTGAAATAGCCATGACCGGTGCCTAAAACACATTTCAGAGGTCACGCAACCTACACGAAAGTCTAATGTCAGAACCCTCTATGTATACGTATACCACAGTCTACTCAGTCCAGCATTTTTCATTCGTCGGTATAGATCTCAAAAGCGCAGCTAGGAATCTCTCTTCCATTACACTAGAAGTCGGAAATATTATAAGAGGCCTTGTAATCGATCCGATAACATCTTAAAGCTTAGTACGTTCCACCATAATTCAATAGAGCCAGGTCTAAGCCTAAAATCTTGTCCACGGTTCCCTTACAGGTGTGAAGCGCTATGGTTGCCTTCTTTACCCTGTTCAATACGTTCTCTGTTTAGACAGACACTTCACCCTCATAGATAAGGATAGTTGAATTCCAGAATGGCTCGGCAAATCAAAGCCAGGTATCTTGTGAGGATTGACACCAAGGACACCCCCAAGCAAAATTTTGTGACAGGATTAGAGACTTGATTAAACCTTAAGGAAAGTATGTGCGGACCAGTACTTTTCATTAAATGGCCAGATCGTCCGCATAGTCAAAGATCTTAAAACCACATCGTTGCAACTCCTCCAACAATCCTTCCACAACAAGGTTCCACAGCAATGAAGGCAGTTATAACCTTGTCGGTTAAAAGTTTCCCTATAATCTTCACTAAGCAGTCACTACCGTTCCGTGAATTAATACAATCGCTTCCGATTGAACATTACTGTAAAACCCTTCTTCGTCAGTGAAGGCTGCCAATAAGAAAAGCTTATTCACCTCAACATAGTTCACTAAGTAATTTAGTGCGGTCTCAGTTGACCGACCAATATTGTAGGCGCGTTAAGTACTGTTAGCAAGAGTAGAAAAGTATTTGGACTATATCTTGCAAGCTAAATCCTTTCCTTTAACGTTTTGAGAAGGAAGGCCTAAAGTCCTTCGCGATGAAAATTGTTAACATTTTGGTTCTCTATATTTTGTGCCATTGATTTATTTGCTTTTCGTTTTTTATTGCTTTTCAGTTTTCGTAATGAAATTTAGTATTGTAAGCTTGTTTAGGAAATAAAACAATCGCGCATTTTCAGAAATAATTACTAAAGTCGTAATTAATAAAGTATAAACTAAGAATTAATTCATAGATAGTTATAGTTCTAAATGAAAATAGAAATGCAACCATGTACATATATTTGTATGTAAGAAAACAAAATATCGGCAATATTTTAAACGATATACATATGTACTCGTATGTATAATGCAATTAATTAAAAAGCTCAGAAAGCTATTAAAAAACATTTTTTGTTCTTTAAAAAATTCATACAAATTTAAAAAATAATAATTTGTAAAAATAAAATATCACTATAAGATTTTGTTGACCAAAAACACATCTCTAGCTTATTTACTTTTTTTTAAAATGTTTTTGGACTCATCAGAAACGAGAGCAAATAGCAAAGATAATAAGGTAAGTCTAACATTTAGGAAATTGTCAAGAAATATATATTGTTTATTATTTTGTGTATTTAAGAGAGACACAAATTGATGAAAAAACTGCATTTAAAGATTATGTGTCCAAATATGTTCATGCCATCGAAGACAAAAGAAATGACACAAGCTAAGCATTAATCAATTATTTTTAATTCATGCAGTTCCCATTTCCTTTTATATTCTTTAAAATACTCGATAGCATCGCACTTACTAAATTGTCCAGAACATTGGAGCGGATTTCGCGCCAGCTGTTGCAGATTGCCACTTTTAATTCATCTTTTGTCCGGTACTGTTTGTTGTCTGCATAAACATTACGCACAAGCAGTCCCCACAAATCTTCCATGAGGTTTAAGTCGGGGGAACGTGGTGTCCAATCAAGTTCTTTAATATTGTGCTCCTCAAACCATTGTCTGGTCGACTTGCTGACATGAATTGCTGCGTTATCTTGCTGAAAGGTGAAAGTTTTGTCAGCATTTTTGGTCAAATAAGGCAGCAAGCGTTCGGACAGAATGCCCTGGTACTCTAAACTATCCATTCGAGAGGAAGGAAAGTAGAGTTCCAGGGTACCATGTGAGCTAAAGCCAACCTAAACCATCAAACTGCCACCATAGAAATTCCGTTTGGAAAAAAACAAAGGCGACTTCCTTAAATCTCGCCAATAGCAATTGAAATCATCTGGTCCATCCAGGTAAAATTTTTTCTCATCAGAAAAAATTACCTACAAACCCAAAAATGTATGGAATATCTTATAACATTTTTAAAAAAAATGTTTACCTGATGCCCACTAGTTGCCATGTTGTTTTTCGCAAACTGCTTACGCTTAATCTTATGCTGCTTAGTCAGACAGGGAATTTTTTAATTTTGCTCGAATAAGGTTTGGCTTGGCGTTGATAGCTCTTAGAATTGTGCTTTTTGAAGCTTGTAATTTCAATTCCTCTTTTATTGTTACCGCACTTTTCATTGAATTCGAGTTTAGTGAAATTAGACGAGTTTCACGGGCAGTCAGGACCTTTCGACGTCCTGTGCTTTTTAATTTTCCATAATATTATCTGTTTTTGAAAAAATTTTCCACAACACACAAAGATCGCCCCAGTTTTTTCGCCATTCCACGCATACCCAATCAATGCTCATGAAGTGCCACAATTTGTCTTTGTTCATAAGGTGACAAAGGTATTCCGCAACCTATACCGCGCAGATATCTTTTAAATTATAAATTATTACAAAAAAAAAAAAAAATAATAACAATTGTGATACCTTCTGATTAGTTTAATTGCTTATTAATCACTAACCTTATCATTTTGACGCGTTGAATTTTGCACTTATTTACATAAATTTAAATAAATATAATATAAGGGTACATCCCTAAGAGCAAAACCGGCTTAGTCTTCACTTATTTGAACGTAGAATTTTTTTTAATAAGCTGATCATACATAACATTTTATAGTTTGGATGAGTTGAGCAAATATTAAGCCGACCTTATCATTTTGAAGCACATCTTATTTAATCATAGCTTAAATACGATTTTGATGCAAGTACCAGCACATATTTAGAAATAAAATTTCCTATAAATCACCTGAACAGAATTTTTTTTTTTTGTATTTTCATCAGTTTCGGAGTTATTCATAACTTAACTTAGAGCAATTTTTTTGTTTTCAAAAATCATAAAAATATTTTCAGAATGAAAATTTTACATTTCAGGCACTTTAATTACAGCTTAAATAAAATAAGTATAAATCATTAAAATCGGTTGGCTATTGCTGATTTAATGCAATATTTAATGCAGATATCTACCTAAATTTTACCAAAATTAGCGGAATTATTTTTTTGCAAAATATGGGGATTTTTTTTCTTTTATTTCTAAAAAGTTATGAAACAATTATTATAATATAAATTTTACATTTTAAGCATTAAAATGTAAGCCAGATATGTTGTAAGTAAAGTAACCAAAACAATAATTAATATTTTTACCATTACACTGGTCTACAGCAAAAAACACCTTTAAATAATACAAAAAAAAAAAAAAAAATATTGAGTTGATTTATAGGAAATTTTGTTTCTAAACGTTTGGTTTTACTAGCATCGGTCAAGTCGTTTTCAAGTTATGATGAAATATATTGACATAACTACCATATTTTGGGCGAAAAATTTGTCACGCCCATATATAAATTTGAGCCCGATGGAAAAAAACTAAAAACGGATTTGAATTCAGCGCATCAAAATCATTATATTTCATATAGTTTTAAAGGCGAGAAAATTTTTTGTTTATTGTAGACCAGTGTTAATTGAAGTGGTACGTACCATTATTTAAAGTGGCCAAATTCAAATTCCTTTAGTAAAAAAAGCAAACATATACCTGAATACTATTTTTAATAGTTTGATGAAAAAGACTTAAAGGGAATTAAAATTTTTATTATATTTTTCAGAGAGTACAAATAAATCTCTGATATCTTAATATTTTTTTAAATATTTTTTGTTATTTATTTGAAAGAAGTTTATTTACTTTTTTATTTTTTATTTTTAAGGCTTTTTATGCTTGCATACATATAATATTTATGTTTATAATATAAGTATGTATGTATTTATATTGATAGGATTGAAATGAATGAAATGCTTAAAAAAATATTAGAAATGTCTTTCTATGAATCCTGATTTAACTGCTCTTCCAGTTTCGTCTTCAACGGATTGCCACAAAGCTTTTTGATTATGTGAAGTTTCATTCAGAACTAAAGAATAAAAAATATGTACATATGTATGTATATTGGACACCTTAAGATGATTAGTTAAAAGTTTACATTGCATGTTTTTCTCCTTGGCTACATATGTATGTTATGCAAGACAGCAACAGCTACAATAATATTTTTGGCGATATCTAAGTCTACACGAATCCTTTCTTCTTTCCTGTCTAATTAAGCTGGCCATTTAAACAATCAATTTTGGATTTCGTTACCGTGTGACTTCGATTAAACATATCTTTAATTTCATGTGTTAAAGTATTAATACTCTAAAGTTAATAGTATTTTTGTTTCTCAAAAAATATTGTTCACTTTATACAAAATTAAAAAGCAATATTTTTTGAGCTGGGAAAGACTACTGTCAATATTATGTATACCTTCTTTCTTTTCCTGTTACTGGAGTCCTGACAGCAGTCAACAATATAGAAGATGCTGGATATCCACCATCGCCCATTTACACACCTTTATGTTGACTATGTGATGCTTCAAGCTTATCCTCTCAAGTAACATGTAGACCAAATCTTTGCATCATGAAGTGAGCCGCGAGTGCGAGCGACAATGTCTAAAATTTTGCAATCGGCACACACAAACAATCTGGAATTTTTATTTGTACTGACTAATATGCATTTAAAGTAAATTTATATGTTTTAATATACGTACCTGTTCATTTAATGAATAATATTCTTTATCTATTTCCAAAATGTTCAGCCATTATTGGACCCACATGTCTTGTTGTTAATACGCACATGTGTGCAATCAATAGCACCAATAACATAAGGAAGGCGGGCTATATTATAAAATTTGTTCTTTATTTTATTGAATTCTTAAGGATCCTGCGGAAATTTTACAAAGTCTGAAAGTCGTAATGCCAATTTTTTTTGTAACATTTTATATTATGCGACTTTTTGATGGTTGCGACAAACTATAAAGATCAGCTAAAATTTCGGAATTATTTAAAACTAACTTAGATGTATCCACTCATATCACTTTGATGAAAATTTTGGTAGAAAGAACTTGCAAATTTATTGGAATTGCTTTAACTCTCTAAGTTTGAATTTTTTTTGGGTCCACTAAATCAATTATAAGAGACGCTGTTTCCTTGTCAAACCGATATCTTTCGTAGAAGTCTTCATCATCCATTTCAAATGGATTGCAAAGTGTTTTATGCGTCCTAACTTTTTTCATCATGTTTTCATCTGATAATATTTTAATATCTTATAATTATTTCCATTTTTTATTTTTTTTATCACCACTTCAAAAGTGTTTTATTTGTCAAATAAATGTGTTAAATGCAGTAGCTTTGTGGAAGCCATATGCTCCCAAGAAGAGAAACGGCAAAAGAATTAAGGGCGTTATACTGAACTATGCTAAAATGATTTTTGTTACTATTTTTTGACGTTTCTTTTTTAATGTTATTCTGTAAATTTATTCGTTGTTTGTTTTAAATTTTAAATTTGTATTCTAACTTTAATATTACAAATAAGTCTTTTCAGTAACCGTATTCTGTAAATCTCCAAAGCTAATTTTCCAAAGCTAAAAACTAGCGATTTTTAGCTATGCATGTGTTCAATTCTATAAGTTTATTGCTAAATTAGGCAATCTCTTAAAAATTGAATTAGCTTTTGATAGTTGTAATGGGAGATATAGCAAAAATTATGAGAAGTGAGGAAAAATACTTGGTCTTTGAGTATTTCATGAAACATTTTTGAAAAAAAAGAATTTCTATTAGAATCGTGAGTAATGGATTTTTTTTAGCAAAGTAGCTTAATATCTTGAGAGGTGAGCTCAAAAATTGTGAAAATAAAAAGATAGGTTGGGCAAATATGCATTAGTTTTTAAAAACAGAAAATCTGAATTGCACGAAGCGGTATAAATGGGGCTTAAAAATACAACGAAAATTATGCAATGCTTGATAATAAGTTATTTTTCTTCACTAATGAATTGACTTTTATAACGTTAAAATCCTTTAATTGTTTTAACAATTGACAATGTTAAAAATGCCATTTTGTTTTTATGATGGATAGGTCCATTTATTTGAGTTCTTTTTCATAAGTGTGCCAATTTTGGTCGGAAGATTCATATATTTTTTTTAGACATTTGATTTAATAAAGTACATCCGAAGTTTATTTGTTTGTTTATCCAAATCGCTTATGAGTTCACCGCGCGCAAACGACTGAACCGATTTTGTTGAAACATAGATATTTCTTATTTAATAAGTGCAAAAGACATGCTTTTTTTGTAAAAAAAAATTGGTCGAGAGGTTAAAACAGGGAAAAAATAACCAATTGTAAGAATCTTAAATACGATTTTTCAGCACACGCCTTATACTAGACACCTATTAAATTAACAACCTTAAAAATATACCACAAATAAATTTGTTATATATTTATATATATGTATATATTTAAGTCACGGGCAACGGCGCTCAGTGCGTCGATCACATGGAGCGAATGGAGAAAAATAGGATTAGTCGTAGATAAGTGCAATTTCGTACAGACAATTAGGGCAAAATATAGATACGAGTATATGCAAAATTTTAACAAAATAGGCCGACTGGCGCACCCATCCCCACATGTACTTAAATCAAACAAAGCCTATCTTAAGATAGTTTCTTATATTTAATTTCTTTAATACAAAAAAGTTCTTTTTCGCATAGAGGTGTGTTAGTTACTAATAAATAAAGTCCAAATAATAACAAGTTTTAAATTTCATGGTTTTTGCAACAAGCAAAATATGTTAAACATTTATTGTAACCTGGCGAATATTCGATGTTGTATTTTATATTTGAAATTTGAATAATAATTTTAATTATTTCTAGGTTGATATATCATATATAAACTGATAATCCAAATTATTTTTAATTTTTTATTTGTCTTAAGCTACTTAAAAACGGGAAAATTTATGAAAAATTCTTTAAATCATACAGTTTTAAAATTTCAAAATTTTTCAAGTTGTAGGACAAAGCTGGTTCTCATTTTTTTTTATTTGATAGCACATATCATAGAGTTCCAAAAACAGAAATAAAAAAATATATATTTTTTATACATATTTTTTAAAAACTCCTTCAAAATTTGGCAAATTTAAACTTTTTATTTATGTAAATAAGTGCGTTGTTTCAAGCAATAAAAAATACAAACAATAAGCAAAATTTAAAAGTTGTTTTATCTGTTTTGTTTATAATAATAACTATAAAACTAGACTTTTAAAAAATTCTTAAATAAATAGAGTTTTCTGAAGCAACTTAAATGAATTTTTTAGATAGTTTTTTATTTTTTTTATTATAAATCAGTTGAGCTTAGCGCACTCTTGCGGCAATATAGAGAATAACCTGAAAAATTTAACTCGCTTTCGGTTTACAGATGCTCTACAATTTCAAGATAGACTTGAATGCGTTAACTGCAAGATTAGAATATACATTCTTATCAAAAAGAATTTAACAAAATTTTACTTGTATATTTCTTACCACAGTAACTATAATATTTTAACCCTAAATATTGAGTTGCAATTATAAAAATAATTTCTTTCGTTCTTATCTACCTGTAGCCCGATTCAGTAACCTTTTTTACGATAATCGTATTGTTTTTAACAGTAAACGACAGAATTGTCGATTTTGCTATTCAGTAACATTTATTTACGATATTCGAGAAAAATTGTTGTGTTGTGTATTTAATCGAAAAATGGTAAAGTCGAAAAAGAAAGTTGTCGACTATCGCTAAAGTATACGTAGTGAATCATATAATCGTTACTGCAAACGATAAAAAAAATTGACTTCCTTTGCGATTGTCGCTAAAAGTTACTGAATCACACTACTGGTGTCTCTAAAAGGATCATATTATTTACAATATGTTATTCCCCATTGAATTTTCAGTGGATATGGAAAAAGACGATTTTAAAAAATTAACTTTAGCACAACAACGTGTTGCATTGCCAAGATTTGGAGCTATGATGCGTTATATAAATTACACCACTTACAAAAGCTAGCCAAAATTAATTTGGCTAAGACACCGAACTTTTTATTGAAAAAAATTTAGAACAAATAGGACTTTGACAAGTTTTCTATTTAAGCTGCTTATTATTTAAACCTGTTTCCGCACACAACACATAAGACTAGAAGCAAGTCTATTTAGAATTTCAATGATTTCATATACATATGTATATTAGGGTGGCTCTTATTTTTCAAGCGTAACTCCTCCTAAAAATGTTCGTTATAATTTAAAATATGGTGTGAAAAATATTGTAATGATTGGGTGCATCGTTCTTGAAATTTGGTTTGAAAACTTTAAAAATAAAATTTTGGTATTTCTTAAAATTATATTTTTTCACACACATACTATGTAAAAATGTATGAACGTACATAAATAATTGAAAATTAATAATTTTTTAACACATTTCGGATTTCATTTAAAAAACATAAAATTTGCAGAAATGTATGAAATCTTTATTTGAGTCGATAGAACGATCTACATAATTCAATGTTTAAAGATGATTTCATGTAAATGTTGACCGCGGTAATCTTTAAATGGTTAATACGATGGCTTCAATTTTGGCATACTCTCTCCAATATATGTTCACCGAACTCGCCTCTTAATTGGGCTATTGTTTTGCATGCTGTGTGGCATTTGGCACACAGTTCTTCCATTTTGGGTTAAAAAAATTTGTAACCACCGCGCGGTAGAGCTCGCCATTCACAGTAACGTTCCTGCCCTCGTCGTCTTTGAAAAAATATGATCCAATGATGCCACCGGCACATAATCCACACCAAAGAGTGAATTTTTCGGGATACATTGGCAGTTCTTGCAATTTTCATTGTTCATGTATCCACCCCACCAGAATAAAAGTTAAAAAGATCTTAATTTTTATAATAAAATTCAATAATCTTTAAACGATGTTCGTCTGTAAGTCGATTCATTGTTAAATTATAGACCAAACTGAACATGTTTAACAATAACATGTTACATGAATACAGCAGTGTTGCCAAAAAGAAAGTTGCTAAAAAGTCACCCGATATATTATTTGATTTCAAAAGAGAACATTTGTTCACATCAAGATAGATTTTCCAATAATTCGCTACAATTTGAACTATCAATTGCTTTTCTTCTTCATTCATAGCTTAACTGCTAGTTTTGCCGAATCATTTAAAACTTTCATATTTTGAACAATAATAAGGCCAACGTTAAAATTAGGTTCCTTTTATTTAAATTTTAAATATCCTTATGAAGATATTGGTTCATAGCGTGAAGGGTTACTACTAATTTTTTAATTCGGGCTTAGTAGGATTATTCAGAGCTTGCATCATAAAATTTTTCGTCTCATATGATACCTTTGGATCAAAGAAGGTCAACGCTGCCGTTTCTGACGCACTACTTATCTTGTCATAAATACTCTTATATTCATGCAAACCTTTAAGTAATTTAAGTCCTGCATAGGGTTTTCTGCTTCGATTGGCGCTTATATTTCTTTTTAGGTACACCCTACAACAAATATATAAATACCTCTAATACTGTTTAATTTCAATTGTGTAATTTTAAATTTGTTTCAAAGTAAATAAAAATATAAGGGCAATAAATAACTTTCGACATTCAACGAACATCAAGAAATGCTTCAGGTGTTTTTAAGTTAAATAGCGAAACTGTATCCCCAAGAAAAACTATATTCAATTGGAGAAGTTCTTTATAATCAACATGTGTTTACTTTGCTTCAAGACTTTGTGATACAAATTTAATGATCTCAGATACACTACTAATTGCATCGCTACTTTCTGATTTTCAATTGCAGTCATAAAGTTAATTTTGTCAATTTTAGACCATGATGATTTTTACATTGTTTCATCAAAAACACTTCTTAAATTTATTTTATAAATGTAATGGCAGCATGGTAAAATCAAAAGTTCTTTTCCGATCGCTTGCTACCTTGAGGAAAAATAGGAATATTCAAAAGAATGGTAAAAAAAGCTTAATTAAAAATTCATTAACTTAAAAGTATGTGTATAAATGCTTCTAAACTATTATCTGTGTGTATGTACACTTTACTAGCATTATTTAAAATCTAATTCAACATAAGTTTTTATAATCAAGATGCTTGTAACAAATTATGGCATTTACAGTAAATTTAATAAAATTATAGCAAAAAAGCTATATCATTATCGTATTCTAAAGCAAATGAAATATTTATTTTTTGACTCTATCACCAACAGTTGTCAAGTTGAGAGGCGATGCACCACGCTCTCCCTTTATTCGACGCCCATAACTTTTTACAAAACGTAGTTGTACACAAAACTACACATTTCATGGTCTCTAACTTACAAACACTTCTTTAATATATCTAAAGCCCACCCAAATGTACATTCATGTAGGTGTAGCTAGGATACAAAAATCGCTCGTTACGAAAATTAAAAAAAAAAAACTAGACGACAACTGATTCTGACAGTTCTTTTTGTGCTTTAGGAGAAGAAATATGTATACCCTAAACTATTTTCCATCCGTGTAGCGATTAGACCCGAGAAGAAAAACGATGGAATTCTTTAATCACATCACTTTGGGGAAAATTGAAAACATAATAAAACTTTCTGGCGTGGCAGAAATCAACGACGGGTACACTAATGATGAATGTTTTTCTTTATCTGTGTACAAAGTAGTTTTTCTTTTTAAACTTAAAATAAGCTTTTAATTCCTTTTACATCAATTTCCATAACTTAAATGTATTAATATAAATTTTAAAATTAAGTGGAGTTGGAGAGAATGATTAATTTCATTTGTGGGCTAAAAAGTGATACGTAACTATTTCGATCCTCTATGAAATGCAGAAAAACTCGTTTGTTGTTGTTTAATATGTCATTATTTTTCTAAGTAAGTTACAATTTTTCAACTGCTGACTTTTGAATCAAGAATGGGATAACATTGAAGAATTTAAAACATTCAACAAGTTTGGTTGATTTCATAAGCCGCAATTAGTTTTTTGTTTCTCAAAATTTAGTTAATGTGTGACGAACAAGCTACTCATAAGCTTTTTGTTATATGTATACATATGTACATTAAATGTGTTCTTATTTGTATGGTCAAATTTAAAAGTGTTTTGATTTCAGTTCACCGGGCAGATTTTTGTTTCTTTCTTTAAATTCAAAATATGTTTCCCAAGTTGAAGGCTCAAATTCTAGAAATTCCGTAGATAACCTAAGCAGACAAAAGCAATACTTAGTTTTTTCTGTTTAATTTGTATAGTTTCGGTCATTTTTAATTTAACAGTTAATTCTCTTAATTTAAGTTTTTCACGTTTTTCTTCAAAACTAATATTTTAATCGAGAAAGGACAGAGCTACTGTTTCCTAAGAAATAGACCATAAATGATTGCGCATTTCATTAAGAATTATTCCTGAGGTTTCTGTGTTAGTTTTCAAATACTTTATAGCATCTAGAATAAAAATAAGATTTTAAGCGATGATTCTACGACATTTGGACATCTAAACCAGACTTTAATGTAAAGTTTCACTAGAAAAATACAAATATCGCGTAATCCATTCGATTCACTTTTCATAAGTGATAATTGGTTACTTTCAGCTGGACTTATTTGTAATAAAACAGTTGCATCTTCATTGCCACTTCTAAATAATCTCTTGTTAAAACTTGGCCGTGATTTGCCAAATCTCTCAAACATTAAGACTTCTGAAAGAGATGTAGAATATAATTTGGTTTCGAAAACGCTACGCAATATTACACATGTTGGCTATGATGGCTGATAGATTACTTAGACTACGTCCCATTTTTTACAAGATGACAGCGGCGCCTGTGTTGTTACCAGTATTTGTAGACGTTGTATCGAATGACAAGCCGCTTATTTTGTTCATAATATCCATTTAACTAATCTTTCATAAGCTGCATCCACAATATTTTTTCCAGTTGAAGATTCTACTTTCGGTGCTCCAATTAACCAAATTGCAATCCGTTCAATTTTTGGGGAACCGATTAAATCTTTCTGAACCACCGAACCAACCAAACGTTTGTAAAAATTGAAAATTTAAATTTATTCATATACAAAACTTACCTGATTGCTCGACTTTTCCTCCCGCGCTTTCTTTTACCTGCAGCTTCTTTATCTTTTTGTTCCTGTGCTTTTTTTTCTCGATTCGACATCGACACCGGCCATGCAACCAGAACGTCTTTTTTGTCTGCATTTCTAGAAACAATCTACAATCCGCAGGGACGGTATCAAATAACTCGTCTAGATTTTTAAGAAACGTTTCAGCAGAGTGCTTTTGGAGATTTGATCTTTTCTCAGAAACGGTTTTTTGAATTTTTTTCCATTTTTCGTATGTATAATTTTAATAATTTGTCAACACACTTATGTTTGATACCAAAATATTTGAACGGAATCAATTGTCAGTTTTGCGCTATGCTTTGCTAAAAGTTTTAAAAAGCGAATATTGTAAGATAAGACTTGCAAGACCTTACGATTTGACGAAAGTTTTGCGCCTGTAATTTGGTGAGAAACATTTCCCACTAAATCAATTTTGTTTAAATTTTCGTTGGCTTTACGTGTTCTAACGATTTGAGTGCTTGGTGCTTCTTTCGTAGTCTATTTCGATGATATTTTTGACGTCTGAATCTTAATTTTTATATAACTTTAGAACACTTGTATGGTAAATTATTTAATTACACTGTTAATAATTCACTTCATTTAAATCAATACTTACATAACAAAATATAACTTCAATTAAATCACGATTTTTACAACAATGATATTTGGGGTTAAATGACAGTATTTGAAAATGTGTCTCGTTATCAGCAGCGTCCGTCGTTGAGGAATACGCAGTTTACATAAATTTCCCGTTACCAGCAGCGAATATCGCTAAGGTATAGTTCACACAAAGAGTAGTGTTCTAAAATAATAATTTTGAACTGTATATGCTTTTAAAGTTTTACCGTTATTGCAACTTCAAAAAAATACACAGAAAATATCGTACAGCCGACTTTTTTTATTTTGTTTTCTTTGTTTTCAAAACGCAAAATAAAAACACAAATTAAAATTGCAAATGAAAATCTTAATAACATAATAAATATTTAACCCCTAAAAATTTTGTTTTTCTAAAAACATGGTCAAAAGTTGATATGTCCCACTTCCCATTTCCGACTTTACCCCACTCTTCTGGATTAAAAAGTGGCAAATGTATAGTAATTCATGTTTTTCCCATATTCACTTGTTGAATATTTTACGTCCAAATTTTACATACTTACTTTTCTAATACAAAGGTACGAAAAACTGCCTGGCCTCTTATGAAAATACTATGTTTCATAATAAGGACACTTTAATGTACATACATATGTACATCTATAACACATACATAATTAATAGGCCAACACATTTCTTTGTATTCCTTTTACGCCCATTCTACTGCACCGATTTTAAAAACATATATATATGGGTTTAACTTCATTTTTTGATTAAAAGTATGCTAGCAAATCAATAAGTTGTGACGACGGCAGACTTAATTTCGTTCAGCGTACTATGAATCATAGTTTAGAGAGCATTTTGTAACTTAGTAAAAATCTATTTCAGTATCGCTAATGCGTATAAGAAAATCGATAAGAAAAACTTCAAAAATCTGTCGAAATAATGAAATTAGAATTGATTCTCTTCAAAGAGGACAACAATCCTGAACACACATTAAGCATTGATAAAATATCATCAGTTCGGGTCATTAAAATATATTTAAATAGTAGAACCAAAGCCATAAGCTTGTCGACAAGGATACAGGTTAAAAAAAGGGCTACCTTGAGAACAATTAGGCAAGTTAGTCAATAGTATACTAAAACAACTTCGAAGTTGAATTGATTTTTTTAAGTATGTTTGATTTTAATACTTTCAATTGTCGAGTTTAAAATACTATTTTATTTATAAAAAATCTATATCGTGCCGTAACTGCCAAAAAAGCTTACCAACAAAAATAAAATTTTGCAGGAGAAGGTATTTTTTAAATATCTTTGCTTTTTCTTCAGTTATTACAATGAAATTTAATATTTAAGTGTTTTTTTTTTTGGATTACATATGTGTATAATACAGCTAATATTGCTCACATTTTAATATAATAACGGTAATTCTTGTCTCTTAAGCTTTTTCCAATGTCGCTCTTATAATCTACTAATGATATTTGTGTCAGTTAAGCTAAAAAATATTTTTTAAAAAAATAAATGAATAATATCTATGTATGTTTATATATAGTATATACAGTGGTGGACATTGGGTTAGCACATTACCTATCAGGACTAAGATTTGATGAAGATTTTATTTATTTATTTGTACAGCTCCATACACAAGATCTTATGTCTTATATTGCAGTATGAAACTGAATAGCAAGTAAGACAAAAAAAATTTATGTATATATAATTATATAACAATATAAATTTACAAATAACATATAAAAAAAATCATGAAAATAAAAAAAAAAATAATTTAAATTTACATACATATGCAATAAAAACATTTAGCAACTAATTACATAGCGAACAGTTTCATAAGTTGTACATTAAATTATCGTACGTTACTTAATACCTGACAGCTATAGGAAATCGATTTCCAGAGAGATGTTGCGAATATATAGGAATGCCATTTAGACATTAGGCTCTTGTACCCAGAGGACTACAACCTTTCACCTCTGCAATTTTACGCGAAAGACAATCTATTATAAAGATGTTCAGGCTGGCGCGTATATATTATCTTTATCAAAACTAAAACTCTTAATTTGAGATGATCAAAGGAAATTACATACAACTGAGATGAAAACATGAATATTCTACTACGTCTGTTCAAACCATATAAATACATAACGAATAACATTACTGTAGGCAACATTTAACCTTTTCTTACTGGTAGAGTCACAACTAGAGAAAAGCTCACATCCATATAATAAAGTGGGAATTAAATACGTCTTTGCCAGGAGAATTCTAATCTTAAGTGGGGTGCAGTATTGAAACGTCCACATAGTTCTTACCATGGAAAAGGAACGTCCATATGCATAATTGACGTAATCAGACCAGGTAAGAGTTCTATTAAAATACACACCAAGATTTTTAGCAAATGTCATTATATCAATTCTCTGATTATTTATGCTCACATCAGGTATTCTTATCAATTGTGTAAGCCTCTTCTGAATTACAATGCATTTAGATTTCCCTGGATTTATCGCCAAACCATTTGCAGAAGCCCAGGTATGAATATAATGCAGCTGCCGATTCAAATAGCCTATGCAATGTGTTATCATCTCGTTCTTGCAACTTATATATAGCTAAACGTCATCTGCATACATTCTAATATTGCAGTCTGTCAATACTGTTGGGAGGTCATTCGAATACATCGAAAATAACAGAGGGCCTACTATAGAACCTTGTAGAACTCTCCTTGATACAGGGAGAGCTCTAGATTTTCCATTATGTGCTTCAGTGTATTGGAATCTTTTACAAAGATACGTCGACGATAACTTTGTAGCAGAAAAAGATAAATTGAAAAAGGTATCAAAGGCCTTAGAGTGATCTAACAGTACCAAAAAGGCGGTATTACCAACATTCACTTGTCTGCGAATATCCTCAGCAATTTCAACTAGTGCCGTTATACATCCATTATTTCTTCTAAAACGGACTGACTTTGTGTCAGCATATTGTTATTCTGTCTATGCATAATTCTTTCGAAAACTTTGGACAAAAATGGCAAAAGGGTGATCGGTCTATACTCAGAACTGGTTTTGGGTATAGATACAATTCTGACCATTTTCCAGTTCCAGGGAAATTGACTACTCGTAAGAATTTTATTAAAAATAAAAGTAATATATGGAAGCAATGGAGGTAGTAGGACTTTGAGAAACTTTGAGTTAATGCCATCCGCACCAACAGAATTGAATTTAATCGACAATAAACTAGCTAATACATCACATTCATCTACAGGTTCAAAAGGAAAAACTGTCCCAGTGTTATTGTTGGGACGATTATTATAGTAATGGGGATTAGCCTCAACTGTCGGATTAAGTTGGCCAAATAAAAATTTTGAATCTAGTTTGCTCTAAGCAACACTCTACTATACGTGAAATTGGATTTGGATAATTATTATGCATAAAATTCCATATAAGTGGCACGTGCAATTTACGTTTTCTACTGCAAATAAAGTCATTGTATTCAAAAGTTTTTCCTTCTAAGCGTTCTGATCCATGTAAATATCTATTTTAATTATAGGACCAACTCCGTGCCCTGAAAATGCAGCCCATACCATCACATTTCCGTCACCATGCTTTACTGTCATGGACGTGTACCTTGGGTTGTGTTGCTTACTTGAAGAACGCCATATATAACATTTCCCATCAGAACCAAAGCGAAAAAATTTGGATTCGTCACTCCAGAGGAAATTTTTCCAAAAGGGCGGTTGCTTTACTGTATGCTCAAGAAAAATAAGATTCGAAACTTCAAGTTTTTTGATACGTATACCCTATGTTGTACAATGCCTCCAAACAATTTTTTTTATGTTTCCTCCTTCTAACTGTTCGCGAGGAGATGTCAATACCAAATTTTGTTGAAAACTCCCTTTGAATTATAGTTGAGGATTTAAAGCGGCATACAGCTAAGGCTCTTTAAATTAAAGAATTATTTTTATGAGTTGTTTTTCTAGGCTCAGCGCACTGTGTAATACTTTTATATGTCCAATGGGCTCGAATATGAACTAATACCTTGTACACCATCTTTTTGTAGCAGTTCAATATGATGTCTCTCTGGCTTATTTGATGAACAACTTTACGCTACGACTTTGAGCACCATTTATATTTTTTTTCACTGTTCACTAAATTTTTAAGGAGAATCTTAGCTTAACGAACAAGCTGCTGTCCGCGAAACTCTAAACAAACAAATAGTGTGAACTTAAGCTAAAATTGTTGTTGCTATAAATTTTTAATGACAATGGCATTTTAATGATGTAGATGTTGTCAATGAGTTCATTTATTTAAAAAAACGAAAATTATGTTGCCTAAGCTTTTTTAACGGTTACGGCACGATATTAATTCATCTTCTATGTTGTATATTTATATCAAAATTGATTTTTATTTTTAAGATACGTCATTATTTTATATTTTAAATGAATTTTGGAAATCCCTCAAGTGCTGTTTAATTCTCAATAAAATTATTATATCAGTTACGAATTTATACTTTCAATTGTCACCTATAAACATGCATAATTAAAATAAATGTTAAATGCTATAATGATTGTATCAGCCGCTGATGTAATGTTTTAAAAATATTTCAAAATTTTATAGTTTACTCACAAAAATTGCTTTTTAAAAAAAATAGTTGGTGATGCTGTAGCCGTATTCTGTAACTCCCTTATCTAAAGCTAAATTTCCAAAGCTTAAATGCTTATATATATGTAATTATATTAGCAAAATCGCTCATATAATATATATATATATATATAAATAGATCATGTTCTGTTTCTGTTGTAAACCGAAAACGAGTGAAATTGAAATCGAGTAAATTTTCAAAGAAAAATAAAATTTAAATGCGACAATTATTTTAAAGTTTTATTAATCAAAGAAGTTATTTTTGAGGTAATTAAGCGACTTAATAGGAAAATATCCAAATCCTGTCATTATGATCAACTATTTACTTGAACAAAAACTCGATTAAAAGCAAGATTGATAATCAAGTTTGCCAATTTTTGAAAATGCGAGTGTGTTATTAAAAAGTGTAAGTGTATTAAAAAGTTAAAGTCAAAAATAGAAAATGTAACCCCTGGGGTAACTAATGGATTACCAATAAACGTAAAAAAACACAAAATTACAGTATTTTTGTATTTTTATTTTATTTAAGATTATTTACCATTATTCCAGTTGTCTTCGTAAATTTCGTCATCGTTTGTATTTCAACTTCGATGTTTATTGTTATCGTTATCACTTCGTAACCGTTTTGGTATTCTATAGCAGCCTTACTATGACAACGACCGGTTATTGAAATGTTATATTAGATAGAAAACTTCTCAGGAAAAAATCCGACATCTACAACATACCGGATGAAAATGTTAGTATATAAACCAAACTTTCTCAAAATATTTATTTGCTACTTCCGCAAAAATTAACTTTTAGTAGGGCAAGAGAACATTCCAATTAAGTCATTTTTTACTTATTTTAGTTTGAAGTTAATATTGTATGCTCATAACAGTAACATGAGTGACGTGTAAAATATACAAAAACTTTTTTTTTCTCAAAATTAAAGCAAACTTTGAACATTAATAAAAAAATATCTTTGGTCCATTTGTAAATAATTTATTTAATGAAGCAAATTTGAGATGTATTAGAGAAGCTTTCGATAAAATTTTTAAAATAAAATACATAAATGCCTAGACGATTACTTTTTTCTGTTATTAGCTGGGGTCCAACTTTTGATAGTTTTGTATATTTTAGATCCTCCTTTAAAGGAACATAAAAAAATGTTTGTCCTAAACTGCATCTGCTGAATAATTTTTTTCTTTTTAATGTTCGTTTCTGTTTCTGTTTCTGTTTCTGTTTCTGTTTCTGTTTCTGTTTCTGTTTCTGTTTCTGTTTCTGTTTCTGTTTCTGTTTCTGTTTCTGTTTCTGTTTCTGTTTCTGTTTCTGTTTCTGTTTCTGTTTCTGTTTCTGTTTCTGTTTCTGTTTCTGTTTCTGTTTCTGTTTCTGTTTCTGTTTCTGTTTCTGTTTCTGTTTCTGTTTCTGTTTCTGTTTCTGTTTCTGTTTCTGTTTCTGTTTCTGTTTCTGTTTCTGTTTCTGTTTCTGTTTCTGTTTCTGTTTCTGTTTCTGTTTCTGTTTCTGTTTCTGTTTCTGTTTCTGTTTCTGTTTCTGTTTCTGTTTCTGTTTCTGTTTCTGTTTCTGTTTCTGTTTCTGTTTCTGTTTCTGTTTCTGTTTCTGTTTCTGTTTCTGTTTCTGTTTCTGTTTCTGTTTCTGTTTCTGTTTCTGTTTCTGTTTCTGTTTCTGTTTCTGTTTCTGTTTCTGTTTCTGTTTCTGTTTCTGTTTCTGTTTCTGTTTCTGTTTCTGTTTCTGTTTCTGTTTCTGTTTCTGTTTCTGTTTCTGTTTCTGTTTCTGTTTCTGTTTCTGTTTCTGTTTCTGTTTCTGTTTCTGTTTCTGTTTCTGTTTCTGTTTCTGTTTCTGTTTCTGTTTCTGTTTCTGTTTCTGTTTCTGTTTCTGTTTCTGTTTCTGTTTCTGTTTCTGTTTCTGTTTCTGTTTCTGTTTCTGTTTCTGTTTCTGTTTCTGTTTCTGTTTCTGTTTCTGTTTCTGTTTCTGTTTCTGTTTCTGTTTCTGTTTCTGTTTCTGTTTCTGTTTCTGTTTCTGTTTCTGTTTCTGTTTCTGTTTCTGTTTCTGTTTCTGTTTCTGTTTCTGTTTCTGTTTCTGTTTCTGTTTCTGTTTCTGTTTCTGTTTCTGTTTCTGTTTCTGTTTCTGTTTCTGTTTCTGTTTCTGTTTCTGTTTCTGTTTCTGTTTCTGTTTCTGTTTCTGTTTCTGTTTCTGTTTCTGTTTCTGTTTCTGTTTCTGTTTCTGTTTCTGTTTCTGTTTCTGTTTCTGTTTCTGTTTCTGTTTCTGTTTCTGTTTCTGTTTCTGTTTCTGTTTCTGTTTCTGTTTCTGTTTCTGTTTCTGTTTCTGTTTCTGTTTCTGTTTCTGTTTCTGTTTCTGTTTCTGTTTCTGTTTCTGTTTCTGTTTCTGTTTCTGTTTCTGTTTCTGTTTCTGTTTCTGTTTCTGTTTCTGTTTCTGTTTCTGTTTCTGTTTCTGTTTCTGTTTCTGTTTCTGTTTCTGTTTCTGTTTCTGTTTCTGTTTCTGTTTCTGTTTCTGTTTCTGTTTCTGTTTCTGTTTCTGTTTCTGTTTCTGTTTCTGTTTCTGTTTCTGTTTCTGTTTCTGTTTCTGTTTCTGTTTCTGTTTCTGTTTCTGTTTCTGTTTCTGTTTCTGTTTCTGTTTCTGTTTCTGTTTCTGTTTCTGTTTCTGTTTCTGTTTCTGTTTCTGTTTCTGTTTCTGTTTCTGTTTCTGTTTCTGTTTCTGTTTCTGTTTCTGTTTCTGTTTCTGTTTCTGTTTCTGTTTCTGTTTCTGTTTCTGTTTCTGTTTCTGTTTCTGTTTCTGTTTCTGTTTCTGTTTCTGTTTCTGTTTCTGTTTCTGTTTCTGTTTCTGTTTCTGTTTCTGTTTCTGTTTCTGTTTCTGTTTCTGTTTCTGTTTCTGTTTCTGTTTCTGTTTCTGTTTCTGTTTCTGTTTCTGTTTCTGTTTCTGTTTCTGTTTCTGTTTCTGTTTCTGTTTCTGTTTCTGTTTCTGTTTCTGTTTCTGTTTCTGTTTCTGTTTCTGTTTCTGTTTCTGTTTCTGTTTCTGTTTCTGTTTCTGTTTCTGTTTCTGTTTCTGTTTCTGTTTCTGTTTCTGTTTCTGTTTCTGTTTCTGTTTCTGTTTCTGTTTCTGTTTCTGTTTCTGTTTCTGTTTCTGTTTCTGTTTCTGTTTCTGTTTCTGTTTCTGTTTCTGTTTCTGTTTCTGTTTCTGTTTCTGTTTCTGTTTCTGTTTCTGTTTCTGTTTCTGTTTCTGTTTCTGTTTCTGTTTCTGTTTCTGTTTCTGTTTCTGTTTCTGTTTCTGTTTCTGTTTCTGTTTCTGTTTCTGTTTCTGTTTCTGTTTCTGTTTCTGTTTCTGTTTCTGTTTCTGTTTCTGTTTCTGTTTCTGTTTCTGTTTCTGTTTCTGTTTCTGTTTCTGTTTCTGTTTCTGTTTCTGTTTCTGTTTCTGTTTCTGTTTCTGTTTCTGTTTCTGTTTCTGTTTCTGTTTCTGTTTCTGTTTCTGTTTCTGTTTCTGTTTCTGTTTCTGTTTCTGTTTCTGTTTCTGTTTCTGTTTCTGTTTCTGTTTCTGTTTCTGTTTCTGTTTCTGTTTCTGTTTCTGTTTCTGTTTCTGTTTCTGTTTCTGTTTCTGTTTCTGTTTCTGTTTCTGTTTCTGTTTCTGTTTCTGTTTCTGTTTCTGTTTTATTTTTATTTTATTTTTTTGTTACTCACATGAGTGTACGTGAAGGTTAGTAATAGAATTTAAGTAGTGTATGAGTAGCTCAATTATGGTCGTGAGCTTCCTAGAACAACAGTTAAAAATAACTCTCCACTTTAAAATGAAATTTATTCATTTCTTATTTAAGTAAACGTATGTTGTGGTAACAAGCATGCAAAATTATATATAATTAATGTTTGCAGAAGAGACTAAAGAATTAATACAGAAAGAGGTACAGAATATTAGGGAACAAATAACGAAACTGCTTCTTAATGCAGTTAGTCTTGTTGCGAACAATACTTAACATACCGCTTATATAAAACCGAAATTAATTTTATGCACGATTGATGGAAAAGTTTGTACAACTTTATCATATTATAATTCGTTCCAAATTCGAATGATCATCCTTCTGCCCTTCTACAAAAAACCTCAGACCATGACGTTATTCAGCTTGGCTTGTCACCTCAACATTCTTGGATAAGATTTATGGAATGTTTATTACACATAGCCTACAGGATAGAAGTAAAAATGTGGCAAATTAGAGGTAAAGACAGCAAAGCAAAAGTCCTACGAAGAAAAAACAGACGTCAGAAAATACAAACGATGAGAATACAGCCAGGCGATTTTTTACAAATGGAAAACTATCTAAATAACAGGTATAAGCTTAGAACTTATTGAGCATTTTCATGTAATATTAGAATGCTAAGCATATGGATATGCTATAAATTGGGAAACACTCGAAATGTATACATTTGAAACGATAGAACTGTATTTAAAACTGTATCCCTGGTATTATATGCACAAAGCTTTTTGACATGGTAAAGCAGTAATAAAACATTGAATCCTTCCAATTGGCCAATTGTCTGAAGAAGCTCAAAAGTCAAGAAATAAAGACAAAAGACGGTACAGATTACAGTTGAAAAGAAAAGTTTTATAATAATACAGACTTAATACAAAGGCTATTAATATCTTCCGATCCTTTTATTTCTACTTTAAGAAATATTCCCAAAATTAAAAAACGAAATTAACGCCAGCTATGCTTACACTAATGGAAAGTACTTATTATAAAATTCGAGAATCTGACACTGACAATACTTGTGATTCGCATGCTAGTAGTTCGGATTCTACATATTTTTTTTATTGCGTTTTACTATTAATTTTTTTTTTCAAGTTAAGTTGATTATGTTTGATTTTATTATTTGCATTAGACTTTTTATTTTACATAGTTGTGTTTGAATAAAAAAGGGTAAAGGGTGTCCATGGATTAATTCCTTTTAATTATGATGATTACAGTTTATATTTTAAAATTTGTAGTATTTTTTTCTATTTCACATTATTTGGAAGTGATAAGTAGGCGTGGTTATGTGTAGATTTTTGAAAACGTCTTCTTTAATATGTAAGAAATCTTTATGCCAAAAATCTTCTTTTTACGTGTTTTAGTTTTTGAATAATTAATTTTTTCCTCCTAAATTTCAAAATGTACAATTAAAATTTGTTTCACTACATAGCTTGAATTTATTAAAGTTAATAAACTTTTATAATAAATAACGTACATATGTATTAGACTGATCAAATTGTCTTAGTTTTTCAATGAGAAACCACTTAAATTGTTCATTTTAGTAAAAAAATGTATTCTGTTAAATCGATATCATAATTTTAACACGTGCCACATTCAAGTTGAACTTTATACCAATAGGTTTAATGTACATATGTTGCGTTAGACTGGTTCTTATATGGCACATAATATTTTTTAATTTTTCAATGGGGAACTTCCTAAACTGTTCTTTTTGGAATCAAGATCGTTTGCTTGTTATTGTGAATTCATTTATTAATGGAATAAATCGCTTTGGCCATCCATCTGGCCTGACGATAAGCCCCATGTAAATAAAGTTACACTTTGTTAATTACAGTTTCAATTATGTTTTTTCCTTCTTCTGTAAAATTGAAAGTATATAAGTTAGGGCCTTTCTACATGAGATCAACGATATGTTCGTTACATATTTCATAATCTTTAATATTAGATAGAGGGTATTTTTAACATAAAGCATCCTTAATCGAGAAATACAGTGGGAAGAACGATCGGAGTATTAAAAATCGATTTCGATGCTTTCTTGGAGCGCGTGAGCTGCATTATAAACCTACAAAAGCAACACGAACTTTGAATGTCTGCGCTGCTTTACACTAAGCGATGTTTTCTTTAATTTCAATTTAATATTGCATTAATTTTTTTTTTAATTAAATAAAAAAAATTGAAATCCTCTTAAGGCACCAAAAAAGGTAAATTTAGTTAATTAATTAATATTATTTTTAATGGCTGCTGCTGAAAATTTGAATCTCTTCCTTTCTTAACATTTTTATCTTTTTAATTTTTATTTCACTTTCGTGCATATCCTTCTCCTGTTTATTTCGGTTTTGCTCTCTTGTAATATTCTCCCCCAATAATTTCAATTATTTTATTTTTAATTTCAAGTAAATGCTTTTGTTTTTTATTTAAGCTTCTTCCGTTTCGTTTTGGTGACGACAGGGAATTTGATATGTCCGTTAAAAGCTTTGTCTACTGATTGCTATGGCTTTTGAGCAACTCATCTAAAACAAAATTATATTTTTTCTTTATGTAAGTTTTTTCCCTTTTGAATTAATCTTATTTTCCATCTTCTTTGAAATGTTTACAGGTGTCGAATGCGGTATAATGCTTTTTGTTGAGCACTTACGTAATTCAGAGTTAAGTGGCAACTCCATGATATTGTGTTCAACATTGGCAGAAATCTCTGTTCGTTTGTATTTATATCCTGAACCGAATCCAACAGTTCGTCCTTTTTCTGGTGTTGGACACCTTGAACTTCGCCTTCAGGGTTTAGTTGTTTTTGAAACTGTAGTAAATTTGCAACAGCTGGAAATGCACTCAGCTTTGTTGGCTACCATTTTCTTTTGATTTTAAATTTTAAGTCACGCCAAACCTTTGAATATTTTCAGCTAAACTCCTGTAAGTTACAACTAATAGTCATATTATCTTCAATCATCCATCAGCTAATTTTGTCTCTGGTCCAAGCGCATTTAGATCAGTTACACTTTTTTCCCACTTGCCTTTAAAGTTAAAAGAAATCGTGCCAACGAAATTCTATTGCAAGGGGGTGATTTTTTTCAAACACTTCTACAAGCTTTTGGAATTGATGTATGGTTGTTACTTTGTTTTTTTTTTTAATTTTTGCCATTTTCTGCTAAACATGCTTTTATAAAATTTTAAGTGGGTTATAAAAATGAAGACGACAAAGCCAGGTTCGTTACAATACAATATATTCGTCGTATTATTTTATAGAATACCAAATACAGTAAAACCTTGATTATTCGGATCTCGCTATTTTGAATTTTTCGGTAACTCAGACACCATTCTTCATTCCTTTTTTTAGTCTTAATTAATTGCAACTTTATAATCCGGATTGCTTTCAAACTATTGTTTAATCTATCATTTTATTAATTTCTTATAAAGTTTAAACATGTTTCTGTTATTTTGTTCCTTTTTAAAGTAATTATTTATTTCAATGATTAATAAATATAATATACCATTGGATATACATATGTTTTAAAAGCATTTCTAATACAAGAACAATATTTCAAATTTGCATTCGGTAATCCTGATAATTTAAAAATCAAGGTTTTACTATATACATAAACATAAAGAACGTCCATCATAGTTGGAATTAAAAGTAAATGACGACAAAAAAACGACATCGTTATGCATCTACGGCATGTTATTACGTCAACTAAAATAAAAGTGAATGAATGATATATGACTTTTTACTCTTAAATGTACGATTTTTCAATACAAATTAAATTTTGTACAAATCAAACCCAATATTTTTCAACACAAATTGAATTTTATTCGGAACAAATTAACTTTTTTCAACACAAAATAAATGTTGTTCACTTTGAATTAAATTTTTTTCACTTCAAATTAAATTTTTTTCATTTGAAATTATATTTTTTTAATATATTACTGTTATTTTTATACTGTAAAATTAAACTAATATTTCCTTACTGGCTATGTTTTTAAAATATTCACTTCAGCGGTTCTCCAGATGCATATAATGACAAATTTATAGTCATATCAAGAGAATGATTGTTACAATCAGAAGGTGTTACTGTTTCCACGGATTGTTTAATTATACAATAGTCCGTATTATTCTTTGGATCAGCTAGTAAATTTCGTCCACAATGTTTGGTTTCTAAAAGCACTTTTTCTATTTGATATAGCATTGGAGAGTATGGAGGAAGAAAAATTAAGTTATGGTCGGACTCCGCAACTTTATCTTTAGCATCTGGGGTTTTGTTTTGATCCTTTACAATCTTTGCATTGTAAAGGATCAACCAGACACCTTTGATGTTAGATTCAGCTAATTTATTGAATAATTCTTCAAGGAATGATATAAAGATGTTGGTATTAACCGTGGAATTTGCAATTATTACTTCGTGTAAAATGTTATGTATGTTCATGGCTGCAATAATGGAAACATTTCGTCCTCTAACGGTAGGAACAATTACTCGTGCAGTGGTATTTACTTTTTATTTTGCCTTGTTTCTCCAAAGGTGGTAATTAAAACTGGATAAGTCAATGAATATTATTTTTTCTCTTGCTTCTGGAGGGTTTGTACGAAATTTAACGCATAAATTTAATTTGAAATAAACAAAATTTGAAAAATATTTAATTTGAAGTGAAAATGATATACGAGATGTATGTAATTCAAAGTGAAAAAAAATTTATTTTGTGTTGATAAAAGTTTAATTTGTTCCGAATAAATTCAATTTGTGTTGAAAAAAATTGCGTTTGACTTGTAAAAAACGTAATTTGTACTGAAAAATCGTTAATTTGAGAGTAAAAACCTATATTAGCATTGCTTACATTAATTATATATTTTTCCGTTTTGTCTATATTGCAGGTTTTTGTTAATAGCTTTCCTTCAGTTTATGCAATATTATATATACATACATACATACATACATATTTGCTTACTTACTCTGTTCAAAATTTTTGTTAATACAAAATCCATTCTATTCAATATGTTTTCCTATTGATACACGAAGCGAAATAAATAAAGCATACAACTCTTACATATAATATTTTTTAAAAATCAGATAGTTTTATATCAGAAAATGTGTTTAACAAATCAGAATCTCTTCAGGAAGAATTCAATGTAGATATTAAACTAAGATATTGCATAACTTTTTTTTATCTATATATATATTTATATGTTGTCCTATGTTCGTCATTTTGTAGCTCGAGTTAGCTTAAATTGGGCGGTGCCACGCCTATATAAATTTTTTATATGTTTATATCTTCAAAACGGTAATAGTAAGAGTTTCTAAACTTGGCTCAAATAACTTTGTGGTCAATACAAATCATCAATCAAAAAGTGGGCGGAATTGAATATATGGGAATGGCACTTCCCATAAAAAGTAAATATTGATTTTTATATATCTCGAGAACGGTTAGAGTAGCAGTTACTGAACTTGGTCTAAACGATTTGGTACTCAATACAAATCATCAGTTGAAAAATGGGCAAAATTGGATAAGCGGGCATGGTACCTTCCATACAATGTATATGTTGATTTTTGTATATCCTGAGATCATTTTTGAACATTAATGTGTAAGGTTTTGAATTTCTACTAAATAACTCGGTAATTAATACAAATCATCAGCCAATAAGTGGGAGGAATTGTATATGTGGGTGTGCCATCTTTCATATATAATAACTGTTAATTTTTGTATATCATGTGAATGGTAATAGTAAAAATTGCTAAATTTGGTTCAAACAATTTCTTGGTCAGGACACATAATCAATCCATAACTGTACGACATTGAATAAGTGGGCATGGTAGCTCCCATTTATACTAAACATGGAATTTACATGTGTGGAAAATGGTAACTGTTAAAGTTTCGTGATCCATCCATATCAGTCAAAAATTGGAAGAGATTGAAACAGTGCTTATTGTACAAAGCACACCGACTAAAATCTATTTACATAATACCTATTCTTATCTATACCTGTATATTTAAAAGAGGACTATAAATTGGGATGTAATTGATGTTCTCTGAAATGCGCAAGCCGATTTTCTTTTTGAAGCCCTTAAGCGAAAGGTGAAGTCAATACCAAGACTTTTATGTTTATGTAGTTTTTGTAGGTCCATTGGTTCGCTGGTTATTAACGCTAGATTGAACATCTTTGTATTGCATAAGTTTTACTTCAAAACGAAATTTGTTACGGCATTTAAATTTTGTGTGAGTTAGAAAATATTTTTAAAACCGTGTATATAAAAAGAATATGTAGAAAGATTTCATTTGGAGTGTGGCTCAACTATTGTTCAACTAGGCGGTGTCACGTCTATATAAAATTTGTATTTATATGTCTATATCTTCAAAACGGTAATAGTCAGAGTCTCTAAATTAGTCCCAAATAACTTTGTGGTCAATGCAAGTCATCAGTCATAAATAGGGCGTGGGCGGCTTTAGTAAGGGCGATTAAGAATTCAATTTTAATACAATAGGTGCTTCCAGCTATTGTACTAATAACTAATTATTTAAAATTGTACGTTGTGGTGTAGGGCATGATAAAGCAGAGCTTAACCTATTACAATTGTCTTACTTGTTCTTTTTTAGTTTATTTAAAAATACATGTAAATAACATTAATGCCTATTGTTTATTATCTAAAATTAAATTTTATTTAGTAACTAAGATATCTTTACTTTTAGTTTTTTTTTTCTCAGATACACAAATACGAAGTAGAGAATGTATTAAAATAAACGATTAAATCTTTTTTCACCTGTACATATGTGTTTGTGTAGATAAACATTTTTTTATTTAATAATAACTACACTTACAACTCTATCTATGATGTAATGTTAATGATGAGATGGGTATGTGGACTTTGTTCCATATGGGCATAAATTAATGTATCGATTTACAATGTAATTAATGGTGGATTAAGTAACATGGTTTACTTATCTTTATCATAGTTTTAAAAAAATACAAGTGTCGCCATCCAAGCTGTATCGCTAATGTTCACATGTAGAACTCTTGTTCTGCGAGCAAAAATTCACGTGTAAATGGTGAATGCTAGCATTTTGGAATAAAAGATTTGCGTGATGGTAGTAGACATAAGATGCTTAAAGCCATAACCATATGCCATATAGAGTGTACAATATGGTAGTTCTGTTTCGTTTGCAGAAACGCATAGCAAACCAAGCCCACCATTACTAGGACCGTACCGAGAGGCATGTAAACTGTCAGGTAACGACGAGCAGGAAACCATTTGCGTGATTTGTAGCAACGCATTCCCCAGCTGGCTGATATAAGACAAACGCCAGTAAGTGCTGGGGCTAGGAATACCCATAGACTTTGCTTGTTTAGCTCAGTGCCAAATGCCAGAAGAATCGCTCCGAGCATGTGAAGTAACGAAACGAATTGCTGTCGTACGTGTGACATGGCAACGAGAGTTACCCAAATGGCAAGTAGACCGCAATAAAAGTCGCAAAACTGCAGCACTCCAATTTTCACTAAGCAAAAGCTGTACTCATCTTCTCCAGAGTCGCAGGCGTGATAGAATATTGAAAAGAACATGGCAAAAAAGTAAATAATAGCTTCTGTATAGAATTGTCTTCGGCCGGCAATGCAGATGCTGGGGAAAAACAATAAATTGCTGAGCGTCAATAAAAGAGATGCCATCAGAATGGATATGGTGGATGGAACTTGCGAATCTTCAGTACAATCCCAGCCTCGGTAGCCTTTCATACAAACACATGTAGAAAATACAAATCCGCCAGACATATAGTGATAACAGCGACCGTAGCGACCACATCTTCCAGCTACACAAGGACTAGAAGAAATTGTGAAAATAACCGATGTGCTACAGTTGTCGAGGGCAAAATGCTGCTCTGTGGCAAACTTATGGTGAACTTCAAATTTTTGTGTCATCTCTAAGTGGTTTGAGGTACATTTGGAGTCCATAAGGCACTCTTTGATCTTAAGGGTTTCAGTTTCATTCATGGCTTTAAGACATTTGAATTCATTTACACAGTTGCGATATTGAGACAGTTTTAAAGCACAGGCACATGGTTCCATCATATTATCCAACATATGTGCATAATTCTTCACAAACTCTTTGACGCTATCAATAATAGTTGCACGAGATGCAGTCTCCGCCCCGTGACAATATAGTCCCATAGTTACATACCATTTACCACTTTCAGGAAATGGAACATGTATTAAACCAGTACTAGTATTAGAATCGGTGTTGTTGACAATACTAGGCGCTTGTAATAGTCGACCTTTATAGCGACACTTATCAGGCCAAACAGGCTCACCGGGTTCCCCTAGATGCATGCACACAATGATTGTCTGGTTGCTACGTGGCAAGGTCTTGTCATCAGTTTTGCCTTTATTCACTTCATTATCGTTGGTATTGCTGGAGCCAATATTAGGACTACCAATAAGTTTCTCCGCTAAAATTCCACTACGTTCGCTAGTGGTAGGTACAGAAGGCATAGTTTTTACGGATTCTGCAGTAGAGGCTTTATTGCCAAGTTTCATGGTTACTGCAAAAGAAAGGGTGCCTCCAATGTCGTACACTTCGCCAACATCAAATTCAAATCCAACCGGTGTCCCGGCTGTAAGATTTAACACTGTAGGCACAGTGCCATTTTCATCTGGCACCAAATCGAAGTCATACATAAAAAATTCTCTATAAGTTTGCCTAAGAAGTGGATAAAATTTCATGCCTCTAAACCCTTTAGGCTCCCAAACATTAGCCTTTTGCATATTATGAGTGGTGTTTGTGCCTGTATCACTTGCGCCTATATCATTTAATTCATTAGCGTCATCGTCCTTGCTATGGTCTTTGTTTGTAGCTTCATAGAAATCTATTTGGAAACCATATGACAATTTATACCGTATGGTTGTTTCAGAGCTATTTACCATTTTCTTTTGACGATTTAATCTTTGCAATTGTTCGTTGCTTTTTATTCGTATTTGTTCATTTTGTACAGTTGCTGGAGTTACATGACCAGAAATTGTGTTAAGTGTTAAACTCCTTTGGTTGACAAACTTGAGTACAGCATAGTGCCAAGTCATAGGCTGCACATTAAACTCAATAGAGATTTCATCCGTTTGATTCGGTTTGATAATAGTGCTGTGCATGTAATTAATTTCATGACCCTTTTCACTCTTTTTTACAATGTTGGGATATGCGTTTGCCTGTATGTGAAAGCCGACATCGGGGCATTGTAAACACACTTGAGCGAATGTTATGCGTGCTGTGGCCACTCCTATATTAAGAGGCACAAAAAATTTATAAACAATTTCTTTGTTGTTGGTTGCAGTAGAACTGTTTTCATTGTTTTTCTGTACTTTGCTGCTTGACTTTGAAGTTGAAAATGATGTAGATGTATACGGAAATGATGAAGTAATATTTGGGAAGGATGATGGCATTTGCGTAGTCATTTCAGTTTCAGTAGAAGTTTGTTTATGTACTGCTGTACTTATTTCTATTGTTGTTTTATGCCTATCAATGTCGGACAATGTTGAATTGTTGGTATTTTTTACTTTATTTAAATTAGCTTTCAATTGTTGTTGCTTTAGATGATTCTCCACATGTTGGGTACTGCTATTACTATTAGTGGTAGTATTGTGCTCATCACTGTCACTAGTTAAAGTGCTTTTATGTACTTGACCGTTATTTATGATAATCGGATGAAAACGTGAAACTGACATTTCAGCCAACAATAATGTGTCACACGACGCAGTCAGACCTGTAATGAAGATAAATGTTTAGAAATAATAATTAAATGTGTGTGAAATTGATTTCAATTGCGATAAGCTTACAGCATTCTGTAATATCTAATCTTATATATACAAATAAATGTGTGTTTGTATGTATGTTTGTTTTTTTGTGCCTTATAGAGAGCTAAGCCGCTGAACCGGAACTGAAATTTTTAACAGTATCTCTTTGTATGTCTGGAAGGAACTATAGGCAATATAAGCTTCAAAAATTCCAACTGGGTGGTGCCACGCTCGTACAAAGTAAAAATATATTTTTTTATATCTTCAAAATGGTCTATCGATCTTTTCATGAATATTCCCGGGGAAATAAGTTCCCTGGGAATTTGCTTTTCTCAGGAACAAAATCCTCCTATTCCAAACAATCAGGGAGAATAGTATTCGAGAAAGGGAATTTCGAATTTTCGTGCTAAAATTTATAAACAAATTTTAAAGCATACCTCAAGGATTTAAGTTATAATTTTCTATCCTACAGATAATATAGAAAATTTATTAAATTGACACCTCTAAAAATATGTGAAGAAAACAAAGAAATATTTTTTGGTATATTCAATTTTTTTAAAAGTCCGTCCATGCGAAGTCGATTTTATTAATTTTTGTTGATAAAAGTGCAATAAGATATACTGCTTTTTAAAAATGGACCTGGAAGAGGTTCAAATCGGAAGAAAGCATGCGAAATTCTTGAGATTTATTTTTATCAAAGTTTGTTTACTTACACTCATCATTCGTTAAAAGATGCTATTCAAAGGTAGATTTTCAAATGCTGCTTTTTATAATGGGTACACAATATAAAATCCATTTACGCAATCTGTCAAATTTCATCGTGTGCGTTCGTGTTTTTGATCTCATTTCGAATTGCATTTGAGATTTCATTAACATCAAAATATTTTGATATTTTGAGATTGCATTGAGGCAGAGCTACAGAGCATCCACATTACGATTCATTTTTTTAACCGTACTTCTCTCACGATGTTATGGTATAGTATAGGGTCCGCCAAATAATTTTTTTTTAAATGCTATAAAAAAACCACTGAATATTTTCTCAAAATATTTTTTTATTTGAAAGTACAATCCTTCTGGTTAATAATGGAAAATAAATTCATTCAAATGGCTGCCTCGGCTGGCCATGCAGTAGCCTACACGATCGGTCCAATTTTTAAGCACATTATCGATTGTTTGCAGCTGAATAAGTGGGTATTGCATTACATACATACATATAGATTTCCGGGCAACGCCGGATGGGTTACGCTAGTTTATGGTTAAAAAAGTCTTTAAATGTATTTTTTCTATCGTGCCGTAAAAATTATGTCACAAAGTCATGACTATAATTTGATGTGGTACTAAAAAAACTATTAAAGACAGAAATGTAGCCCATACAAAGCCATGAAAAAATGTTATGGTCGGACAAAAAATGGCGACACAGCAAACGAAAGCGATATTTGTAGGCGTGACAAAAAATTATTCTTTTAATTGTTTTTATTTTTTATTATTTATCTTTAATCCTAGTTGGTGACTGACATCTTTTTTTATTCAAGGCGAACCACTCTATACAGTCTTCAAAAAATATAAGATGTCTAAATTCACCGCAATTTTAAAGACTGAAATAAAATCTTAATTTTAGAAAATAAGGATGTATACTTTTTTTGACGCTGCCTGATATGATTGATTGATTTATTTGGAACTTATTTTTTTATATATTTCAAAAATTTTAATTTATTATTAAACTAACAAATAAGTTCCATCATGTCTTCTTGTTTTTTTATCGCTTTTTATTCTAATTTTACTAATGAATGGGTCTGTTGATATTAGAAGGTATTGTATCACGTCTTCATTGTTCTGTGTTCTAGAAAACCCTCTGCTGTTGCTAATTCGGGCCGATTTAAACATTTTGTTGGATACTACCTGAGCCTCCTCTGACAATGTGCCTATTGGTATTCCAATATATTGAATTACTTCAGCACTATGAGTAAGGACTTTATGTGCAGTCGGCTTATTATGAACACTTCTTGGTGTACCAAGTAAAATTTTAGGTCTCTTCAAAATCTTTTTGAAATTAAAAAAACACAAAAACATGCGCTACACCCATTCTTCGTTGACGACTAACAAGTAACTGAATATAGTTTGTGTCTCACACAAATGTTTTTTGTTGTAATATTGGTCGCCGTTAGGAATAATGTAAATAAAGCGTATAATTTTTTTTTTTTTTTTGATACAAGATTTTTTAGCATTGTTAATTCAATACAATTTCTTAATTTTTTTATAGAAAAATAAACAAAAACAATTTTCTAGCAATTATAAAAGCAACATCAATAAATACTGTATGATATTTAAGTTGTAATAAAGGTTAGTGATACAGTTGATTTCGGTATATTTCAGAAAAGGTTTTGGTAGGATTTTTTTTCTTTTAGCAATCCTGGTTGTAATATTCATGAAGGTAATAAATAAACAGCCGAAAAACTTCATAATCTGAACAATATGAACGAGCACCGCTGTTTTAAAGAATATTCGAACAACATTACCATTTTTTGAATTGGCTGAATTTGTTTTTTTCTATTTTGTTTTTTGGTCTTATTATCTTTGGAAGCAAAAGATTTCTTAAAGTCCATATTATACACTATGTGGAGAAAACACTCCATAAATCTTATCCAGCAATGCAGAGTACTTAAAACTAAATTGTGGTTTGTTTGAATGGGTTGTAAGGATTTCACATAATAAAGTTTTTTCATATTGTTTGGATATGCATTGCATATGTTGCATATATGATCTGGTCGACATCTGATTTGAAAGAATGTTAATGACTTTGCCATCAACCATTGTACAAAGGAGAGAATACTTGATCACAAATTTGTGACTGACGTGGAATTCAATTTCTGTTTTCAATAAGCCTTCAATTTGTTCGCAAATGTTATTGTACTTTTTTTCGACGACTTCTTTATTTCCTTTAACAAATTCAACTGTATTGGTCGTCAAAAGCGAACAGATGACGGACTATCGTTTTTCCAAATAATTTAGCGTGAATTTGTCGAAATTAACTGAAGACGGACATATGCAATCATAAAAATCGTTTTCTCATTTACACTTTTTAAATATTCTACACTTCTGATTAAAAGTTTGTTGCCCTGTTGATCCCACTTTCAAATTAGCTCAAAATTTGCTTAATTAATTTCTTTTAAATCCGAGTCAATAGACAATAATGTTCTTTTTGAAGTGTTATTTAACAGAGCTTACAGTTTAATAAATGTTCATCTATGATTATACCTTCGGGGTAGCAATCTTTTTTTCGTTCCAGCACTTGTAGATATTGCTCCTAACAACATCTTATTATACGATCTTAAATTTTCGTATTTTAACTTTAATAGCTCCAGGTCTATATATATCGCAATAGCTCCATTAAGTAAAATAACAATTTATATAGAGCACCTTATTTTGTTTTACTAAGCTTTTCAGATTACATATGAAGTAATGATGTGATATACTTTGTGCAAATTTCAGCCGTTTTTGGCCTTTTGCTTCTTTCTGGACATTGTACAAAAGACATTACTAGCCTTCCTCTATTTAAATATTTACTGGTTCTTGCATCCTTTATTATGAAAAACGTTTAAAAAATATATTTATTTCTATCACAATCATTAGATTCCCGTTTTTCTAATTTATTCTTAGTTCTATCACATGAAATCAATTTTTTTCGAAAGGTATTTTGCCATTTCAAAATGACAAAGATTAAATCTATAGTACTAACTCTTGACACTTAACAGTAGTAGATGTAATAGTATGCACCAAACCTCTTATAGCCCATAAAAAATAGTACAATCATATCACTTACTAAAAAATTAAGCTAACAAATGAAATGAATGATTAATTACCAACAGTACTTAATAAAAACCTGTGAAAACTTGTCTTTCTATCGCCGAAGCTTTGGCCTTATAAATCTATTTTTGACGCGTAAAAAGTAGTTTTTTTCGTTTTTGTTGTATAATTTTGCTAGAATTTTCTTGTTGTTTTTTATAGATTTTGGAAATCTGTAAGTACAGTCTTAAAATTATATAAGACGTTCATAGCATTTTAAAAGACTAAAGTCTAAAATCTCAGCTCTAAAGTATGAGGATATTTCCTTTTTATGGACGCTGACTGTGTGTAACTTCGATCCTAGTGCACAATACATTTATAAGTGTGTATGTACAATCGAAAGAAACTGAACGGAAATGAAACGCACAAATTTGAAAATGATGCTGTTCTATGGAAAAGAGTTTCGGTAAAAAACATGCATAATTTTTTTTAGTAAAAAGTAGTATTTTATCACAGGGAAAAGCAAGTTAATCTATCACTTAAATATTGTAAAAAGAAATCAAATGAAAATTTTCATGCAACATGAAATGCATTCTTTTATTGTGATGCCTAACAATGAATCTACTTTTTTTTGCTAATACAAACTTTGATTAGAATATATGAGAGGGATCTAAGACATATTACTAGACCAAACAATTTAACCTATTTTTCAAATTCTTAAAAATACAATCTCCTGAATGTAATAAAACGTTTTGTACGCAGACATTTCCTGGCTGGGGTATAATATTAATAAATTTCATACCTTTTTAAGTCTCCTTTGACAGTAATGATAGCATCGATACGGTTGAACGTGATGTCAATTAAATTAAACATATTGCTAGGATCAATACATTACTACTCAGTCTCCATATTAATCCACATTTCAAGGCGAACTAACAACACCTCTTTAGAGAACTCAACATAGGCCTTCGATGGGGTTACGATCAGTTAATTGGGACGACCAATAGAGAACAATGTAGTCGTTGTCATTTTGTGTGCGATCGGATGTTTACTTGGGGTCATTATCATATTGAAAAATATATCTGTTGTCCTCAATCTGAATTTTTCTAACATGTCGGAGAAATTAGTGACTAAAATGTCGCAATTATTAAATCAGTTACACTGTGAACTGTTTTAATCCTCTTCTCCTAGTTTTACTGACTTTTTGTCTAACAACTTATATACATATTTACAACTTATATACATATTTATGCACATATGCGACTCAGCAAATTTCAATTGCTGTATGTCATATGAGTTCAAATCATGTGAAAGATAATTACAAGACTATTTACAACGCGACAAAATTTCGTATAAATGTGCATAATTATACAGGTGTTTTACGATGTTTATTTTATAAAAAGAATTTACTTTACCTTGCTGCTCTATACGATCATTGTTTGGATCCGTCCAGCTAACGAAAGCAACTGCAAACCAATTTCCTACTTGTGGACCATCAACCGTAATTCGTTGCTGCACTTCATCTGATTGAAACTGCAAATTGTATATTTTAAATCTAAAAACGATAGAAGATTATCAAATATTGCTTTAGACTTTTGAACAGAATGCATTAGATAAAAATTTTGTTCTTTTTACACCTTGCTTATATGTATTGCCGAATTCACAAGGTTAGGTATCGTTGTATCATGTATTAAATACACTTTTTGTTTACTTGTTTGTGAACACCCACTATATCAATGTATGAATTTTATTCTTTATATTAAACGCCAGGCGCCAAATAAGAAGCAAAGTAGTTTCCATTAATTGATTTTTTTTTTATAAAATGATAAATAAAACAATAAAAAACGTTTTTGATTTAAAATGTGTTTTGCTAATTAAAATAAAAAAAATTATTTGTGTTCCTATTCTTCTTTCCAATATTCGGCATTTAAATTTCATTAATAGCACGGAAACCAATGCAACTTTTTAAAAACACACGAACGTACTCGTACAACTTTTGTATTTCAGAACAATATGACAATGAATACAATGATACAATGGTTTTGTGAATTCCACATACATGCATATGTATTTATTTGAAAAAAATAAATAAATAAATAGATGTATACACAAATACTAGGGTGCGCTTTATATGTACGTTTAGTCACTAAAGTAAGTAAACAACGATTCGATCTATATATGCATTTCCTATTAACAAATGTATTAATTTATTCAAACAAAAAAATTTTTGTTTAGTTTTATAGAGTTAATGGAAGTTAACAGTATAATAAAAAGTTAATAATATTCTTGAATTTGTTAAATTTGTACTTCAATATTCTACAACAATAATTTGAAAGAAAGAGTCATGCAGTAAGTGTTAAACGACTTCTTCATATTTCAACAGATTAATGAACCGAAACATATGATTCTTGTTGCCAAGGAATGGCCATAGTATTACACTATACAACTGAAAGCTCCTTCTTAGTCACTTGTTCTTAACCCAACAGACTATTTTTTGGACCATCTAGGCCGCCAATGCGAAAGCTAGGGGTAAGAGGAGGAACAGATCTAAGCAAATATTATAGTAATTAAAAATTCCCAGCTCTGTGACGCAAGACTTGGTGGATTCGATGCATTTACGACAAATAGTGAACAAGAATTTTGTTATTAGAATTTTGGAGAATTAAATATAGCTGTTAGGGGTTGAATGATGCGAGTTAAGTGGACTGTATTGAAAAAACACTAATTCTAGTTAAAAATATATTTAATTTTCCCATCGACATGAGAAAATATATACATATATGGACGTAAATGAAAATGACAATGTATTAGAATATGAGGTATTGAGTATGAGTGTATGTATGTGTGAGCTTACCATGGATGTTTGCGTGTATTATGACAATGATTTAATAATAAGACTAGGAGGATTTATAGTTTTACAATAATTCAAAAATTTATTAACTTGATAAACGATCCAATTCGAAATTTTTACGCCAAAATTAGATTTATTTTTGCCAACCATATAATTGTAAATAATTAAGAATTTATCAAATTCGAATTTATAATTTAAATAAGAAGTATGAAAAATTCATATAAATTAAATTTTAAGTCAATTGAAATTATGAATTTAAGGATTATAAATTTTAAAATTTTGCTTTAAAGAATTTTTCAACTTTACTATAAACGATTTAAAAACTAATGCCAAATTTGTTCAATTACAAATGATAATTGAACGATGGTTGATAATAATCTGATTTTATAAAACTCAAATCCTTCACATGAAGGTTTTCTGTACGCGTTTTCGCGGTTTAACATTACAGTTTAACAGTCTACGAATATACTATTTACAATAAGCGACTGGAAACGATTCGTTACGAATATATATATACAAAAGCTATCAATTACAAATTTGACATTAAGAAAGTTATAAAATCATTGGATTTTATACAAATAGAGTTGACCATATTAAATAATAAATTGAATTTTCTTCTTTTCCATGAACAAGTTAAACAAATGCAAGAATACTGTTAATTTTTTATTAATATTATTAACTGCCTTTAACTCTAAAAAATTAAAAAAAAAAATTGTTTGAATAAATGTATAGACTTTCTTAAAAAGAACTATTGTTTATACAGCCATTTACAGCTTATTTGATGCGGTTATAAAATTTAAGAAAAATTTCAAATATCTCGAATGTTGTTACTTATAGAAGAAAGAAAACACACGTCAATAATATTACTAAATAGTAAATTTTATTAAACAAAAAATTAACAGTAATAATTCAGTGATGCATTAAATATCTGTCTTGGTAAATCATAAGTTGTATTTCTTCTAACGACTAATAACTACATACGTACATATATCTGGTATTTAGAGGGGTATTCTCTTTGATTCAGGACAGCTTTTAGGCAAATTTTTATGGACTCTACCAACACCTTAGAGTAATCGGAACTAATTTTACCCCACTCCTCTTATAAACCATGTTTTAGGTCGGAAGCATTAGAAATATGTGATTACAAATTTTATTTTTGAGCGCTGACCACAGGTTTTCCATAACGTTAAGGTCTATGCTCTGATCAGGTATCTATAGCACGTGTGGGCAGTTCCAGATCAGCCAATTCATTACAATAATTGATGTGTGCTTGGGATAATTAAAAATTTAAATTTAATCGAATTTAAATGCCCAGCTTCTCAGCACTTAGTAATAGATTTTCCTTTAATAGATCTAGATACATGTTTTTTCCATGTTTCCTTAGATAAAGGTCGAATTTCCGACATGCATCCCCAAACCATTACATTGCCTTCATAATGTTTAACTGTACTACGCATATTTGTGGACTTAAGACAGTGTTTGATTCTCTCTAAACATAGGATTTGTCATCTGATCTAAACAAGTAAAACTTGCTTTCATCAGCATAAACAACTAACTTCCTTGTTTAGATGTTCTCTTGAAAATTCTATTCTGAGTTTTCTGTTCGTAGCATTAGTCAGTGGCTTGTTTCGAGCGTTCTGTGCATGGAAATTTGCCTCTCGTAAAACTAGTTTGTGGATTAGAAGCCTTACGTAAGTATTTTTCTGCTTCAACTGCCAACTTTGGAGGACTAAGAGCGGATTTTTCCTTAACTTGTCGTATGATCACACAGCTTTTTGGTATCATTAAATTTATTTGGTGCTACTTTAAATTTTTTTCAATTCTCTTTTCATTGACAAACCTTTCTATGATGTGTTGAAGGACTCACTGCGATAATTTCTGCAATTTTTCATTTGCTTTTTTCTCCTGGAAACTCTGTATAAAATTCTCAATTACATATGTTTTCCCATCTTAAAAAAGACTAATCGAAATCAAATTTCTCTTTTCAATTGACACTTTTAAATATTGTTTTCTATTTATTTACACTAAAAATATGTAAAATTGGTCCATTATTTCACTTTTGTATAACTGTTTTGAAGAATGCATCATTTAAGCTGTGAGCATACTTTTATGGGAACATTATTTGTTTTGTTAATATATCTTCAAGAGTATAGTTTACTGTTGTTGTTATTTCTTAATTGTCATAATTAAAAAAAGGTTTTAATGTGTAATGTGTTTTTTTGCCATTAAATACAATAAACTTTGACATTTGGATACTTTTTGCAAAAATTTCTAACTACATCATATAAGCTGTGAGCGACTGTATGTAGATTAAATTGTTGTTTACTTACTTAAGGGATTAACTGTATGTATGAGCCATTTATTTTGTAAAGTTTTTGTCGTAGCTTCTCACAGAAACGTTCTCTGTAGAAAATAAATACATTGTGGGAAATTGTAGGCAGATTGCATTAGGGAAAGCCGTGCTGCATCCGCCCACTTACCATCACTTCCCCATTGTCAAGTTTAATTATTGTTTTTAAGTTTTTAGGATTCAGCGCTTTTATGGTAAAATTCGAACAAAAAATACAGTACTGGCTTTCATTCTTAAATAGAACTTTTATTTAAAACTTTGCAGGATTATTTACAGTGAACCAAAAAAGTTTAAGTTCACCTACTACATTCAAAAGGTTGCTAAGGTTTATTATTTTTCTTTTTATGATATTGGATCTTTTTTGGCCTTAAATACTTTTAAGAAAACTTAAAATTCGTAATTACTTTTACATAAAGAGAGCTACTGGTAAAAAGTCTAAAAAAGCTAAATAAGATACCATAGGAGCTTATGTACGTAGTTGGTTCTTGACATAGTAAAGTTATTGTTTTTGTAAAAGAAAAAATTTTTTTAGACCTGCTCATAAGAAGGTAGAATACTTGAGCTTTAAATAATTTTGTTATTGATTGTTGAGTTAGTTGTGTGTTGACGTTATAATGCTGACGAAATGGGTCGAGGAAAAGAAATACCGCTTAAGCCGAGGAAAGTGATAGTAAAAAGGAATCGAACTGGCAATTCTGTTAAACATGTGGTAGCACTTTTAATAGCACAGACAATTATGGCAGTAACAGATACGAAGCCTTGACAGAAACGAATAAAGTTTATAGATAAACTTCCAGCACCGAGTGAAGAGTTATTATAGTTATAATTAAAAATTGTTTTTATTATCCTTACCTGTTTCAAAAAATTGCCAAAATAATTAGGTTTTTTCCTACTTTACCAAAAGCAGCGTAATGAAACAAAATCAACATACATACATATGCACATACACGTACATAATATGATACATACATAATGTGCTAATTTTCTCTTGAATCATTTGCGTTATTCAGTTTGAAACTTATCTTTTTGTTAACGTTTTTTCTCCGCAGTCTTCTTTTTTAAAGCTATTTTCTCTTTCAGATATGATACGCTCAGTTTTTTAAAGGAGCAGCTAGAAGGTTTCATCGTCATTTATTTGTGATGTTCTAGCTATGCTGGTTTCCATATGTATTTTTCTCTCTAAAAGTACTTACTTCACTCTCTCCCAGCTGCAGTGTATGAGAGTTGCAAATTATTGGCTTCTCGCCAAATATCTCCTCCAATTGGTTCATGAATGGCGCTAGACATGGAGACGCTACAGTTTGCGTAAAGTAATCCTTCGCCACGTTGTACTAGTTTAAAAGAGTTCTCGTCATTGATTCAAAAGCTACTGTTCGCTTTTGAATTTTTGTGTAGTTACTTTCATTTGCATTTAAGATGACTATATTGAATTGTAAGATAATCAATAACAGCTAAGAGATGCCTTTTCATAAAAGATATGAAATTTTGCACATATTCTGTTGAAATTTTATTCCATTTCTAAAAAATTACAGCTCTTAACTAACCATGGTTTTGGATATGTAATGTTCATAAATTTTTAATTGGGCTTAGGTCCAGACTTAGAGCAGAAATATTCAGTACTTTGCTACAGTTATAAAGAAGCCTTATCATGCTTAACAAAAGAGCATTGTGTTTTGTGTTATTATCCTGACAGAACTTGAAATTCCGCTTTCCATTAATACAAAACCCAAATTATTTGTCGCTGTGAATTAGATGCCGTTTTAACCTGTCCAGGAATTGATGCACATCCATGGTGTTTTAAATAAAACAAATTTCTCCTACTCCCTTTATTAGATGTGCACTCCCACGCCATTTTCCGAAACTTACAGTTGGAATCATGTTAAGACTTTCCATCGCTTTGAGCTCACTAGAAACTGTTCTTCTGGATGCCAATGGGTTTTTGTCTACCTTTCATCGTAAAACACGCTGTGTTCTCTCCGAAATCTTACGTTGGAACTTTCAATTCATGCACCCTTGAGACCTTTTTTCAGGTTCTGCACAACTCTCGTAAATATAAGATAAATGGCTAATAATAAAATTAACTACATAAAATCAAAATTTACCAAAAAATTGTTTCTACAACTTTATTTAAAACTACATTTATTCATCCGGTGTTGTCCGAGAATCTATATACATATACATATTATAAATGAAGTTAACATTCACCTTTATCCCGATCCTATCAGTTTTTAGGTCACCTATTTGTTTTTGAAAGGAAAATGCAAACACGTTTGAAGTAGATTATGACTGTTGGAAATAAAAAATTGCTTTTAAAAGCAATTTCATTTCAGACGAAAAGCCAATAGTTTAGACGTTGCCGATATCTAATAAAAAGTAAAAAAAACATCTCCTACTAAATTTTTGTAAGTTGATCTAAGCCTGTATTTCTGCTTTTAATTTCAACAAAATATGTTCCGTCCTTTGCGCGTGATTGGCTCATCACCAAACTGAATAAACAAAACTATTTCTTACTTTTATTCGCATACTTTTAGGTTTACCATTTAATAAATTGTTAGTACTAAGTGACAACTCATGTGATTTAGTGTCAGTTTTCCACCAGGTTCGATTTTGAAAAACAGCATAGCCTAAATTTTAGCAAAACCGGCTTAGTCATTTACGAGTGATTGCCAAACAAACAAACAAATTTGTAATATGTATATGTTTGTATGTATATGAGAAATCTATAAATCTGAAAATTATGTACATTTATGTATTTCATTTGAATTCTTATTGAAATTTGTTCACTTAATAGTTTGACTTATATGCTGATCAAATAGTTTTAAAAGTGATATCTAGCATATCACCTAAGCAGTTGTTTTTATTTTAGATTTAAAGAAAACAAATTATGTAGTGATATATTATATATTATGTATATAGTGATATATTAACCATACATATATAAACCATATCTAATATCCAACTAAAAAAATTATTTTAAAAAAGAATTTAAAATTTTAGCTTATTTTTTAGCCGAAAATAAATTTTTTTAGCTTTTTTTGAACGCGATTTAGCTTTATGTCATTTTAAAATCTGGTCACAGTGATTATGTGCTCTTCATTGGTCAGAATAAATAGATCAGTATTGCTGATAGTTTGTGGCCAAAAATAACCGTGAACGTTTTGGAGGCACTTATTAACAAAGACTTGTAGTTTTTGGTTAATAATTATAATTATACAGGTAGAATACTCTACCCGCACATTCATCTTCACCAGAGGCGCTATTTCTCTTTATCTTCAGTATTGCGCTTGTTATCTCTGAAATGGATGGTGGCCCCGAGTCGCTGAGTATCACTGCTAATGGAGTGAAACCTGAGTTTCATCTTCGGTGCTCACGTTGCTTAGTTCTTCCAAGTGTTCTCTCCACCTAATAAGTTGTTCCTCTTTTTCTGTTAGCAGGTTTCTGCCACAGTCTCTTACTGACTGGTTCTTATTAATATTTTGGTTTGAAAGGCGTCCAATGACGCGGTGTAACTCTCTCACGTCGTTCTTTCCAGCAACGGTTTCAGCTTCACCAGCGAGTTTGTCCCTGAATTTTTTTTTATCGCTTCGTTTCGATTTATCCACTATAGCAGAATATTGGGTCCACTATCCATGCGAGCTTTGATTTCGTTCCTTTGTTTTATTAGTGCCGATATCTCATTGAATATCCAAATTTTTCTTTTATTTACTTGGCGATAGCCGATCGTTTCGGCAGCAATAACACTTATCGTGTTTTTAGTTTCTTCCCATGTTCTATCGGGGCTTGGTGGTAGGTTTTCACGAAGCTGGCTTATAACAATTTCTCTTGTTGCTTGGTTTTGGAGGTTTATAATTTAGAAACGTTTGCTAGGATTATTCGTAGTTCTTTTTCGTTGGCAACTTAGCTGATGTCTTTATACCAATTTTTTTCCGGTTTTAGCAATTATTTGCGATTGCTGTGATAAGACCTGTCATATTACGGTTTCGTCTGCGTTTCAGATACGTGTAGATGAAAAATTGTTTTTAGTTCACTCTTCAAGTAAATTAAAAAAGATCGATATTTATTCTATAGAAACCATGAGCACGGTTCGATTTCTAAAGCCTAAAAAGTTTCGAAGACAGCTAGTAAGGCCCTTTAACCAATGTCTTCCAGCACATTCTTTCATTACACAAAACTTGTTGGGTATTTTATTTATCTGACAAATTCATTTTATATATCTTCACTTAATGTTGGAGGTCGACCAATCGTACTTGGCAAATGTTCTTCAATGGTATTATCGTTTCTTGCATCTCTGGTGTACAAGTACACCATATTTTTGATGCCAGGAAAATACACAGTTCACCATTTCGAAGAGCCTGTATAACTCTTCTCATATTCTCCGTTACCCATTTCCTTACTTCACCTTTTCATTCTGCTTTTTTTTGGAAGGTAATGTGGTACACTACTAAATTAGTTTGATTAGATATTTATATATTAAAAAAAAAAAAAAAATACCACATAGCATGAGCAATTGCTTATATTCTCCACTTACTTAGTACTTACCAATTATTTTAACTTTTAGTTTAAGTACTTACCAATTATTTTAACTTTTAGTTTAAGTACTTTAAAAATACACTATTAACCCTTTGACGACGAAGAATTTGCTGGTGGGAGTTTTTAGAATTTTGTTGTGGATTCTAGGGGAAAACCATGGGCAATAATCCAATGCCAATTAACTTATATAAGAGTTCTAGTCAGCTGATTAGTTTGTAATTAAACGTGAAATATCCATTTAATTATTGTAAATCACATGTTATTTTTGAAAATGAGCAGATTTCGTAAGTTATATAAGACAAGCATAGTAATTGAATGCATCGAATAGTGAAGATAAAGAAAATGTGTGGGAATTAGACATTAAGGATATGGGCATTCTGGATAGTTTTACGGATTTCGTGATCAGAGAAGAAATGAATTCGATGATATTTTGCAGACTGCAGAACTTTAAGGTACAACTTCTAAGACTGATGCGTAAATAACAAAAGGTGTTCGCAAAACTTAAATTTCCCAAGGAACTTTACGTTAGTTTTCAGTGGAAAAAAGACAATCGAAATTACGTTTCGTCGGCTCTTACTTACTTTGGTTTTAATCTCAAATATAAGCCCATATGAAGACGTCCCATCTGTTTTAGTTGTCTTCAATACAGTTTGTGATAAAGGACATAATTCACCAAAAGAAACTTTATTGTGAGGTATATTTTCTGTAAGTAAAAGCATTTTTTGGAATGATTATAGCAATGAGTTTTCACAGATTGACGGAATTAAGGTTCTACTAACGAATTTTTTTCCTTTTTTGTGTTTCTTACTAAACTGTTTGTATTTTCTTTCTTCCTCAATTATAAAATATTGCATAAAATAAAAAAATAAAAATAAAAATAAATTCTCCTTAATTTTTACCTTTACCGAATAATCGGACACATATATGTATGTAAGTAACAAGGAAAATCGTACTCTGGGGATGAAAAGAAGAAGCCTTGCTAAATGAACCATATATCTAAAATGAATTCTGATGTTCCTTATTTTGTTCCAATGGTCAAACTTTGAAAAATTCCACTTTAACTCGTTTAGAAACGCTAGCTAGCAATTGAACATGTGACGAAATGTTTAGATCCTTAAACGGTGGACTTAAATATTCTTTCAATGTATCGTATGGAATGCTTCGCGTGAATAATGGTCAAATACGTTATTTATATCATTCAAGTTGATCATTACCGTGTAATTTGTGCAATGAAAGTTTATATCTATTTTTTTTTATAAACTCTAAGTTCCGTTGGATCTTCAACATCGGTTCTATAGCGTAGAAATCTCTTTATAGCACAGTCTCGCATTTCTTTGCTATCATCAAACAGCATTGATAGCAAGATATTTTCCGAATGCGCATAATATGAATTATCTTTAATTACTTGATTGACAATACTGAGTAAAGGAGGTTGTAGAAGCAGTGACGAACTAACGAACTTGAAAAATAATACACTACCCTACACGACCGAGCTGTAATACTTGATATTGAAGTACAATGGCATATAGCAATTAATTATAAATTCAACCAGAATCCGTAAATTTTCGGATAGATTGTCCGTTGTCACATATAATCGTAATAATGTAGCGGCCTTGGTGAGCCAGCGACAATTTTGATGCTACCCAGATCCACTGAAACCACGCCGCTAGAAATTGCATGGGAATCGGTGGAAAATTCAATTTTTTCTGGAGCAGGGGACATATTTTTCAACGCAATATTCTCAAAGCCGTCCACCACCTGAAAATAGTAAAATAAAGTAGTAAAATAATTAAAAACGGCTGACAATTATAATAAATAAGTGATAGCAATTACTTACCGGAAGAATTTCACAAGTTTCGATTTGATTGCTCAGTTTTCGATTGCCGATCTTGGTCCTGTGCTGGTTGATTTATCCAAAGCTTGAAACATATACCAAAACACAAGTTCGTTGAAGTGTAGAATTCAAATCGTCGTATTAGTCCACCGTGTGGCCCGGTGTTTGTTGGTTCACCATCAGTGCATATACCAATTAATGGATCTAGTGATAAAAATATTGTTGAAAAAATCATTTAATTTGGTTGTTTTGTATTCAGCCGTTTCATGTTCCAGTCTCAAAATTACAAGATGCGGTTCTTTTACAATCCTAGTATGATACTTCCCATCAATTTTATCTCTCGTTACAGTATCTTTCTTTCTACCATCGAATGAAAACGCTAACAAATTGGTATCGTCTAACTATGATGAGAGGTTCGCCATGCCAAATATTTCATTTCGAAATCTTGGAAAAGAGCGGTTCTCATTGCTAATGCTACTCTATCAGGCACACCAAATCTGTCAGACATCAAGGCAAAGTTAAAACAATCGTTTCTTCCCGTGTATTGTGAACCATTGCTTCCATCCATATCTTTTTCAACCGATGGCGGAACGTTTATTGAATTATCGGGATGCATTGTTAGCATTGATGACATATCCGTTGCTCCTTGCTCTTCATTTTCCATCACAAATGCATCGGCTCTTAGTCTTCTCTGATTATGTTGATCGGGCATAAACTGTTTGAGGCGTTCTGGAACCAATCCGCATGTACATACAGATGCCTTTAAATCGCACTTACATCTTCTAAAGTAAAAAAATTTTTGCGAGATTTTAAAAACTCTGGAAATAGGTTATAGTATCTTTGCTTGCTTCTGGCTTAATATATGTTGAGCAATCTATTCAATTTAATCAATATACTATTTTTCGGCATTGTTTTTATACCAAGTTTTTCCCAAATTCCAATTAACTTATTTGCTACTTGAGTTGTGAATGATTTATAGGAAAACTTTTTTGTTCTTTTTAACAATATCTCAAGATATCCAGCTCGGTTGGTAAATTAAGATCAGTCAAATCAGAACGCGCACCAAAAAGGGTAACATCATGCTTGGGTATATGACTCATTGGGTTTTCGATGGTTGCTTCATCTTGCTGTGTAGAGGATGGTGGATTCACTTCGCTGAAAAAATAAAAAAGGCAATACTTAAAATAAAATATAGCTTAAACTAAAGATCATAATCAAGAGTTTTAAGAATTCTTTCGTTGATACTCACCTTGGAAAAAAAAATCAAAACACCAGCACAGCACAACAAAAGATGTTTCAAAATATATAAAATATAAATTTTAAATGTGTTTTTTTTAATTTCTTTTAAAATTCTTTGTTTTTCTTTATTGCACTTCATTCACTTCTTTACATTTATGTTGAGTCTTTTGAAATACTGAGGAAATCTTAACAACACAATATACCAACTACATACATTGGGTATTCCAAATTTCTTTTTGCCTGAATGTGGGGGTCGGTCATAAACATTTAGACTCGATTGATTTTAGAGGTATGGTTCCTTGGGCAAAGTTTCTTATTTTAATCCATAGAACACTATTTTTCTAGTCACTTGGGCTTTTTTTTGCGTCCCTACAAATCGACCCGTCTTAGTATGTATATATATAGACATATATGTATAATACTGAAAGTTTGAATCGAAAAAAAAATAAAAACAAATTTTTTACTTTGTATCGGAATGACGAAAAACTCGAACTTTGTTTTAAAACAAAAAAAGTCGAACAAATACCAAAAAATATTCAAAAATAAAACAATTCTCTTAATAGTTTGAGGCTTCCCAAAAATTAGTACTCAGCCGATTTTTCCTTTAGCATAACATGTACATCATAAATTGTGTGCTGCATTATCTAATTTTTCACAATAAAATGTAAGTTTTGCATAACTAAATTTCGCTTACCGGATTTTATATCATTATCAAAATCTAACCAAAAATATAATTTCTAATAATGTTAATAGTAGCGAGATCGATTATTCGACTTTTTTTCAAAAACCGGTTTTCGGTTAAGAAAAATTTAAATAACCGGTTAACCGGTTCTTTAATTTATATAAAATTGTTCTTAATTGTTAAAGCGCAGAGCTGGATCACGTCGTTTTAAAAATAAGCAGAAGCTGACGCAGAGCTTAAAATTAAGGTGACAATAAATACTAACAATAATTCCAACAAATATCATAAAAACTATGCCAAAACGGTTTGCGGACGCTATGGAGCAAAGTTTATTACACAAAGTACTCAAAGTTGCTTAAGCTTCGAAGATTTATTCAAGGAACTAATTTCGTTTTTGTTGTTGTGTTACATGGTAGAGAAGGGAATTAAAGGTTTGTTATTTTAGTTATATGGTAATTTAGATACCTAAGATAACAAGAATTAAAGGCTTTACTTTGAATAAATCCATTAGGAATATACGAGTCCTTAATTGCCTCGACAAAAAAATGCTTAGGTTTCGAACAGCACTATATGTAAATTCATGCACCACGTATTTAACAGTGTGAGTGTCACATTGGTATGTTAGGTAAGACACTCACTTCGAACCAAGAAGTCGTCGCTTCAATCCCAGGCCACACCATCTGACAATTTTCAACAGCGATATCAGCTCACAACATTACTAGCGACTGGTGTAAGTGTATTAACGCTGTGAAAAACTTCGCTAACTAATATATCTGCCTTTCGGAAACGGCATTTGTGGGTCGCTTTCAATGCGTCTAGTTAATCATTCTCCATATATTCAAATCAATATTTATTTACAGAAGATGAGAAAAAGTTATCGATCTACCTTAGTTTTTACATTCTTTGTGAGACATTCAAGGCCGTCATATATACAAAAATAATAACTAAATTTATAAAAATAGTTAAACGATGAGCATATTTACAATAAAAAAATATACAAACATATAAAAATTATACTTATTTAAATTAACCGGTTATTCGAGTTAAATTAAACGGTTTATTCGGTATTCGAAAAATGAAGGTTTTAAAAAAACCGTACTCGAGTAAACTAAAACAACTGGTTAAAACCGGTCGAATAATAACCGTCCGATCTCCCTAGTTAATAGGGGACTTAAACTTTGGTTTAATTCCTTTAATGCTTCTGTATAAAGCTGTGTGTACGCTAGCAAGTTTTCTTGCGCAAGTTGCTTCCAGAACTGACTTGCAGATATCTTTGTCGTGTAAACATGTACTAGAAATTGACTTCCAGAAAATTTCGACTTGCAGAGTGAACTTGCGGCAATTATGTGTAAACACTTATTTGTTACTTGCCTAAAGTAACTTGCACGACTTGCTGTGAACTGCAAGTATTTTGATAACTTGCAGAAGTTAGGAATTTTTTATTTAAGAATTTTAATTAATTTAATTATTTTTTTAAATATTATTATCACTTTGTCCATCTCAGCATAGGTCAGAAATTGGTGGACATTACTTATCCCGGGTGTAGTCCAGATTCTACACCCATGGTATTTGTATTCTGTTCGTATTGTTCTTTCATCCTAAGACTTCCCTGACAATTGATGACGTTTTAATCAGTATAGCCTTCTTCATTTCCGTTAAAATATTCTGTTGCAGTCTCAGATACCTAATCGCTTCTGTTGTTTTTGGTATTGTACCCGTTGATGATATTATAATTGGAAGCGTAACAACTATATCCAAATTTTACGACCTCTTCAAGTACTGGGATAGGGGGTGGTATTTCCTTATTCCGCTTATCAATTATAATCATATTGGGTCTATTTAATATCTTCTGTGTTATATCTGTAAATATAGATCGGTCCCAGTAGGTCGTGATCTGACCATTTTCCATTACAGGTTGAGGATGATACTTGTAATATGACGGTGCTTCCCTTATGAAATAAAGGTGTTTGGTGATCTCTATATATAATATTTTCCCTTATTTAGTCATGTCTGTTCTAATAGTGATTTGCCAATAAAGTTGAACAGCCGTTAATAGTGCGTGCTATGGTTTCTGGCTAAAGTCCACAAATTCTGCATAAATCACTAGTAATGCTTTGATCTTTTATAATAAACTTCATATAGTTCCTAGTGCAAATAACGCCGTCTTGTATAGCAATAATGTGACCTTCGGTCTCGGGAAATAAAGTTCCATTTGTGAGCCATCCATGCATACTTTGTACGTCGACATATTCCTGAGAGATATCATTTGGGTATCTTTATGGCTTACTTTAGCAGTCTCCAGGTCGTTCAGCGATGTAGCTTGAAGCAGACATCCATTCTTCAGGTTTAAGGGCGTAAAATTATCGTCCACTTACTTCAGCATGCTATATAGGTTGTGAGTTTGTGCTACTATGGTACAGTATTTGTCAGGCTGTTAATCTGCCTATCATGTAGCACCGCCATGTTCAAGGTTTCTCTACCTCCCTTTTTCGGGATGGGTTTGCCCTTTCCAAAGCTGATTTTGAGTAATGGTATTTGTACTTAGTCAAAAGAGTTCTCATCTTACAATCCAGTGAATGAGATCGGTTCTTGTCAGGATACTATTCCAAAGGAGTATGTTAGCAGCGGAATTACATACGTGTTTATGGCTTCAGTGGTTTTATGACTGTTTAGCTTCATTTTACATATTTGGTGCATTTATCGGACAAATTCGGCAGTTAGTATGCACTTTTGCAATGTGTGTTCCTTTCGTAAACTTTTCTGTATTCCTAGATATGTATTTATAGTATTCGTCCACTTTGAGAGGAGTAATCAGCTTATTTCATATTGTGTTGTAGTTGCTGGTGTAGGTATGTTTTGATTTCTGCACTTTTCTATACCAAACTTCATGTCAATATCATCCGTAAAAATTTCCACTATTCCGAGTAGGTTTTTCAGGCTTTCACTTGTGCCAGCATATAACTTCAGGTCATCTACGTATAGGCTGTGTGATATTCTGATATTTTTATCCGCGGTTTTCTCCATGCTTTTGTCATTTTATAATATCTTGTATACCCTAAGTATTTCGATTAATAATGAGTGTGGTATACCATCAAAAGCCTTCTGGTAATCAATGAAAGCAGCATATATATTTCTCTTATCTTCTATGGCCTGATTCTTAACGATGCTATCTATTACCAGTTGGTACCAGCCCTGCATCGTTTTTGTTGCATCGATAAAATGCTGTTCGATTCGCAGTGTTCAGGCATGTAATCGGTCGGAATTGTGATGGAAAAGTTGGCTTATCTATTTAGGCTTTAGGTATGTTATTCCTCTACACATAGTAGGCGGCATTTGACTAGAATGCTTAAGGAAGGTTTTAAATACGTTAAGAAGGGGTTGGTGTAGACATTAAAGATATTTGTAGTAGAAATTGCGTATTTTATCTGTTCCCGGTTGCTTCCAATTATGTAAAAGTGTCGTCATATATTTTGCTGGTGGTCATTTCGCCGATGATCAATGTATTTTCTAATATTGTTGTGAGGCACGATGCTTGCCTATTATGTCCAGACTCTTTAGACCATATATTATACTAGAATGATTCAATTTCGGTCATTGGTGTTTTGTTAATATCTACTGTATCAGTCTTATTTACTCGCTTCCTTAACATACTATAGAACTGCTTTTCACTACTGGTAAAGATAGAGAGATAGAGTTGTGATTTCTTCGATTGTAAATTTTTTTGTATCTTCTATCTAGCTTTTGTTTGACCGTGTCTATTATCTACTCTATCGTAATATTATGAGGCTCACGCCCTGTGTGCATTAGGTGACTTCTCGTTATGTTTCCGTACCTGACCTGTTTTCTGTTACTGATTGTTTTATCCTTATAGCTCGTAAGGTAGCCAAGGTCTTTCTATCTTTCTCTCAAGTCTGATCTGCCATTGTGGTTTCCTATTTGTCTCCCGTTGGGCATTTCCACTATGGTTCATTTGGGGCACACGATTTCTATAATTATCCTGTATGGCCAATATTGTATACGCACTGCAGTATACCAGGTCTATTATTTGGTGGTATTGGATGTTTGATGTAATTTCGGCTGGTAGAATTGTTGCATTGAATGTTATTATTATTCGTGGCATCTGCTTGTTCATTATGCGTTTTGGGGGATGCGGTCTGTATCCTGGGACCATTCCCATAAATTGTGCCTTGGCCGTATTAAAGTTATTAAGGACAGATGTTAATTCCTCCGAAAGCAGTTCTATGTCCTCATTACGTTGACTATGGATGTTACTCTGAGGACTTGTTATAGTGGAAATTGTATCGCTGGAGTTATCCGCTTCTACATGTTGTACTGCATCCGTACGAGTTTCCATATTGCTGTTTTCCGTAAGTGTTTCTCGTATAGGTTGTTGTATGGACTTGTTTTGAGCCTCACTACGTATTTGTTTTACTATTGAAGGCGGTAGTAGATACGAGTTTCCATATTGCTGTTTTCCGTAAGTGTTTCTCGTATAGGTTGTTGTATGGACTCGTTCTGAACCTCACTACGTATTTGTTTTATTATTGAAGGCGGTAGTAGGTTCCGGCGTTCTATCCCCCTTTTTCTATCTTCTTGATTCTGTCGTAATAGGTGGCTTAGTTTCGGGTAGTTCATTAGAAAAAGTTCATCATTTACTGCCTGTAATCAAGTATTTCCGCTCCACCGCGTGTAGCCCTAAAAAAGGCTCTCATTATGGACATATTCATATCATCGGTCCATTTAATTCTACGTCTTGGCAGCCTTGTCTGGGTGAGCTCTTCTATATTAAGAGCCGCACTCTACACAGGTGGAGATTCAGATGTTGTTCGACTCCTTTGTGTGTCGACTGAATTTCGGGGTTTCCCCGACCGAGTCGTCGTCCACTTCACAGTCACTGGCCGCTCGCATTGACCACCGTCCCATGACCAGCCCCAGTAGAGGCGCCCTCTTCAGGCAATCGTATTCCATCGAATCCATCATTCAGTTTCTTTCACCATTAAATTTGGGTGCCATTTAACCCATGATGAGGACCCACGATAACGAGGGGCACGTGAGATGACAGATAAACAGCTGCTCAATATGAGTCATCGCCGACCAGGAAACCGTTCACTGTGGAAACGGTCGAGCCTGGGTTTATTTAACTAGGATCCGCAGGGTCGTTAATCTCGTCATACCTATCCTTAGATATGCCTTGCGGTTCTGTTATTATTATCATTATTATCATTACTATCATTACTATCATTACTACCATTACTACCATTACTATCATTACTATCATTACTATCATTACTATCATTACTATCATTACTATCATTACTTTCATTACTATCATTACTATCATTACTATCATTACTATCATTACTATCATTACTATCATTACTATCATTACTATCATTACTATCATTACTATCATTACTATCATTACTATCATTACTATCATTACTATCATTACTATCATTACTATCATTACTATCATTACTATCATTACTATCATTACTATCATTACTATCATTACTATCATTATTATCATTATTATCATTATTATCATTATTATCATTATTATCATTATTATCATTACTATCATTACTATCATTACTATCATTACTATCATTACTATCATTACTATCATTACTATCATTACTATCATTACTATCATTACTATCATTACTATCATTACTACTATTACTATTATTACTACTATTACTATTATTACTACTATTACTATTATTACTATTATTACTATTATTACTATCTACTATTATCATTATCACTATTATCATTATTATCATTATTATTATTATTATCATTATTATCACTATTATCATTATTATCACTATTATCATTATTATCACTATTATCACTATTATCACTATTATCATTATTATCACTATTATCATTATTATCACTATTATCACTATTATCATTATTATCACTATTATCATTATTATCATTATTATCATTATTATCATTATTATCATTATTATCATTATTATCATTATTATCATTATTATCATTATTATCATTATTATCATTATTATCATTATTATCATTATTATTATTATTATTATTATTATTATTATTATTATTATTATTATTATTATTATTATTATTATTATTATTATTATTATTATTATTTATTATTATTATTATTATTATTATTATTATTATTATTATTATTATTATTATTATTATTATTATTATTATTATTATTATTATTATTATTATTATTATTATTATTATTATTATTATTATTATTATTATTATTATTATTATTATTATTATTATTATTATTATTATTATTATTATTATTATTATTATTATTATTATTATTATTATTATTATTAATTATTATTATTATTATTATTATTATTATTATTATTATTATTATTATTATTATTATTATTATTATTATTATTATTATTATTATTATTATTATTATTATTATTATTATTATTATTATTATTATTATTATTATTATTATTATTATTATTATTATTATTATTATTATTATTATTATTATTATTATTATTATTATTATTATTATTATTATTATTATTATTATTATTATTATTATTATTATTATTATTATTATTATTATTATTATATTATTATTATTATTATTATTATTATTATTATTATTATTATTATTATTATTATTATTATTATTATTATTATTATTATTATTATTATTATTATTATTATTATTATTATTATTATTATTATTATTATTATTATTATATTATTATTATTATTATTATTATATTATTATTATTATTATTATTATTATTATTATTATTATTATTATTATTATTATTATTATTATTATTATTATTA